>OY856186.1:228424425-228558825 GCA_963693315.1 Diogma glabrata
TATGCGTAGAAAACTCTGTATGCGGCAGAGACACGGGCTTTGATATCTGCCTGCATGTCATTTGACGATGTTATTACAGACCCGAGGTATTTGAAGTTTTCCACGCGTTCCACTTCATAGTCGCCAGTATCCAGATTTCCAGGAGGTATGTTCTTAGATGTTGTTAACACTTTAGTTTTGCCGGTGTTGATGCATAATCCAAGCCGTTTAGCATTTCTTTCAAGCTGAGAGAGACTATCCTTAATATCGCTTGTTCTACGTCCGAGAAGCACAATATCATCTGCGTAGCCAAGAACTTGACTAGATTTGTTATATATGCAGATTTGTGTCTCAATTCGGCTTTTTCTTATCGCGTATTCCAGCGCCAAATTAAATAGTACGGGCGCGAGTGCATCACCTTGTCGAACACCTGATGTTATATCGAAAGGATCAGAAACTGACCCTTCGATTACTATTCTACAATTTGATCCCGATGTTGTGAGTTTGCACAGAGAAACAAGTTTCTCTGGGATACCAAGGCATATGAGTGCGGACCAGAGGTTGTCGCGGATGATACTATCATATGCTTGCCTGAAATCAACGTAGAGCTGGTGAATGCTGATGTTGTACTCCCAACATTTTTCTAGAATCATCTTTAATGTAAAACATTGATCTGTGGTTGAGCGGTTGGGACGAAAACCACACTGATAGTCACCGATGATAGATTCGGCGAACGGGATGAGTCGAGCAAGTTCGACATTAGCTAGTATTTTGTATGCAGTATTCAACAGTGCGATGCCACGATAATTTGCAAACTTTAGACGGTCACCTTTCTTATGTAGCGGAACAATGAGAGCTGTTTTCCATTCAGCAGGTAGTTCTTCTTGGTCCCAGATTTCAAGAATCAGATCATATACACGTGAGACCAGAGCTGCTCCTCCATTTTTCAGAAGTTTTGCGGGAATTCCATCGAAACCTGGTGATTTGCCATTTTTCAGTTTTTTAATTGCAGCTTCCAATTCTTCTATTGCTAGGTAAGGGACAAAAATCTCCTCAGTTGATGGAGTAATTGCTCGAATAGGATGAACTTCATTCGTCCTATTCAGTATGTCTTGAAAGTGGGATCGCCACATTGCCAGCACATCACGTTCACTTATTGTGAGTTCATTATTTTCATTTTTGATGGCTGTAGATCTTGGGTGGAAATCTTTTGTCAGATTCCGTGCATTGGCAAAGCACTCTTTTGAATTTCCGTTGGTCGCATGTTGGTTGATGTTTTCGATACAGCTCTTCATGTGCTCGCGTTTCTTTTTACGTAGAAGTTTTGCTGAGGTTTTCCTGGCGCATAGATAATCATCTTGGCAGCTTCGGGTGTTCCTGGTTAACCATTTTTCTCGCAGTTTTTGTTTATGTTCAATGGATTGGCGGCACTCGTCGTCAAACCATTCGTTGTGTGATTTCGGCGGTCGTTTTCCGATTGTAGTTTGTGCCAGGGCTGGAAACCGGTTTTTGAAAACCAAAACCAAAACCGCAAAACCAGAAAACCACACCAAATCAGAAAAACCAAAACCGAAACCATAACCACATTCTAAAATAGATCAAAACCAGAACCAAAACCAAAACCACGTTTTAAAAATTATCAAAACCATAACCGAAACCAAATTTTAAAAATCATCAAACCAAAACCGAACCAAAAACCAAATTTTAAAATAAACGAAACCAAAATCAAATCTAAAAATTTAGTCAAGTTCAATAATATTGTTAAAAAATTAAGACAACAATAAAATGCAACAAGAAATACTGCCGTGCTAAACACAGAGGTGGTAGCTTACTTTTTGTCAAAAATCAGTTACGAATCCAACATAATATAAAAATTAAAATACTAAAAATAGTCGATGGATATTTTTTTCATATAATTAAAACATTTACATATTTTCTTTTTTCATTAAAAAATTTCTCTATAAAGATGTCGTATCTTAATATTTGTCAATTGCTATAACAATTAGCTGTGTCTATCAATTCCTAAGCTATTTCGGTCGTAACTTTACTGTCTTACAGTTATTATACTGTCTTTCGGTAACTTTTCAACTCAAAATATGACTTCTCGATCAGTTGGACATTAAAAATGATTTAGTGATTATGTTTTTTAGTGTGATTTTTATTAAAATTTCATTAATTTGGCTTTGGAAAATATTGTTGTTAGATATAACATTTCAAATATAAATTTGAAGTTCATGTTTTAAATTTATTTTAAATTCTTTTATTTGAATAGCAATGAATAAAATAGTAAACAAAGCACGGTAGCAAGTTCGCCTTGTCATATCTGCTCTAGCCGCTACGCAGAAATGAAACACTTTCCCCTGGGCATGTAATGTATCTTAAATTAGCTCAACATTTTTTACTGAGAATTGGCATTAGCATTGTTGACAAATGTTGTAATTTTTAATCAATTCTCTGACGAATACTCAAACAAACATTTTTTAGCTATAAACCAAAACCGAAACCAAAACCAAATTTTGACGTTTGGAAAAACCAAAACCAAAACATGTTGCATAGTAAAACCAAAACCGAAACCAAAACCAAGATTTATTATCTAGAAAAACCAATACCGAAACCAAAACCATAATTGGCCATTGAGAAAAACCAAAAACCGAACCATTACAAATAATTTATGGTTTCTAGCCGTGGTTAGTGCTGCGGCTATAATGGTTGATTGAAGCGTTTGCCATTCTTCTTGTATGTTTAATGGCATCTCAGAAGAGATGTCATGCTCTTCTATGTTTTGTGTTATTATTTCCTGATATCTATTCAGCGTTTCCGGATGTTTAAATGCTTCGACATTCCAGCGCACGGTCTTTTTTGTTTGTCTGTTAAATGTAGATGATAATTTGCACTTGTACTTAAAGATGACAAGCATATGATCGGTGTTCATATCAGCACCTCTGTATGATCGAACGTCAGTTATACTTGTAGAGTGTCTCTTAGAGATCATGACGTGATCGATTTGATTTTCCGTTCTTCCGTCATTTGATTTCTAAGTTGCCTTGTGAATTCTCTTGTGAGGGAAGAAAGTGCTGGAAATTACTAGATCATACATCATAGCTAGCTTGGCTGCGCGAAAACCGTTATTGTTGCTGGTATGATGCAAGCTGTTAGGGCCGATATGTGTTTTAAGTTATGCAATCCTGCCGATCTGAGCATTAAAGTCACCTACCACGATTTTTATATCGTGCCGCGGGATTTTATTGATGACTTCTTCGAGTTCTAGAAAGAACAGGTCTTTAATATCATCTGCTTTATCTTCAGTAGGTGCATGAACATTGACGATCGTTACATTGAATTTTTGCGTGCGGATTCTCAGTGTGCATAACCGCATATCAATTGGGCAGAAGTCGATAACATGCTGATTCACGCGACGGTGTATAAGAAAGCCAACTCCGAATTCTTCTCCGTTTTGATGACCGCAATAATACAGAGTGTATCCTTTCGCTGTTTCATGGATTCCACTGCCTGGCCATCTTAGTTCTTGTAATGCCACTATATCCAGTGTGTAGCTCTCGACTTGTTGAGTGAGTTTTAGGAGATCTCCTGGTCTTCTGAGGCTTAGCACGTTCCAGGTTCCTATTTTTAAATTGTAGTCCGGGTACAGTTTCCGAGGTCGTTCCAATAATGAATCCGAGATATTCCGAGGCCTGTGTACAGAATTCATGACAATAATTTTTTTACGGAAATGGGGTGTTAGCCCTTCGCCCAACCCAAATTTTCGTGAATGGGTTCGTTCTGTATCTTAAGGTCACCAGAAACAACCTTTTTACACGTTTATATAGCGAGCCGCTTGATCCAAGACAGACGCCCGCTGAAAAGCGCCCCTTACATGGAGAACAGACGCTTTCTACACATTTATATAGCGAGCCGCTTGATCCAAGACAGACGCCCGCTCCAAGCCGCCCCTAACATGGAGGACAGACGCTTGAGTTGCATTGGTTTTATGGCGCCAATGACTCACCATGGTGCAGAATCATTGAGTATAAGCAGTATTTACTCTGCCCCTCTCAACTACACCAACCTAATTCTGGTAGCGTTACCCAGGTAGCACGGCGTGGACGTAGAATTTCGGATTTTCGCTACCCCTAATTAGAATATTAGTTTTTATTAATTTTGAATTTTTAGCGGTCTTTTACAATTTAGCTTTGACAGCTTTACTATGGTATAATTTTAATTTAATATTTGACGTATTTTGACTATGACATTAGTGACATTATTACCTTATGGTTAACCGTGGTTAATTTCGAAACGCACCCCAGATATACAAATCACATACTTCAAAAAATATTCGTGTAGCCACACGTAATTATTCTTCCTTATATATATTTATCAATGCCTAAAATGTGTAAAAATGTAATACATATTTAAACTTTGTTCGATTATTTATTTAATATACAAATCTTTTATTAATAGGTGAACTTTGAAATCTATTTTACTTACAATATGAAAATCAACAGTTTAAATATATTAACATGCAATATTTAAATTAATATACTTAAAGTAATAGCAAATAAAATTAAGTTTAAAGATTAATAACAAATCATACGAGTCGAAAAATATCACGCATCGGTAATTATTGATGAAATCACTTATCCGTACAAAATGTAAGGGATTTTGCTCTTGGGATTGTAAATATTTATCAAGCAATTGTTAAAAAAGATTTCAAAGTTCTTAGTGTAAAAAGATAAATACGAATTAAAATTTAAAACTACTTTCTGGTGCCTATTTCATTATCATCATATTGTTTCTGAAAGTTGTCCGATAACAAATTTGTTTTTATATATGTGAGCTTTGTCAAGGATAATCGTTAAGAATGCAGCAAAATTCTTAAAACAACAATTTCAGTTTGAATTATAAAAAAACTTAAATCAGGATTTAGATACTACATTACGAAGAATTGTATTATTATTTCCGTGTTTAAAATGATGATATGAAAGGAGGGTTGGAGGTTGAATAGATGTGGATGCTTACTTTTTATTTAGCTCGTTTAAAAAACTTTGAACATCGTTTATTTAAACGTAAAGCCAAATTAAATATGTATTAATTGTAACAATTGACTTTATAATTTATACGAACGTTGATTTTCTATAATTTAATTCCATCGAAATAAATACAAGAAAATTTATAAATTCGAATATAAAGTGAAAAAATTTAATTATGTATTTATTCCACAACTAATTAAGGAAATTATTATTATAAATTATATGAAATTTGTTGTGATCATAGTTGAATGCTTTAATTATTATTGTGACAAGGAACTTAAACAAGCTTTAATTAAGAAAACATATAATAGGTAAGTTTAAAAAGTGTGACGAAGAAAATTCTAATTAACTTTCAAAGTTTCGATCGGTAAGTTAGACATTCATCAATCAAGAGTGTAGACCCGCAAATCTGATTTAAATTGACTAAAACTATTGACTGATTGAACAAATAATAATCAGAAGGTGCCAATTCTGGAGAATATGTTAAGTGTGGCAATACACCCCATCCAAGCTGCAAAAGCTTTTTCTCCCATTATTTCGGTGGAACACAACACTTTTTATATTGATCAATTCTGAAGTCTACTTCTCTGTTTAAGTGTTCTTTCAACTAATGGCAGTACAATCCAGAATTGACCGTGGTATTCTTTGGTAAAAGCCAAAAAATTCCTTTGAAATTCCACCAAACAGATGGTGGTGTCTTTTTTAATGATATTTTATTTATTTATTTATTTAAAAGTTGATTAGCCGTAAATCTTTATAATTATTTATCACATTTCATATTAATTTGCTAATAAATTCAACTAAATATTAACATATAATTAAACAAAATTGTTTTTAATGTAAATTGAAAGTTGAATTTTAAAACCATGAAAGTTTAATAAGTTAACCATAAGAGTACAATCCATATTTCAATCCATACCTATTACAATCCATATTTCTTCTGCCAGGCAAAGGTACAAAATCACCTGATATTGGTTGTCGAGGTGATTTGAGCCGGTTCATCTTTTTCACCCATCTTTGTTATGATCTCTTGCGTTTAGCATTGTTGGAGACAGCCCATTTCTCGTCTCCAGTCATTTTATTGACGTTTAAGACACAAATCACAGACATTAACGCGATGACACGAATTTTTCTGTTGTTTCTGTGAGGATCCCAAATGTCGAGCTTTGAGATAAAACATAGACGATTCAAATGATCATGAACGGTTGAATTTCACAAATTTTACCTCTCAGTGATCTCACGAGTTGTTCTTTGCCGTTTTGCTTCTATTATAAATTTGTAATTATCGACAACATAATATTGCTATTTTTTTGTAGATTCAATTGATTACCACTCTCATCTTAATTATCAAGGTATGAAAAAATAAGAATTGATGAATTAACTCAAAAATCGTTTCACTGACATTAATTTTTTTGTTTCAATGTCGTTTTCTTGTATTATGTGTAAACTGAGGAAAGTAAAAGCAAGTAAAAGGAAAAGCATCATATTTGGTTATGACTTTTGTGTAGATTTTGTGATGTTATGTCTATCAAAACTGAATCGGCACCAGTAATGCTAACATTGAGACATTGCGAAGCTACACTAACCAGTCGCCAAGCAAGCAAAGCATTCATTCACTCTAACATATGTATGTATATTATTTATTTCGATTAGTATTCTTCAGTATTCATATTCGATTAGTATTTTTTCTTTCGATTAGTATTCTTAGTAGTCTTTCTTGTTCTTTAAAACGACGACTTATTTGTAGAAACTATGGGCTGTAATTAAAACGACTTACTTAACAATTTTTATGCGAGACTTGCTTGAAGTCACCTAATCAGCATTAGGTGGCTTCAAACAATGCAAAATCGAGCAATGCGTGTAATTCTACGATGTAATTCGCGAACTAGCATAGATATGATGTTAAGGGAACTTGACATTACAAGTATTGCGCAAAAATCTTACATTGCGCTCAGATTATTTATTTTTAAAATGAAACATCAACTAATGTCACCTTACTTATGTAAATACATGGTTTATGGATGAGAATTATATCTTTATAACTTAAGAAATAAAAATGATTTTCGGCTGCCTAAACTGGGTTCAACATTTGTTCAAAATTCTCCAATTTATAAGGGACTAAAAATTTTCAATTCTCTACCAATGGAATTAAAATTCGAAGATAACCTTAACTCTTTTAAAAGAAAATGTAGAGAGTATATTGTGTCTAAAGTTATGCTTAAGTTATCTGATTTGTCTAATTAATTATTTAATATTTGACAATGTTTTTGTTATTTATAGTAGCTCTTTTTTCTCTTTCTTTTTTTTTTTGCTTTTGAGTTTTTAATATTCAGATATTATACTTATAAACGAATGTTTACAATTATCTGAATATTAAAGCTATCTATATATCAAAGCTATCTATCTTCTTATATATTAAAACGCTAACTTTGTACTTTTTACAGCCTAATTGGCTTTTTTATTCGAATTTTCACTCATTCTAAATTTTCACTGCTAACTGATATTAGTGTAACCTAAATCTGAGAGATTTTTGGGATTTTTCGGATCATAAATAAAAAAGTTATAGACGAATTATAATGTATTTTTGAATTCAACTGCCTCACCTCAAATCAAATCAAATGGATCAAATGGAATCGTCCAAATCTTTTCTTTGTTTATAGTCAGCGTTGCCATTCAAAAAAATTAAAATGTATCCAATTTTATAAAAAAATGTATCCAAATGTATCCAAATGTATCCACTTTTTTGAAAAAATGAAACATGATTATTTGATATTGCTAAACGACTAATTACAATACATATATGTTTAGTACAATTCAGTATCCTGACCACATTTATTTATAATATAACAACAAAAAAATCACATTAATTCAAATTTTTATCTGATGATTTTTATATGTGTTTTATTTGATGAATAAATTCCATATACATTTTTTGCACAGTTTATGACACCTCCAAAAATTCCTCTTTTTCTAGTTTATTGTTTGCTAAAAATGATTGTACTGCATATCCCATACTTATTTCAGACAATTGTATATGGTTTTCTTCATTTTCAAAACCTAGCTCATTTACATTCCTCAGATTTAAGAAACGATAAGGGTCTATAAAATTGTATAAAATGATTTTTAATTCGACTTTTAAGTTATTAAAAAAAATGTGATCGATTTTCAAAAACTGTTTAAAATTAGTTACACTGCTCGCCAATTTCTGATACTTTTTCGTTCACAAAAAGAGAATAGACCAGGGATGTCAAATTCGCAGTCCGCGGGCCACTTGTGGCCCGCTGCATTAATTGTTGTGGCCCTCAACACTTTTCCTCAACTACAGTGTTTAAATGAAAAAATTAAAAAATGCATTTATCAAAAATAATCTCATAATACAAAATATGCTTATAATTGCTATTAAAAACTATGATCTTGCAATGCATAACCTGATGTTTTTGGCATTTCCACATCTCCTTCGAGCATTTCCCCATCTTTTAGCATTAATGACATTGCTAAAAGATGTGGAGTGTGATTACGAAGATGAAGTGCGTTGCCCTTCAAATCGTAATTTTTTTTCTAAATTAAAGATTATAGTCCCTGGGCCTTCGCCGATTTTATTTAATGATTATCATATATTTTAGTTTGTCCTGTCCTTGACGAGTCTGAAAACTTTTGTATCTGCCATTTTCCTCAACCCAAAGATGCCAAAATGTCAATTGTCCGACAATAGCAAACAAATTTCAACCCCCATAGTTAAAATAATTGTGGTAGCAAATTTACAAGATACCGGGCCATTGGCATTTTTCGGAGCTTGCCGGACGAAAAAGCGACCGAATCGAAGAAAATGACAGAATAAAAGTTTTTGAACTCGTCAAGGACAGGCGCCTCAGGGAATATTATGATTGCTCTGAACTAAACAAGTTCAGAGAACAAGATACAAGATTGGATACAAGATTTGGCTTTCTCAGTTGACATTCTTGGCCATCTCAACTCAATGTTATTGTTCAGTGTCAAAACATGCTTATAACCTCGTTCTATGACCAAATAAATGCATTCAAACAAAATATACCCTTATGGAAAATGCAAATGAAAACAGAAAATGTATGCAATTTTTCTAGTTGCAAGACTTTTTTGTTTAAAGATCCAGAGTTAAAATTTGAAAAATTCTCTTAAATTTTTTGAATTGAGGTTCTCAGATTTCCAAAGTAGTGAGTCTCATTTCAATAGTTTTTGCTCTCCGATGTCTGTTGTCATTGAAAATATTGACGAAAGTTTGCAAATAGCCCCGAGTAGAAATTAGTTAGGGAAAGCCTGAACACAATCAGGGTGTGGTCAGAGCCAGAAATGGTAAGCCCCATTAGGGCAATCTGATGTGAGCCTGTTCCGGGCCTAAATTAGTAAGCTCTTTTAGGGTTAACCTTATTTGAATATATCCGTCCCTGATGTGGTTTTTCGTATATCACTCTTGGTTTGGCAATCTGATCAGGGCCTGATACAGAATACCTTACTAGGGTTTGCACTAGTTAATTTTTTATGGCAAACTTGATCAGGCCCTGAGCCGACTATCCCAATCAGAGTCTGATTGGGAAAAAGCCTTACACTCTTGATCAAGGCCCTATCAAACTAGGGCAAACCTTATCAAAACCATATTTCAACCCTAACAAATTTCTGCTCGGAGTGTTTATAGAACTACGATGCGACACGCCATTAAACAAAAAATATAAGGAAATTGGTATTCCAGAGTTTTACGATTATTTATCTGCAGACCGTCTAAGAACTCGACATGTTGTTTTATGCATATTATATATGTTTGTTAGCGCTTACATATGTGAACACATTTTTTCACAAATGAAGATGAATAAAACTGCAAAGCAAGCCAAATTGACTGCAGAACATTTAGCATCGATATTAAAAAATACATTAAGCCAAAAACTAAAACCAAATTTTGCCAAAAAAACTGAATTAATAAATATATTTTTAAGAACCAATAAATTTCTATATAAACATTTTTGTTTTGTTTTCTTTAACAAATTTAAAAAAAAAAGAACATGTGGCCCGCATAAGGCTTTGGAAAATAATTTTCGAAAAATTTGGCCCGTATACCGAAATGAGTTTGACATGCCTGGAATAGACGAACAATATAACAAATTTCATAAACATTTTCAAAGCTTTTGGAAATCCAACACAGCTAAAGGCATATTAATAAAATGTATCCATTCTAGCAGTTTTGTGATTTTTTTGTATCCAGTATCCATTTAATAAATTTTTCAAATAATGTATCCAAATGGATACAAATGTATCCAAGTGGCAACGCTGTTTATAGTATTTTATATTTTCTTTTCAGTTTATGGATTGATCTAGGAGATTATGGACGTTATTTTTCTTTGTTGTTTTATCTTATATATTAATACGTTGAGTATTTAGTTAGATATATATTGTTTGTGAATGAAAGAGGATAAAAAATTGATTATTGATTGTTGTATTTTTTTTTCAGCGACAATTTTGTAATGTGTGTGTTTGGTATGATAGTTTGAGATCGTAGATTTGATTGTTAGAATTTTTAATATATATTGTTTGTGAATGAAAGAGGACAAAAAAATTGATTATTGATTGTTGCATTTTTTTTCAGCGACAATTTTGTAATGTGTGTGTTCTGTATGATAGTTTGAGATCATAGATTTGATTGTTAGAATTTTTAATATATATTGTTTGTGAATGAAAGAGGATAAAAAATTTATTATTGATTGTTGTATTTTTTTCAGCGACAATTTTGTAATGTGTGTGTTTGGTATGATAGTTTGAGATCGTAAATTTGATTGTTAGAATTTTTAATATATATTGTTTGTGAATGAAAGAGGATAAAAAATTGATTATTGATTGTTGCATTTTTTTTCAGCGACAATTTTGTAATGTGTTTGGTATGATAGTTTGAGATCGTAAATTTGGTTGTTAGAATTTTTAATATATATTGTTTGTGAATGAAAGAGGATCAAAAATTGATTATTGATTGTTGTATTTTTTTTTTCAGCGACAATTTTGTAATGTGTGTGTTTGGTATGATAGTTTGAGATCGTAAATTTGATTGTTAGAATTTTTAATACTAGGAGGGCCCGGCGTGCTTTGCTACGCTTATAAATAAAGTTTTTGCGTAGACATTTTGTTGACGTAGAAGCAATGATTTCAAAAAGTGGTAATGAGATATGCTAGCGTATAATTTTGAATTTTTCTTTTTAAATATATGAATGAAAAATAATCAGAACTCTAGCTGATCAGTTCGGATATATGAAAAATTAGCGATTAAATAAAGATGATTGGAAATAGAACATGTTTTTTCAGTCCGTTATATCTCATATAGGTTATGTGAAATCTACTTAAAAAAAGTTATGAAAACTTTTATTAGTAAAATTAAATAAATAAATAGTATAGGACATGGACATGTATAGTATAGGACATGAACTTCCATTATCGTTTTCTTCTGCTATAACATTTATTGACGCCTAGAGGTTGGAAGTGGGTACCTAGAATTTCATTGTTTTACTTGTTAACGTAGCTCCTGATTTGCAGATTAAGAGTTGAACAGGTTTTGTGACGGAACTTTTATTCCCAGACTAGATAAAAGAGTTTAAAGGAAATAGTTCACCTTGATTTAATCTGAAGACCACTATAAAAAATTTTGACATCTCGCTCTCTATACTCGTCCATAATATTGAGAGTACTGCACTGCTATCCAGGAATTCAGCAACCCATAAAATCTATTGTTCAAGACAGTCGTAAGTCTGCTTGAAGTCAATCAATGCAGAGCGGGTTGAGGGGTATCGAGGACACCAGGCATTTTTCTAAAATCGTTCTTATCGAGAAAAGGGCACTGATGTTCTCTTAAGAGTTGTTCAGCAAAATGGTTGCTTTTGACTACAAAAATGTTTGGTAAAATTATATGCTGTGTAAAGTGGTGATAACTGAATCGTTTTTCAGGTCAACTTGCAGCACCCCATTTTCGGTTTGAATTGCAGTAAATGCAGGTTGAGATCTATTCCTTAAGATTTTAACTTGTTGAAAGAAGTGCCGTGATCTTCTTTATTGAAGCTTTAAATCTCCTCACACTTTCTCTTTTACCATTCTCTCTTCGCTCGCTACATATGTAACTTTGTAATAGCTCACTTTGCCAGTTTACAATTCTTTTTCATAGACTGGATCTTTCGTCCTTGTAGACATTTAAGATAGCAATGTCTCGTCTCCTGCATAGCGTCATGACAGAATTATTCATCCAGTGTGCAAAATATACTAGGACGGATCGATGTCAACCGAGATATTTTCTGACTTCCTTTCTGTTTCAGTAATATGGTTTGGACATCTCTTCTCATTTTCAGCATTCTGTAGCAATGAAATTTTGCCGTTGATTACATTTTAAAATGCGAGGGTTTGGAAAGTGAAACCTTATTTTAACACATACAATGAAGTGGTCACTTTCAGTGTATGGTGCTCTAAGGATCTAAAGGATCTCACATCCAGAATGCTTGAAAAGAAACGTGCCTATAAGCACGTGATCAATTCATCCACCTAGACGAATTTTGGCACCCCCTAGAACATGAAGTAAAATGAAATTGTATTTGTTTACTAAAGCTAACTCTCCATTAGTCTTTTTCATCAGATCTTCTAGCCAAAATAGAACGAGAAAGCACGCACTTATAGACGAAAAACTAAAAGTTAGTTTGACTCAAAATAAAATAGTATATTATTTAATGAGGAGCTAAAGTGCTACTTTTTGTGTTGAGTCTATAGTTTGACAATTATAGAAAAAACACAAACAGTCACTTCAGATCCGAATTAAAACCATTATGTTTTCGGCAAACGATTAAATTTTTTATGAATATGAAATTTTAATATGTACATCAAATATTTTACAAATATGATCTAGTATGTAATAAATTTTCTGAAATTAATTTTCATTGATTTTAATTCATTAAAATGGACGCAGCAATCATGCTGTTTTGAACAAATTCATAATCTCATGTTTTGATACTTTACTGCCGCCGTGAAAATGTATAAAAATGGCGACATTTTACTATCGCGGTGAAAATATGTTTGTTACTTTACTGACGCCTTAAAAAAAGCAAAAGTGGCATTTCTTTGGTTATATGTCAAAAAATAAGACTTTAACCTTTTCCCAAGTGGCAGTAAAGTTAAATTTTACTGCCGTTTGCCCAAAAAATACAATTTTTTTTCGGTAAACATTTTGTAAATTTGTTATAAATATGAAATCGTAGGAACAATAGTATATTATTTAATTAGGAGCGAAAGTGCTTCTTTTGTGTTGAGTTTGTAGTTTGACAATTATATAGACGATACACAAAAAGTCACTTTAGCTCCGAATTAAATCAGGGGCGTCAATTGGGTAGGGCTGGGGGGGGCATTGGCCCCCCCCAAGGATCTGATACTATCAATGATTCAATACATCGATTCAATAAAACCATCCAATCGTGGTAGAATTATACACTATAAAAATTTCAATGCACGGTTATTTTGTAAATTCGTCTAATTTTTAGAAGATTTACTTAACTAATATACCAATTTTATCGCATACTATTAATTGAAATATATCTGATAATATAATTATTACGTTGCATATTATTTTGGCCCGACTAAAGTACAGTTCATCGCAATATTCAAACCGTTATCGTTCGTTGTATCAAGGACTAGAGCGCCGCTGACATGAAAGGCGGTCGTATTGCTTCTAATCTTCTGATGAAATCAGTTTTGTAAACAAAACACGATCGTTCATCCAAAAACGCCGTGGGTGCGTATTTTGACAAAATTATATCGTACTATAAGGTGCGCGGCATTACCGCTTTTAGAAGAACGATTGTGTTTTGTTTATAAGATATTCGTGTCTGAGCCAGAGGAAACAAAATATTTCATTAGTATGGGGCTCCTCGAGAGTTCATAGTGCAGTATTTAACATTCAAATTTCAATTGTTATTGGCCATTGGTAATTTATATAAACTTAAAAGTAAGTACATGCAGGAGAACACAACCTAATTATTTTTTTTATAATAAAATGTGTTGTGTAGTAGGAATTACAATATGTGTCACAATAACACTTAAAAACCTTTTAAGACCAAGGTCCCACAACAACATACGTTCGAAGGTGTTGAAGGACGCAAATCTTCCTTTGTTTTATTTTTTTATATTTTTTGTTAAAGAATGGATAACTAAACAAAAAATTTTATCACTGACAAAATATGACATAGGCCAGTATTTTATGATAGAATAAAGAAAATAAAAGTAGATTAAAAAGTAAATAGCAAATTTTGGCAAAAATTTGGTTGGACAAGCAATATTTTCTAACGACACGAACAAATTAAGTTATGTAAATATTTTCAAAATATGTTATGAAGACTTGCTGACAAATTCTTTTCGCTATATGGACTATAATTTTTAATTCATAAAATAGCAAAAATTATATGATGGTTGGTTATAATAAAATCTAAAATGTATCCTAAACGTCAATCTTTGTTCATTTTTTTATACAGGGAGGGAGAAACTATTTTTTTTTGTGGTAGGTTTTTCTTATAGATTTAAAAAAAGTTCGCAATAATTGTACAATTTTGAATCAAATGAAAAATTTACGCACGTTTATGGGTAGTAAACTGCCCAGACGTCCCACGCTGCGTGGAAATGTCCCATATTTCGTTGCGTTGTCCCACGGAGAAATTTGTCCCACGAAGCGTCCCACGAAACAAATATTTCCACCACATTTTCCCGCATTATCGAAATAATCAAAAAACCTTATATCTACCTACGTACAGTTTGCGCAATATCTTAGTCAAAGCAATGGCTTCACAGTTTTTTCTTGCAGTTTGTATGATGTTATGTATATGTTGATTTAACTATATTGAGAGAACAAACCAGTACAATATTTTTTTTACTAAATAGTGTTTTAACTATAATTTTCATAGAAATACTAAACTCAGTTTTTTTCACTTCAATAATTTCATTGGCGTAACTAGGAAATTGTTCTAGGGTGGGCCTGGCCCCAATAATATTGCTGAGTAAAATAAATAATAAAGTCTCCGTTTTTATTTCTTTCTTTAAATACATAACGGGTGTGTCAATTTGAGGTTAATTTTCAAATTTACGGTCATTTATATTTTTTTGCTAGATTATTTATGTTTGGTTAGGTTGCAGTGACTGTCACCAAAACACAACATCAGGACGACATACTTAGACCAAAATACGTCGGTTGTGATACCAAAGAATCTCGTTCCCAACTCGAACCATTTGGAGCTTCTAATGAAGCTAAGTATTTGCGTGATTTTAAAATGATCCAGGTCGGTGAGAGTTTTAAATGTGTGCGTTCCAAAATGAGTTTGCCGTATAATGGGCGAATGGTGGACATGTGCAAAGTAGATGAAACGCTGATTCCACCTGATCCTGCTCCTTACAGCTCCTGCAAATCAACACTTGGGTGCTTTCCAATGATCCAGTAACCAGTGATGACTTTAACAATTAACTAGTTTTCTGCCTACTCAAGGTTATAAGTTTTTTGGAACGCTGTTGGTCTAGTCTAGGAAAGATTTACCTGCTTAACTTGCAGCTAATGGTGTTTGACCACCGACCTATAGATTACGCATTTAACCCTGTCATAAGTTAGTTGTTTGAGAGGAACAAACGACTCGCTTAGAGTTTCCATTTCTTGTAGAAGATCGAGTTCAGTTCTTTGCCTAGAAAATCCGTCCACTGTATAGTTGCATTTAACGCCACTGTGACCCGGCACCTATATAATATGAACGGTGAAATTGCCGGTGGCTTAGTGTCACTTTTGACGTCGTTCCTACTATATCTACCGATTCGAATTCAGTTATTTATGCTATGTTGTTTGCAATTATTTATGTTTATATTTAGATATATATTTGTGTAAATAATAAATCTTTAAATTATAAAACTAAAAGAAAAAAATGTTCTTATTAAAATCGACATGTTTGACAAATTAAAATTGAAATAAATCATATAAAATTATAAATTGTTATATCAGTATGATATTTTTATAAATCCTCACTTAGTAACTTTCAAACAAACAAAAATTATACAAAATCAACATTCCTAGTTTCTAAATTAAACTTTACATTCCTAGTCTCTAAAACTATTGAAAAAATAAAAATAAAAACTAGTTGAAAAATAACAATTCATTGTTTACACTAAACATGCACTCCTCCAACCATTTAATGCAGCACTGTGCACAACGATCTTCATTTTCAGCCATACAAAATTCAGATAATTCCAAAAATAAATCCATCAGACTTCGAATTCCGTCGTCAATTCGCTAATGGTCATACAAACAAACGCGGATATTACTTCTACTTAGGCGCCAAGATTTTTTTTATTTGATATAGAATCACTCACTGAAGCGAATAAAACCAAAACGAGTTGTATATCAGCCCCGGGGTCTAAAATACAGGCCTTTGAAAAAAGCAAAATCCATTCAAAATTACAGATCTGAAAAGAATTATTTCTGTTTTTTTTTAATTTTTGCTTTATGTCCTATGTGCTTATAAGATAAACAGATCAAAACTGTCCCTTTTACTAAATTTTCTTAATTTACGATAAAAAAAACAAAAAAATATCCACTTGCGTCTAAGTTCAAGTCCAATCTTGCCTCAAATGGTCATAACGTGGGCCCCTAAGGCTATAATTATTTTTTTTAAGTTATTCATGTTGATTCTTTAAAGTTGTATATCAAAAATAACATTTAAATTGCAACATTTGGTAAAAAAAAGTGTATTTTTACACGATATTTTTTGTTTCAAAGGCCTATATCTTGGTCCCCGGGACTGATTTTCAAAAAAAATTTTGTAATTTACTTATAAAAGTACACTAAAAAAAAAAGATTGGCTGGCGCCTAAGTAAAAGTAATCTTGTCAAACAAACTTAAAACTACGAGTAGTGTTGGTGTTTCGGTGTGGTTTTAGGTGTTATGGAGCAATGAGACCGTATTTTTTTGAAACGAAGTCTATATTGTTCTTAATGCGATGTTTTTCGTTGAACAAATTGGAAGGTGTGGTTTTCCAGAAATTATGAACTCATTTGACATTCTGATATCTGGCACATCACACGTGGAAAGAAAATGTTTGCTTTTTTAAACTTCGCTACTATGGTGAACCGATAAGATAAACGACCATTTTATAGATACTTTTGTGGCAATATTATTGGTAGTGCTTATTAAACTTCCTTTTTAAATTTAAATGAAGATCAGTGATATGAATAATATCATGAATAATATAATTGTACGTTTTGAAATAATTTTGCTATTCCTTAGTAAAGAAATACATTTTCATTTTTCCTAACTGTTATATATACTTCATGAACTTTTTGTTCTAGGGGGGGCCAAAATTCGTCTAGGGGGGGCCGGGCCCTCTGGGCCCCTACCTAGTTACGCCTATGAATAATTTACATTTTATTTTGCAAATATCTTTTGATGTCTAACACATCTACCTCAGCGAAAAGGTTTCTTTGTTTATAGAAACATCTCCCCGGTGTATATACGAGAGATCAAAAGTATATTATGAAAAATAAAATACAAAATATTTTACTTAAAAAGACGCAGTTTTGCGTATAAATTCATAAAAATTTAAATTTTTAAACCAGAGTTTACAATTTTACTTTACTCATTTCAATCCTTTGAAATAATATTCCAAAATTAAAATGTTCATAATTTGAATATCGTCCTTACTCGTAAGAGTAAAATTTTGGTTTTTTCGATTTTACTCCTTTGGAGCAGATTACATTTTCCTGTTCTTTTATGCGATTTGCAAAAGAACAAAATTAGTTATCCTTTATATTCATTTTTCTAACAATACATGAATAATTGAACGAATTATTCGAAGCATTTTACGTTGGAAAGCATCAAATTTGAAGCAAAAATAAAAGTTTTGAGTATTTGAAAGAAAATATTTATTTCAATTTAGTAGCAAGAATGATATTTTACTATTTTCACTCCTCTGTGTGGGAGTATTATATTTTTTTTAAGCTACGCACTCTGAAAGAAAAAAGTAAAGGAGTGATATAAGTAGCGTTTCAAACTCTGTTTAAACACACTTTAACTAGGTAGCTCAAAAGTAAAATTATTACTTTCTAGTTTCTAATTTTTTTTCTCAATAAAGAACAAACAAAGTAAACAGCATAAAAACTTGATAAATAGTATAGATTTGCAAAAATAGAACGCGAGGTATACTATATACCTCTTATACTTAACAGAATACAGAAAAGATATTAATTATTTAGTAAAATTAAAATAAATTGTTTCAATTGTTTTGCTGTCTTTACTTGTGTAACAAAAGTTTTAAGCTACTATAAAAGGTAAATTTATACTAATTTTTAAAATTATATTTAAAAAGTTCTCCTGCAAATCAAGACGGATAGTAAACGTTTACGTAAATTCTCATACGATGAATTGGACTATCCTTTTATAAAAAAATCAAAATATAACGACGCAAAAGTTTATTGTATTACCAATCGGAGTGAATTTGCAAATTAACAGTGGACATTATGATATTAAAAGACATATAGATACAGATAAACATAAAAAAGCGTTGCAATAAGCCGCCAGCTCCAGTAGCTTAAACAAGTTTTGTTGTTATTTTGTTTTCTTGTTGTTATTTAACATTGACAAAAAGGTAGTTGCAATTTGCGCTGATAACACGAACACCAAGTTTAGTGGTGTCACGTCAAGGGGTGAAAATTTAAAAGCAAACTTAACGCGGATTTAAACCAGAAATTATTGGGTATTGGATTCGCAGCTCGTATTCTAAATAATGCAATAAGAAGTGCTGCTGATTTAAATGGCAGGGTTAAAAAAAATTGGATATTTTACTGTCTTTACTGGTTTAAGTTGAAGAAGTTCTGCGGCAAAAGTAATGTCAAACATAACCAACTTATTGGATACAGTGAAACTCGCAACCAACTTATTGGATACAGTGAAACTCGCAACCAACTTATTGGATACAGTGAAACTCGCTGGCTGGCGGTAATGCCAGCACTATAAAGAATTTTGAAAATGTAGGATCCACTGTAAGCACGTTTCCTAACGGTTGAAAAATGTCCAATTAAAATAAAAGAATTTTTTGTAGAATTAAATAGTAAACAAATAGTAAAGGAAAGCATTAAATAGTAAATTTATGCACAGTCTAGTTAGCACGTTTTCACCGTCCCACTTTCTCGCAATAGAAATTCTAATTAGCTAGTATTTGGAAGAATGTTTGCATTTTGTCCCACATTTTAACGATTTGGCTCTGGTCAGTTTAGGGTAGACATAACTCTTTCTCTCTGAGACAAATAAAGGAAAACAAACAAACAAACAAAAAACAATTCGACATAAGAGGAGTCACGTAGCAATTGCAATCTCTTGGTGTTTTATGGATTCTGGGACTACGTGACTCATAAATTTTAAATCCCGGGATGCCTGGGATCGTATAGAAAAACCATCCTTTTTTTATGCTGCACGATCTGCTGTCGTTTACTCTGAACAGTTACGAAGCAAAGATATAATAATTTCTAGAACAAGTGCTTTAATTAAAACTACTTTCTTGATGCTTAAACAATGCAGAGATGATACTAAATTTAAAATTATTTTTAACAAATGAAGGGATTTTGCAGAGCTTTGCGACATTCGCTTCAATGAAACAACAACAGAAGACAAAGATCTAGCAGAGTAACCGAGGTAGCTCAAAATCATTTTATTTTTATTTCTTAGTCCATGCATTTAAATGCTTTTAAATATATGTGTGTATAAAAATGTGTATGTTATGTTTTACGAAAAAAATCTTTTTATGTCATTTAAATTCTCGCCCCCCCCAAGATTTTGGTGAAATGACGCCACTGAATTAAATACACTATTTTTTCGGCAAACATTTTAATTTTAATTTTTATAAATATGAAATTATAATACATCCAAAATTTATAAATATGAATAATTACGTCATAAAAGTAAAAAACATTTAAATGTGTATAAATAAAATTCTTTATCAAAGCAAATTCCAATTCAAAATTTCATTATTCAATCAGACTATTTGTTATGTTTTGTTGTCATATATGTAGTTACATACGATAATTCAAAATTTCATAATCTAATCCAATCAGAATCAATTTCTTAGTTTTTGTTGTCATAGTTATACAATTTGTTTGAAAAAATAACAAAATAACAAATAACAAATGGTACTTTACAGCCGCCGTAAAATAAAATAAAAATAGCGTTACTTTTGCAGCCTCTTTGATTATATGTCAAAAAAGTAAGATTTTAACTAACTCCCTGGCGGCAGTAAAGTTAAACTTTACATATGGCTTTTTTACTGAGTTTTATTCATTAAAATGAACACATCGCAGCCGTCCTGCTTTTTTGAACAAATTCATCATCTCCACTCAATTTTAAATGTCATTTTACAGCCACCATGAAAAATGGAAAAGAAATGTAGTACTTTACTGCCGCTGTTGAATAATGTAAAACATGGCGTTATTTTACAGCTGCTTTGATTATACTTCAAAAAAGTACCTTCTCTGTAGCAAAACAGTAAAGTTAAATTTTACAAGCCTTTTGCGGAAAAGGACTTTTACAGTTCATGGGATTAATCTTCATTTCAAATTAATAAGAAAATTTAGAACTAAGTCGATCTCTCATCATTCTCATTCGAGTTCAAATGCTCCCCCTTCCCCTGTTTGAACTTTAAGCTCGGCACATTTTTATTAAGAGATATCTCTACCAACTGGCTCATTAAAACTACCAAAAACTTTGTTATGGTCGCGTGTTGTTGTTAATTTTATAACCTATTTCAGCGCTATGTAGAAAGTATCCTTCTTGCTGGCTTGTCTGCGCTTCGAAGAGAATGGTCAGCACAGTATATAGAGGGCTATCCAGATTTATTTTCTCCGGTTATTAACCGTCTTATTTCTTGCAAATCTATCACTTCCATTCTATATCTCCGCTAGTGCACAGCTCTTTATTCCAATTCGGTAGTCTATAGTAGATACACGTCCCGATTCAGTTTGCCATGTTCATGTTTAACAGATTTCTTTCCGGATGTGATTTTTTTCTGCCTTCTATATTTTAAAGATTGTTTTTTTCCCGAGGGTAAAGTGTTAAATTCAGGCGCAATCCATTCGGGACAAGCTGAAATTTCAGTTACCGGAGATTACCACGTCTAGGCGGTGTAGGGGTGTTGACAGTGGGGTGTTAAACGATTCCTAGTCAAATCAAAACGTTTTTAAGCTAAACTATAACCATCAACACGCTTACAAGGGAAACTATACCTATTAAGCGAAACCATACAACCATTAACACGCCAACGATGTCATACAGACATCGTTGAATAAAACAAAGCAAATATAAGCTTTCTCACATTTACATATTTAGTTTTCTTCGTAAATTTGTGTGACGCAGATTTTAAATAACAAACTCATATTATGTATATTTATTAAAGTGAGAATTAACAATCACGCAAGATGAAGTACCTACTCGAAGTATTTAATTATTTGCCTTCTACTTATAAAATATTTCAGGGTATTACGTAGTTCACAAGTTAGTGCAATTGAAGTTCAATCTATTGCGACGTTTCATTTTAAGCTGATTATTTGTTTCTAGGTACATTTCAATGATTTTAAAATAAATTTAAAGTATTGACAATCTTTCAAATCGTTTATCTTAAAGTAATTTAACCTTTGGCAATTCTTATATAACCAAAAAATACACAATAGTAATGAGTAATAACCACATAATATTCACGGTTATACAGAATACATTTCTTTTTTTGTTTACTATAATTTAATTCAAAGATTTCAATAAGATTAATGTCATAAAATTTTAAGCCACTATTTCGTTGCACGTTAATTGTCCGTTTAATGATTTTTATTTATAATTTGTGTACGATCGATTATTTTAAAACTTGATTTTGTAAGAAATGTAAGATGAAAAAGAAAGTTACAGCATGTGAATATTATGAAATTTAGAAAGGCGATCAAATTCTTGATGGAAGTTGGCATATATGGATTATATAATGTTATAATATGTTACATATGTATCAATGTATATGATATTTCGAATTTTAGCATGCAACATGAAGTGACATTTATATTAACTTGTAAGCTTGGTATATTACTTCGGTTTTGTTTACATATAGACTTATATATATATATATATATATATATATATATATATATATATATATATATATATATATATATATATATATATATATATATATATATATATATATATATATATATATATATAATATATATATATATATATATATATATATATATATATATATATATATATATATATATATATATATATATATATATATATATATATATATATATATATATATATATATATATATATATATATATATATATATATATATATATATATATATATATATATATATTAGACTGGTCGTTAAAAACTAAATTTCCGAGACGCCCCTAGAAAAATTCTTTGTGGTCAAAAAACTACAACGGCACTATTTTTTTTTTTTTAAGTCAAAAGAACACGTGCCGCAAAATCATCGAAGTTTATTTTTTGATAAAATTGTTAATATCTCATAAAATATGCAGATGTCAAAAAAAATCACATGGATCATTTTTGTAGGAAATTTAAATCTCTACAAAAAAGGTGCAAGTAATTTTTTTCCTAAAACCTATATTTCTGATGATATGTTGAAATAAAACTTGAAATTCTTCAAAACTCGTAAAACCAAATGATGAAAATTTCGACGAAAAAGTATTAATTTTAGATTTTCTTGTCACGATTATTTTTTAATACATTTCATTCTATAGCATAAGAAGAAAATTAGGACTTTTTCGTCATCTTTATTTTTATGTTTTTCAAAAATTACGAAAACTTACAAGTTCATTTTCAAAATATCATGAGAACTATACCTTTTCGGGAAAAAATGACTTGGACTTTTTTTGTAGAAAATTAAATTGCCTACAAAAATGATCCATGTGATTTTTTTTGACATCTGCATATTTTATGAGATATTTGAAAAAATCTACGAATTTTTCAAAATATTAACTTCGACGATTTTGCGGCACGTGTTCTTTTGATTTAAAAAAAAAAAAAATAATGCCAATGTGGTTTTTTGACCACAAAGAATTTTTCCAGGGGGCGTCTCGGAAAATTTAGTTTTTAACGACCAGTCTAATATATATATATATATATATATATATATATATATATATATATATATATATATATATATATATATATATATATATATATATTTATATATATATATATATATATATATATATATATATATATATATATATATATATATATATATATATATATATATATATATATATATATATTATATATATATATATATATATATATATATATATATATATATATATATTAGACTGGTCGTTAAAAACTAAATTTTCCGAGACGCCCCCTGGAAAAATTCTTTGTGGTCGAAAAACCACAACGGCATTATTTTTTTTTTTTTTAAATCAAAAGAACACGTGCCGCAAAATCGTTGAAGTTGATTTTTTGAAAAATTCGTAGATTTTTTCAAATATCTCATTAAATATGCATATGTCAAAAAAAATCACATAACCATTTTTGTAGGAAATTTTATTCTCTACAAAAAAGGTGCAAGTCATTTTTTCCCGAAAACGTATAGTTCTCATGATATTTTGAAAATGAACTTGTAAGTTTTCGTAATTTTTAAAAAACATAAAAAATAAAGATGACGAAAAACTCCTAATTTTCTTCTTATGCTATAGAATGAAATGTATAAAAAAATAATCGTGACAAAAAAAATCAAAATTAGTACTTTTTCGTCGAAATTTTTATCATTTGGTTTTACGAGTTTCGAAGAATTTCAAGTTTTATTTCAAAATATCATCAGAAATATAGGTTTTAGGAAAAAACTGACTTGGACCTTTTTTGTAGAGAATTAAATTTCCTACAAAAATGTTGATGTGATTTTTTTTTGACATCTGCATATTTTATGAGATATTAACAATTTTATCAAAAAATAAACTTCGATGATTTTGCGGCACGTGTTCTTTTCACTTAAAAAAAAAAAAAATAATGCCGTTGTGGTTTTTCGACCACAAAGAATTTTTCCAGGGGGCGTCTCGGAAAATTTAGTTTTTAACGACCAGTCTATATATATATATATATATAATTATATATATATATATATATATATATATATATATATATATATATATATATATATATATATATATATATATATATATATATATATATATATATATATATATATATATATATATATATATATATATATATATATGGCAAGGAATGATCGCAGAAGATATACAGAAAGCATTCTCAAGACTGCGGAAACAGCAGCAGCTAATAGAAATATGCGCACACTACACAAATGCGTGAGAAAGGTCACCAACAAATATACAAACACTCCACCAATAAAGGATAAATCTGGTCAAACCCTCACAACACATGAACAACAGCTAAATAGATGGAAAGAATACTTCGAAGACAACTGCCACCAACATGAAGATAATTTGCAGTCTCCGGATGACAACTATAACGAAACTATCAGCACCCATCCACCAACGGAACGGGAAGTTAGAGGTGCCATACAGAAACTCAAGAATAACAAATCTGCTGGTACAGATAATATATCAGCAGAATTACTCAAAGCAGATGTAAACACAACAGCAGAAGCTCTAACACCACTATTAGCTGATGTATGGAACGAAGGTAAAATACCAACCAAATGGAAAGAAGGTTTAACCATAACAATCCCAAAGAAAGGTGATCTAAGAGAATGCAAAAATTGGAGAGGCATATCTCTGCTCAACACAATAATGAAAATACTAGCGATGATCATTCTCGAAAGAATATCTCCATCAATTAACACGAAACTAAGAAATGAACAAGCCGGCTTTAGACCAGGAAGAAGCTGTACCGACCATATCAACACAATCCGTATCATCATTGAGCAATCAAATGAATGGAATTCACCATTGTATCTCCTCTTCGTGGACTTCGAACGCGCCTTCGACTCAATTAACAGAAGCGCGATATGGAAGACACTTTGTGAAATGGGCATCCCGAAGAAAATAGTTGATCTAATCAAAGAAATGTATCGGGATGCTGGAAACAGAATACAATACAAAGGACAGCAAAGTAATGAATACTACAACCACCGAGGAGTGAGACAAGGCTGTGTACTATCCCCGCTATTCCTAATAGTACTAGATAGTATCATGAGAAAGCTCGATGATGCAAGTCCAAATGGAATCCAATGGAATACAACAAAACGGCTCAATGATCTAGACTACGCAGATGACATCTGTCTACTTACACACACACATACGGACATGCAGCAGAAAATACAGAAGCTATCAACCCTTGCACATGAAGTTGGTCTCAACATTAATATCAGAAAAACAAAGGCTATGAGATTGAACACCAAAACGATAACACCAATTACCATCAACAATACACAAGTTGACGAAGTTGACAAATTTGTGTACCTTGGTTGTACTGTAGCAAAAACAGGCGGGACTGAAGAAGACATCAGTCAGCGTATTAACAAAGCCAGAAATACGTTCAATATGCTTCACAAGATCTGGAATGCATCCGTCCTGTCAAGAAAGACAAAGCTACGAATGTTCAATGCATGTGTCAAGTCAGTACTGCTGTATGGGTGTGAAACGTGGAAACAAACAAGAAAGATCACAAATAAACTACAGGTGTTTGTGAACAAATGCCTGAGAAGACTGATCAAATGCTTCTGGCCAAACACCATCAGTAACCAGGAACTTCTACGGCAGACAGAGCAGTTAGACATTGAGACCGAGATAAAACAAAGAAAATGGAGATGGATAGGACATACACTGAGAAAATCAGTCGAAGATATAACAAGGATGTCCCTAGAGTGGAATCCACAAGGTAAAAGGAGAGTTGGAAGACCACCCATGACATGGAAGAAAACGGTGCTAGCTGAAGCAAAACAAATTGGCAAGACATGGGGTGAACTGAAAGCGATTGCCCCAACAGAGTTAGATGGTCCAGTCTAGTAGACGCCCTATGCTCCTAAATGGAGATAAAGGAAAAAAAAAAAAAAAAAAAAAAAAAAAAAAAACATATATATATATATATATATATATATATATATATATATATATATATATATATATATATATATATATATATATATATATATGTAGATATATATATATATATATATATATATATATATATATATATATATATATATATATATATATATATATATATATATAATATATATATATATATATATATATATATATATTGTAATATAATTAAAACAACTTGTTGTTTTAAGCTTCAGACAGATAATAATGTATTTACAATATAAAAGAGTGTGATGATACATTTTAGGAAGATACAGTTATATTCAAATCTAATTTTATATAATACAAATTATATGATGTTACTTTTTAATGCTTTCATTACATTAATATATTACACCTTCCCCTCAAGATACTTAAATACATTTTTCTTATTATAATCTTCAATATTGTTTATCTATCTATTACAATTTAAATTCAAATTTCTTAAAACTAAAATACATATAATAATCTTCCCTTTTCAAAATTTCAATAACAATAAGTTTAACAGATTCAATTCATTTAAAATTTTAAAAATATTCTTAAAAGCTATGACATGGGCGTAAAACACTTGAGTTTCGTCTGTACACTGTTCCATCTTCAAGTTCAACCCAGTATGATCTTGGTGCAATATCAAATTGCATAATTTTAGCTCTAACCCAATTTTTTCTATTATGAAACCACACTCTTTCTCCAACCTTAAAATCTCGTCTATATTTAACATTTCTATTATAATATTTTTTATACTGTTCCGTCCTTTTTTTTAAATTCCCTTCATATTCGGAATCTTTTGACTCTGAAATAACGATTCTTTAACTGGAACCAAACTTCTTGTTTTCCTATTCATTAAAAGCTCGGATGGAGAAAGATTTAAATCCTTCAATGGTATGTTTCTATCTTCCAGTAACGCCTTCCATAATTCAATATTATTTTCCTGACACTTTTTAATAATATTTTTAGCACTTTGAACTGACCTTTCTGCTTGGCCATTAGACCGTGAATAATAAGGACTTGTCGTTATTAATTTCATATCACAGTCCTTGCAAAAATTCTTGAATCCAAACGAATCAAATGGTACATTATCAGTAACAATTATTCTAGGTATTCCATGTACGGAGAATACACCTTTTAATTTATTAATAACCTCACCTGCCGATTTAGCTTTAATTGGAATAATATCCATATATTTTGAATAAAAATCAATCAAAACTAAATAATTTTTTCCTTTTATCTCCATGATATCACAAGAAATCTTGTAAAATGGATAATTTGGAATATCGTGAGGTAATAACGGTTCTTTGATATTGGCATTACGATATTTTTGGCATGCATTACACATAGTTACCATTTTTTCTATTTCTTCATTCATTCCTGGCCAATACATTATACTTTTTGCTCTGCGTTTCGTTCTTTCTATTCCTGCGTGAGAACTATGTAACAATTCTAACATTTTTGGTCTTAAAGATAAGGGAATGACTATTTTGTCATCATAAAAAATTATATCATCTTCTAAAATTAAATCATTTTTAAATTTCCAATAATATCTAATTTCCACAGATAGCTCTTGTTTTTTATTTGGCCATCCCTTTGACAGAATTTCCTTCAGCTTTTTTAAAATATCATCTTTATTCGTCTCAACTTGTATTTCATTTTTTCGCTCATCGCTTACATTAATGGAATGAATCACCTCATTAATATCCTCAATTTCAGGTTTACTATCACCTTGGCCATAATAGCGTGATAAATAATCTGCTATATAAATCGAGTTTCCTGGCTGGTATACAAATTTCAAATTATATTTTATCAATCGAAGTTTCATTCTTTGTAACCTCGCATTCGATATTTTACAAAATTCTTTAGTCATAATACCTAAAATAGGTTTATGATCAGTTACTATATTTATAATACGTCCATAAATTAATTTATGGAATTTTGAGCAAGCAAATACCACTGCCAATAACTCTTTCTCTATTTGAGCATAGTTTTGCTCAGTTTCACTCAAACTTCTAGACGCAAAAAATACAGGACGCTTTTCCTGCATCAAACAAGCACCTAAACCATATTTTGAAGCATCACACTGTATAGTTATTTCTTTACTCGAATCAAATGCCTTTAAAACAGGTGAGCTTATAATTAAGGACTTTATCTCATTTAAACATTTTGAGTGATATTCATGCCATATAAACTCAACGTTTTTCTTTAGTAATTCTCTTATCGGTTTAGATATCTCAGCTAAATTTGGTATAAAACCTCTTACATAATTTATCACCCCTAGTAATTTTTGTACATCAGTTTTATTTTTTGGAATACCAATATTCTCTATAGCTTTTGTTCTTTCTGGATCGCACTCAATACCCTTATCTGATATAACATGACCTAAGTAGATCACTTTATTAATTCTAAATTGAATTTTATCTTTATTAAACCTAATATTCAACTTCCTTGCTCTTTCACAAACCTTTCTCAAAATTTCATCATGTTCTTCTTGAGAACTTGCTGCTATCAACACATCATCCATATAAATTATTACCCCCTCAATATCAGCAAAATTTTGCTCATTTATTTTTTGAAAAATTTCTGGGGCCGTCTTTATTCCAAACGGAAGTCTTAAAAATCGATATAATCCAAAAGGAGTACTAAAAGTACATAATTTAGAAGCATTTTCACTGAGCCCTATTTGCCAATAACCGTCTTTAAGGTCTAAAACAGTGAAAATTTTTTTATGTGATAACTTTGAAATTATCTCATCAAAACTCGGGATTAAAAAATTTTCTTCTTTCAGAGCCTTATTTAAATCTTTTGGATCTATGCATATTCTCAAGCTTTTATTTTTTTTCTCCACAATTACCAAATTTGAAATCCATTCCGCAGAATTATCTACTTTCGCTATAATCCCTAGTTTAATCATCCGTTCCAATTCCATTTGTAAAGTTTCTCGTAATGATATGGGAATACGTCTGGCTGGTTTGGTTACAGGTTCTTGATTCGATTTAATCTCAAGATCATAATTTTTTACAAAACAACCAAGACCAGTAAATAAATCTTTATTTTTTAACAGAAAACTATTTTTATCATCTAATCCAACCTCATCAATTCGTTTAATCAAATCTAAATCCATACATCCTTTTAATCCAAGAATTGGACATGAATTAGAATCAACTATTACAAATTTTTGGATGGATACAATATTTTCTTTCATACAGACAATATAAGCTATTCCTAAAGCTTTTAACTTAGTTCCCCCATAAACCTCAATTGTAATCTCATCTTTCTCTAAATTAATACTCTTAAATTTATTAAAATATTTTAATGGAAGAACATTTATTTGCGCTCCCGTATCTAATTTAAAATTGATCATACTGTCTTGAACTCGAATTTGATGATACCACGTGTTCTCATTTAACACATTACTCTCATTCTCTATTATACTATCAATATAATAATTCTCTTCATTCAGATATTTTAATTCACTCACCTTTTTTAAACCACATGTCACAGCAAAATGATTAAATTTGTTACAATTTGAACAGCGTTTACCGTAAGCTGGACAGTTACCATAATTATGCGATTTTGCACAAAATTTACATCTGTTAAATGGTCTTGATCTATTAAAATTTTGATAAGAGCTGTAATTTTGTTGCCTAAAATTAGAATAATTTTTATTTTTATTATAACTGTTATTAAATTTCTTATTTTGGTTTTTAAAATTTTTATTTTTTTCAAACTTATCATTTTTCTTGATGTCGTTGATAGAATCGACTGGAAGAGCCACTTGTTTTTGCATTTCTATTGTTTGTTTTTTTATTACTTCTGCTGCTCTACTCGATTCAATCGCTTTCGTAAGGTCCAACTTGTCTACTTCTAGAAGCCTCTTTTGTAATAATTTATCTGCTACTCCAATCACTATACGATCTCTCAGCATACGGTCTTCTAATTCTTGTGATCCAAAACCACATGTTCTTACCAATTTCTTCAAATCCATTAGAAAAGTATCGAATGGCTCACCTTCATTTTGTTTGCGGGTATGAAATATAAAGCTTTCATAAACCTCATTTTTTTTTGGTTTACAAAATTCTTCAAAATGTTCGATGACTATATTAAATTTTTTCCTATCCTCAACTGGAATATTGAACGCATTGTATACTTCTAACGCTTCAGGTCCTATTGCATTGAGGAAAGTCGCAACTCTCTGTGCTTCTGGTTTCTTCTCTAGCGCTATTGCTTCACCAAAAATCTCGAAATGTTGACGAAAAACCCTCCAATTTTCAGCTATATTGCCATCCAATTTCAGCGCTTCAACTTTCTTTACATAATCCATATTGGCAATTTGTTTAACCACTTCAATTTATTTAATAATTAATTATGCTTCACTTTAATTTATTTAAATCAAAATTATTTTATTTTTTTTTATGCCTCAGCGCCATGTAATATAATTAAAACAACTTGTTGTTTTAAGCTTCAGACAGATAATAATGTATTTACAATGTAAAAGAGTATGATGATACATTTTAGGAAGATACAGTTATATTCAAATCTAATTTTATATAATACAAATTATATGATGTTACTTTTTAATGCTTTCATTACATTAATATATTACATATATATATATATATAAATATATCAGTGGCGTAGCTAGCATGGGTGGCACCCGGGGCGGATATTGTGGTGTCAACCCAAAAATAAAAACTGTCAATATTAATAAAAAGCCAATAAACTTAATTTATAATTTTATTTAATTAATACAAATGAGCATTATTATATAGCTATATTAATATAGCTATTTTTGTATCAAGTACATAAAATACGGTTTTTTAGGACGAATATTTGCTTTGTTGTCATAGTTATACAATTATTGACAACAAAATATATGGTTAAAAAGTGACACTTTACGGCCGCAAATCACAGTAATAAAGTAACGCATTAGTAACGCTTTAACGCTTTATACGCAGGCGAATAAAAAACTATTTTTGTAATAAATAATAATCAATCTTTTTGCGTGCCAAACGAAGGATGTTAATTTTTGTGGCTTCGCGTATTTGAATTTGTTTTAATGTATTATAGAGAAAGAAACTGTGTCTGAATATCAAACACTGCGGATTTCATACGACTCCACAAACAACAATTTAATTTTATTTAAAATTTATTAAAAAATTTGAATGTATAATCTTTTTCCTTATTATAACTTCAACGATCGCAGGTTACTCTACTGTTGCCTATTAGTTTGCACTTTGTTTAAAACTTTCTTACTTCTAATTATTTATCTTCAGTGCGGTGCAGAGCAGTGTAATTATATTAAGAAACATCCAAGTGCTTATAAACAACATTCAGTCTGTTCTTAAGTTTTCTGGACGGATTTCAAAATTTTTTTTGCTAGAAATAGGTTAACTTAATAGAAAGAGCCGAAAGGGCGATGTGTTCGATAACTGTACCGGAAGTGTGTCAAAAAAATTGTCAAGTGTGTAAAAACAAGGAAATTTGCATATTTTTTGCTTAAAAAACGTTCGTTTTAAGTGATAATGAGTAGGAACAAAGAATGTGCAGAAATCTGAATGGTCGGGATTGGTATGTGAGATCAAAAACAAGATTATTGCATTATAAGTTTGTCAAAAAAATGTTGTCAAGTGTGTCAAAAGAAAGATTTTTATTTATATTTTACCCAATTTTTTGGAAAAAATAAAATTAATAATTTGTATGACATGAAATTTTATTATTATTATTGAGAATTAGGGCATTATAAGTTTGTCAAAAAATGATTTCATTTATTTTTTTAGTCAATTTTTTGGAAAAAAAATGTAGCTGTTTTTATGACGGAAATGTAATTGAAAATGAAATTGGACATTGAAATTTTTGAATTTGTTATAGTTTTTGAAATATTTTTGGAATTTTGAAAAAAGTTTTTATATTTTATTTTGTAATAATTTTTGCAATATTTTTAGAATTTTGGAAAAAGTTTTAAGTTTTGATGTTGTAAGAATTTTTGGAATATTTTTAGAATTTTGAAAAATTTTTAATTTTTGATTTTATTATAATTTTTGGAATTTTGAAAAAAGTTTTAATTTTTGATTTTGTAATGATTTTTGCAATATTTTTAGAATTTTGGAAAAGTTTGAATTTTTAAGAATTTTTGGAATATTATTGGAATTTAGAGAAAGATTAAATATTTGATTTTATTCTAATTTTTGGAATATTTTTGGAATTTTGAAAAAAGTTTGATTTTATTTAATTTTACAATATTTTTGGAATTTTGAAAGAATTATGAATTTGTGATTTTGTAATATTTTCTCGAAACGCTAAATGGAAAGGTTTTTGAGTAGTTTGCTGAGTGTATCATCTTTTCACTAAATTATGTTAATTTATGATCTGTTATAATTTTCCGGCAACGTATTAGTTGGTTTTGTAATAAAGTTCTAAACAGAGATAAAAAAATACTTGTACTTTAACAAAGAGTTATGTTTGATATACATCGCTGCCCAAAACTAAAACCCATGTCCTCATAAAAGTTTTTTGCCGAAAACTATATCAAAATCCTTAACCCAGACCGAAGTCTTGATATCTCAGAGCTGTGAGATTTTAGCCCCTCCATATTTATACCTTAAAATCTAAAGCAAATTGAGGAAGTCGATGTCAAAACTCTGTTTTGACCCTCACAATTGTTATTATCGACAACTTATAGCTGCAACACCATTACAAAACAATGCAAAGCTTGCTTTATAAAGTTAAACTAATGCTCTTTGCATCAATATTTAACATAGTACTTGGAGTAAAATAAAAAAGCTTGTTGTTTAAAAATGTCTGTTATTTGCATTAAATAAATTACGCGCAACATTTTTTTTAGTAAGACATTTTAATGCAAATTACATTATAATTTCGAGTTACTTTGATTATTACGCACCTGCCTCAATTAATCAAATCAATTTAGGACTCATTTGCCGGAATAGCAAATGAGTCCTAAAAAACCTTATTTAGGTACGTGATGCAAACAATATTTTTTTGTAATAGCTCTCCAAAATTTTCCAGAGTACCTAATCTATTAGATACCAGCGAAATATTCGAAACCATAATAATTATTAATCGAATGGAAAAGAAAGCTTTGAATTGTATACTAAAATATTCAGTCCGAAAATTAAGCATTTTACGGACTGAAATGAGTCCGTAAAATAGCTACTTTTGGGAGCGTATACAAAAAAGTTACATATAATTAAAGTACTGCTTTATTATACATTCTTTCACATTGATGTATGAAATGAAAATGAAACTTTTATGATAGGGTATAGTAAAAGAAAAATGAGAGTAGAATTAATATACTCTCACATACATATTATGTACACACATTTTAAATCTCTCTTTTAAATCTCTCTCTTCGAGGATTTCATGATTTTTGGTTTGAAGACTAAGAGTTCATAACTTCAGTTCTGGTAATGATAGACATTTTTTTCTGTTTTATTTTAAAGCTAAAAGATAAATTTAAAAAAAAAATTGTTATCTACAAAAATTATTAACAAATTCCTATGTGTAAACAGTTAAGCAATAAGTCAGACACTTTTCTCTGACACCTGCAATTTTGCTCTCTCGTGTACGAGTAGCATAAGAAATAAATTAATTTATCGAGCGCGGAAAGACAAAAAATTCCATAAATTTTTGTTGTCCCGCGCTGGATAAATTAATTTATTCCTAACAGTAAAACTAATTTCTTTTTTAATTAAAAATAATAAAAGTTTTTCTTAAAAATTGAACGTAAAATACGATGATTATATCAAATACTCTTTATTTTTGTAAGGCAATCACTAAAAATCGATTTTAACATTTTATTTGTTTATAACAATAGGAATTTGTTAATAATTTTTATTGACTATATTTTTTTATTAAAATTCCATCTCTTTAAAACTTTAAAATAAAATAAAACAAAAGCTTCTATCATTAAAAGAATAGAAGTTATGAATTTTTGAAAATAAGCTGTCAAGTCGAAAATCACGAAATTCTCGAAATTTAGATTGCCTCTATTTTCCAAAAAAAAATCCTCGAACACGTTTATTTTTTTCAATATCATACTCGTAAACAAATTTTTAAGGCAAATCACAAATGCGGTTTTGTTCAAATCTGTTCGATTTGTAAAAGAATGACCCTTATGAAAATTCCATTTTTTTGTTCATTTTAATTTTACGAAATTCACCAACATATTCTAAAAAAATTTTAATAGTCGTGCAGTGTGGATTTTAACCGCGCAGTGCAAAAATTAGTATTGAAAACTCTTCTCGCGCAGTGGAAATCGCGCAATGAAAACCCGCGCAGTCGGAGGGATTACTGTATATATAAAATTGAAAGTATGTATGTTTGTCCCTTATGCATTAATAAACCATTCATCCGATCATCATGAAACTTTGGGAAGTTGTTGTGTACACTTGCGCATAGGTAACAGGCAAATTTTTTTTTGAATGGAACCCCAGGGAGGGCCATTATAATTATCTTAAGGGGTTCTGCCTAAATGTTGATAATAATTTAATTTGATTTTTCTTTAAATATTGTTTTATACGGTTAGATTCCTTTGATCAATTTTTTTGTTGAACATAATTTAATGAAATTGAAAAATGAAAGTATAATCTGAAACAATTACATTTGTATATCAAAACTATATGTATTTGAATTAAACACTTAATGATGTTACAAATTTTATCATCTATACAATGTGTTATTGTTATATTGGTAATAAACTAAATATGTTATTGGTTTGCAATTGTATATGTAATGCATGTTTCTCCAACTAAGAAAGATAGTTGATAACATCGATTAAAAGCTCAAAATTACGAAATGGAATTCGCACAAATACTATACAAAGAAGCATAGCTTATGTATAATCAAACATGGATAGCAAGTATGATAAACAAACTAATTAAAAATGTGGCCCTTAGCCGGCAACACGTTTGCAATAGTGAGTTTTCTGCATAGGATATTGATGAAACTTTGGCAAATGATACAGGTTCACTTGAAAATGGAAGATCTGGATTCATTTTAAATTTGGATAAAATGGCTGGGGGTCTCCCGCACACCTCTAAGTTTAAATTTTGAATAACTTCTGATCCCGGACTATGATATTATTGAAACTTAGTATATAAAGTTTTAGTACTGTTTCCAATATTTCTGCATACCGACTTCCGGTTTGTCACTTCCAGTTAAAAAGTTTTTTTTCAGGTGTTTATCCTTACTGTAGCCTACAATTACCGATCGATTTTCATGAAACGTTGGTAAAAGCTTTCAAGTAACATGAGAAAGATTTTGTTAGCGATTGGAGCACATTGGATAAAGTGTTTGGGGGTTCACCATACAACAGGTGGTTTTTACCCAAAGTTTTTATGTTTGTTGGGAGCATAAAACATTCATTCGTGAATGAATTTTGATTCATGTATGACAAGGAACTGATTAGTTTTTGAGCGATAGTGAACAAAATGGTGTGGGGTCCCTGGAGTACCTGTTTTTTTTAATGCTCTATAACATCTGTACCTGATAAGCGAATTGGATGAAACTTGGTACATGAGTATGCGGTAGGTTCACAATAGTTCTGCATCCCAACTTCCGGTTTTTCACTTCCGGTAAACAAATTTTTTGTACTTTTTTGAAGTTTTTTCAGTGTCTTTATGCACACACAGCCTACAATAATGAAGTGATTATGATGAAACTTATGAAAAGGGCTCCAATTAGTGTGAGAAGATAATTATCATCTTTTTGGACACATTGACCAAAGTGGTGGGGGGTCTACTATACAACTGACTTTTCACACTTTGTTTTTTAAGTTTGTAGGGAGCATACAGATTTCATTCATTAATTTATTTTAATGACACTTTGAAAAAATATAAAAACTTAAGTAACAAAGAACTGATTAGTTTCTGGATAATATTGGAATAAGTGGTGGGGGTCCTCCCGAACACTGTCCCCTCCTGTTTACTGTATCACACTTGTTCAATGTTTGTTGGGAGCACACAGCATTCGTTCGTGAACGAATTTTGATGACACTTTGAAAAAAGATACAAACATGTATGGCAAGGAACTGATTAGTTTTTGAGCGATAATGAACAAAGTGGTGGGGGGTGTCCCATACACCTGTTTTTTTTAATAGCTCAATAACATCTGTACCTGATAATCGAATTGGATGAAACTTGGTACATGAACATTTAGTACGGTTCACAACAATTCTGCATCCCAACTTCCGGTTTTTCACTTCCGGTAAAAATTTTTTTTGTAAATTGTTGGCAGTGTTTTCAGTGCCTAAATGCATACTACAGCCTACAATAATGAAGTGATTATGATAAAACTTATGGAAAAGGTTCCAATTAGTGTAAGAAGGTAGTTATCATCTTTTGAAACACATTCATTAAAGTGGCGGGGGGTCTACCATACAACTCTTGACTTTTCACACTTTGTTTTTAAAGTTTGTTGGGAGCATACAGATTTCATTCATTAATCAATTTTAATGCCACTTTGGAAAAGATGAAGTCTTTAATGACAAAGAATTGATTAGTTTTTGGACAATATTGGGATAAGTGGTGGGGTCCTCCCTAACACCTGTTTATTGTTTCAATGTTTGTTGGATGCATACAACATTCGTTCGTTAAGTAATTTTGATTACACTTTGCAAAAAGATGCGAATATGTATGGCAAGGAACGGATTAGTTTTTTTAGCGATAGTGAACAAAGTGGTAGGGGGTCCTCCAAGCACCTGTTATTTTGGAAGCTCAATGACTTCTGTACCTGATAATCGAATGGGATGAAATTTGGTACATACACATTTAGTACGGTTTACAACAGTTCTGCATCCCAACTTCCGGTTTGTCACTTCCGATAAAATTTTTTTTTACTTTTTCTCGTACAACAGAATTTATGTTTGTTGGGATACTACTGCTTGCTTTAATATTTTTATTATTAGAACTACGAAGTCCATAATATTGGTTAGCTTTTAATTAAAGTATTTGATAGATATTAGCTGCTCATTATATATCCAGAACACTATGCTTCCAGAGCTGTGGTGAAGTCAGCCTATGCATCAGCGTCGCAATATTTTTTAAAATAAAATGTGCTGGGTAGTAGGAATTACGATGTGTGTCACAACAACACATAAGAACATGCTTTCTGAGGTGTTGATGGACGTAATTTTTTTATTTTTTAAAAGAATGAACTTTTTGCTTGCTCGAATAAAAGAGCTTCCATATAATTACTATATATGCTGGCTTGAGGTAAACAATGCGTTATATGATCTTGGTAAATGCTTCTAGCACTAGGATAATTAGGAACCTAATTTTAGCTTTGAAATTAGCAAAGCAAATTTGAAAAAAAAAAACAGTATATTGTTTTTATTTGCTCCATCCTATCATGAAATATTGCCCTATATCGTACATTATTATGTGAAAGGATTTATTATTAAGTTTTCCATTCTTTAAGAAGAATATAAAAAAAAAAGAAATTTGCGTCCATCAACGTCTTAAAAAGCATTATGTTATAGAGCCTATATGGTTTATATGTGTTGTTGTGACACATATTGTAATTTCAAATATGTCACATATTTTGAAATTGCACAAACTTTTTTGAACTTCGGGGAAAAAGATGATGAACAATGTCATAGAAGCTACAATTTTGAGTGGAAAATTCGAAGAGGAAGATGTAGTGTTGCCACGACAGACAGGCCACATATTTCAATGATCCCAACAGATTCAAACGTTTAGTTTCCAGTGCAACTCGCTTTTGCAATTACCATCAACAAAGCACACGGACAGTTACTGCAAGTATGTGGACTAGATTTGGAGAATCCGTTCTTCTCACATGGACATGGACAACTTTATGTGGCTGGCGCGTTCGGAAAACCTTCTGATTTATTCGTGTACGCACCAGACGGAAAAACAAAAAATAAAGTGTACCCACAAGTACTCGAATAAATAAATAGATTTAAAACGACATTTTAAAATTCGTTCCATATTAAAATAAATAATTTGCAATAAAAATGACACAATGTTAATTGAATGTTATCTTTACGAGTTTTCTCGAGTTTTCTTTCTTATGAGATAGCGGCAATATGCAACCGATGTTAAATAAACCAAACCTTTACGCTATTTGGTGTACAAATAAAATTTTAAGAGATTTTGTGAGTGATTAAGATCAAAGTAATTATTGTAATTCACTTGAGTTTTGCAATTTGAAAGCATTTTTCATTTTCTCTTAGAAAAACTTCTTTAGAACAGTTTTTGTGTGTTTCGTGTCGGGTACAAATACAATGCATGAGCAGTGTGAATATTTGTGAATCTATTTTTGTTCTGTATAATGTTCTATATAGAGATGAGTGATGACACACCTCTACTAATTCAACAAGTCATTTAAATTTTTTTATAGCTTACTCGAAAACTTATTTGATCGCCAATTTTTCATATATCCGAGCTGATGAGCTAAAGTACTGATTATTTTTCATTCATATTTTTAAAAACAAAAATTAAAAACTACGCTATCATTTCTCATTACTACTTTTTGAAATCATTGCTACTACGTCAACAAAATGTCTGTGCACAAACTTTATTTATAAGCGTAGCAAAGCACGCCGGGTCCTGCTAGTAATAATAATAAAACCGAAGTAGTTTCATTTCAAACAAACAATTTTTTTTTCCAAAAAATTGGGTAAAAATAAAAATCTTTCTTTTGACACACTTGACAACATTTTTTTGACAAACTTATAATGCCATAATTCTCAATAATAATAATAAAATTTCATTTGCAACAAACAATTAATTTTATTTTTTTTCCAAAAAATTAGGTAAAAAAATAAGTAAAAATTTTTCTTTTGACACACTTGACAACATTTTTTTGACAAACTTATAATGCAATAATCTAGTTTTTGATCTCACATACCAATTCCGACCATCAAGATTCCCCCAAATTTAATGTTCCTACTCGTAATCAATTAAAATGAACGTTTTTAGGCCAAAAAAATGAAAATTTGCTATTTTCGACACACATAATGATTTTTTTGACACACTTCCGGTACAGTTATCGAACACAGCGTCCTTTCGGACCTGTATCTTGTGAATACCTATTTTTAGAAAAAAAAATTTTTGAAATCCCCCCAGCCGTTTTCCCTGCAGTGTAGGTAATGACGGCGGCCGGCGGCCGGCCGGCCGACAGACAGACATACATTTTTTTTTTGGTTTTTTAGAATCAGGAGGTCCTAAAACGTCGAGAAATGTCAAAAAAAGTGGGGGTAAAAATTTCACTTTGAGCTCATGAATGTAATACTTAGGTCTTTCAGACCGAAGTAATTAAAATTATATGGACAACCTGGCTAAAATGGTTTCTAAGTGATTTATCGTTGAAAACATTGTGATGGTTTGTTTAAGTTTATTTACGGTCGGGTGTCACCCCAAAACTGCGCACATTGTGGAAAGATATTTTGAATTTCCTTAGAGGAGAATTCGCTAAAGTTATATTTGTAGTAGATTTACAATTCAGCTACATTTCTTCGGTGCTGGAGCGAATCAAGCTGGTCCGTTAGTTTGGTATTATCAATCAGCCGTATTGCTTTTCTCTGTACAGAATCTAGACATTTTATTGTTGACTGACAAGCACCTCCCCAAACATGACAGCAGTATTCTATACATGGACGAATAAAGGACTTGAAGATTAGCAAAATTTGATCGGTTTTGCATTGCAGATTTAGCGAGGTTGAACACATGTTTATTCCATATCAGGTTATTTTGAATATCCTCTCCAAGAGAAGTCTAACTGATTCAACCTCACGCAATTCGTCATGGTTTATCTTAACAGGGAAATTTTTATGTCGCTCTATTCGTGAAAGACGGCAAAGTTTGATTTTGGTTGGATTAAATGAAACATGATTACGATCACCCCATTCCATTATACGATCCAGGTCTTTGTTGATACAATCAATTAGCAGCTCTCTATCAGTGGTAACTGCAATATGAGATCGAAATTTGGGAGATGCATGTGATGCATGCAATGTGCTGTCATCATCAAAACTATGGTTTGGGTGCACTGTGGAAATAAGTAAATTATTAATGTATAGAAGTAACTAGGTTGGTGAGTGTGCAGAACCCTGGGGAACCCCAGTATTGGTTGTGAAAATATTGGATGTGATACCATCTAAATTAACATGAAATTGGCGACAGCTGTAAGAAAACTATGAATCCATGAGACAGTAAGATGGTCTATGCCATAAGATTTTAATTTAGCAATGAGATTTGTATGCCACACTTTATCAAATGCTTTAGAAATGTCAAGTTAAATACTGAATGTTGTTTCACCATGAGCCATTCCAGAGATGGGATATGTAGGTTTACAGATCATCTGTTGCATGACTTCTACGAAAACCATACTGCTTATCATTAATAATTCGCGACATTTCCAAATAATCTAATAGATTGTAGTTAACATATTTTTCAAATATTTTAGCCAAAACCGACAGAATTGCAATTGGTCTATAATTGTAAAGGTCTATCTTACTGCCTTTCTTTGATATGAGTTGAACGTTGGCCAGCTTCCAGGAATCGGGAAATATTCCGATTTTATAAGATAAATAGAAAGTTTTTGTTAAAATTGGAGCTAGTTGTCTAGCAAAGTTTTTAAGAATGAGGGCTGGAATACCGTCGGGGCCAGCAGATTTGTTGATATTGATAGAAAGAAGCATTTTCCGTACAATATTGCAACGAAAAATAATTGGTTTCATTTTCGTTACAACTGCGAAAATGAGTGTGGGAGAATGGGGGAGGTTCAACTATGTTTGAGTTTTCTGCGAAAATACGACCCAAAAGATCCGCCTTCTCTTTTGAGTCGCTCACGGGAATGTCATTCAGAACTAAGGTTGGAATAGAGGATCGGGTAAAATTGCTCTGGACTGATTTAACTGCCTGAAAGAAACTACATGAGCCAGATGGGTGCTCGGCGAATTTCTTTGCTTTCTTCTGGATAAACGCGTCTTTGTCCAAGTCTATTTTGTATTTACTAATATTTTTGGCTTTTTTATAGGCGCTATGGGTTTCAGGCGTTTTGTTGGAGTTATTCGTCTTAAATGCTTTGCGTTTATTCCTCACTGCCTCATCAACATCCCGAGTGAACCAAGGCTCAGTTTTAGGAGTGATTAATCGATTTGGAATAAACCGTCGCATTCCGTCTTTTATGATTTCAGAACTTCTTATTGCCGATGTGCGAGGATCTTGATCAACACAACAGATAGTTTTCCAAGGTGTTTCATTATAAAAGTTTCTCAGTCCCTCCCAGTCAGCGCGTTTATAATTCCAAACACGACGAGGATTTGCTTTAATTTGTGTCGGTGATGTAAATTGCACTATTGCTGATATTAGTAAATGGTCCGATGTTCCGAGGGGTTGTTCAACTTTTGTCTTCGTAGTATCTGGTTTGTTTGTCAAAGACAGGTCCAGCAAATTATTGTTATGATGTGAAGTATCTGGGATTCTAGTGGGACACTCTATCATTTGCGTCAAACCGTGATAATTTGCGAGTATCAGTTCGGCTTGTCTTCCTACGTCGTCAGTGCGCGATGAATACTTAAGCCATTCTTTATTATGAATATTAAAGTCTCCAAGAATGGCATCACATGAAAGTGAATTTCGAACAAATACACAGACACCATGCTTGTTATAAAAGGAATGTTCCAATTCGTATCTAGGTATCCGGTATTTATCGAGATCCAATTTCGATGCTTTGCCACTGAAAATTGTTTCGGTAAGAAACAATATGTCAGGTTTATTTTTTTCGATGCAGTGATGAACCTCGTTTAAGTTCGAATTGAGACCTCTTATCTTGGTGAAGTCAATAAGCTAAGCTGTTGGTTCATTCTGCTGCCATTTTGTTGAGACCTAGAATTACCCTTTGTCATTGCAGGTATAGATACTGAAATTCGACCAGGTCTAAATTTCAGAACTAAACAGTACAAAAAAAAACTGGGTATCTCAGTCTCAAAAACACGATAGCAGGTTTCATGCAACAGTTGCACGATAAGGGAAAAGCACAAAAATGTCAACACAAAAAACACTAACAAAATTGAAGAGTACAGATAAAGTGATAAATTCGAAATTCTTACTAACAACTAAAACGAAATTTTACATTTCTTGTTACCAGGCAATATAAAACAAATTTATGCTTTAAAATAATAACAAAGCAATAAAACAAAGCAATAACATCAAAGCAATAAAGGGTAAAAATTTTATCTGTCTACCGTCTGGTAGCAGTAAATATAACATACCAAATAATTTTTTATAAAGAACAATTTCACCACTTATATAATTGTACGGCTTCTATCCTCACTTCACTTTTATGTTAATAAACACTAACACACACTCACTGTATTTTATCTTATTTTACCCCTACTTTTTATTTATAAAGAATACATGCAGAAATAAAACAAAACAAAATACACCTTATTTTTTATTTTGTTTATTTATTATATTTTTTTTTAATTTTTATTTTCGATAATTCTTTTTTCTTTAAAATTTAGAAAACAACCTTCTTCTTCTGACTCCGGTTGATGAAATGAGAACATAATCTTTACTTTGAAAATTTGTTAAATTTCTTGAAACGCTGCAACATTTGTTGTACCAAATATTGTTGTTGAATTAAGTGGACATGTATTCATCGTGAAATTTAATTTGTAATACGTTGTAACGTCCTTCTATTTCCAACTAAAACATTTCAACAATTCATTTTCCACCAAAGAAAAAAATTCGATTTCCAATTTTAATTCAAATTCAAAAATATTCTATTCAGCAGCAACTTTCCTTAACAACTAAAAATAATTAAACATACCCAGAAAAAAACGAAACGATTACTGTTGGTAGTTTTGCTTTTTCGTTACAAAACGAAAAAAACGAAAAAACGAATAATATAATATGCTGCCATGGTAGAAAAAATTGTCATTCCATGTTTTGCTTGAAAAACAAAAAGGTCAAATATGATTCAATTGGTGTTTAACATTAAAAGAAAAAAAATTAAAAAAGCAAATTTTAGTTTTGTTAGGAAAGTAAAAATTAATAATGTAACTAAACCAAATAACTAATAAATAATTTAGTTAAACAAGTAAAGAGTTTTGGCTTCAAAATTATTATGATATTTTCCAGAGTTTCACATTCAAAGAAACCTGAACAGTGCAAAGAAAAAAAACTAAAAACACAAAAAACGAAAGTCGTTGACATTGGATTTTTGTTAGAATGAATTGCATTCTAGTTTTCTTAATAAAAAGAAATCCGACATTTTTCTTCTTAACTATAAAACTGTTTACAAAATTAATATCAATTAATAGATTGTTTTTTTTTTTTAAATCTGGATTGAATAGCATATAAAAGTGTAATAGTGATCTGAGTTGTGATAAATTTTATGTATTTTCTTTAAAAGAAAAATGAAACTGGCACAAAATATACCTTCCTTTGTACAAATTAATCAAAGAGGTATTGATTCTTTTTGGTTGCAATAAAAGTCGTGAACATTATTTCGCCATTTGGTAACATTTATACTAATCCAAAGGTGCTTAATCCAGTATGAAATACAAACAGCGACGAATAAAATAAAATTATAAGATTGAGATACCGTCGGGAGGAAATTTTATGAGTTTTGTTATTGGTGACCAAGTAATATTTCAAGAAGGGGAAGCACACAAACCAGCCTTGGCTGGATGAAGATCATAGGCGTAACTAGGTAGGGGCCCAGAGGGCCCGGCTCCCCCTAGACGAATTTTGGCCCCCCCTAGAACACAAAGTTCATGAAGTATATATAACAGTTAGGGAAAATGAAAATGTATTTCTTTACTAAGGAATTTGCTGTTTAAAATTATTTCAAAAGGTACAATTGTATTATTGATGATACTATTCATATCACTGATCTTCATTTAAATTTAATAAGGAAGTTTTATAAGCACTGCCAATAATATTGCCACAAAAGTATCTATAAAATGGTCGTTTATCTTATCGGTTCACCATAGTAGCGAAGTTTAAAAAAGCAAACATTTTCTTTCCAACATGTGATGTGCCGGATGTCAGAATGTCAAATGAATTCATAATTTCTGGAAAACCGCACCTTCTAATTTGTTCAACGAAAAACATCGTAATAAGAACAATATAGACTTCGTTTTAAAAAAATTGCTCCATAAGACCTAAAACCACACCGAAACACCAACACTACTCGTAGTTTTAAGTTTGTTTGGCAAGATTACTTTTACTTAGGCGCCAGCCAATTTTTTTTAGTGTACTTTTATAAGCAAATTACAATTTTTTTTTTGAAAATCAGCTTCGGGGACCAAGATATAGGCCTTTGAAACAAAAAATATCGTATAACAAACAATACACTTTTTTTACCAAATGTTGCAATTTAAATGTTATTTTTGATATACAATTTCAAAGAATCAACATAAATAACTTAAAAAAAATAATTATAACCTTAGGGGCCCACGTTATGACCATGTGAGGCAAGATTGGACTTGAACTTAGGCGCAAGTGGATTTTTTTTGTTTTTTTTTTATCGTAAATTAAGAAAATTTAGTAAATGGGACAGTTTTGATCTGTTTATCTTATAAGCACATAGGACATAAAGCAAAAATTAAAAAAACAGCAAAAATTCTTTTCAAAACTGTAATTTTGAATGGATTTTGCTTTTCTTGGACCCCGGGACTGATATACAATTCGTTTTGGTTTTATTCGCTTCAGTGAGTGATTCTATATCAAATAAAAAAAATCTTGGCGCCTAAGTAGAAGTAATATCCCCGTTTGTTTGTATGACCATTAGCGAATTGATGACGGAATTCGAAGTCTGATGGATTTATTTTTTGAATTATCTGAATTTTGTATGGCTGAAAATGAAGATCGTTGTTCACAGTACTGCATTAATGGTTGGGGGAGTGCATGATCACTGTAAACAATGAATTGTTTTTTTTGAACTATTTTTTATTTTCATTAAACCAGCAATCCTATTTGAGCGAACACATCTTGTCATAGATGGAAAATCGAATCAAGACGTGGTTATATAATAAAAAATAAGAACCAGACCATTTCTGATATATGTGGATTTCGCATTACAACACATTAATCATCATTGTCATTTCAAGCTAACATGTCATTATCAATCAGTAGGTCATTGTCCATCGGTATAATATTTTTATAAACCCATACCCACTATCTTATAAACAAAAATATGGAGGGGCTGAAATCTCACAGCTCTGAGATATCAAGACTTCGGTCTGAGTTAAGGTTTTTGATATAGTTTTCGGCAAAAAACTTTTATGAGGACATGGTTTTTAGTTTTGGGCAGCGATGTATATCAAACATAACTCTTTGTTAAAGTACAAGTATTTTTTTTAATCTCTGTTTAGAAATTTATTACAAAACTAACACGAAACATCAATACGATGCCGGAAAATTATAAAAGATCATACATTAACATAATTTAGTGAAAAGATGATACAATCAGCAAACTACTCAAAAACCTCTCCATCTATTACAATAATTACTCTCCAAATATTACAAAATCACAAATTCATATTTCTTCCAAAATTCCAAAAATATTGTAAAAATTAAATAAAATCAAACTTTTTTCAAAATGCTAAATATATTCCAAAAATTATTACAAAATCAAAGATTAAACTTTTTTCAAAAATTCTGAAAATATTGCAAAAATTATACAAAATCAAAAATTGAAACTTTTTTCAAAATTCCAAAAATATTCCAAAAATTAGAATAAAATCAAATATTTAAACTTTTTCTAAATTCTAATAATATTCCAAAAATTCTTAAAAATTCAAAAATTCAAACTTTTTCCAAAACTCTAAAACTATTGCAAAAATTATAACAATAGCAAAATTGAAACTTTTTCCAAAATTATAAAAATTCAAATAAAATCAAAAATTTAAAATTTTTCAAAATTCTAAAAATATTCCAAAAATTCTTACAAAATCAAAAATTGAAACTTTTTCAAAATTCCAAAAATATTCAAAAACTATAACAAATTCAAAAATGTCCATGTCCAATTTCATTTTTAATTACATTTTTAGCAAACTATTCAAAAACCTTCAATTTAGCGATTCGAGAAAATATTACAAAATCACAAATTCATATTTCTTTCAAAATTCCAAAAATATTGTAAAAATTATAATAAAATCAAACTTTTTTCAACATTCCCAAAATATTCCAAAAATTATTACAGAATCAAAAATTGAAACTTTTTTCAAAATTCCAAAAATTATACCTAATAAAATCAAAAATTTAAAATTTTTCAAAATTCCAAAAATATTCCAAAAATTCTTACAAAATCAAAAATTAAAATCTTTTCCAAAATTCTAAAACTATTGCAAAAATTATTACAAAATCAAAAATACAACCTTTTTTCAAAATTCCAAAAAAATTTCAAGAACTACAACAAATTAAAAATTCCATGTCCATTTCATTTTAAATTACATTTACGTCATAAAAACAGCTACATTTTTTTCCCAAAAAATTGGCTAAAAAAATCAATGAAATCATTTTTTGACACGCTTGACATTATTTTTTTGACAAACTTATAATGCAATAATTCTCTATAATAATAATATGATTTCATGTTATACAAATTATTAAATTAATTTTTTTCCAAAAACTTGGGTAAAAAAATAAATAAAAATCTTTCTTTTGACACACTTGACAACATTTTTTTGATAAACTTATAATGCCATAGTTCTCAATAATAATAATAAAATTTCATTTCAAACAAAATTTTAATTTAATTTTTTCCAAAAAATTGGGTAAAATAATAAATAAAAATCTTTTATTTTGACACACTTGACAACATTTTTTGACAAACTTATAATGCCATAGTTCGCAATAATAAAATAAAATTTCATTTCGAACAAAATTTTAATTTAATTTTTTTCCAAAAAATTGGGTAAAAAAATAAATAAAAATCTTTCTTTTGACACACTTGACAACATTTTTTTGACAACTTATAATGCAGTAATCTAGATTTTGGTCTCACATACCAATCCCGACTATCAAGATTTCTCCAAATTTAATGTTCCTACTCGTAATCACTTAAAATGAACGATTTTTAAGCAAAAAATATGCACATTTCCATGTTTTGACACACTTGACGATTTTTTTGACACACTTCCGGTATAGTTATCGAACACATCGTCCTTTCGGCTCTTCCCATTGAGTAAACCTATTTTTAGAAAATCCGTCCAGCGGTTTTCTAGATTTCGTCGGTTGTGACGGCCGGACGGCCGACAGACAGACACACATTTTTTTTTTTGCTTTTTTAGAATCAGTAGGTCCTAAAACGTCGAGAAATGCCAAAAAAGTGGGGGTAAGAATTTCACTTTGAGCTCATGAATGTAATACTTAGGTCTTTCAGACCGAAGTAAAAGTTATTAAAATCGGTTAACCCGTTCGTGCACAATTTAAATTTAAAATTTTCTTATCTGCAAACCTCTTAACAAATTTTGGGCCACCCTGGGTTAAAACTAAGAAAAAACACGAATTAGTATTTTTTATTATGCTAACAATTACCGAACTTTCAGGGAAATCGGAAATGTTCGGGTTCACATCATCACTCTCCACATACTATCCATCGTCTGTTTGACGTTAAATAAAAATGTAGCGTAGGATCTTTCGCTCAAATAATTATAAATGTGATTCGCTTAAGTAAGAGTCACGCTTATACCCACACATGACTACCGGTCTAATAAATGTCTTGTATAACTTGAGTTTGGTGTTAGTTAACACATATGCATGGTGATCCAAAGAGAGCTTTAATTGAATACAAAGTTTGAGTATCTGCAGCAATTTCTGCTGTTATATCATAAGTATGCTGTTGTTTGATCCCAAATATTTAAAGGGTTCAACGCCCTCAATTCGTGCATTGACGCATATCAAATTTTTTTTTTCAGCCTCTCTTGAAACATTAACACTGTTAGGCTTCTACATAATTACTACGAAATACAAAACAAAATTGTATACGACTTCAATTCACTATATAATATTTATAACTAAACATGTATTAAAAATTCCAATAAGGATCGATAAAAACAAAAACATGAAATAAAATACATGCAAAATAATAACGTCGATTATTCTCAGAATATCTCGAGTTTTCTCGAGAAAAAGATGATATCGAACTATCGAAAAATTAAGCAAAATTGTATTTAACCATTACTGCTATAGAATATATGCTTTCCATGCGTATGTCTTCCATTGTAATGTTATACATTCTCTCACTTGTAGAATGTAACGATCGTTCCATCCTACAACAGTTCTATAGTTTATTAAATATTCCTCTAACAAAATCAAATCTTTACAATTGTTGGTATAGTAATATCAAAAGCTTAAAACGAGAACAATACATATATAAAATACAAAATAAAAAATTTAACATTTTCCGTTAAATTTTTATTTTATATTTTATATATGTATTGTTCTCGTTTTAACCTTTTAATATTTCTATAAACAAAAAGCAAATATTTGATTTTATTTTTTGTATGATGTCAATTGTCTTTTTTTCTATGCTGTCCATGATGTTTTTCATTATGGTGATAAAAACTTTAGCAGGCAAACTGGAAATTATTCGAAATATTTTGTAGTCGTGGATAAAATAGCATCTTGTATTGTTGTTGTTGTTGTTGTAGCGACGAGTTGTGGTGCTATTCTTCCGGCTCCAAGTCCAGATTCAGGAACTCTGCTACTGCCCTTGGGGGGTACCACAAATCTTCCTTCGTCAGGTCGGTTGGTTTCTCTGGTGGTTAGCATCATGTGGCGTGCCCTCACATATGGCACACTTGTAACAATTTCCTGGTTAATTCTACTCATGTAGTTGTTTAAGATGCATGACCAACCGCATCTTAACTGCGCTAGGATGGTTCTGGTGCTGTGTGGCAATTTTACCTCTTCGGCAGCGACTTGTGGTGGTTTGGTCTTAAGAACTCGATTCAGGGCGTAGTTCTTGTATTCGCATCGGATGATGGCAACTTTTCACTCGGATGATTCACTCCAAGAATTTCTACCATTCTAAACTCATACAAGAATCTACTATTAAAGCATTCCTTTTGCAAAACGAAATATATTACAAATTAGACTTGTAATGGCTCTTCGAAGCTAAACCACTGTAAAAACTAATTTTTCTCAAAAGGATAACGATGAAATTAAATGAAATATAATGTCGCCTAAATGACTTTATAGTAAATTTTTTAAAAAAATTAATGACGGCTAAATTTAATTAATGAAAATTATATTTTTTTAATGATTTGAAATATTGTAAAATTATATTAACTTTATGAAACAAAAAAATATATTAGAGTAGTATGGGACATGGTAAGAACGATCATGGCAGCTAATGACAATACTAATGAAAAAACAAAACCTAAGGTAACAACTGCATAAGCCTGTGTTTCTCAACCGGTGGTCCGCGGACCATATAGTGGTTCGCAGGAAAAGTTTAATGGTCCGCGAATTTGTTTAATAGTTTTACTTGTTTTATAAATGAATTTTAAAATAATACAGTTTAAATTAATACATGTTACCCTATCGAAAGGATAAAACGTTGTATTGGGCTCGTGTTTTAAGAATTTTATTCTCTCGCAAATTTGCAATGCTCGCTCGTTTCTCACTCTGCTTGAAAAATAAAATATAGCATTAACACTTACCATTATTATATATTTACTATCGCAGAAAAAATCGCATTTCCTTTGCAAGATGAAAACGTTTTACGTTTACATGAACAAATGTTCAATCACGAAAAATAGCAAAATGTACTATATATTTTTAATATCGTTCTTACTCGTTAGAGTAATATTTTTAATTATTTATTTCACTCCTTTGGAGTCGATTTTTTTCTTTTTTTCAGTGTTTAATGAATAATGATATATGTAGTTTATTTTTCGAAGTTTGTAAATTTGCAATTTATGAAACACGAACCCAATACAATGTTTTATCCTTCCGAGAGAGTAATATGTATTTATTGAAAATTTATCCTAATATTTGTGAATTCATTGATTAAACAATTTGGTTAGTGCTTTTTGCGATATACGAATTTAAGTTGCAATAATTAAATTATCATAATAAATATTTGTTTGGGCAAGTTTTTCCTGTTTCTTTTAAATTTAAGCAAATCAAAAAGTTATAATTACTTAGCTTAGAGTTGGTATTATGCTTTTACTACGCATTTTTTCTCTTTATCATTTTAAAACTATTTATAGTTATGATTTAAAGCAGCAATATTTATTTCATTTCAAACTTAAATAATATTGAAACAAATGACGCATCTCATATATCGTTTTTTAAATAAATATGTATTTAGTTTTTAACAGATCGTTGAAATTCTTAATATAAAAATTATATTAATATAAATATTGATGTTAACAATCGTACTATTAATTTTAATAAAAATAATGCGTTTGCATTATATATAAGAATGGCAAGCTTTTGTACTCCTATAAGTTTGTATTATTGTAAATGGTATTTAAGTTTGAACCTTGAAATTATTTCATATACAAAAGTGTACTCTGGCTGGAAAAGGCACAATGTTTATTGCCAATTATGTATTTTTAAAAAATGTACTTCCAACATTCAGACGACGAATTATTTGCTGTCAATTGTTTTACAGTAATTAACTGTTTTTTTTTTTAATGTTTTTTATAGTTTTTAATAAAATTTTGTTTATTCTCGATATATTTAATTTAAATTTACGTAGAAACTAAAAATCAATATTTAAAGATTTTGTCAAGAATATTGAAAGTTTATGCAGAAAAGCTATAAAAATGCTTTTTGATATTTAACTGTTATTATTTCAAAGTAATTTTCATGCTAATATTTTCAAGATTTTGACTTTTTATTATTTATGAATAAAACCATATAATAATCAAATAACTGTGATTAATGTTTATATTTTTCAATTGTGTTTGTTTTTAAGACACTAATGCGAATTAAACATAACATTGGGTTTTACGTTGGTTAAAATTTTTAAAAAAATTTATGGTTGACGTCAACGTCTACGTTAAGTTTTAATGCGTAATTTTTATTGGGAATTTTTATTCTTTTATTTTTCAGCAAGGCAGTATATTTTAATTCCTCTGATTAATATCAGCTTATCCGAAGCCAAAATTCTACGTCCACGTAGTGCTACATGGGGAAAGTCGTTGCGACAAGATAAAAACTTTTGCCAGATCGCTAGCAACGGGAATCTAATTTTTGATAAATTAAAACTTGTTTGATAAAATTAAAACTTGGAAATTATGCCAAATGTGTGTTAAATTCGAAGAGCTAGCGTTTAAAATAAAATAAACTTATGATTAAATTCTATCGGTGATTTTTATAAAAAAATACGTAAACATTTCGAACGACTTTTTTTATCGTTCTAGCTCCGTTTCTATCCCCGAACATAGCCCAGCAAAAAAATTGAAAAACTTCACAGTTATAGGAAATTTTGTAAGGATTGAGCGAAAATTTTCCATCATGCCGTTTTCACCTTATTTTCAAAAATGACAAAGAAATCCCTTTACATGTTCTATGACATCGAGTGATTCCAACAGTTCGGCTATTTGCACAAACCGAGTGACGACTGACGAGTAAAACGCGGAAAAATATATGGTTGAACACTGCTGATGAGTGATGACGTTATGTATTAAAAGACAAAGACATCAACAACACTGTTATGTTAAATTTCGATCATCCACAATTCGTATAGCACGCTTTTGAGCAGACCCTAAAACAGCCAGGGTGAAAACAGATGCAGTGCCTTAAACTTGAATATAGAATACTCGATACAGGGATATTTATCCCTTAGACTTATAAATGTAGAGTAATTGGTACGGAGTGAAATATTTTTTACATTTCTTAAGGAAGCCGAGTTTTCTTGACTCGATTTTTGACATCATATGATCATTCCAGAGTAAGAGATTGGAATTTGTGACGCCCAATAAACGAATGCTTTCGCATTCATATATTTGTTAATCTCATATACTACACTGAAAAAAAATTGTAGGTAAATACAACAACCAATGGTTTGTGGAATATATTTAAAGGACATGTTATATGATTTTCTATTGTTTTCTATTGTAAATAAACGTTAATTTCCAGTTGGTGAACTAGTGAACTTATAGCAAAAGTAAGATTTGGGAAATAAAAAGCATAGATTCAAGAAAAATTGTGAAATTACCTATAGTGAATTGTATCAAGTAAAATACTTAAATAAATTAGTGAAGTTTAAGCGTTTACCAATCAAATAATTTAAATGTTCTAAAAAATTTAAGAAAATTAAATCAGCAGTTTCGTCTTAAAAATGTCTATAAAGGTAAATTTTGTTTGTTTATAATTTTAATTTTTATTTAAAATCATTTTAGAAAAAATATAAGTATATTTAACAGTGTTATAACATAATCTAACTAATCGTGTACACCATAGTTATGGAAATATATGATAAAATTAATAAAATAAAATGTCAAAAGTTAACAAACAAGTTCGTTATTTTAACAGTCTGTTTGTGGTGTTGTTCGTAATAATCAACAAACACGTTTGTAAAATTTACAAATAATTTTTTAAAAATTGTCGGTAAAATAAATTCAACTGACATCAATTTGTTGCAAGGTTGCCAACTATGGTGTTTTCACCCGGTGTTTCAGGTTTTTTATGCTGTTCTCCGGTTACCGGGTTTTGGCATGAAAATCTCCGTTTTTTTCAAAATATTTCAAATTTACATCGTAAACGCATTGAAATGGTTTTGTTCTGTTTTAAGAACAAACAAACGCACCCCATAAATTGTGACTTATGCTTTATGACATAATAGATGCAATTAACCAATTAATTATAAAACGTCAAATTATATTCATATGTTTTTAATTAGTTTTCATTAATTATGGTGGTGCGTATATAGGTTAATTTTAATAACAATTTAATTCTACTAATTCATCTTTGTGCTGACTGTTTTGTAATTGTAAGTAATTATATTATATTAATATAAAAATATTTAATATTAAAGTAAAATTTTATCAAAGTAAAAATCTTTTACTTAAATCATTTCAAATTTTAATCAACAATGCCAAAATCAAAAAGAAATGAAAACATCATTTTTTTAAATGATGATGGACATTTTCTTTAAATGCCTGAGGGGAAAATTCATCGGGAAATACAGAGGAAGGAACTCAATGCCTTCCTCTGTATTTCCCGATGAATTTTCCCCTCGGGCATTTAAAGAAAATGTCCATCATCATTTAAAAAAATTAGTATAGTTATCCCTATATCCCCATTCCTTCCATTTTCCTCATCTCCTTCCTTTAAAGTTGACATGGTATCTTCGGATATTCAAAGAGTCTAAATAATGAATATTTCATATTTAGTGTGCTAAACATGTCTAACTAATTAATAAAAAAAAAAAAATAAGAAGCAAAGAATATTTTATGGTCCAAATACATGTTCAGAATTCTGCATGCAGCGAAATTAGAACATGTGTTGTTATATGAGAGCAATTACATGTAAATTCTGCATGCAGAAAAATTCGCAAGATATAGCTAGAAACACAACACGGGCGAAATCGTCCGACGACGACGTTAGTAACATTAGAATACACAGGATACATACATTTCAAACACAACTACAGCGATAAACGAAAAAGTTTTTTTCGTCGGAGAAAATTTAGATTCTATTTCTAATTTATCGTCGGCGATGATTATTGCCAGATATGAATTTTATTTTTATTTGGTTGCAAGATTAATTTTTAATGTTTTTGTCACAGTGTCGCCAACTGAAAAATATGATTTTATAGTGTTTTTCGCGTTTCTGAGGTTGTAACCCTTTTATTTTGAGTTGTCAACTTAATTTTGAGTTTGTGTTCAAAGTGTTTGCTTCGGCTTTATTCATTTATATATTTTCGTTTTGGTTTTTACATTTAAAATTAGTTATTAGTTAAAAAATTTTATTCATTAGTAAAAATTAGTTATTTTTGAAATTTAAATCAATTTAAAAAGAAATGTTTGAAGAAAAATTGGTAGAGGCCGTCAGGGAAAACACAATTTTGTTTGATCTAAAACATCCAAACTATAAACGCACGGATATAAAAAACAAAATTTGGATGGAGATAGCAGTGACGCTTAACTCGACCGGTAAATTATAACTTTTAAAATATTTTTATTGTATTTATCATTTTAATTTTTTTCTTGTTATAAAATACAAAATTTAATGATATTAAATGACCAACTTTTAGATATGATCTGCAAAACAAAATGGAAGAGTCTGCGCGACACATTCAAGAGAAATCGCAGAATGGAACCATCCGGAAGTGCTGGAGGTGAAGCTTCCTTAAAAAAAAAATGGAAACATATGGAGTTGCTTTCATTTTTGAATAAGGTGGAAGATGAAAGAGAGTAAGTAATAAAAACATTGAAAATTGAGTCATTTTAATTAATATTTGATAATTTTAGGACCGTTGGGAACTATGAAACGGAGAACAAAGAAAACGAGAGCTTGGATTTGGATAGTCCTGAGGGTAGTTGCAGTACGGACGAAGTTCTGTCTGATGTTAGGTCACAGCAGCCACCGAAGAGGAGGAAAACGTTATCAGAATCATCTTTTGCAAAGGACGAATTCTGCGAGTTTTTAAACTCTGCTTCAAAAGCATTGAGCAACGTAGAAAACACCATACATCTAAATCAAGAAATTTCTACTACGACAATGATATTTTCGGCTCTTGCAAAAAAAATCGAAAGGGCGAATTTATCTCCGAAAATTGTTCGAATGGCAGAAAATAAAGTAGCAGCAATTGTCGATGATATTTTAAATATGTATGAAAATTAAATTTCAATAAAATCCATGTTAATTAAAACGTCTTTTTATATTGTCTCTTTCCATATGTTTAAATTTTTAGAATTGCTAGCATAACTAATTATGAGAGATACTAGTCTCAACCGGGAACAAAAGAATCGTTTTTTTATTCGATTTTGAAAGTTTTGTTCTTTTATCGAATAAAAGATCTTTCAAAGACAATATGAAACACCTGTAATGAATCTTGTCGAATTTATATACCACAAAACGCAAAGCTATTATAGAAGCACAAAATTCATACAAAGAGTTTAATAGCATCCATAATATAAATATTTTTCTAGCTAGATGGGACTGATAGTTTGTATAATCTATTTAAATTATATTAACACGTAAAATAATTATTAATTAAATCAGTCAATTGATTTGTTTATTCTTTATTCAACAACAAATTTATTTCATCTTACATATTTTGATTATTAAAATTATGATAATAAAAAATGTGAACCCATTTAACGATTCATTTGTTGCATCAAGTATGATTTAAACGTATCTCGCAAGTCGAAAGCTTCACGGGATGACCGGTTACCTATAAAAATTCTACGTTGTTGTAATGCCGCACCCTCGTCACGCCATCTTCCAGGCACTTCGATTCCATTCAATGTACTATCGACATAATCATCAGGGCAATATTGGTCACATCTTTGCAGCATTAAAAAATTATGTAGCACTATGGTCGCCAGTACAACTTTTTGTGCGTTTTTTGGGAACATATTTATTGTTGTTCCCAATATACGCCATCTATTTGCCAAAATACCGAAAGTGTTTTCGATACGGATTCTAGCACTTGACAATTTCTTATTAAACATTTCTTTATCTTCCGTAAGAAATTTACCGGGATAAGGACGCATTAAGTTTTTCTTCAGCGGGAATGCAGCATCACCTACATAATAAAAAGGAAACTCTATTCCACTATTGGGTAAAGTTCTCTTTTCTGGAATATCCAGTTTTCCTTCTGCCAGCTGCTTTCCAAATCCACTCTTTTGAAATATCCCCGAGTCACTTTGGCTTCCATATGCACCGACATCTATTGCAGTAAAGCAGTAGTTTGCGTCACATACGCCAAGAAGGACAATGCTATGGTGTCCTTTGTAATTATAAAATAGCGAACCACTGTTTGGTGGGCATCGTATGTTGATATGCTTTCCGTCAATGGCTCCTAAGCAATTCGGCATACCCGTTTTACCATTAAAATCACTAGCAATTTTGATCCATTCTTCTTTATTAGGCTTAGAGACATATACAGTGTTGAGCTCCCAAATCGCATCGCATGTGTCTAGTATTATTTCACGTACTGTTGATTTTCCTATTTTGAAACTCCACGCGAGCATTTGTATCGGACATCCATGAGCAAGATACCTAAAGGAAAATAAATGCCATATAAACAATATGTAGACCAGATATAAAAATATGTATTATATTTTCTTACATAAGCGTTAAAGCCAGTCTTGCTTCTACGCTAATTGGAGTTCGGCGCGAATGTTTTTCTAACGTATCATGTAGGAGGTTTAATAATACGTTAAAATGTTCAATATTCATACGTGTTGCTTTATGAAAATGCTCTGAATCATTTTTTTTTATTTCCAAAAAACTTTTGTTAAAAAAACCGTATTCATTTCTATTTAAATTCACTGGTCTAACCCACCATCGACGTCTAGTCGATTTTGATTGAAAATATTCGTAAGCAATAAACACACAGTACACAATACTAATAATTTTTATAATTTTTAAAATTTGGATACATTTATTTTCGGAATTCATTTGGACAAAAAACAAAATATTTTAGGTTATACTTTAACTTTGTAATTTTATTTTTGACAGCTTTTTACGCTGACGCCTGTGTTGTGGTTACAACAGCGAAATTGTGAACGTTTTTTTTTAACGTCCGACGTTATCGCCCGTGTTGTGTTTCTACCTTATCTCTAATTCTAATTTCGCTGCACAGAGGCAGTGCTACCACAATAAAAAAAAATAAAACTACTTGAAAACTCAGATAAAAATGGATGATTTTGACATTTTGTTTGAAAATGAATTATTATTTTTATAACTCAAATAAGAATGAATGATATTTTTTTTGAAAATGAAATTATTTTTGTAATGATTATTTGTGATTGTATGATTGTTATATGAATGATTATTATATTCAAATATTATAAATAATCCAAATTATAAAATCATTAAAACTAATATTGTTAATAAATAAATTTTTGGGAAAGAATTAACGGAAACAGTGGTATATGTAATTTGAACTTAAATTTTAATTTAGACAACGTTTATGGTCCAAATACATGTGCAGAAATTCTGCACGCAGTGCTGCATGCATATCTGCATCTAAAATAGATGTGCAGAATTTTTATATTTTTGACATGCAGAATTTTGATAACATTGACAGCTCGTGTTTTTACTTTACTAAATAGTTCAAAATCTTCAAAGTTGTTCGAATTGAAAAAAAAACAAATATATATTCCTCAATTAGTTAATTTAATTATCACCCTGTGTTTGTGTTGTTAGGATGTTTTGATATGACAATAAAAGGGGAAAAAAGGAGGAATGAGGAAATAAAAGGATTACTTGTTTTATGGCGATTGGCGCCAGACAAAAATTTTGTCAAAATAATGTTGACAATAAAATATGTCAATAATCAATATGTACCTGAAACATATAAAGTTTAAAGCAAAATTCAAGCCAGATGTTATATTTATAAAAATAATTAGTTTTATAGACGGGTTATGTATTTAAAACAATAGGAACAGGATTCAAATTAATACAATGATTACAAGCATTTCAAATTCAAACTTCAGCGAATATGGAGGAAAAACTAATATCTTTGGTAAAGCAAAATAAATTTCTGTACGATAAGACTAGTAAACATTATAAAAACATATATTTAAGGGATAATAAGTTTAGCGAGTTTGAAGCCGAGCTGAATATATCAGGTTTGTAATTTCGTTCAGTATAATTGTATAATAGTAAATAATTAATAATAATAGTAAAATAAATTTAAAATTTTCTATATTTTTTGATAATGGGAATTTTTCTTTTTAGCAGGGAAATTAAAACAACGATGGAGAACCCTTCGAGACAAGTTTTACAAGGAGCTTAAAATGGAAAAGTGTCCATCAGGAAGTGGTGCATCTTTTTCGAAAAAGTGGAAGTGGATGGAACAGTTGATGTTTTTGAAGGATGTAACCACTGCAAATGATAAGTAATATATTTATTAAAAAAGGAAATATATAAAAAAAGTATAAAGTAAATAATTTTCTTGTTTTTAGCACTTCTGGCAATTATTCAAGATGCGAGTCACCTGATGTAGAAATTATAGAAGATTTTCATGAGATAGAACAAGATTCCGTTAAAATACCTCAAACATCACGAAAAACATCACAGAAGAAACATGTGGAAATGCTGCAAAATGCACATAAAGACTTTCAAGAGATCGTTGCCATAGCTAGAAATGCTTTTTCAACCGAACAACAAAGCTCTAAAACTACGGTTGACATTTTCCTTGAATCTTGTGGGAATCGCATAAAAGAAGCAAATATAACTTCTCAAAGGTTTGGCCATATTCAAGCAGAGATCATAAAAATATTAAACGAAAATTTATATTCTTAAAAATTCAAAATTATAACAAATAAATATCTAAAAATAAAGACTTGATTTGTTTTTAACTTGTATATATTTAAGCATGTAGTAACAAATTTAATATTTTTTATTATTGTGGTAAGATTACAGTTTCATATAAATAATCTCGTAACGTATCTCTTGATGAAAAAATCACTCTAGATGCATTAAATCTGGTGAATAATCGAGATTGCTGTAGAGGAGAAACTTCTTGTCGCCAGGTTCCTTCCACAGTTTCGTTAGTAAAAGATGAGACGTGGTCTATAAAAGTTGGTGGACAATAATTATTTCTGCCATTTTTTATTACAAAATTGTGTAAAACAATTGTAGCTTTCACAATTTTTCTTGCGTTGTCTGGAAAAACATTCAAAGAATTGGTTAGGACCCTCCATCGAGCTGTTAATATTCCAAAAGTGTTTTCTATCTTAACACGTGCTCCCGACATTAGTTTGTTATAATTTTCAGTAGGTGGTGTAAATGAACGTCCTGGATATGGTTTCATAATATTTTTTTTTAATGGAAAAGCACCATCACCAATATAATAGTATGGCATAGTAATATTGGAGTTTGGTAATAGCTTAGGTTGTGGAATATTTAATGTTTCATTTAAAATTTGACTGCCGAAACCGCTTGCCTGTAGTATTCCTCCATCACTTTGACTTCCATATGCTCCTACATCTACCGCTGTAAAGCAGTATTTGCTATCGCATGCAGCAAGCAAAACAATACTGAAATATTGTTTGTAATTGTAATAAAGCGTTCCTGATTTAGGGGGACATTTTATTTCAATATGCTTGCCATCAATAGCACCCAAAACATGAGGTATCCCAGTCGCTACGTAGAAGTCTGCTGCAATCTGTTCCCATTCAGATTCATTTAGTTGTGGTAGATAAACGGGACTCAGTTCATCCCAAATAATTTCACATGCTTCCAAAATAATCTGCCGAACCGTTGAATACCCTAGGCGAAAAGCCCATGAAAGCATTTGCCAACAAACTCCATGTGCCAAATATCTAAACAAATAATATTACAAATTAACTAGGAATTTCATAGAAATTAAAACTTATCATGACTTACATTAATGTTATTGCTAGTCGACATTCTGGTACAATAGCATTTCTAATATAGTCTTGTTTTTCCAGACGTTGTTTTAGCAGGTTGCTCAATAGAAAAAATTCCTTTGTCCCAAGCCTTGTTGCTTTTCTGAGCTCTTCTTCATCCTGAGTTTTTATAAATTCAAAAATGTTATTAAAAAATCCATGAAGCTGCCTTTCGCTCTCGGAATAAGTTGGTCGAGTCCATAATCGAGATTTCCTTTCTCTACTATCATTGTCGTTCAATTCATTTACATAAAGTAAATTGATATATGCTTCAAAAACACCATACATTAACAATAACTTGTCAATATAATTGTATTTCACAAGCATTGCCATTATTTACTTTAAATTGTTTACTTTTTAATTAAAAGATGGTAAACAATAATTGAACTGTAACCTGTAAACACATTTATGTTTAGCGATAAATTTCTTTAAATTAAGCTTAAAATACATACATACCACTTTTTCCGAAAATGCACAAAAAATTTAGTTTAGTGTTGTTATTTTTAAATTATAAATTTGATTTAAATATTTTATTTTACCGATATAACTATTCCAAAAATTTTTTAAATAACTTTAAAATAGAAATGTCAAAATCATCCATTTTTATCTGAGTTTTCAAGTAGTTTTTGTTTTTTTTTATTGTGGTAGCACTGCCTCTGTGCAGCGAAATTAGAATTAGAGATATCTTGCAGAATTTTTCTGCATGCAGAATTTACATGTAATTGCTCTCATATAACAACCCATGTTCTAATTTCGCTGCATGCAGAATTCTGTACATGTATTTGGACCATTATTGTTACAGGCAACGATTCAATTATTTTCGTCTATCTTTTAAATAAAAAGACAGTTTTCTTTAAATTGCGACAACTTTCACTTATAACTATTGCATAACAGGTAAGAACACGAACTGACATTGTTACGAAAATTCTGCACGTCAAATATATAAAAATTCTGCACATCTATTTTAGATGCAGATATGCATGCAGCACTGCGTGCAGACTTTCTGCACATGTATTTTGGGCATTACATCATTCCAGTCCAATTGGTTGATAAACGAAAACTATATAGGAAATGGATATTATGTTTTAATTATTATGTTTATTTGTTTAATTAAAATAAAATAAGGAACTGAATTTAATAAAAAAAAATTTTTTTTATTAAATATATTTTTTTCAAAACTTCAAAATAAAGTTGACCTTTTCCGGTGAGTTTTTAAAATATATGGGGGTATAGTTCTCTATTATGTTTTTCTCCGGTTGAAGTAAGTTGAAGAGTTGGCATCCCTGATTTGTTGAATTTAACGAACAATTTGTAGAATTAAAACTAACAGAAATATATGTTGAATCGAAGAAGATTTCTGTAAATTTTACAAACATTTCTTCTTGAGTGTATACAACAATTGTTTTAATGATGTAGATTTTAGAATTATGGTGCTATTACACACAAATTAAATTCAGTTGCTATCATCAACTTTTTAGATGATAGTATTTATTATTTTTGACTGTAGATGGCGAAAAGCTCAAAAACTGCAAGAAAATACAAATAATTTTACGAAGTAATAATAATTTTTAAACAACAATTTCTAAAAAAATCATTAGTTAATTTAGTATTAATATTATATTATATAATCGATTATATCTAAATTAGTGGTATATAAATTGTAAATAAATTATATACTGTAAAAGTAAATGAAACGAAATAATGGCGACATGTAGTTTGTACAAGAAGAAGATTTGAAAAAAAAATGTGAATCGAAAATACGTAATGAAAACGTCAAATTTTGACATTAAAATCTTGAAAATATGTTTTTAATCATTTTATACCTAATATAATATAATTATTATTATGATTTTAATTTGAAAATCAATTAATTTGATAATCGGTTTTAAACCGGTTGAATTTGCAGATGAAATCATCTGACAATTTTCTAGCAGTTAATTAGTAAACTAAATAATTTTTTAAAAAGTCAGTTGCTATCAGCTAACTTTTCTTGCAGTTTTTATATCTATCTCGCACATGCTATCCCTCTTTTTCTCATACAATGAAAAATATTTTGTATGAAAACTAAAATATTTTGTATGAAAACTAAAAACAAGTCTGCATACCCACACTCAAATTTCTCCTTAAGATAAATTTAAATACAATACAAAACGAACCAATCACGACGTGACATTTATAGACACGTGACATATTCACAATTTAAATGAATCAATCAAAGACAATTGTATAAATTACAATTTATCTCTCCTTTTATTTCTCTAGGAGAGATAATGCTATACAAAATCGCTACCCAGTGCCTTGTTAATGCAAAAATTCCCATATAATGTTTTTAATATTATTTTAGTGGGAGGTACAATGGATTATGAAACATTATTCTTGAATTATATACGGCGGTTGGTTTTGAATTTGCTAAGGAGGTTTCTTTATTTCATTTGTGGTGATAAAATCGGTACACGTGCATGCATTTTAGCCTTTGAATAAAGGCAAACAAAGTGGAGAACAAAACTTAGCCTTTAGGTACACCAGCGTTGATTAACTTAGACTCAGAATCTCAGGACTCAGGATACCGAAATGTATGTTGACAAAATTTTGAATTAGCATCACGATTCACGATTACAGAGTGAAATAACTACGCAACGACGTTGTTATTCAAGTTGGCATGCCAAATAAAATCCAATTCTTTTGCGATGTCTAATGCGATAACGTACGTTTCACCACCTTTTTGTTATGATTATGTACGTTTCACCACCTTTTTGTTATATGTATGATGTTCCAACGACGGGCTACGTAGTTCAATAGATCGGTTACATAGATCTAAGATAGAGGTCTAGAAGAATTTTTTTGGTGATATGAGCCTTTAGTGTTCCGGCCACATAAACTAAAATTTAAAAAAAAATACACTGCCTTTATACGAGTATCTCCTCTTCGTGAACTTTCGCCCATTTGATACCATCAACAGAGGTGCTATCTGGAAATCTCTTCGCGAAATGGGCAGCCCGAACAAAATAATTGATCCAATCAGAAAATGTACCAGGGTGCTGGAAACAGAATTCAATATAAAAGACAGCAAGGTGATCAATATTACAACCACTGAGGAGTAAGAATAGGACGTGTACTATATCCCTGCTACTATTCCTAATAGTACTAGACTGTCATGCGAACGCTTAACGATAGAAGTCCAAATGGCATCCAATGGAACACAATAAGACGGCTCAATGATCTAGACTACGCAAATGATATCTGCCATGCTCACACATGGACACGCAGACAAGCAGCAGAAAATAGAAGAATTATCAACCCTTGCACGGGTTGGTCTCAAAATCAACATACGAAAAACAAAGGCCACGAGATTGAATACCAATGTATGTTACCAATCACCATCAATAATGCACGAGTCGAGCATGTCGATAAATACCTGTACCTTAAGTGTACATAAATATGCGTACCCTGGTTGTACTATAGCCGTGTACTGTAGCGTCCACCTCGTGCTGCTGACAGAATTAGGTTGGTATATTGGAGACAAGCAGAGTAAAAACTGCATAGTCAATGACGCTACATCACGGCGAATTGGCGCCTTAAAACCAATGCGACTCAAGCGTCTGTTCTACATGTCAGGGGCGGTTTGGAGCAGGCGTCTGTCTTGGATCAAGCGGCTCGCTATATAAACGTGTAAAAAGGTTGTTTCTGGTAACCTTAAGATGCAGAACGAACCCATTCACGACAATTTGGGTTTGGCCTAAGGTTAACACCCTAACCCCAGAAAAAAAAACTTTGTTAAATTTGGAAATCAGAAAGAGAATAACAGACCCGGACTTCAAAATAGAATTTTACCTGGACGTGAAAAATGACCAGACTACCTAATCAGAACGTAGAACGTGCGCAGCCTGAGCGCTCCTGATGCTCTAATATGTCTAGAAACACAGGCTGAGAAGTATAGGATGGATATTATTGCTCTGCAAGAAATTAGACAGCCAATAATAGGAAAACAAAATTGGAAAGTCACTCTTTATACTGTAGAGGTCCTACGCATGCCTCCATTATAAAACAATGCAAAAAATGCTTTAAAGATAAATTTAATGCTCTTTGCATTAATATATTATAAATTATAAATATTAAAAATTGCAGTAACTTTTCCAACTGTGAATAGAAACACTCGAAATCAAATAGATCACGTGCTAGTAACAGCTCGTTTCTTTTCGAGCGTTTTGGATGTGCGATCTTTTAGAGGTGCATACATTGGAAGTGACCACTTCCTTGTATGTGCTACTATAAGGTTCCACTTTCCAAATCCACGCATTCCAAAATTCAATCAAAGGAAACGTTTTAACATCTCATCATTAAAAAAACATGAAACGGAAGAGAGATATCAAAACCATATTGCCGAAACATTGGAGAAATCAGAAACCTTTAATGGAGACGTCGATAAGTCATGGTATTTGCTCAAAGATGCTGTTTTAAACGCTGCTGAGGGAATACTTGGACGACCACAAAACCACTCTCAGAAGCCATGGATGGATCAAGCATGCCTTGACGCTATTCAATACAAAAGAGATTGCTATCTAAAATGTCTACAAGGATGCAACACCACGTCCACGAAGAAGAACTATAAACAGGCAAGACACGCCGTTACAAAGCTATGTAGACGAACGAAGAGAGAATGGTGGAAGAGACAGTGTGAGGAGATTGAAAGCTTCAATAAGAAACATCAATCGCGTAACTTCTTTCAACAGGTTAAAACCTTAAAGAAGGGACCTCAAACTAGATCGACTGCAGACGAACCAACCAAAGAGAAATTCGAAACGGCGCTGTCAAAATTAAAACGCAATAAAGCATGTACATGGTGGTGAAATTCTATCTTTAAGATTGTTTGAACTTGTTCAAATGGTCTGGAGGACTGAAACCATGCCACAGGACTGAAACTCAGCTATGCTGATACCAATCCATGAAAAAGGTAATCGCATACAATGTGTAAACTACAGAGGAATTGCTCTCCTCTGCACAGCATATAAGATCTTTACCTACATTTTGCTAGCCAAGATCAATCCTTTTGCTGAACAACTGTTTGGAGAATATCAGTGTGGCTTCCGGCGGGGCCGAGGTATCGCCGATGCACTTTTCTCGATAAGGATGATTTCGGAAAAGTACCGAGAGTTTAACATACCTGTGCATCAACTCTTCATTGATTTCACGCAGGCCTACGACTCTCGAACGAGAGACTCTATGGTCTGCTTTAGTGTCAATGGGAATCCCTGGTAAACTGGTAGCACTAGGCAAAATGACAGTACGGAACTCTCAATGCTGTGTACGAGTACAGAACGAAATATCAAAGTTTTTTAAAGTCGACTCCGGTTTAAGACAAGGTGATGCTATCTCTCCTATACTTTTTAATCTAGCCTTGGAATATGTGTGCCGTCAAAAGAAACTACCGACTAACAACAACAACAATATCTTGTCAATAAACTCAGTACAGATGATCGCTTGCACTGATGATGTTGTCATCCTCGGCCGAAGTGAAGCTGTTATGAGTGAGACTTTCAAGTCGCTTAAGGGTGGTGCTAGAAAAATTGGTCTGCAAATTAACTACGATAAAACCAAACATATGAATGTTTCAAGAGAGGCTGATAAAAAAGATTTCATGTGTGGTGATAAACGATTTGAGGGAGTTGAATCTTTTAAATATTTGGGATCAATACTTGACTCAAACAACAGCATATACTTACAGATATAAAGGCTCGAATCGCTGCACGTAATCGAACTTTCTACTCAATTAAACCTCTCCTTGGATCACCGTATGTATCAACTAACACCAAGCTCATGTTATACAAGACATTGATTTGATGCTAATGTATATATTGCATGTGTGATTTAATGATTTTGAACACAGCACTTATTCTTTATGATTTATTTAATGAACAATAGATACAATATTATCTTAATTGTTAATATAACAAATTTCTTGTTTTTAATTATTATTGAGAAGCACTATTTTGATAATTCATATTAACTTTGGTTGAAAATTAACGCGGTGCGACAAGCTCGATCGCATTCAAAGGAATGAAGTTTTATAATAATTTTACCGCCAACCAAAATTGGCGGTAAAATTATTATAAAACTTTGTTGGTTCGTTTTTCGAATCAATTAATTGATCGATTAATTATATAAATTAATTAAGTAATTTCTCCAATGGATGGCGTGAATTAAGTAGCGTTGGTTTATGTCATGAGTTTGTGGTGGTTAATTATTTGGATTTAAATATATTAACCACTACAGTACCCCGCTCGTAGATGAAAGCCCCCGCTTAGTGTGTCTGTATTATATTTGGACCTTTAATATAATCACACAAAGAAATTAATAGTAATGTTACGGTACTTAAAGGAATTCGGAGTGAACAGACCGTTCCCATTCGAATCCGAGATTTGGGAATCTCTTATTATCTTTTTCCTTAGTTTATCTCGACATTACAAAAGTAATGTCTAAATTAAAATTAACATAAATATTAATAATAAATACCTTAGTTGTAACTGTTGATTGCTGTCATCAATATTCTGTTGTTTTAATTTATTTGTTTGATTTTCCAATATCCCTTGACTAGCGTTTGACCTTCTAACTTCCCATTTATATATCTGCCTTTGAATCCATGCGGTTTTAACAACCGGAACAACCATCAAACAAACGATTGTCTCTAACTGTGGTAATAGCTTCGATCACTGTTATCCTTGCTATTCATACTTTCGATAACATCAGTGGATACTTTATCTTCATGTACTGCCACAATTTATAAAGCAGATTTAACAATTAATGACAACAATTATCCTTCTATGAAATAAAATAAGAAAATATAATTGAAATTGTCATCCAAATTATCAGCTTTTTGATGAACAAACAAAAACACAAATCACTGTAAACTACTTAGCGGGGTGTAATCTTCCATTGTAATTACAGCCAATAAATAATGCTTTCACAAAAAAGTTATTAAAATTAGAAATCAATTTTAACAATTAAACAAAACGACCTTGGAATTTTTCTTTGTTTACACTTCCTTTTTTATTTGCTTGATTGCAATTAAATACATCACTTTTGAATTACAATATTATTGATTTATCACATCAAGATTAAATAATACTATCAAATGACATTGATCTATATAAATTAAAATAGATTATTGGATGTTGTAATCCTTTTGAAAAGCAAAAATGGAATGAATTATAATTTTTAAATTATGAAAATGCAAAATGTGATTTTGATTTTTCCATCTTATGATGTCAAAACAAAATCGGGCAATCTCCGAAAATTCAGTAATGATTAACAACGACGTCTGTTCATTAGCATTGGAAATAAAAATTTAGTACGTTCGTTTGCTTTTTATAGTATGTTCAAAATTTAACTAGCAGTTAAGTTTTAGAAAATTTTAAAATTATTATTAATGTAAGAATGAACGGAAACTAATGAAATGCATTTTTATTGAATTGAAAACGAAGATGAATTTGGTTTTATTATTGTTTCGCGATTATTGCGATCGTTACACCATGAATTCAAGGTAGAAACCAAGATTTTTACTCTTGAAATCACAAAAACGTCGCCATCCCCTCCATGACAGAAAACCACCGAACTACTTCCACTTATTAAACTGTATCTGGGATCGAGATACCCACAGTCACTGGCGTCAAGACCGATGACCGGTTCCAACACTCATGAAGTCCTTAAGAACTTCACTGAGCATTGAGACCGACCATCCATCCGAACGTCAGCACCATGGACACCCCGATACAACCAGTAAGTATGACCTGAAGATGTGAACCCCAGAGACGACAATCAGCCAGAGGAACAACCCTACCTAACGAAAAGACATCATTCCCTGATGTCTTTCGCATGATGTACTCCAAGATTCTTACCGCTCATATCTATGCACTCATAAAGTACATTTCCAATCTTAGTCTTAATCATTGCAGGCAAGAACTTTGGAGCCAATTTTGCCGAGAACCTTTTGGTAGCGTCACTCAAATGATGTTGCCGTACAAACACACGTTGTTGTGGTTGAAAAGTCCGTAGTTTAGATCGCAGGTTGTACTGATGTTGCGATTTCTTAAAAGCTGCTTTTAAATTTTGTTGAACCCGGTTCCTAAGCAGAGTCAAATGATCAGTGCGTTCCATTTCCTCACCAGCATCTTCACCAAGCTGATGTAGTGATCTCAACAATTGGTAAGTATTCCCATCCGAAACTGGATGTTGACCAAATAATAAATAGTACGGTGAGTACTTGGTAGCTGAATGTACTGCAGCCCGCAGTGCATACGCGATTTCACCAATTTGTGAGTCCCACTTGGTATGTTGACCTTTAAGGAACGCTCGGATTGCTGCTAAAACTGATCGGTTGACCCGCTCTGACGCGTTACTTTGAGGACTACAGACACCGGTCCTAATGTGTTTAATGCCGAAATCTGACAAAAGATTTTGAAAGTTCCTACTAGTGAACTGTTTGCCATTGTCACTGTGTAGAAACTCTGGTACCCCATATGTAAGAAACACTTCATTCCTTAGAAAAGCATTCACCTTCGGTGAAGTTGCGTTTCTAAGTGGTTTCAGTAGTACAAACTTCGTAGCATGATCCAGAACTATCAATAACACCGTATTCCCAAGTGTAGAACGAGGATACGGTCCCAAAAAATCTATATAGACTCTCTGCCATGGACGTGCTGTTTCGAATTGATATTGCATCGGAGGACGCAATATCTGATTCGTGGCTTTTGTTTGTTTACATGTGTCGCAGGACACAACATAGTTGTGTACCTGTGACGCCATGCCCGGCCAATAATAAAGACGTCGAAGTAATTCTAAAGTCTTTTTAACACCTCCATGAGCAGCAGTACTATCATCATGATGTTTCTGAATCATGTTTGAAGTCATCGGTTTTGGTACCCAGAGTTTCCACACAGGAACATCGTTGGGTATTGCATCAGATCTTGGCTCAATACGTATATATAGCTTATCATCCACGACTTTAACAGATGGAAAGTCCTTAGGAGATGATTGAACTTTAGCTATCATATCCGTATATTCCTTGTGCCGATAACCTTCATTGTCGATTTTGATGTCGTTAATGTGATGTGATAATGCTTCCGTCAATTCCTCGTGTGTATCGTCATAAAGACGAGATAGAGCATCAGGGACTATATTTTGGGTACCTTTTTGGTGGATAATGGTAAAATCCATATGTTGGAGTTTTAGGCTCCACCTAGCCAGACGACCACTCAAGTCTTTCTGTGACATAAGCCACTTCAGACTTGAGTGATCAGTCACAATTGTAAATCGGTGACCTTCAACATAGCCCCTGAATTTCTTCACACTCAGAATTGCCGCAAGACATTCAAGCTCAGAAACAGAATAGTTTCGTTGAGCTTTATTAAGTTTTTTCGACATGAAGGCTATCGGACACTCTTGTCCGTCTTCGTCGATCTGATACAGTACACTACCTAACCCTGTCAGACTCGCATCGCATCTAATAAAGAACTCTTTATTATAATCAGGGTTTACTAATACCGGTGCTGTAGTCAGCAATCGTTTTAAATTTTCGAAAGCAGCTTGCGCTTCCAATGTCCATTTTAATTTCCCAGAACTTTTCTTCAATAAATCTGTAATTGGTGATACCACGCTTGCATAGTTTGGTATGAAACGTTGGTACCAACCAGCCATTCCTAGTAAACGTCGTATTTGTTTTACTGTAGATGGAGCTGGGTACTCTGCTACAGCTCTTACCTTGTCAGGGTCAGTTCGAAGACCGTCCTCACCAACCAGAAAACCTAAGTATTTCACCTCTCTCAGAACAAATTTGCTTTTCTTGAGGTTAATTGTTAACCCAGCCGCTCTTAACAATGAAGAGACTTTGGACAGCAATTCCATATGTTCCTGGAACGTGGAAGAGACTACCAATAAATCATCTAAATAAACAAAGACATTTTCGTGATATTGATGTGGTATCACTTTGTGCATTAGCCGACACATTGTCTGGGGAGCATTGCACAATCCAAAGGGCATAACCCGGAATTGATACAATGGACGACCAGGCACTGTGAAGGCTGTCTTGTCTCTAGATGCTTCTGCCAGAGGAATCTGCCAGAAAGCATCTTTGAGATCAATACTTGAAATGTACTTTGTGCTATTTAGACGACCTAGTAAGCCATCAATCAAGGGAAGTGGGTAAGCGTCCTTTTTCGTTAGTGAATTGACACGACGGCTATCAATACATAATCTGTTTTTACCAGATTCTTTTTGTACCAAAACCACTGGCGAGCACCAAGAACTGTTAGACTCTTCGATCACGCCCATTTGAAGCATTCGGTCAAGTTCGGCATAGACCTTTAGTTGAACAGCCGGCGACGTGGGATAGTGTCTCTGTTTAACAGGTGCACCATCACCAACATCGATGACATGTTCAACTAAAGAAGTCTTTCCGAGTCCAGACACTTCAAATGACGGGAAAGAATCCTTGATCATATCCAGTTCTCGTTGCTGGTCAGTGGTGAGGTTATGTATATTAACAGTTTGTAGCTCTGTGCGAGTCAGTTCACTAACAAATGAAGGAACAATACCAAATTTCTCCCAGAAATCTATGCCCAGGTAGAGCTCTTCTCGTAAACCAGGGACTATATGGAACCGCATTGGTTTAGTGGAGCCATTCACAGTTATTGGAACTTCTATGTAACCTAAAATTTTATTTGCAGTACCATCCGCCGTACGAATACACGAAGTGTACTTACGGTAGGTTGTACCTGATGATTCCAATAAATCCAAGGAATTTCTTCCAAGTATTGTGATTGACGCTCCACTATCCAATAGACCTGAGATATGTTTGTCCAAAATTTTTATTGTTAGTCGCGGCCGAGGATCCTTTGTTTCTGAAAGGATAGATGAAATACAAGCTTTACGAAATAATTTCCTCATCCTCCAATATCTAATGTTACGTTCAAGACGTCTAAAATATGTTCGATGTAATGATGGGAAATTAAATGTACTGGGTGATTTTATTCTGGTTTCCTGAGTGGTGATCGATCGTCCTGCGTTGCTACATCTCTCGTCGTTTTCTTCGGGCTCATTGGATGTTGAACCGAGGGTACCATCCCCGAAGCATGTACTCTCGGACGGTAGTTTACCGACGGGTGACAATGTGAACAATTTGCGTAAATAACGTCCGGCTTATTACATTTCCAGCAGTGCAATTTTATTCTGTTTTTAGAACAATCAGGAGCTCGATGTCCATTTACCCCGCATCTAAAACAGACAATTGGTTGTCTGGACATTGATGGACCAGGTTGATTAGTATTACCAGATGATATCGCAGGTCGTTGCAGAATTCTTCTAGGTTGTGTATCCACAGCTTCAATATATCCATCTTGTTCCGGATCTATTTCTGATTCATAGTCGTCCATTTGCTGTAGTTCGCTAATCCTTAAGTTTGACATTCTGGTTGGGACTGGTGTAGACCACAAACGTTCGAACTTCTGACACAATGTCCGAAGCTCGTCCATAGTTGTGATTGTTGCTGCAAGTGTAGCGTTCTTCAGTTCTACACTCAGTCCTTCCCTAGCGATTTCTAATAATTCAGCTGCAGCAAATGGTCGAACTAATCTCCGATTTAACGAACCCACTTCAACTAAATACTCATAAACGCTCTCTTTGACTTTCTGTTTACGGTTCAAAAGAACACGTAATACCGCTTTATCATCGGTGAGCGTACCGAAGGTGCGTAGGAGTCCTTCCCTAAGCACTGAGTAGGTCACTTCCTCATATTCATGAGTTAAATTCAAATAATATCTATCGGCAGCTGCCTTGAGGTACCGTGGAACGATCGACCTCAGGTCGTCCCAGGACACACGGTCCCTCCTTGCAGCCGCCTCCACTCGATGGATAAACTCATGAACATCAGGAGAGTGACCATCCCCTGTGAAGTTCGGAACCCAATTTGAGTCATAACGACTCAAATTGTTCCTACGTACCTCTCGGTATGCTCCCGGTGACAATGCTGGAGCCGCGACACGAGATACCTGAGGAAGTGGGTTGTATGGTGGTGGTGCTGTTAATGGAGCTTGTGGATAATTTGTTTGAAATTGTTGTAACTGCTCCTGTGGTATCGGTTGATAATTCAGAGGCTGCTGTACCAATGCCGGATTGATGTATCTTTGTTCAGCTTGGAACGATGAACCCAGTTGTGGTAATGCGAAGTCCTCCGCTCTTAAACCTGATTGCTGAAGATAAGCCGGTGGTAATTGTTCCGACCGTCTCTGTTGTTGATGGTCTGTACGATTCAGACTATTTATTGTCTCAGTTATTGGCTGTACTGGGATCGGTGTGGATCTCTCACCTGGTCGAAAAGCAGGTGAAACAGATGGAGCAGATGATACTCCTGGTTTATTTTGTATAATTGGACGTGTTGACAGTGATCCTATTATATCCCAAGCGCGTGACAATTGCGAGATAGCGTAGGTGCGGGCTTCTTGCAAGTCATTGCGAGGACCCAACCTATTCATCCTACCTGTATAATGCAACACACGATTCGCCAAACCATCTAAGAAGATCTGATTAACCGGTGGTTGAAGTCGACGTACCTGATCTAAAACAACTTGTGCTGCCTGCACCACCGTTTGAGACTCAGCTACCAAGTCTCTCGCATGAGATACCGTTACTGGAACTGCACCATGATTTACGTGGTTTCGCAGTTCCTCTGCCCAATTGACCCCTCTAAAATCCACACCCCGAACCAGACATTCGATCTGCAGTTCACTGGATTCCAAACCATAGAACGGATGGTCCACGCCAATGTGACTTGACATTTTGATGGTAAAACTTATAGAATCCAGAATTCACAATAAAAAACGTCAACACCAACAATAAAACCAATTCCAACTAGAAAAAAGGTGGAGTTAATTCGCCCGGAAAAATTCGTCCGATGGAAGTTGTAAAACGCAAAGAAATGAGAAAAAAAACAACGAACGCCCCAATTCAACAAAACACAAAAACCTTTTTGTAAAAACAACCCTGTATAAGAACAAAAAAAACCGCTGTCGCCGCTAATCTTTACTGAATCTTTTACAAAAGCTCCCAAAATATTGTAATATTGTATATGTAAAAATATAATTTATTTATTCAATTTCAGATATACTGAAATATATATATATACCTAAAATTAGTTATTGACGATAGCACCCCTAAGAATATTTATTTATTTTTAAAAGAAAATTGAAAAATAAAAATATTTAAAAGAATGTTTATTTATTGGATGCACCGTCCTAACTTTGAAATATTTATTTATTTTTTTAAAAAAACAAAGAATATTTATTTATTTCTTGACGTAAAGCTTAATTAAGAAAATTTATTTATTTAGTTACCTAAAATTAACTTAAATTTTAAAAAAATTATTTATTTAATAAAAAATTTTATTTATTTAATTTTTGAAAAATTTGTTTGATTTATTTTATTTTTATTTAATATAATAAGAGATTCCCAAAATCAAGATTCGTCTGGAGACAATTTAAAAAGTAAGTATGGTACAATATCCATTTCATTTAAATTTGAAATATCGCGCTCGCGAGCCCACTCCAACAATGCATGTGAGAACTGACTAGAAAAGCCCCTAACGACCAGATTCTACAGAACAGATTCTCCCCAACCTAATAAAACAATCACAACTGTCACGATTAGACACTAGGTCCATTTCTACTGACCCAGTTGTGCTTGTTTACCCTAAAAATAAATTACAACTAAACCTAATGCGAAAGTTGTAGAACGCTCCCGAGCACCAGACTTCAAATCCTAAACTCTATGAAAAAATTGATCTATTGAAAAGCTAAATGAAAAAAATGGTAAGTTTTTGAATTTGTATGAGGTGAAGCCTCTGATCCTGAAAGCAAAGTACAATTGGTTCTTCTCTTCATTACACCGAAGAAGCCTCTGAGCAAAGAATGGTACTACTGGCTTGCACCACCATTCCTCGTCCCTGAGGACTTCCTCGCCGAATGAAGAGAAGAAACCAATGTTCTTCGATCGCATAACCCCCATGGCCATAGGCGATCTAAGAACGACATCAATGTTAAAGAGTGAAGCTCTATGGATGGCTTTTTAGGCCTACCGCTGAGAAAAGTGAATCAATAAACCTAATAAACATAAATCAATTCAAGAAAAAAAACCATTTACTCAAAATAAAGTACTAGCACAAATAGTACTTATTAAAAAAATTATTTGCAGGTAGTGCAAAAATATGTACAATGGCATGGCAAAAGAAAATATTTACAAATTATCTATATACAAAAATTTATTTACAAAAAATATACAATATATACATTATGTACAAAAACAAATTGTACTATGTATATATAAAAAAAATATGTACAGGATTATGTACAATATGTACGTGGTAGCATAAAAAAAAATTCAAAAAAAAACTGCTTCCCCAAAACGGTTTTCTTTTTTCCAAAATAAAAAAACAATTAGTATTACTAAAGCTAGATGACAGCACAAAAAACTATCTCCAAAAAAATTGCTGTCCCAAAACGGTTTTTTCAAAATTAAAAAAAAATTAGTCTTAACTAATTATACAATGAGGAACAGGGGCCTCCTGTGGACCAGTCCACTCCTCTACCTGTCGCATGGTCGGTGAGATGGGAACCACCTCAACCAGCTCCTCTATTTGAGTACTCTTGGTCGAGGAAGCTCCCAGCTCCACGACCAAGCGACTCTCCTTCTCCCTTCTTCTCCTCTCCTTCCTCTTCAGGTGAGAGCTCCTATTTCTATTTATCCTCCTTCTCTCACGCCAGCCCACATTCACTTCCTCAGTCACTTCATCCATCTCATCCGCTTCCTCATTCACCCCATTCAACTCCTCATTCACTATCTCACAAATCAATTTATCCAGAAACTCATCATATTTTTCTTCATAAATATCATCCATTAATTCCAAAAATATTTTATGTTTTACTTCATCCAGAATCACATTTATCATTTCATCCACCACATTCCTCGCCTCAACCATTCTCTCTTTTCTCTCTTCATTCGCTCTCCCATCCACTTCATTCATCCAGGGCTCAAACCCACCCGGCCGACACCTCCTTAATAACCCCTGACCCCTCATAATTGTATACATTCTTAACAAAATTCAAAATATATAATACGAAATCCAATAACAAAGGTTATTGCAAATTTTATATAAAATATTCAACTTCCAAATGTATTAAAATATTTTTACAATATTAAAAAAACAAAACCATAAACTGGTTTGACAAAAGAAGAAAAAAAAATATATGTAAAACAACCCAAACTGGTTATAACCGAAAAGACAATTTATTTTACGCAAAATAACCAGTTGGCAACGCCCTAGTTATTACAAAAAATCATTACGGTTCTTTAAAAAAAACCAAATCCAAGGGTCCAATACACCAGACTCCTACTGGTCTTTGTTTCGAACGCCAATTTATTATATTTGCATTGTTGGCCCTGTTACGGTGCCAATTTATTATATTTGGACCTTTGGTAATACAAATATATATATAAAAAGAAATTAATAGTAATGTTACGGTACTTAAAGGAATTCGGAGTGAACAGACCGTTCCCATTCGAATCCGAGATTTGGGAATCTCTTATTATCTTTTTCCTTAGTTTATCTCGACATTACAAAAGTAATGTCTAAATTAAAATTAACATAAATATTAATAATAAATACCTTAGTTGTAACTGTTGATTGCTGTCATCAATATTCTGTTGTTTTAATTTATTTGTTTGATTTTCCAATATCCCTTGACTAGCGTTTGACCTTCTAACTTCCCATTTATATATCTGCCTTTGAATCCATGCGGTTTTAACAACCGGAACAACCATCAAACAAACGATTGTCTCTAACTGTGGTAATAGCTTCGATCACTGTTATCCTTGCTATTCATACTTTCGATAACATCAGTGGATACTTTATCTTCATGTACTGCCACAATTTATAAAGCAGATTTAACAATTAATGACAACAATTATCCTTCTATGAAATAAAATAAGAAAATATAATTGAAATTGTCATCCAAATTATCAGCTTTTTGATGAACAAACAAAAACACAAATCACTGTAAACTACTTAGCGGGGTGTAATCTTCCATTGTAATTACAGCCAATAAATAATGCTTTCACAAAAAAGTTATTAAAATTAGAAATCAATTTTAACAATTAAACAAAACGACCTTGGAATTTTTCTTTGTTTACACTTCCTTTTTTATTTGCTTGATTGCAATTAAATACATCACTTTTGAATTACAATATTATTGATTTATCACATCAAGATTAAATAATACTATCAAATGACATTGATCTATATAAATTAAAATAGATTATTGGATGTTGTAATCCTTTTGAAAAGCAAAAATGGAATGAATTATAATTTTTAAATTATGAAAATGCAAAATGTGATTTTGATTTTTCCATCTTATGATGTCAAAACAAAATCGGGCAATCTCCGAAAATTCAGTAATGATTAACAACGACGTCTGTTCATTAGCATTGGAAATAAAAATTTAGTACGTTCGTTTGCTTTTTATAGTATGTTCAAAATTTAACTAGCAGTTAAGTTTTAGAAAATTTTAAAATTATTATTAATGTAAGAATGAACGGAAACTAATGAAATGCATTTTTATTGAATTGAAAACGAAGATGAATTTGGTTTTATTATTGTTTCGCGATTATTGCGATCGTTACATCTGTTTGAAATGAACAGCTTTGTGTGTTCGAGAAGCTGGTGAACGATCAGCTGAACACAAGATACCATACGCAGGCTTCAACCTGTCGATCGAGACAGATTGTTGTTTGCCTTTGATGTCGATTACGAAATGTTTTCGTAGACGTCGTATGATTCTGTATGGACCTTCATATGGGGTTTGTAAACCAGTGCGAATTCTATCAACTCTGACGAAAACGTAGTCGCAGGTTTCTAGCGACTTCGGAACAAAAATGTCGTTTTGTTTAGTTTGTCGCGTAGCTGTTGGAATTAGATTGTGCATTGTATTTCGAAGTTGATCAATGACTGTATCATGAGTAGGCAGCTGTGAAAGAGGATTTTCAACGAAGAACTCACCGGGCAGTTTCAGTGTTTGTCCGTAGACAAGTTCTGCGGGTGAGCACTTCAGATCTTCTTTCACTGTAGCTCGAATACCTAGAAGAATTATTGGTATTTCGGAGCTCCACTGAATAGTGTTGCCTCTGGCCATAAGTGCAGCTTTAAGTTGTCAATGAAAACGTTCTACCATTCCGTTTGCTTGTGGATGGTAGGCCGTTGTACGTATCCGATGTGAGCCTAAAAGTTTTGTTAACTCGGAGAAAAGTTTTGACTCGAATTGTGTTCCCTGATCCGTTGTGATATGCAGTGGAACACCGAATCGTGATACGTAGTTATTGACAAATGTCGTGGCTATGGTAGCAGCAGACATGTCAGACATAGTAAAAGCTTCTGGCCATCGAGTGAATCGATCAACGCAAGTTAAAATATAAGAACATCCATTAGAAGGAGGAAGTGGACCTACGATATCTATATGGATATGTTCGAAACGAGATTGTGGAATTTCAAATTGTCCCGTAGGACTTTTTGTATGCCGTTGGACCTTAGAGCGTTGACAAGATAAACAAGATTTTGTCCAATGATTAATATCTTTATTAATACTGGGCCAAAAATATCTAGATGCAATCAATTTACGAGTACCGTTGACACCAGGATGTGACAAGTTGTGTAAAGTGTTAAAGACAGTTTTGCGTAATGGTTCTGCGATGTATGGGCGATTGTTACCCGTTGATGTTTCGCAGACGATTTCGAATCCTGGAAGTTTAAAAAGCTCTAGTTTCATTGATGAACTAGTGTGACATACGGAACCAGAAAGTAAATTCTGAAGTTCTAAGTCTGCTTTTTGTGCAGCGATGATAGCATCGTAGTTGAAGTGAGTCTCAACTGATGCAGTTTCGTTGTCGGATGCACGAGATAATGCATCCGCGACTGTGTTGTCCTTACCTTGCACATGTTGGATGTCGATAGTAAATTGACTTATGAAATCCAAGTGGCGAGATTGCCTTGGGTTTCGTTCGGTTTTCGATTGTATTGCACGAGTGAGAGGCTTGTGGTCGGTGTAAATTGTGAATTCGCGACCTTCGACAAAATACCTGAAGTGTTTTATTGCTAGATATATTGCAAGTAGCTCTCTATCAAATGTGGAATATTTAGTTTCAGCGTCAGAAAGTTTCTTTGAGAAAAATCCCAGTGGTTCCCAACAATCGTTGTTACGTTGTTGTAACACTGCTCCGACAGCAATGTTCGATGCATCCATACTGTATGCAGCATCGTTACGTGGATGAACTAATAACGTGATATTGCCCAATTCGGTTTTTAACTTGGTGAATGCGAGTTGACATTCGTTTGGCCAAGTGAAATTCTTCAGAGTCTTGGGCTTCTTTAGTAAAGCAGCCAACTGTATATGAATTGGGGCAAGTGTTTCAGCTAGTTTCGGTATGAATCTATGATAGTAATTTATCATACCGACGAATTGCTGAATACGTTTGATTGATGTTGGTGCTGGGAATTCTGTAATGGCATTAATTCGTTCTTGAGAAGGCAGAATACCATTAGGAGTTATCGTGTGGCTGAGGAATTCGAGAGTGTTTACGCCAAAAACGCATTTTGAACTCTTTATGTGAACGCCAAACTCGCTTAGTTTCTAGAATAGTTGTTCCAGATGAAGTTTGTGTTGTTCCTCATTTATCGATGCCACTAAAATATCGTCGATGGAGACGAATACAAAGTCTAAATCTTGAACGATCTCATTTATGAAACGCTGAAACGTTTGTGCAGCATTACGTAAACCAAATGGCATTCGGGTGAATTCGAAGAGGCCAAATGGAGTGGTAATTGCAGTTTTGTGAATATCTTCATTCGCGACAGGAATGAGATGATAGGCTCTAACAAGGTCAATTTTAGAAAAGATAGTGCAACCATACAAATTCATCGAAAAATTTTGTATGTGCGGTATCGGATAACGATCAGGAATCGTGACCGCGTTCAATCTACGATAATCTCCACATGGTCTCCAGTCGAGATCTTTCTTTCGAACCATGTGAAGCAGACAAGATACAGAAGAAGATGAAATGCGACAAATTCCAAGTTCAACCATATGTTGAAATTCTGTGAACGCAGCTTTTTGACGATCTAGTCTGCGTGGTCTTGACACAGGCAAGTGCCCTGTGGTGACAATATGATGTACCACGTTGTGTTTGACCGGTAAATTGTAGTTCGGCTCTGCTGTTAGGGAAGGGAACTTCTTTAGTAGCAGGCCGTAATCGTTGTCGATCGTATAATGGATGGGTGTTGGCGTATCAACACTAACCATTGTGGCATGGATTGACAGCTGGGTAGCTGTATCAATCAGCCGTTTTTGTTTGAGATCGACTAAAAGGCCAAATTTACTGAGAAAATCAGCGCCAATGATCGGACGATTCACTTGTGCTAACATGAAAGCGTGTGTGAATGTTCGTTTTAGGCCGATATCTACCTGTAGGAGCTTTGTTCCGTAGGTATTGACTATCGTGCCGTTGGCAGCTGATAAAACTAGACCTGTTGATTTGGAGTTATTTGTAGTTAATCGATTGTTATTGACTGGGAGCACCGAGAGGTCTGCTCATGTGTCGATGAGAAAGGTTTGTTCGTTTATTTTATCGAAAATAAATAGACGACTGGAGTTACTGTTTTCTGATACAGCCGTCTCAACCTCGAGCTTTAATCGTTTTTTTTGAAGGTTTGGTTCTACATTCATGGTGGTTTTGGATGTAGTCTGACCAAATGAGCACGGAGATCTACATTTGCGTGCCGCTGCTCCAAACGTTCTATGGTAATAACATGAACCATTTCTATTCCTAGAGCTACTTCTTGCTCTTGACTGAGATCGGTATGTAGATGGCGATCTACCGCGAAAACTCGAGCTCGTTGACCTATTCCTGGAGTTCGATTGGCCAAACCGAGTTAATTGCTCCAGTTGTCGTTCTATTCGGCTTAAACGGTCTTCCATTGTCGAGTTTGATGATGATGAGCCTCGCCATTGGCTTCTATGAGTGGCACGTGTTGTTGGACGAGATAGACGGACTTCATTAATTTGTTTGCTGCTACTGTTAAGGGCCATTGCCTCGAACATGTGATCCGCCATTCGGGACATCGTTTCAATTGATGTGGTTTCAAGCAAAGCAGACAACGGTATGCGTATAATCTCTGGCAATTTCCGTATCCATAGAGACCGTATGATTTTATCACTAAAATTTTCTCCTGCTAGCTGTTTTATTTTACGAAACGCCTCGGAAGGTAGTTGATCGCCAAGCTCTTGACCGGTCAAGAGAGATTCAAGGCGACGCTCGTCCGAAGGCGCTAATCGTTCCAACAACGTTCGCTTAAGTGCTTCGTATTTGTTGGTTTCGGGTAACCCGTCAATGACGTCCGAAACCATGTCACACATTTCAGGCGAGAGAGAATGGAGCAAATGTAGATATTTTTGTTTATCTTGTTTGATATTTTGATACTCAAACGTTTGCTCTGCAACTCTGAACCAGGTATGTGGATTTTGTATCCACAGAGGCTGTAGCTTCAAATTGGCTGAAGCGCCTTGCTCCAAAGGGCCATCGGATTTTATCCCTTGAGCTTTGTTCATTGTTTCATCGTCGTTCATTTTGATTTTCGGTAAGATTTATATAGACAAAAAAAATGAATCACTGTAAAAAAAAAACTTACGAGTGAACGTGTGATATAAACAAGTTATATAAAAAAAAAACGCGTTATATAAAAAAAAAATATAAGACAAAATCGAATTGTAAGTAAATGGAAAAATCTTCGTGGAAAAAATTTTAGGCGACCAGGTTTTCTTGTTGAAAAGAAAATAATCACGCTAATATGAATTACCAAAATTCTCGAAAATTAAGTAAATAAAGAGAGGTATATATATATATAATATAAAGAAAAAATTTTATATGAATATTTTTAAATGAATTCCAAATAATAAATTCAAGCTTAAATTCTTAAAGCTAATTTCCCAACACCATAATATATTTTGAATAAAGTGAATGAATGATATGAAATTTAATTTATCTAATTCAATGAGATTTAAAATAAATCAAATTTGTAATTACGTTAAAAATTATTTTAATCAAAAAAAAATTTTCCAATTAAGTTAAAGTTAATCATAAAAAAAATTAAACATATGTTGTAATAAAAAAAATAATTTTTATCTGTTTTGGGTCCAACGGTGTTTATCGAAGATTAAGAACGGCAATGTTTGTAATAATATTGATGAAATAATGGTAAGCAGTAATTTAATTGATCCAACGATGGTATTGATGATGAAATTTTAGTACGATTAGAAAAATAAATTTTTGCGTCAGCAATATTTGATTGTATAAAATTGTTGATGTAATAAGTTTTCTTTAGATGAATAAATGAATTTCTGAATAAATTTGACTTTGTAAAATGCTGTTGTTGTACTGTTGAATTTTGTGTTGTTGAACAATTGTTATATTAAATTTTATTTGGAATCCAGTTGATTTTTAAATGTTTTATAGATGTTGACGATGTTGATGTTACAGTAACAAATTATGAAGCATAAATCTTACTGTATAAGATGACCAGATATTTTTGGTTATAATTTGCGGCACCGAAAATAATAAAAACTTTTAAAGCAAACACACTGCAACTATCACAAGATCGTAAGATACGTACCTCTAAGTCTGGTACAAAATGTACCAGACTGTCCAACAAATACTTGGAATTGTATGTTGTTTGAACGTACGGTAAAAACCGTTATCGGCGTCACCAATGATGCTAGTTGAAATATATTGTTGAATGTGTGATTTAATGATTTTGAACACAGCACTTATTCTTAATGATTTATTTAATGAACAATAGATACAATATTATCTTAATTGTTAATATAACAAATTTCTTGTTTTTAATTATTATTGAGAAGCACTATTTTGATAATTCATATTAACTTTGGTTGAAAATTAACGCGGTGCGACAAGCTCGATCGCATTCAAAGGAATGAAGTTTTATAATAATTTTACCGCCAACCAAAATTGGCAACGAAAGCCATTGAACCTGAAATCGATTTGTTGGTTCGTTTTTCGAATCAATTAATTGATCGATTAATTATATAAATTAATTAAGTAATTTCTCCAATGGATGGCGTGAATTAAGTAGCGTTGGTTTATGTCATGAGTTTGTGGTGGTTAATTATTTGGATTTAAATATATTAGCCACTACAGATTAGACTGGTTGTGTTGTATGGGTCCCAAACGTGGACCCTTACACAAAATGACGAATCGTTTTTATCTGTATTTGAGCGTAAGATCCTACGTTACATTTTTGGTCCACTCAAGACAGACGATGGAGAGTATAGAACCCGATATAACTTTGAGATCAGAGACCTTCGTGAGGGTCCTGATATAATAAGTTGTATCCGTTCTAATGTTGTTGTTGTTGTAGCGACGAGATGCGATGCTATTCTGCCGGCTCCAAGTCCAGATTCAGGAACTCTGCTACTGCCCTTGGGCGGTACCACAGATCTTCCTTCGTCAGGTCGGTTGGTTTCTCTGGACAATTGAAAAGGTGGTTAGCATCATGTGGTGTGCCCTCACATATGGGACACTTGTCAACAATTTTCTGGTCAATTCTACTCATGTAGTTATTTCAGATGCGTGACCAACCGGATTTTAACTGCGCTAGGATGGTTCTGGTGCTGCGTGGCAGTTTTACCTCTTCGGCAGCGACTTGTGGTGGTTTGGTCTTACGAACTCGTTTCGGGGCGTAGTTCCTTATTGTGTTTGCAACGACTTTGGTGTGTATATTTTTTAAGCCCGTCTTATACGTATGTTCGTCGATGTTACCGATGATCTGATTGCTTGTAACGTCTTCTAGGAAGCATTTCGCAGTCCTTCTTATGTCTCTAGGTGGTGTTATCATAAATAAGGTGTCATTGCAGGGATGTTGCTCTTTATGACAGGCCCTAAGATATTGTTTGGTAAGAATGTTGTTATGTTCACGGACCGGCCATATGTTACATTCCTCGTGTAGGTGATCTCGGTGGTTCATCAAATGACATCCGGTTGCTGTACGCAAGCTGTGTTATCTGTAACTTATTGTTAAGTTCGTCGTAGCACGCAATAATACACAATTATTGATATTTATTTAATATATACATATATATATTTCACAGAGGCTAGTTTTACGTTAATGTTTTTAACACACAAGTTGATCGAAGGAGCCGGTCGTAACGTCACTTTTATATACGATTATGTACGAACCAAGAACGAATAATGAATGCGTTCAATTATATTCAGCGTTCGTAAAATAACAGAACATCACACTTATTCCAGTGGGTGTCAGCAACTTTGGGTGTCCATATGGGAGCGGCGTAGTTTATGAAAGGCCTTCCTTTTGCTTTATATATGCTGTTATAATAGTGTTTTATCCCTACCCCATGAACTACCCGCTAGAGCTTTTAGTGCACTATTTCTGTTTTTTAGTTTTGTATTCACTTGTTGAGTATGAGTGTTGGATTTAAGTAGTGGATCGAATGGTACCCCCAGCAGTTTTGGATTTTTGACAGTAGGAATTAGAATGTTTTCAATGCAGATTTTAAGTGTTGTATTTACCTCCTTCGTCCTTGTGGTGAAAAGTGTGGAAGTGGACTTTTCAGTGGACAGTTTCAATTTTTTGGTTTTAAACCATTCATTCAAGGTATTGAGGTAGGTGTTTAGGACGTTAGTGAGTTGTTCCAGGTTGTTTCCTGTTGCAAGCACCGTACAGTCGTCTGCATATGATGTGATGGTTATTCCTTCCGGTGGTGCCGGTAAACTCCTTAGGTAAAGGTTGAATAATGAAGGTAAGACAACTCCACCTTGTGGAACTCCTTGTCTGAGCACTCTCATCTTAGATCTAGAGTTACAGAACTCAACGTATGTTTGGTGGTCTCTTAGATAGTTGCACAACCAGCGCTTTATTAAACCTGGCAGATTAGTTTTGAATATGTCATTCAGTAGTGCAGCGTGTGACACTGTGTCGATAGCTTTTGACAGGTCAAGTGCAACTAAAATTGTTCTAGCACAGGGTTGTTTTTGGTTTAGACCATCCCTGATTTGGTTTTGTATTCTATGAAGAGCGGTGGTTGTTCTATGTGCTTTCATCAAGCCATGTTGATGTGACGCCAATTTGCAAGATCCAGTTAACCGAGGTAGCAGCAATGCTTCTATCAATTTTGCAACCGATGAGAGGATAGAGATCGGTCTATAGGATTCTCCCTTTTCTTCAGGCTTGCCAGGTTTCAAAATGGGACTTATTCTAGCCGTTTTCCAGATATTTGGTATCTGGAGCGTATTTAGAGATGTGTTGAGTATGGCAGTGAAAAATTTCAGCCCTTTGGGTCCAATGTGTTTCAGCATGATGGCTGATATGCCGTCTGGTCCAATAGCTTTAGATGGTTTGGATTTCTTTATTGCGTTTTCAACATCTTCTTCAGAAAATATAATATTCTCGAAATTTTCAGTATTAAGTTTGCGCATATACTGACCTAGTTTTTTTTCATGTTTACTTTGCTTTTCCGTAAACTGCGTATTGAATTTTGTTGCGCATTCTTTGGTTTTCGGTTTGGATATCATCGAAGATCATGCAGTTGTTACCCCTTTGACGCGGATGTGTTAAACCCTTTATCCCCTTCCACAGACTTTAATTTGTTCCAAAGTTTGGCTTACTCACTAAATCTTTCCATTTGTTACGTTTGTGTTCCATTACTAGCTTATTTATCTGCTTGTTCAAACCCGAAATTCTAGAATCAGTTGGATCTGCCTTACGGATGTCATCTCTTTGGGAGGAAAGTACACGTTTTTTTTTTTATTGGAGGGCCTTGAGACTTGCAGTTCAAGTAGCACTGCGACCTGAAGGTCTATTGTGCTTACCCTGATTGTTTTATTAGTCAGTCGTCGTCTGAGCCGTTACTGGTTGTATTCTGTCATCCAAGTTGAGACTTTTAATAAAATTAATTAGCTCAATTGGAGTGACGTTTTGTGGTAATGGAAGTGTTAGTCTTCTATGACCAAGTTGGTTGTATCTGTGCCCAGAGAGTTCAGGACAGCTGCAGATGGCGTGTTCCATCGTTTCCGCGTCCAAGTAGCAGAATCTACACCTGTCGGAAACAACAAGGCTCATTTTGTTAAGATGGTGGTTTAAAGGACCAAGTCCAGTAACGCACCACGTTAAAATGCTTAGAGACTCTCTGTTTAAGTCGATTGTTTTTAAGGGTGAAACAGGGAGGTTACCTAGACACTTCTTAGAGTGTACTAGTCCCTCTCTGCTTCACCATAATTTATCATTTTGTTCCTGTTCCCATGTTTGAATTGTGCTTTTGAGCGAACTCTTGGCCATTCCGAAGCATGGCTCCGGTCCAACAAACTTTTTATCGGCCCCTTGCTTTGCTAAAGCGTCAGCGATAGCATTTTCTTGTATTCCTGTGTGGCTAGGTGCCCACACAAGTGTTACTTTATTATTGCAGGAGATTTTTAGTAGATTTTGGTAGCATTCCCATACCAGTTTTGAATCAAAGCGCGTCGATTTTAGTGCCAAGAAAGAGTGCTGCTTGGCTGTCAGAGATAATATATATTTCAATATTTTGGTATTTTCTCTCAGCACATAGCAAAGCGCAACTGCTAATGGCAAAAATTTCAGCTTGAAATATGGTTGTTGTGGTGCCTAGGGCAACCGTTTGCTTTGTTCTAGGACCAAACACTCCTACTCCCGTGCCCATATTGGTTCGAGAACCATCTATATACCAGATGCTGGCGTTATGTGGCAGTGACCGTATGTAGTTTTTAATACGATCTCTGGCCAATATATTGGCATCAAAGTGCCTGTCTAAATCTATTGTTTTTGGCATAGAATCCGAAATATGGTATGTATGCATTTCAGCTTGTAATTCAGAAAGGATTTTAAGGTGTCCTGTTAGATTACCCGGCTTAAACCCTTCTGTGAGCTGCAGTCTATGAACGCTCAACACTGCTACAGATTTTACATGTAGGTGCAATGGAGAAAGCTTTAGAAGAATTTCCATTGCTGACGTTGGCGTGGTTTTGAAAGCACCTGTAGCACTAAGACACACAAGCCTTTGTATTTTTGTAAACATATTTTGAGCAGTTATTTGGCTCGTTTTAGGCCACCGAACTAAAGCTGCATATGTTAGAATTGGTTTAATAAGACTTTGGTGCAACCAAAGTATCATTTTTGGGCTAAGACGCCATGTTTTCCCAAACAGGTTTCTGCATGTGAAGAAAACTTTGTTTGCCTTATCGGAGATATATTTCAGGTGTGAGTTCCAGGTTAGTTTGCTATCCAGAATCACACCCAAATATCTAACCTCTTTTGATGTTTGTATTGGATCGCCATTTAGAACAGTAGAAATGAAATTAAAGTTTCTCCTGTTTCTGAAAACGACAATGCTTGTTTTTCGTGGGTTGATCGACAGTCCCAATCTGTTGCACCACTTTGATACAATATTAAGAGCTGTCTGGGTTCGACCAGCGACAATGGAGTCATGTTTTTCTCTAACCATGACTGCCAAGTCGTCGGCATAGCCTACAGTGTTCAAACTGGAATCATTTAGCTTAGTGAGGAGATCATCAGCCACCATTAGCCAAAGCAGAGAGAGCACACCCCCTTGCGGGCAGCCTCTAGATGCAGTAACAGTCACTGAATAATCACCTAGTGTAGCCGTTATCTTCCGACTCTGTAGCATCTTGATAATTCACGCAATGATAAGCGGGTTTATATTTTTCTTTGTGGCCATTTCAATGATAGCATTGAAGTGGACATTGTCAAAGGCTCCTTGTATGTCCATAAAAATCTTTCCATTTGTTACGTTTGTGTTCCATTACTAGCTTATTTATCTGCTTGTTCGGGCCCGGAATTCTAGAATCAGTTGGATCTGCCTTACGGATGTCATCTCTTTGGGAGGAAAGTACACAAGCTTCTCGTGGGAAGTTTGGTTTAATATTTTGTATTCTGCCGGCTGGAATGAAGCAAGATCTAGCTTTGTTAAAAGTTTCTCTGAATTTTCTTTCTCCAGAGAGGGCGTCAATTGGTAAAAATTGCTTACTGAATTTCATTTCAGTAAAATTGTTAAAATTATCCCAGTCTGTTTTGTTAAAATTAATATATGTCTTCTCGGATTTCATTTCGTTAAAGGAACGGCATAAGGTGATTTAGTTTTGGTGAAGGTTTTGATTTAGTTTTGATGAAGTTGATTTAGTCCTATTGATCACGATGCCACTTGCAACAAACTACTCGCGTCGGTTGATTATTCTTACTTACCGACATATTTTATTTTTCAATGATTTAATAATTTTTTAAATTAAATTTGCTTTATAAATGAAATTTGGAGCTTTGTTGGATCACAAATTGTTAAGAATTATCCTAAATCTGATAGTATAAGATCGCCCGTTTAAATAAAAACGCAATATTTGATTTATGCTTTTGTTTTTATATCCAAATCGTCTAAAATACTTTAAATTTCATACAATTTGACAAATATCTCTTAATAATAGTTATTTATATAATTGAGTCGGTCATTTCAAAAACCTCTTAAGTAACATTTTTTTCCAACATGCAGAACATTTTGCAGAAAATGGTTCCTTAAGGGTAGATACGTATTCTGGGTAAAAACCACGTAAGTCGATAGCGATAGCATTCCTGCGTAGGACGAGAGGAACCGCAGGTACGGACCCATGACACTCGTCCTCTTTTCGAGGATTCGTATTATATATGAATTATATATGAATTATATACGTATTATACTATTATATATGAATTAACTCATAATTAAGAATGTTTGGAGAATATGACTTAGTGAATGGAGAATATGACTTAGTACCATAAAGATATTAAAACATGACAAATCAATACATGTAAAATGTTAATAAGATTATTTTTAAGTGTTATTCTCAATAATAAGCAATAAAAAATATGATTACTACGATTTTTTTGGTTAAATTTTATACCACTAACCCTATTTCTCGCTAAAACAACATAAGTCAAGAACTGTTTTTCAGGTTTTTTTCATTATTTCTATTAATAAATTGTAAAGGTTATTCGCTATTCTAATTTTTTACCACTCAAATACTAAATTAAACATAAAAAAGTCCTTTAAAACTCATTTGTTTGTGTATGAAACAGTTTTTATTGATTTCTGAAAAATTCTAAATGAGTGACTTATGAGGTTTTTGAAATGACCGATTCAATTCAATTAACTTACATTTAGTTTTCTTCTAATTATTTTAATCCAACAATTTCAGTTCAAATATTTAAATTTAATATTTTAATTTTTAACAATAAATTAAAAATTTATTTTAATTAAAAATTATAAAACAAAATTTTACGGTTTACGATTTGAAAATTTTTTGAATAAAAAACTTCATTTAAACTAATGTCGTGTTCTTTGGCTTGATCGAAAAAAGATTGATTTATTTGCTTGCCAACGAACAGCTTAAAATAATTCAATCTACTTTTGTAAATGTAGTAGTAAATTGTTTTGACTTTTTGTTCTATCAGTTGATATGTTTGGTTATGTTTACATTTGAAAATGATAGATTTTACGTTTTATCATTTTATTTGTAATAACTTTATTATTAATTAGTAATTTAAATAATTTAAATAATAATAAATTATTTTTAAACAAAATAATAATAATAGTTAGGATGCGGGTTGTTTTTGTTTACATAAATTTGACAATTAAAAATATATCAATGTATTTGTAAAATCTACCAAAAAATCTAGATTTTTAAAACTTAATTTAGATCAGAAAATAAATCAATCTTTTTTTGCCAAAGAACACAAACTGACAGCTAATTTGATCTAACAGCTAATTTTTTTGATCTCAGATCAATTTTTTTTTGCCAAAGAACACGACATTATGTTGTTTTCTTTTTGACAAAAAAGTGATCTAAGAGCAAAACAAGCAGCTCAGATCAGATCACTTTTTTTTGCATTTCGTATTCTTTTTGTACAAAAAATTTTTGATCTGAAAATATTTTTTCTGAATCTAGATTTTTTGGTAGATCAAGTTGCAAATACAATAAATTTACACAAATACATTTACAAATCTGTAAAATTAGTAAACAAACAAGACGCCATTTATTTATTATTATTTTTTTAGAGTGAAATAAATGAAATGAAATAAATGTTTTGTTTAAATCGTGTTTTAAATTTAAAATTAATAAAAAATTATTTTATTAAATCCTATTAATTAACAAAAACATTAAATGAGAGTTCACAAACACAACTACAAAATTCGTTCAAATTTTTTCATATTCATTTTGTGAAAGAAAAATCTTTAAAAAATCACTTTTTCTGCTCTGGCAAAAAGAAAACGACATTAAATATATGCAAAACCTCCGATATTCTATCAGGGGTTTTGATATATGCTATATATACTGCATTTAAAGTTAAATGAAAAGAGGCGTAGTCTAATTGAAAAAAAATTTAAATGAAATCGGGATGCTGATTATGGAATGCGATTCGCTTTGAAAGCGATTTTGCTTAATATTTTGTGTATGTGTATTAGTAACGATTTTGATCCAAAATCCATTACTTTTTTGTAAAACTACTACGTTCTTATAAATTATTTTTAAACAAAAATTCGTTTGACGTTTCAACAAAATTGTTTGTTGTTACTTGTTTAACTTTTATAAAAATCGTCGTGTAATCTTTATTTTGGGAATGAAAATTTAGTTTGGTGATAAATTAGAGGAATTAAGAGAAGGTTGGCGTACATTGAAGTTAGGACTATTAGTTTGAAGTGCAAATGATGTGTGCGAATGAAATATTGGTGATTTGTTGGTATGTATTTGTTGTAGTTTCTGGAGAGTTCATCATTCTTTTCGAGTCAACGAAGTTTTGATACTTTTTTTTATTTAAGGACTGGCAGAATTCGCCTTTATAGGAATTAGTGGATTATTTATTTTATAGATTGCAATTTATTTTATAGATTGTTTTTTTCTGTCTTGCAGTTTTTGTTCTTTGGTGTTAAATCTTTAAGCTCAGTAAACATGTTTTGGTAATATAGGTTTCCTGTAAGAATGTAATTTTGATTTTGTCTGCAAGAGTCAATCAAATATTTGATAGGTTATCCACGAAGATTAGGGAGGTGTATAATAAGGGGGTATGAGACGTTAGTAGATTGGAACTGGATATGGTAATGGGGAGACGATGGATTTGGGACGCTTTTGGGAGTTAGGACAAAAGATTTTGTTCCCCCATGGTAAATTTATTGATGTATTTGTCAATATGGTGTGCTGGGTAGTAATTTTTGGTCCTTGTAGTAATTCTTATTAAGGAATACTGTTTCAGACTAGCTTTTCAGTTTTGGGGTAACAATAACGGTATTAAAGTAAATACTTGATAAAACCTCGTGTTGGCGTTTACTGATCAGTGAATACAAAAAGAGATTGAATGAGTTATGTTTCTTGAATTGAGAATAAGACCAATTCGATGGATGATAGAAAAATGTGACAGCATGTTTTGGATTTTTCTCAGAGAAAAACTCCATTTCTTTTATGTGTGTTTCAGACTGGATTAGGACCTTCATCATCAAAGCTATTACTCTATTCGAAGTTTATCCAAAGTCTTTGGCAAATATGCTATCCACTACACCACCGAGGCATTGTATGTGTGGTATAGAGTTGTTTGGTGTATAACTCCAATGAGGTATATGCTGTCAATGAATGCACGCATATAATAACTAGCTTGCACCTGTAAAGAAAAAGAATGGCATCTGTTTGGATACCCAGCGACTACTTCCAACCTATACAATGAGTATTGGAAAAATCTTTGTAAGATAGCGCAACTCAACAAGATCACTTCTATTCAACAGTAAAAAATTTAAACCAATTCAAAAATGTGTGGCAACTCGATAGAATAACGTGATTAATGCTAAATTCATTAACACATCTACAAATTGCATCTATAAATATTACCATAGCGTGAAATTCTGCCAAACTAAATCATGTATTTAATATAGAAAAACTTTAAATTTATTGCAGAGTAACACACTTAGCGGCAAATCAGTAGAAAGCTGAAAAATCTAGCGAATTATTTTTTAATCGTTCGTTTAAACGAATCAGTCAAGTACGACCCCTTTCTTTTTTTTATTATCTAGCAAGTTCAAACAAACGATTCCATTTCTCAACAAAAAACTTAATTCTCTATTCGTTCTTACTTCTCTATTTTCTATTCATCTTCTATGTTTTGATCTATAACCGACACAGAACAAGCAATCCATATCGGCAATCTGAACTAAAAAAAATAGACATCATTCATTTTAGAATAGGAATCTTTATCAAGGACCACCAACTCTTCCACTGTAACCATCAATCCACAGCTAAAATTCTCATAACCAATATTTAATATTAACTATAAGTTTCCTTAAAACCGTCCCAATGTGATCATTCTACCTGTCGAGTTCACAAATGAAACCTGTCGAGTCCACAAATAGCCATGTCAAAAACTGAGTATATTAATAAATTAAACCTCTTACTCAGGAATTCTAGCACGCACAGTTCTAAAACGTGACTTAACAAACTCACTATAAACTAAAAGCAATTCAGTATTATAAAAGAACTAAATGAAAAATAATGCATCAGCGTCCGAACTAAAAACATACAATACGGTCTCCCCAAAATACACGCATCTAAAATACCGATAAGACCCATCGTATCCTACATAAGTACTCTAGCCTACAATTTGTCCATATTTCTATCCCAGATTTTCAAACACATTTCTTCAAACATTTTTAACGTATAAAAAACTTTTATGCCCTCAAAACTAAATAAGACTTCACTTATTTCATTAACCGAAACAATGAATTAATCTCCTTTTAAGTAGTAACCCTCCCCACTAACCATACTATGAGCATATTCTACATCTACGATATCATTTAGAGTCTGAACAATTTCCAAAATGATTATGAAACAATCAACAAATAAATTAAAATAAATATATATATTTTTTAAATTTGTTCTCTTAATTTTTTTAACCTAAAAGTTATGTAACTACAATAAATGATCAAATCCTTCAAGATTTGTAACATCTTATGCACTTTTCTCACATAAGCAATATAAAAATACTACCTCAAAAGGTAATGTTTATTTGACAGCGTTCAGTGAAAATTATTGCCTAAATAAAAATATCCACAAAAAATTGGTCTACTTTCATTTTATTATTTTTTACTTTAATTTCTAATACAATTATGAAAAATTTTGTGTTTGTACACAAAATTTTTTAAAAACGATTGCGATTTTGGTTAAATCGCATTCCATAATCGGCATCCGGATTTTCGAGCTCTCGCACACTGTCATCTGTCATTCACTAAATGGTTAATATCTCATTATGTATTCGAACGCACTCAAGAATTCACATTAACCATTTTAATTTTACTACAACGACCACTTTCGTCCTAATTACTTCAACCGTTCTTTTACCAATACTGGTCACTGATAGTTTCCCTTTAATTTAGATGGATACTAATGAAAGCACCTTTATAACCTCTGTTGTGACAAGTAGCACCAGAATCAATAATCCAAACCTCATATAGTTAATAAATGTTCTGCTTTTTTCTGCCAAATCTACCTTATTACAGTTCCCTTGATCACTATATAGTTTCTTTTTTTTTAAATCAATTTTTTATATTTGAAACGATTTTGCTTTATGTGAGTGACACTTTTATTACAAAAATTACATTTTTACTTATTTGAGTATGATGAATTAATTTTGAAGCAACGTTATCTTTAGTGTCACTACAATCAGTTCTCCTTTTATGCTCTGAAATAATTTTTGATCTCATCAAATTAACACTTAATCCATCAGTAGCACTTGCCTCCAATGCAGTCATCAAACTATCATAATTTTCAAGTAACGAAGCCAATAGTATCGCACTCATAAAACATGGATCTATGATGGTACTACTTTTGCAAGCAACTTTTGGAACAATTCATTTATGTATTTTACATGTTTTTCAGCATCACACCACCTTCTTCAAATTTTTGTTGCATAATTGTACGTAAAATTTGCACTTTATTACTTAAGGAATTCAATTCGTAAATATCTCAAGAAGTTAATGTATAAAACTAAATAATAAGTGTGTTCCATTTACCACATTTTCCTTTACTTTTGTACTAAATTTCGTTTTCAAGTTAACCATATCAAATGATGGTAAAGCTACGTGACAAACTTACGCTTCTATTCACCGCCAGAGTTTTTGTCAGTTTAGAGAATAATTTCAAATATGTTTGCCCAAATGCTTATACAAATTTAGAATTTCCAGCCTAAATGTCATATTTCTGTCCAGCTTTCTTTAATTGTTTATATTTTGCATGAATCATAATTTTAATTTTCAGAAATTTTTTAATATTTAATTAATTTTCTTAAATTTAACAAACTCCAAATAAAATTTAAACTTAAAATTTTGTCAAACTAATAATTATCTTTTACGTTGTTTAGCAATATTGTTTTTCAAAATTGTCAAAACAATTTATTGTCAAAAAAAAAATGTCGGAAACGTGTGGTAAGAAAGAATTTGAGTTGTAGTAGATCAAAAATCTAATACACCTCACATTTAAGTCGTTCCATTTAAAATTCGGTTCGGGTAGCAAGTTTACCTAAAAGGAACACGGGTAATAAATCTCTACAAACATAAACGTTGACACAATCACTTGTACTCATGACATGAACCATTCTGCGAACCTTGATAAAACTCAATCTTGTTCACGCACTCATAAGATAAATTAGTAAATTTATAAGAATTCGAAAATCAAATTTGTTATGGCAATATTCGTCCCGCCACTTTTGGGACATTATTAAAAAATTAAATTCTTTTCTGTAATATATTTCATAGATAAAAGTTACACTATGGTAACACCATTATTTAATAATGTATTTGACAGGAAGTCAAAATGTTGTTGTTGTAATAAAAATGGATACGCAACATGACGTATGATTTGTGAAGAATAAATTTAAAATAATTAAAAGAATCGTGTATGTTTTATCTTTATTCAATACATCACATTGGCGACGAAAAATAGTGAAGTCACGCAATAAATATAGTAATAAAGAAAATAATTAAATTTTGCAACATTTAATTAAATAAAAGCATGGCTGACACAAAAGCTTTATGGGGCAATATGCCAGCTTTTAATTACAAAAGTGATAACTGGAAGATGTACAAAGGCAGATTCCAACAATTTTTGACAACATTTAAGATATCAGATGAAGACCAAAAAAAGGCGGCTCTTCTTAATTTTTGCGGAAGTGATACTTACAGCTTAATATATAGCTTATGTACTCCAAAGGATCCAGGTAATTTAAGTTATGAAGAAGTTATAAAATTACTGGATGAATTTCTGATTCCACCAAAAAATATTTTTGTTGAAAGAAAAATATTTTATGAGGCAAGCAAAAATATGGACGAAACACATAATGAATACCTTTTAAGATTAAGAATGCTTACGAGTGAATGCAGTTTCAAAAATAGATTGGAAGAATCAATTTTGGACAAATTTATAATGAGTTTGTCAAATAAAGCATTCGGACGAATAGCTGAAGAAGAGAAGGTGTAACTCTTAAAAAAGCTTTAGAGTTAGCTGAAAAATATGATCCGGTAAAAATTAATATGGAAGGTGAAATAAATGTAGTAAAAAAATCAAACCATCCAACGTATAAACCTAAACAGTCAGAATACTTGGACAAAAACATAAACAATAAAAGACAACCGGAGAACCAGTGTAAACATTGTGGTCATACCAACCATTTATCGATCAGATGCAGATTTAAATATTTTGTTTGTAACAAATGTCACATAAAAGGACATTTAGAAAAAGTGTGCAGCAAATATAAAACTATTGCTTCTTGTGAAGAAGTGTCATACAACATGTCAACAGTAGGCGAAAATCAGACCACCGATGAATTAAATAGCATGGTTATGAATGGAAAAGACAACAGTAGCAGTGTTACAAATGAACCTGTCAAAAGAGAAATAATTCAAGAGATCAACGAAAATAAAAACAATCATTGTAAGTTTGAACAGAATGATAATATTTTTGATGAAATATACTCAAATAAAACTCATGAGGGAAAATACAAACATAGTGAAATTGATTTAATTATTTTAAATCAGAAATTATCTTTCATCTTAGATTCTGGTGCATCAATTAGCGCTATTCCCTTGAGTATATTTCAACAAAAATTTTATAAACAAATATTGTATAACGAAAGTATCGTTATAAAAGGCTATGGAGGAAATATTTTAGATGTCATTGGTTCAATGACAGTAAGCATTAACTATAATAATATCAATGGAAATTTTAAATTTTTTATAATCAAAGGAGCCGAAAATCCAATTTTAGGTAGGGATTTTATGAATATTTTTCAAATTAAATGTGTAAATATTTATCATATTAGTAATGTGCAAAATGATATAGACATATTAAAGAAATTAATTTTAGGGTTTGAAGAATTAGGTGATAGTAAAATTGGGAAATTTAATAATACTAAAGTGCATTTAGATATAGAGGAAAACGTAAAACCCATATATTTTAAACCAAGGAAAATTCCATATGCGTTTATGAAAAGTATAGAAGATGAACTGAACAAATTAGAACAGGAGGGTATAATTATGAAAACCGATAATACTGAATGGGGAACACCGTTAGTGCCCATATTAAAGGAAGACGGTACAATCCGAATTTGTGCCGATTATAAAGTAACTTTAAATAAGTATTTAAAAGATAATAATCATCCTTTACCCAGGATTGATGAAATTATATTTCGGTTAAGAGAGGATAAAGTTTTTTCAAAAATAGACCTCGCTAGGGCTTATAATCAGTTAGAGTTGGACGATGAGTCGAAGAAATTGGCCGTATGGAGTACACATTTAGGGAATTTTATCATGAACAGATTACCATTTGGTGTAAAACCTGCGACTGGTATTTTCCAAAGAGAAATGGAGAAAATTTTAGAAGGAATACCAGGCGTAGTGTGTTTCATTGATGATTTTGTGGTTTCAGGGCCAAATTTAAAAGTGCACAATGAAAGACTTAAAATGGTTTTAGATCGTATAAACAAGGGTATAAAATTGAACAAAAATAAATGCGAGTTTGCTAAAGATAAAATAGCATTTTTAGGATATATAATATCGAATGAAGGGATTCATAAGATCAGCAAAAATGAAGAAATTATGAATTTCCCAAAGCCAAAAAATTTAACCGAAGTTAGATCTTTTATGGGTATGGTTAATTATTTTGGAAAATTTATTAAAAATTTATCGACCAAAATGGCACCGATTTATGATCTTTTAAAGGGTACAGACAATATAGAGTGGAATGAAGACTGCGATAAGTGTTTTGAGTCAATTAAAAATGAAATAGTAGCAGATAATGTGTTAATTAAATTTAACCCAGACTTACCCTTAATTCTAACATGCGATGCATCAAACGTAGGAGTAGGGGCCGTATTAGCTCACCAGTTTCCAAATGGTATAGAAAGACCACTTGAATGTGCTTCAAGGACTTTGTCAAATGCAGAGAAAAATTACAGCGTAGTAGAAGAGGAAGCATTGGCTATAATATTTGCAACAACAAAAATTTTTCCAATACTTAATTGGAAGGAAATTTACATTAGTAACGGACCATAAACCGCTTTTGGCGATTTTTGGAGAAAATAAAGGATTACCCCAAATGTCTACAAGTAGACTACAAAGATGGGCTTGTCATTTATCAGCTTTTAACTATGAGATCAGGTATGTTAAATCAAAAGAGAATTGCGCAGACAGTTTATCTAGATATCCTTTAAATTTGAGCAGTAACGTTATAGATGACAACGTAGAGTTAAATTATTTATGTTTTGCAAACAAAAATCCTAACGTTCCAATAGATGTAGACGATGTTAGAAATGAAATGGAAAAAGACGAAGAATTACAAACAGTAATAAATGCAATCAAAAATAATGAGGTAGAAAAATTAGACAAATGTAAATTTTCAGCATATTTAAATAAGAAAAACGAGTAAGTAATTGAACAAAATGTATTAATAGGGTAATAATACCGTTTAATATTAGAGAAAAATTAATTAAGCAAGTTCATATTTCTCATTTGGGGATAGTGAAAACCAAATCATTATTAAGATCATATGTATGGTGGCCTGGTCTAGATAAACAAATCGAAAACCATATAAAAGGTTGTGAAGCTTGTATATCTACGCTTCCAGATCCAAAGAAAAGTGCAGTTATACCATGGATGGATCCTGAAGAACCTTGGAAAAGAGTCCATATAGACTTTGCGGGTCCAATTAATGGTCTAAATTTTTTTATTGTTATTGATGCACACAGTAAATGGATAGAAGTAGCTTATACAAAGGTTCCAAATGCGAAATTTTGTATTACGTATTTAATGTATACGTTCTCTAGATATGGAATACCGAAACAATTAGTGTCGGACAATGGTACTCAGTTCACATCGGATGAGTTCCAAATATTTTTAAAATCTTGTGGTATAAAACATTCATTAACAGCAACGTATTATCCGCAAACAAATGGAGCGGCAGAAAATGCTGTCAAGACAATTAAAAATGCTTTAAAAAATGCAGGTTTTGAAAGAAATCCAAACAAGGTCGATGAGATTTTATGTAATTTTCTAACCGATTACAGAAATTTGGTACATTGTACATCTGGATTTACACCAGCATCAAGCATTTTAAATTACAAACCACTTATTAAATTAGATCTCCTTATTCCAGAGATTAAAAAAAACAATGACCACGTATTTACAGACAGAAACGAAAATAGAACTTTTATTTCGGGTGAAAACGTTATGACGCGAGATTATAAAAATAATAAAAAAAAGTGGATTAAAGCGGAAATATTAATGAGATTAGGACCAAGAATGTATAGATGTAGATTAGAAAATGGAAAAATCACGAAAAGGCATATCGATCAAATAAGATCATATTATAATCAAAAGACTATAGAAAATAATAATCCTCACCAAGACAATGACAAAATTGAAGATCAGTACAACAAAGATAAAGAAAATGTAGGAATAGATCAAAACAATTATAACAAAGAAAATCAAATAATTGTTCAGTTTGATACACCTTCTAATGAAGAATTAGTACAGTCAGGTATCGAAGGTAGTATTCATTCGGATAGTGACCAAGATGTTAGTTATGAAGATGCAAATGATATTCAGGGTTTCCAAAGTGGAACAAATAGTTTAAGAAGAGGAAGTGATAGGGAACCAGTAGAGTTAAACATTCCACAGAGTGGAAGATTAAGAGATAGGGCTTTAATAAAAAAACCGATTAGGTATTTTAATTATAGTGATTAAGTGTATAACAAATTAATGCATTTATAATGCTAATCTAAAAACAAAAACAAAATTTTATTTAATAATAGAAATAAATGTTTATTGTTATTTATAATAAAAATTAAACCTATTATAATTTAAACGATTATATACATGTTACTTTAAAATGAAATAATTGTAAGTGAAAGGAAATTTATAATATTTAAAACTAAAATATAGTTGTAAAAATTTGCATACATAAATTTGAAGTAATTAAAAAGTATGAATTTCAAAATTTAAAATTGATAAAATTATAGTATGCAATTTTAGGGGAAGCCAGTGTAATATATTTCATAGATAAAAGTTACACTATGGTAACACCATTATTTAATAATGTATTTGACAGGAAGTCAAAATGTTGTTGTTGTAATAAAAATGGATACGCAACATGACGTATGATTTGTGAAGAATAAATTTAAAATAATTAAAAGAATCGTGTATGTTTTATCTTTATTCAATACATCACATTTTCACTTTTTATCGATATCCTTTACAATTAGGGTAATCGAGATCAGTAGCAAAGACAACAAGGCCTTTTAGTTGTTTTTGCTACGATTTGGCTTTTTTTTTTGTAAAGTAGAATCAGAGTTGTCGAGTAGATAAGAAAGAACTGATATTAGTATTATAACTATAGTTTTAAATATAATTTAACATAGTCACATCCTTTTAAGTCATAGTATTGAAGTACATTTTTTATATTCTATGAGGCAGAATTGAAAGTCCTTATGTGAAATATTCTTATATAAGAAAAAACTGATATTGATATTATAACTATAGTTTTAAATATAAATTAACATATACTATGTCTTGACGTAGCAATTAATTGGTTACTACAATATATTATTTAGGTCAATTAATTCTAGTTTCAGTCTTGACTATAAAAATTATTGGGATATTATTTTGACCTGACACTTAGTGGTCAATACTTAAACTAACTGACTACAAATTTTATGTTTTCAGTTTTAATTATTTTGTAGTACAAGAATTTAGATGGTAAACAATTGTTGAAAGTAATTTTCGTTGCACACGTCACTATTATTACTATTATTTCACTAAAATGTCTTTAATAAATTAACAAAAATTAAAAAAAAACATTTTCATAATGTCAAACCAAAATTTTCAAAGTTTTCAAAATCTCGGCCCCATAACGAAATCTACAAACGAATAAGAGAAAACCATAGCTAAAACATTGATGGAAAGGTGTTGTTTATAATTAAAATAATTCTAAATATTATTTAAACTTTTTAATGATATATATGATATATTTTGAATTTAAAACTACAGAAAATATATATAAATAAACTAACGTCGTTTGGAGCCACTAAAATATTCCATTGTCAATAACGAGGACTAAGATAATTGACTACAATAATTTGAGTTGAAAACATAATTATTGTAGTCTTCAATTATTGCCATATTTTACGTCTTCACGCATCAATTAATTGCATTGTAAGATAATTATAGTCAATTAATTGCAACGTCAAGACATAGTAATAGTCACATCCTTTTAAGTCATAGTACTAAAGTACATTTTTTCTTATATAAGAACTGATATTAGTATTATAAATAGTTTTAAATATAAATTGACATAGTCACATCCTATTTAAGTCATAGTACTGAAGTACATTTTTGTATATGCTGTAAGACAGAATTGAAAGTCCTTATGTGAAATATTCTTATAGAAGAAACTGATTTTAAAAGCTTAGCTTTGATAGTATACAAGTACATTCTTTTAAGTTTGGTCTTCAATAAGCGCGCTGAACGTTTGCTAACGTTTGCAAACATACCTTTTCCTAGTGAAGATAACAAATTTCAGCACGGAGAAACGTTTGATAATATTTGTTAGTCTACTATATCATTCGGTAAACTCATAAATGTTTGCAAGCATTTGTTCATGCTCAAATTGTGTGTCTCCAGTAAGAAAAATTGTTAGTAAACGTTAACAAATGTTAGGCGCGCTTGGTGGAAATCAAACATCACATATGCAATCAAGCGGAATCAAATTACTTATGTAAAACAGTCCTATTTTGGACGCATAGAGGGATCAGTTTTTATTTATTTGTAAAGCTATTTTTGTAAAACTGTTTTTGTCATTAGTACTCCGCACTAATTTTACAACTCTGTTTTTAAGTAGAGCTTTATTTCCTAAATGTTTAAGGGAAAATATTCTATGTGATATTATTTAGCCTATTTGCTCAATAATAAAATTCCTTTATAAAAGAGCTGTGAAATTAAAATTAATATATTTGACAAAAATATACATTTATTCTATTACCAAATTATGTATAACATTATATCTTATTAAATTATTTATTTTTACAGTTATTATATTTTGCGTTTTTATTTAATTTCAATTGAAAAATATATTATTTTGAGATGAACTAAACCGTCCGTTAAAGAAACACGTAAGCATCACGTAAATGATACGTTTTTACGTATCATTTACGCCACGTTTTAGCGTACATATTATGATACACTAATATATACAAAAGTACTATACACTAATACATACAAAAGTCCTCGCTAATTTGTTTCACTTCTCATCCCTTTAAGCAAAAGAAACGGCTCGCTAAAAGCGAAGCATAAACGAAACATTTATGAGCTCTCTTTTCCTGTGATAAAATATGCATCGCAAAAGTAATACATAAATGTTACGCGTACGATACACAAAAACGAAACATTTTAAAATGCAATATTCAAAAATATACTTTTTACTGTTTATTTTTAAATTTATTTATAATAATATAAACTTCCTTATAGTAACAATTTGATTTTTATTTTTTTATTTTAAACAATATCGATTTCGACTTACGTCATCCTCAGTTCTTAAATTGTTATTACAATTTTTGCTTCAACTATTACTTATATACTATTTCAACTGCTGTTTTTTATTATTATGTCATATATTTTGTTAGTTTTAGTGTTGATTTTATCATTTAAAATATTGTTATTGTTTTTATGTTTATATATTTCTATTTCTTTCAATCTATCTAGATTTTGTCCTTTTCTTTTTTTATGTAATATGGTTAAATTTGTGTTGATATTGGTGTATTTGTGTTTTTCTATTTTCAAATGTTGGGCATATCTGGATTTTGGATCGCTTCTGTTAATTTCATTGGTGTGCTCGATAAATCTTTTTTTGAAGGACCTCCCCGTCTGGCCTATGTAAAATTTACTGCAGTCGTCACAGGTAAGCTTATAAACACCTGTGTCTAAGCTTTGGGTTTTTTTAGTTTTTAGGTAGTTTTCTATTTTATTTTTGTTTTTGTAAGCCGCAATATATCCATATTTTTTTTAAAGGTTTTTGCATTATTTTGAATGTTGTTCTATTGTATGTTACGCCTACGTATTTTTTACCTGCTAAGTTTTCTTCATTCTTCAACGTTGTTAGGGTTCGCAAATTTTTCTTGTTTTTATGTTTTCTATTTAATGTGTCAATCATTTCATTTTTATATCCATTTTTACTGGCTATGTATTTTATATTGTTTAGCTCGTCTTCATAATTTTCAGCGTTCATCGGTATAGTGTTCAATCTATTGATCATGTGGTTGTAGGCAGCTAGTTTATGTTGGCATGGATGATGTGATTTGATATTTATTGTTTGATCCGTTTGGGTTGGTTTTCGGAATATTTTGAATGTGTGTTTTGAATCTACATTTTCGATTGATAAATCCAAAAAGTTTATTGTGTTAATAATATGGAAAACCACAATAACACATATAGAAACATTTTAGTTACATTAAAGTTCTTCGTTTATATTACGCTTACGTAACACTTTATTTGAAGGTTATGTCAATTCCTTTATATTACGTTTATATTACGCTTACGTAACACTTTATTTGAAGGTTATGTCAATTCCTTAAACTGTCAAATATACATTATCCTAATTCGCGCGTGAAAAAAAAAATTTTTAAATCAAAATATAATTATTTTATTATTGATTTTTGTTTAAACTACAATTAATTAAAAAAGTAAAAAGCTTTGCTTAGAACGGAACGGAATAGGAAAAGGTAATATTTTTGTTAATTTTATTATACATTATAAATATGTTTTTTCATATTCAAAATAACATATTGTAGTAACCTGAAATCTAATAAATTTAAATAAATAGCATAACTGTCAAATGTTAGTAAGCATCAATTTATAATTTTTATATTTGTCCAGTGAAATATTGAGCGTGTTCGGTACAGGTATATGATACAAAAAATCACGTTATTAAACGTCAAAGTTGCTTGCTACTAATTTCACTTCGTTGAATATTACGTCAAACCGGACCGAACAGCCAAAAAAAGAAAATGTATTTATAAGTCAAACTTTAGACGTTACTTTTATTACAATTAATTTGGTCACAAACGATAAATTTATCCCGAAAACACAGAACCAAATTTATCAAGAATAGTTATCACAAAAATGTAAGCATTAATAAAACAAAACCAAAAGCGTAAAGAACCAAATAAAATAGTTTTATTGACACCTAAACTCAAAATATTTTGACATTTAAACGCAATAAAAAAATTGATTTTTTTCGTGAGAAATGGCCGCGTTTATACTATTTTTAGTACAGAAAAATCATGATTTTTTTTTTATCAGAATGTATGTACCGAACACTAGGATTGTAAACTTACCACATAAGAATTATTTTAAAAAGCTTTTTTTGTTCTTATAAAATTGTATTTGAGGCAGCACATTAGTTTTCCTGAAAATAAAATAAATAAAAATAAATTAATTGTTTGATTTAAAAGATGAGTTTATTTAATGAAAACGGAGATTACTACATATCAGAAGTGGGATATAACAACAATAATACGAGGTATAAACCAAAAATTTTAAATTATGATGAAAGTCAAACAACACCTGACATAACCTCAAATAAAATAAATCACATGGACATGATTCCCAAACAAAATACCACAAATCTAATACCGATTTCACCGATTAGATATGAGAATATTCGAAATCGTGGATCAATGGACAGTTTGTTACAGGAATCTGGAAATAATAATAATGTAAGTACAGATTTGAGATATTCACCGCATGTACACATTACGGATAGGTTACCAAGTGGAAATGGTACAGATAATTTAGCACCACAGACAATGAATACAGATGCGATACGAGATCGTTTATTCATTGAAAGGTTAGAATGGGAGCGAGAAATTTTGCACCGTGAACGGGAAATGTTAGACCGTGAAAGGAGTCTATTTGAACGAGAAAGAAACTTGATTTTACAAACAAGCAGCGAGCAAGCAAAACGGTCTCCTCATATTTTACATTCAAACGATGTAAACCAAATTGTCAGTGAATATGAGTAATAAAAATGGACCAAATTCCACTCAGTGGATAAAACGACTGACAGCTTCAGAGATTCTATGGATGGTCCGATAATGAAGCACTACATTACGGTACTATCAGGTTGCGTGGATCGGCGAAATTGTGGCTATATAATATGGAAAATCCATTCAGCAGTTTCGAACAATTTTGCACTTCATTAATTGAAAATTTTGCAATATTTTCTGATGAAGCAGATCTACATCAACGTCTTTCAAATCGCAGTAAACGATCAGATGAAAGTTACGAAAATTATTTCTACGATGTACGTCAAATGGCGAGGTCAGGTGGTTTAAGTAAAAGTTCCACCATGAAATATTTTATATCGGGGATTACAAATTTTGAAATTAAACAGACTTTGTCTCTAACACCATTTAATAATGCTGATGATATTTTGAAACAACTACAGTGGTTTGAGCAAATATCTCAACGTCAAACAACTGTCAGAAAATCTGATATTGTCGAACAGCCAAGAAAAGTCAGATTTGGAAACAATAAAACTGATTATCCTTCAAGTTTTGCAAAGGAAATACAGTCATCAAAGTCAACTATAAGATGTTATAACTGCAATGAGTTCGGACACTGCAACAAATTGTAAAAATCCAATTAGGGAGAAATGTTCCAAATGCAACAGAAGACATGCACAGGGTAAATGTGAGGGAATAGCGTCAACGATATCCCTAGTAAACGTTAACGACGAATTTCTTATCGATCTTGAAATTGGCATGGATGAAAAAACATTGTGGAAAACAACAGCAATATTGGATACAGGAAGTTCAATTAATATAATTAGAAAATCAACATTACCAGCAGGTTTTAAACTTGAACCTTCGGATGGTAAACAGTATACAGGAAAATATGGGTCTAAGCTAAGTATTTTAGGAATAATTAAATTGAAATGTAAAATTAAATTAAAATATTTTAATATCAGGTTACACGTGGTTGCTGACAACACAATGGTGTACGATTGCATCATTGGGCGCGAGTTTTTCCGCGATCCACAGGTAAATTTTAATATATTAAATACATCTTCAGATGGTTTGCTTGAAGAGATTTTGCCCAAAGGTGACGATAACGAGAGTAATAGGGTAGAACTTTTCGATCAGAAAGAAGACGTAAATTATTCAGACAGACGAAACAAGTTATGAAATTGGACGGTATTTCCAATTACATGAAAAAGAAGACGTAAATTATTCAGACGTCACAGACGAAACAAGTTATGAAATTGGACCGTATTTCCAATTACATGAAAAAGAAGACGTAAATTATTCAGACGTCGCAGACGAAACAAGTTATGAAATTGGACCGTATTTCCAATTACATGAAAAAGAAGACGTAAATTATTCAGACGTCGCAGACGAAGCAAGTTATGAAATTGGACCGTATTTCCAATTACATGAAAAAGAAGACGTAAATTATTCAGACGTCGCAGACGAAACAAGTTATGATATTGGACCGTATTTCCAATTACATGAAAAGGAAGACGTAAATTATTCAGACGTCGCAGACGAAACAAGTTATGAAATTGGGCCGTATTTCCAATTACATGAAAAAGAAGACGTAAATTATTCAGACGTCGCAGACGAAGCAAGTTATGATATTGGACCGTATTTCCAATTACATGAAAACGAAGACGTAAATTATTCAGACGTCGCAGACGAAACAAGTCATGATATTAAACCGTATTTCCAACTACATGAAAAAGAAGGCATAGATTATTCAGACGTCGCAGTCGAAACAAGTTATGATATTGACCGTATTTCCAATTACATGAAAAAGATTACGATATCACATGTAAAGTAACTGACTTGATTAATGAAAATAAGGATAAAGCAAAAATCAAAGAACTACAGAATCAAATTAAAACGGTTAAAGAGGAATTTGAAAATTGTAGGAAGGAAAAAGCAACTTATAAAAAACAAATTTCGGCGCTTGAAGAACGAAATAAAAATTATGAAACAACGATTGGTAAACATGAACGATTGGTAAACTTTAATGCATGTGAAAGATGAAGCATTTGCAGCACAATCAAAATCGGTTCGTTTTGAGGTGATGGTCGAAAACCTAAAACAAGATGTTAGAATTTTACGCGATGCGGAATCACGTTTGTTTACAAATAGAACGTGAACGTTAAAGTCAGAATTTACTTTTAAATAATTGAGAAAAACTAGTTTTGAAAGATATGAAACGGAAGCCTTTGAACCGTTATTTGAATCAGGAAATGTTATCATTTACATCGATGATATTTTAATTCCAACGGTATCAATAGATGAACATTTTGAAGCATTAAGCAAAGTCTTCGATTTGTTTAGAAAAAAGAGAAAATATAAAGATTTATTCGATGCAAAACGAAAACCTGCATACGAATATAAAGTAGGTGATACAGTTTTAATAAAAAAAAATATCACCAATGAAACAGGTCTTAATCAGAAGATTCTACCTAAATATAGAGGTCCGTATACAGTCACTGCTGTACTAACAGGCGACATGTTTCTAATTGAAGATTTGCCTGGGTAAGTTACCACATAAGAATTATTGTAAAAAGCTTTCTTGTTATTGTGAAATTGTATTTGAGGCAGCACCCTGGTTTCCTGAAAATAAAAGAAATAAAAATAAATTAATTATTTGATTTGAAAAGATGAGTTTCAATAATAATAACGGAGATTACTACAATATAGTTATACAAAATATTTTTCTCATTATGTGAACAAAATTTTACATATTTGAATTTAATACATTTTACTTTATATTTATTTTATGTTTATATAAGAAAGAAAACTTTATATAAGAAAGAAAGAAAATGAATCAAAAAAGATATGGACTAAGACTAAAGAAAGTGGACTAAAAAAATTCCCGCACCTAAGGATATAATATAACGTAATTATAGAAAAAACAATACGGAAACAAAACATTTAAAAAAGAAAAGAAAAACGGAAACATTATATTTGTTTAAAACAGCTTTAAGGATCGCGTACCCATATCTTTTTTAAATGATGTAAAAAACAGACCAAAACAAAAGATACGTAAACGCCTGTGTGCGAATAAGACAAAATATAATCACTTTTTTTAAAAAAAGATGTCAATCGTGTCTATTTCGCTAGTTTTTGTTGTTATCCGAATTTTGATGTTATCCGAAAATAAATAATAAAATGCTCTTACCTAAAGGTTCAAACACAATAGATCCTTTACAAATTTTATTTTATTAAATAGAATTACGAAATTTTTTGTTTAATTTTGTGTAAAATAAAATAAGTTTTTGTTTTATTTATTTTTTTTTGAGAATCGATCATATAAATCATAATTATCAAGAAACAAAATTTATTTTAGAAAAGTATCATAGTATATATAATTTTTTTTAACCAACACATGTTTAAAAAATATAAAAAAGACAAACATTTCATCTTTTCGGACAAAGTCGGCACAAAATTTTGCGAAATATACACGATTGACATCTTTTTTAAAAAAAGTGATTATGTTTTGTCTTACTCGCACACAGGCGTTTACGTATCTTTTGTTTTGGTCTGTTTTTTACATCCTTTAAAAAAGATATGTGTACACGATCCATTATTCGCATTAAAACATTACTTTTTTAAAAACATAGTTCGCATAGTTTAGCTCAGGTGTATAGCACGCCTAAAAGATGAATATAAAATGTAATTTTTTAACTTTTTTTTAATAATTTAATCACATGAATTAGGGTCAAATATTGAATTTATATAGTTTAACTTATAGTTTATAGTTTAACTTGTGATATTTTATTTAGTCTTGTATTTGTGAAATATGAAATATTTTAATTGAATTTGATTAAACGAAATATATGAAAAACAAAAATACGTTTTTATTGGTTATAAAAAAAATTATTACGTATAATAATTATTGGTTACGTAACGTAACCATTGATTAAAAATGTTAACAATAAGTTACACTAAAGTGTTACACAAACGTAGCACAAATTACGGTTCGTAAACGGCTCACTTAAGTGAAGAATTTATGATTCCGCAACAATTTTAATTATCACAGCTGACAGATGAATCGCAAACGTAACTTTTTTGTTTCGCAAAAACGATACGTTAGCGAGGAGTTGTATGAAATAAGTTCTTCGTTTATGTTACGTTTACGTACCGTTTTGCTTAAAGGGATGTTACAACCACTACGTTTGTGTTCCGTTTACGTTACGTTTTTGCGTAACGTTTACGTAGACTTTCATAGAGTAAAGTCTACGTAAACTGTACGTAAACGTTACGCATGGTCTGGAGGGTAATTCTAATATATATATATGGTTAAGTAAAATAACGGTTTTCTGAATACAAGAACCAAAATTTAAAACGGCAGCATTATAGCATCTTGCTATAAATTTATTGAAAATATGGCGTAGTTTAACTTTCGCTATTTCGTATTTTAACAGCTAATAAATTTCATTTATTTAATCGTTCGTTTAACATATAAATAATTAAAATTGCGTTTTATATTATAATTATTCAAATTGAATGCCATTAAAAAAAATATACATGTAAGGTGATTCATTAAATATAACAAGACTGCGTTGTTTTAGCGGAAATAACTTTATAACATACATTGAATATTTATTCTGTTTGTCGAAGTTTTGCTAATCTTTGAGTTAATTCATCTTGTTCTTGAGAAACTTGAGTTGATGCTCCGACAACAGTAGATTGTGGACCAGCTGGGAGTTCCATATTTAATTCCAATCTAAAAACAAAGAAAGTCGTCAGACAAACTGTTTAAATTGTTAAATTAATTATATATACCCAGCTTCATCTGCAACTCGTTGTAATAAATTATCCACATCTCCTTGTGGAATAGCCGTTGTCGTTGTTTGTGACATCGTATTTTCCATATAGGAACTTTGTACGTCTAAATCTTCAAATTGTTGTTCAAATTTATCCATCAAAGTTGAAATTTTTTCTAAATTCATTCCTTTCATAGCTGCATCCATTGCTTTGACAACTCCAGCCATAGAGTTGGTTACTTTTCGTGTTGTAAGTGCACTCTGAATTCGACTAGCCACACCATCTACCCTAGCACTCATTCTTAAATAATTAATCGATTGACTCTTCTGTCTGATAGCATTCTCTGCATGTATTCTCGCAACCTCCATATTCCCTTTTTGGATAGCTTTCTTCACTTTTGCCTGTTCTAACTTTTCTTCTTTTTCACATTTTTTCGAACTTCTCTCTAAATCTTTTACCGCAAACTTTAAATTAAATAAATGTTCTACAAAAATTCAAGATTAATTAATTTTTTAGTTAAGGAAAATTTTTTGAATATACTGAAAAAGAAATTTTATTTGTTTTTAAAAGGATACTTTCCATAGCCGAGACAGACATATCGTTCCCCGTTTTGATAGATTTTTATTTAAATAATTATTCAAAAAAGTAAATAGATATTTTAATAAGAATTTAAGAAATTAATTTCGCTTTTCTTAAAATGAGTCACTTTTTTATTATTTTATTTTGTTTGTCAATTATTTTAATTGTCAACTTTTACCATAATGATGATTAGTGACATCTAGCTTTTGTTTAAAATTAGTTCAAACTTTTTCTACCAGACTTAAAAAAAAAATCAATCATACCGTCAACCAACCATGTGAGTTTTTATTTCATTTTATTTAAAGTTTTATGTTCACTGCCACACAAGTTATTTTTATGTTCTGTCTTTCTGTATAAATCATGGCGTCGAAAAATGATAAAATAGTGCACGCTATAGTATTTGATTATTTATTAAAAGTAGATAAAACTTTAGCCAATGTGTTTAAAACAAAAACAAATGCGGTAAGTCCTTTAAACATAATTTATAAAAAGTTTAACTAAACACTGTACTTTTCGTAAAACATGATGTTGAAATATTTTAACACACGTGTTTTAATATAAAAATCAATCGTAGATTTTCATTATTTAACTTAAAGAAAACTATTTCTTCATTTTGAATATATATGAAATTTTCTAAAATTATCCATGGAATATGTTTTTGATTTATTTTTAGGGAGCATTACCCAAAGGAACAACAAATTTAGATAATTTAATAAAATTATGTCAAAAACATGAACCAAATAAATTGTTATTAAAAGATTCTGATTCTGATTCTTCAGATTCTGGGGATGAAAAAGTTAAGAAAAAAGTAGTTCCAATAGCGAATGGAAATTATAAAAAACCAGTTGAAAGTAGTGACGACAGTGATGATAGCTCAGAGGATGAAAAACCAGCCAAAGTTGTAGCAGTTAAGGGTAAAGTTCAGGTAATTTTAATGATATACAGTTACCAAATTGTTGTTTATTAATTGAAAAATTTTAGATAAATGGAAAGAAAGCTGCTAAAAGTAGTAGTGATGACGATTCAGATGATTCTACTCCACCGAAACAACAGTTAAAACCAACACCAGTAAAAGCCACACCAGTAAAAGCCACACCTAAAAAACAAACAACATCTAGCGATGAAGACAGTTCAGACGAAGAAGAAAAGCAATCTCCTAAGAAAGTTGTTGCAACACTCAAACAAACTCCAGCTAAGGTTGTTTCGAAAAGTGATTCTAGTGATGATAGTTCTTCGGAAGATGAAAAACCAGCACCTAAAAAACCTATTGCACAAAAAACTCCAGCTAAAGCAACACCAGCAAAAGTGGTAGCTAAGAAACAATCTTCAAGTGAAGAAAGTAGTTCGGAAGAAGAAAAACAAACACCAGCAAAAATAGTTGCTGTAGCTAAGAAACAGCAACCGTCTTCTAGTGAAGAAGATAGCTCAGAAGATGAAAAACCTAAAGTAACACCAGCAAAATTGTTACCAACGAAAGCTACCCCAGCGAAAAAGACACAATCTTCCAGTGAAGATAGTTCGTCAGAGGAAGAACCAGATACAAACGCCAAAGTAACAGTAAAAACTCCATTAAAGAAACCAGTTTTAAAACCAGCCACTAAATCTCCTGTCAAAAAACAAGAATCTAGTGACGATGATGACTCATCGGAAGATGAGCCCACTTCAAAAGTTGCAGTTATAGCAAAAGTTACACCTAAAAAAGATTCAAGTGATAGTGATGATAGTGACGAAGACGAAAAACCAGCTGTTACACCAACTGTGAAAAAAAATTTACCCACAAAGGCAACCCCTGCTAAAAAGGCAGCAAGTAGCAGTGACGATGATGACTCTTCGGAAGATGAGCCCACTTCAAAAGTTGCAGTTATAGCAAAAGTTACACCTAAAAAAGATTCAAGTGATAGTGATGATAGTGACGAAGACAAAAAACCAGCTGTTACACCAACAGTGAAAAAAAATTTACCCACAAAGGCAACCCCTGCTAAAAAGGCAGCAAGTAGCAGTGAAGATGATTCGGACGATTCCGACGATGAACCTCCAGCCAAAAAAGAAGCCAAATCTATCGTCAAGACACCGGCAAAAGCAGAATCATCTGAAGAAGATAGTTCAGAAGATGAATCCCCAAAACCGGGACAAAAGCGCAAAGCTGAAAATTTAACGAATAAAAGCTCGGCGAAAAAAGGAGCATATAGTAATTTTGTCAGTGGAGGCATTGCTGGCGATGAAAAGGTTAGTAATAATCAAATTTAATATTTCCAAAGACTAAAAAAAACCTAAATATTATTCCTACTAATAAAGTTAAAGTTCTCAACACCAAAAAATATTCAAAAAGAGAATTTTCAAAAGAACAGTTATAAAAAAACACCATCATCAGCAGGTAATACACCGTTTCGTCGTGTAAAAGATGATGAAATTGAAATAGATCCCCGTGTACAGGATAATTCTTTTGAAGCTAAGGTTAGTGATATTTTTCGTTTTGGAAGAAACACGAGGATTGTAGCATCATGAATCGATAAAAATACAACTTCGCCTATCTCCGGTTTTGAATATTTTTTGTTGTTCTAATTTAAAATTTGTTTTAATTTTTATCAATTCAAGGTGCTAATGTTGTGTTTTTTCTTTTTTCATAATTTTCTTCAACTCGAACATAAAGGACGACGAAGATGGTGTTGATGAAAAACCAATTAATAAATGGGGTGGTGGTCGAGGGGATCGAGGACGGGGCGGTGGGGATCGTGGTCGAGGTTTTGGAGATCGTGGCCGTGGTGGCCGAGGCGGTTTTGGTGGTCCAAGGAAGTCGTTTGGTGGAGATGAAGGTGAAAATGCTGAAGAAGGAGGAGGAGATTGGAAAAGAAAATCATTTGACGGTGGTCGAGGTGGACGTAGAGGAGGCTTTGGAAATGGCGGTGATCGTGGAGGAAGAGGTGGTTTTGGAGGTCGCGGTGGTGGATTTGGTGGCGGGCGAGGAGGTTTCGGCGGAGGTGGTGGTCGAGGTCGCGGTGGTTTTGGTGGTGGAGATAGAGGAGGTCGCGGTGGTTTTGGTGGTGGAGATAGAGGAGGTCGCGGTGGTTTTGATGGTGGAGATAGAGGTCGAGGTGGACGTAATTCTTTTGGTGGTAATAAAAGTTTCGACAAACCACAAGAAAATAAAAAAATCACATTTGACGATTAGATATATAATAACTTTATTTTATTATTCTAAATATAGTTTTTAATGGTAAGTTATATGTTGAGTTGAAGAAAATTCTATTACCCAATACTCACGATTAATTCAAATTCAACACCATACAATATTAATCAAAAATTATTATTAATTAGAGAGGAGCACACGGGTCATGGGGAGAAAAGGCCAACAAAGATTTAAAATTTACACGAGGAAAATCATTTAAGCATGAAAAAACAAAAAAGAAACGTGGTGCATATCGTGGCGGAATGATTGATATGTCAGTTAATTCAATCAAATTTGAAGATTAATCTTTTTATTAATAAACGCGTAGGAATTTCTCCAATCAATCTGTGTTTCCTAGAATTCTGTAAAAAGTGATTATATAAATTTATTTATAGATTTATAGTTAATATTATTTTGTATACAAAAATTACAACAAAACAAACTATTTTAATTTACCACAAAAATAAAATTAAAAAATTTATTCGCTATAATTTTCAGGAAAATTTTTCAAGTAATTATTTTTAAGATTATGATTTAGTGAAATTTATTTTGCTAAAACAATATAATTAATGAAAATTAATGTCAATAATATTTTGAATTATATGCTACAACTTAAATGTATTCTTTTTAAGAATATTTCTTAAATAAAACGAAGAATATCTTTTTTAAATTTTTTATCCTTTATTTATTTGTATAGAAATGAAATGTTGATGTAAAAATTCTAAATTTGAGATTTTCATTGTATTTTGTTTCATAAGAAGATAGTATTTGTGTCAAATGCGCAAACATTTGTTATTCTCAAAAATCAAAACTAAAGTTTTCAACCATTAAAATAATAGATTATGCACAAAAGCAAAGAAGTTCATATTTTTCTCCCAATGTGCGGTTGGGGTCTGGGTGGGGCGATTTGTATGGAAGGGAAAAATTCTTCATGGGCCCCTCGCGATTCTGATTCTTGGAGTTGTACTGAGCAAAAAAGTCCACTAGACCATATGTCTACGGTGAAAATCGAGCTTGCGAATTTTTGTTTGAAGTTTTTTTGTCGTAATTTATATTTTGTGAAAACTTGCAAATTTTCTTAGGCTCATATATCGTAAAATTTTACGATGAATAAAACCAGTAAATTGTAGCTCTTGATCTCAGCTAAAAATTTGCTGAAAAAACAAACCGAAAAAAATCACATTCATGACCAAAAACACGAAAATTCCATAAAATTACCATTTTCTTTAACCGTTTTGAGGCCATAGCAGCCAAACCGCAGAAAATTAAAACTAACAGAAAATTGTAGTCAATTAAATATTTAACAATTTTTTATGATATACTAACCACATCTGAACATTTCTTGATGCAGTTTTCGCCCTGCAAAAGTGAAAATTTATCGCGAAAATACTGCAAAATTACCATTTTTAGTTGTTTATAATTTAAACTCATCAAAAACGTTCTATTTGTTATTTTACTTCGGTCTGAAAGACCTAAGTATTACATTCATGAGCTAAAAGTGAAAACCTACAAGCAAAATTATATCTATCCAATTTTGCAACAAACAAATATCAAATCTACCACAGAACATGTGTGTGACAATTTATGACACAAACCTACTCTATATATGTCGTGCAATTACTGCAAAATATCAAAATAGTTTATTTCTAAGAAAAACAAATTAATTTCTTCTATTCAAATCTTTTATTTTTTTGACTGTTATAAGGTTGACATTGACTGTTATAAGGTTTTTGGAAGTTGTAGTTGGGGATTGTTGCAAACTTTTTTGTTGAAGCCAACAAGTCAAAAACCTCTAACTGTAGAGCTTTATATTTATAAGAAACGGATTAAAATGTTTCCACAGATTCTAAATTTATGAAGATTTTAAAAATATTAGTATCCAAACGGCCGTTATAACGGATTAAAAAAAACACTTTTTTTTCTAGTATAAAGCCTATAGTTCCTTAACCATGTGTCAGATTTTTCTGATTTACGAACTCGTCCAAGATATTAACTAATAATTAATATTACACACATTTTTAAGAAAGGTTTTTTGATCTGGCTTCACAAATGCAACCGTGAGAGCACCGGTTGATTCCAACGCATTTTGTGTTTTACAAGCTTTTTTGTTGGAGCCGCTCACTCAGAAACCTCCAACTGCAGAGGTCTTTTTTTTGAAAGAAACTGATTAAAAAGGTTTCAAAAATTCTAAATTTATAAAGTTTTTAAAAATATTAGAATCGAAACGGCCGTTATAACGGATCTAAAAAACAGAGTTTTTTTCTAGTATAAAGCTTCTAGTTTCTTAACCATGTGTTGGATTGGACTGATTTACGAACTTGTCCAAGATATTAATAAAACGCACATTTTTAGAAAAGGTTTTTTGATCTGGCCTTATAAATGCGACCGTGAGAGTGCCGGTTGTTTAAAAATTTTTTTTTGCAAACTTTTTTGTTGGAGCCGCTCACTCAGGAACCTCTAACTGCAGAGGTCTATTTTTAAAACAAATTCATAGAAAAGATTCCAAAAATTCTAAATTTGTTAAATTTTTTGAAATATTAGTATCCAAACGGCCGTTATAACGGTTTTAAAAAATCAATTTTTTTCAGAAAAAAGCCTCTAGTTTCTTAACCACGTGTCGGATTTAGCTGATTCACGAACTTGTCCAAGATATTATTAGAACACACAAGTACATAAAATTTTTTTGATCTACCTCAACAAATGCGACCGTGAGAGTGCCGGTCGTTTTCGTTATATCTCATATCGTTTATATATATATATATATATATATATATATATATATATATATATATATATATATATATATATATATATATACGTATATATATATATATATATATATATATATATATATATATATATATATATATATATATATATATATATATATATATATATATATATATATATATATATATATATATATATATATATATATATATTACATTATATTGTACATTATACATGTATTATATTATACAACACATATATATATATATATATATATATATATATATATATATATATATATATATATATATATATACATATATATATATATATATATATATATATATATATATATATATATATATATATACATATATATATATATATATATATATATATATATATATATATATATATATATATATATATATATATATATATATATATATATATATATATATATATATATATATATATATATATATATATATATATATATATTTTTTTTTTTTTTTTTTTAAAAGGCGTTCATGCTCCATGTAGGAGCGTTGCCAGGCTAATCAGCTTTGAATATTCACCACGGTCATTCGCAACAGCGACATAATTACCATGGCAGCCGATTTTTTTAAGGTCGTTTATTACGTCAGTCTCCCATTGTAGTCGTGGTCTACCTCGCGGTCTACCACTCCCTGGGGTACTAACGTACATTTTTCTAATCATTCCAGACTGTGAATCGGCTCGTAGAACATGCCCAAACCAAGCAATCCTATTAGAACGGATACAACCTATTATATCAGGACCCTCAAGAAGGTCTCTGATCTCAATGTTATACCGGGTTCTATACTCTCCATCGTCTGTCTTAAGTGGTCCAAAAATGTAGCGTAGGATCTTACGCTCAAATACAGATAAATGCGATTCGTCATTTTGTGTAAGGGTCCACGTTTGTGACCCATACATCACAACCGGTCTAATCAATGTCTTGTATAACTTGAGCTTGGTGTTAGTTGATACATACGGTGATCCAAGGAGAGGTTTAATTGAGTAGAAAGTTCGATTACCTGCAGCGATTCGAGCTTTAATATCTGTAAGTATGCTGTTGTTTGAGTCAAGCATTGATCCCAAATATTTAAAAGATTCAACTCCCTCAATTCGTTCATCGCCGCACGTCAAATCTTTCTTCTCAGCCTCTCTTGAAACATTCATATGTTTGGTTTTATTGTAGTTAATTTGCAGACCAATTTTCCTAGCACCACTCTCAAGCGACTTGAAAGTCTCACTCATAACAGCTTCACTACGGCCGAGGATGACAACATCATCAGCGTAAGCAATCATCTGTACTGAGTTTATTGACAAGATATTGTTATTAGTCGGTAGTTTCTTTTGACGGCACACATATTCCAAGGCTAGATTAAAAAGTATAGGAGAGATAGCATCACCTTGTCTTAAACCGGAGTCGACTTTAAAAAGCTTTGATATTTCGTTCTCTACTCGTACACAGCATTGAGAGTTCTGTACTGTCATTTTGCATAGTGATACCAGTTTACCAGGAATTCCCATTGACACCAGAGCAGACCATAGAGTCTCTCGTTCGAGAGAGTCGTAGGCCTGCCTGAAATCAATGAAAAGTTGGTGCACAGGTATGTTGAACTCTCGACACTTTTCCAAAATCATCCTTATCGAGAAAAGTGCATCGGTGGTACATCGGCCCCGCCGGAAACCACACTGATATTCTCCAAACAGTTGTTCTGCAAAAGGATTGATTTTGGATAGCAAAATGTAGGAAAAGATCTTATATGCTGTGCAGAGGAGGGCGATTCCTCTGTAGTTTGCACATTGTAGGCGATTACCTTTTTTATGGATTGGTATCAGCATAGCTGTGTTCCAGTCCTGTGGCATGGTTTCAGTCCTCCAGATCATTTGAACAAGTTCAAACAATCTTAAGGATAGAGTTTCGCCACCATGTACAATCATTTCGGATGTTATATCGTCGATACCAGGTGCTTTATTGCATTTTAATTTTGACAGCGCCGCATCGAATTCCTCTCTGGTGGGTTCTTCTACATCTACCCTTGACGCACGAATAAGCTTAGCTCGTCGCCCGACTTGTTGCTGGTCACTTAAGTTGAGAAGATTCTCAAAATAAGCGGCCCAAGTATCTAAAATATTTTTAAGGTCTACTTGTAGCTCCCCATCTTCGTTTTGAATAGCAGTCGATCTAGTTTGAGGGCCCTTCTTTAAGGTTTTAACCTGTTGAAAGAAGTTACGCGATTGATGTTCCTGCTGAAGCTTTCAATCTCCTCACACTGTCTCTTCCACCATTCTCTCTTCGTTCGTCTACATAGCTTTGTAACGGCTTGTCTTGCCAGTTTATAATTCTCCTTCGTGGACCTGGTGTTGCGTCCTTGTAGACACTTCAGATAGCAATCTCTTTTGTATTGAATAGCATCAAGGCATGCTTGATCCATCCATGGCTTCTGGGAGTGGTTCTGTGGTCGTCCAAGTATTCCCTCAGCAGCGCTTAAAACAGCATCTTTGAGCAAATACCATAACTTATCGACGTCTCCATTAATGGTTTCTGATTTCTCCAATGTTTCGGCAATATGGATTTGATATCTCTCTTCTGTTTCAGCATTCTTTAATGATGAGATGTTGAAACGTTTCCGTTGATTGAATTTTGGAATGCCTGGATTTGGGAAGTGGAACCTTATCGTTGCACATACAAGGAAGTGGTCACTTCCAATGTATGCACCTCTAAAGGATCGCACATCCAGAATGCTCGAAAAGAAACGTGTTGTTACTAGAACGTGATCAATTTGATTTCGAGTATTTCCATTCGGTGAGACCCAAGTCTGCTTATGAATCGATCGATGCGGAAAGAACGTACTGGCAATTCTCAAATTATTTGATAATGCAAACTCAGTCATTCTCTCACCATTATCATTCGAATTCAAATGCAGGCTGTTGGGACCTACCACATTTCCATAAGAGATATCTCTTCCAACCTGTCCATTAAAGTCACCAAGAACGATAATGAAGTCGCGTGTTGGTGTTTGTTTCATAACCTCTTCCAGTGCTATGTAGAAATTATCCTTCTCGTCGACGGTCTTAGCTTCAGTTGGTGCATGCACGGCAATAAGAGAAATATTGTTGTATATGTACCGCGTACACGTAGGTAGCAGATCCTCTCAATGACCGGGATGAATTTCATCACGGCTTCTTGTATGCGTGCACCAACAAGAAAGCCAGTTCCAAATTCTCTTCGAGAAGGATGACCACTACAGTATAGAGAGTGACTATCCAAATCTTGTTTTCCGATTATCGGCTGTCTAATTTCTTGTAGAGCAATAATATCCATCCTATACCTCTCAGCCTCTGTTTCTAGACTTATAAGAGCATCAGGAGCGCTCAGGCTGCGCACGTTCCACGTTCCGATTCGGTAGTCTGGTCCTTTTTCACGTCCAGGTAAAATTCTGTTGTTGTTTCCGGGTCTGTTTTTCTGTCTCTGATAACCAAATTTAACATATTAGTTTTTTTTCCGGGGTTAGGGTGTTAACCTTAGGCCCAACCCAAATTGTCGTGAATGGGTCCGTTCTGCATATTAAGGTCACCAGAAACAACCTTTTTACACGTTTATATAGCGAGCCGCTTGATTCAAGACAGACGCCCGCTCCAAGCCGCCCCTGACATGGAGAACAGACGCTTGAGTCGCATTGGTTGTAGAGCGCCAATTCGCCGTGATGTAGCGTCATTGACTAAGCAGTTTTTACTCTGCTTGTCTCCAATGCACCAACCTAATTCTGTCAGCATTACCCAGGCAGCACGGCGTGGACGTCGAATTTCGGATTTCGCTACCTATATATAGTTATGTTGTGGATTAAACGTAGAGAGTAAGTAATTAACAAATAATTAATTTGATTCTAGACAGTAACTTTATTAAAAATCAAAATATAAGTGAACACATTATTTAAGATTGAACTCGACTTTATAGTTTTTTGTTACACAAACAAACAACATAATTCCTAATAATGTAATTTGATTTTACTTTAATATTGCAAATTATAATTATAAAGAAAATGAAAATGAAATGAAATTGTTTAATATTTATTTGCGTACTTGCAATTTAAATGTTATCAAAATTATTTAGTTTTAAATGTTAGTTATGTTGATATTGAAATGGCGTTGATTTGTGGTGTGGATTTAGCCTTTTGAATCGATGTTCTGGATTTGGGTATTGGTGGAATTACAGATGTTAACTCCTCCCCCGTAAATGAAAGCTGTCCTCAGCTGTAGCATTGAAGATGATTCTATTGAATTTAGCTAGTTTATTCCTATATTTCTTGTAAAGAAAGAATAGTAAGATAAATATAAAAATAATTAATACAATAGATGATATGGCATAAGTGTGAGTGTATATGAAGTGCCATTGTTGATGCATCTGTATTTCTTGTATGTTCTTGATGTTTGATTTTGTAAGATATGGTATATCCAGTGTCTCGATTCTTGTTTCATTGACTTTAATGGTATTAAACGGTTGAATGATACCATCCCTGACGGAAAATAAAGTATGAAAAACTATGAAAAAAAAATGAAAATTTATGAAAAATAAATATGATAAACTATGAAAAACTATGAAAAAACTATAAAAAAATATGAAAAACTATCAAAATTAATGAAAAACATATCTAAATTTGGACATTTTTCATAGATTTTCATAGTTATTTTCATAGTTTTTCTACAAATTATGAATTTCTATGAATTCCTATGACTATGATTTTTTATGAATTTTAAAATATACGTATGCAAAACTATGATGGTTGGCGGTTCGAAATTCGAAGGTGTCATTTTTGGAAGGATGTTTCCATACGAATAAAAAATTATGCATTCCCATTCAACAAGAAACTGAATAATTTTACATTCATATCAGAATGTTCCTACTTAACATCTTTGAATTGCGTATCGGCAAAAACCATAGCATTACCTACTTAGATTTTAAATTTCACCCGAAACATAGGGCGAAATAGCTAATTATGTATTAACGGCGTAAAGTAGGACTTTTTTGCTTGGGAGTGAAATCAAAGAAACACTCGAAAGCAAAAAGATACTTTATGTCCGAATTACGTACAAAGTTGGTTGTACGAGTAAGATTCTGTATTATTTAATCATAGAAAAATACACTTATTTACATAAATAAGTTTAGTAAACTATTTGTTGAAAAAATTTATTTAACAGTTTTTTGCAATTTGTTACCTAAATTTCTAATGAACCAATTTATTAAATTTTATTTGTTTTTATTTTATTCTTCATTCTTTTATTCATCCAAGCGATTAAACAATTTTCAAACAAAAAAAATTTACAAAACATATGTCTGTAAATATATGAATGTTTTCTTTGTAAATAGGGTTGAATTATAATTTTTTTTTTTGAGTATCAAATATTTAAGCTTTAGGGCGTAAAAAGTAATTTTACGCGTTATTTCAATAAAGAAATAACCTGAAGAAAAAAACCTACTTTACGGCCTATTTTAGAATCGTAAAATTGCAAAAAGAGATTTATTTTCGTTTTATTTTTATTTTATTTATATACCTTCAAATTAGATAGAACAAGTTGTGATTATGCATTAATATTTTTTTAGTATTAAACATTTCAAAAACTATTAAATAACATGATAGAAAAATAAGAACTGTGCTTATAAAAATTAACTGCTCATTTCAGCTTAACACATAAATTATAACTAGTAGCAATACTTATTAATACTAATAATATTATAATAGTCAGTATTGTAATACTATTATCATACTTTGTTAGTTATCATACATTAAATTTGCTTTCTATATATGAGTACATATTTAATATATTTAGACAAAATCATATGATAATATACTATACTTCATATAAATATCTAAAACCTATAAGCTAAAGTTTATTAATCTGTTGTTTTATCCATATGTGCCTGTTTTTGTCTATATTCTTCGGGATTTATGTGCCGTCTTGCACCAGTTATAGCTGTATTTAAATGCTTATTTAATAAGTTCAAATTATCATTGTAGGATTGGCTACTATAGCCCTTTGCTTTTAAATAATTTTGAAAATGCTGCTCAAGTACTTCTTTCTTTGTGGGTGTTAATTCTTTAAGAGAAATATTTTGATTGTTGGCTTCTGTGGACGCATTTAAAAAGTTTTTTCGATTTTGTGTTTTTACACATCTTTTCGCAAGACGGCCATAGCCCCAAATTTCGTAAGCCATTGTGGTTACAAATTTAGAGGGCTGTGGTGCTCTTTTAGCCTTATTAAAAATCGAAGTTTTAACGACAACATTTTTTCCTAAATCGGTTACATCTTCTTCATTATTCACCTCTTTTTCCTTATCTTCTGTCCTCTCCCATATTATGTTTTCATTCAGAGTAGTTCTTTCTATGGTCTTTAAAGCAGACACTAAATGGTTCTGTATATTTTTTACAGAATTGTTCAATTTTAAAAATTCATCTTCTAATTTTTTTACTTTCTTCTTTTCTCCTTCGTAATTTTCTTTTATTTTTTCATATTCAATTTTTAAATTTTTATATTTCTCGGTAATTTCATTTAGATTTTGTTGAGTTGAGATTTTCGTCTAAAAAAATTTAAAGATAAACTTAAATTAATAAAAATTATCTAATTTTACATTCCAAATATGGTCTAGCTGGTTTTCCACAACCAATCATTAAGTCACATACTGACGAAAATCAGTTTTATAAATCTCATAGGTTTCATAAAACTTTTTATATACTAAACTTACCAATGAGTCTCTAAGTGACGATATCTGTGAACTTTGGTGTTCTTTTAAACAGTTGTTTGCTGATCGTTCGGGCGAGCTTGTAGGTGATGATACCACCAAGTGTCTGGGCGATCTTTCCATCGAGCTTCTGGGTGATGTTAGAACTACACTTCCAAATGATCGTTCTAGCGATCTTCTAGGTGAGTCTATCACTAAACTCATATGTGATCGTTCCATAAAATCTTTAAAAGATGTTATGGATGATCTTCTAGAATCTCTTCGCGAACTTTTAGGTGTCGATATTGATGGTGCATAAATCACTGGCTAGAATAAAAGAAATTGAGGACAAAATGATTTATCAAAAACTCAGTTGAGTAATGATTTTCTGTTTTGCTTCAAAAACAAACTTACTGCACTAAGCTCACGAAATTCCTCATCTACACTCTCTAAGAGTGCAGAAACGGTGGTAAATGCAGGCTGAAATAAGAATTTACAAATTGAAACGTTATACAAGAAATTCAATAATTATTACCGTAGGGAAAATTTTCACATTTTAGCTACATATAAATCTTTGAAAAATAACTGGCAATAATTTATAAGATTCTAATTGGGGTTTCATTAAACGAATAAATAGTCAATTCTGATGTATGTTTAATTGTTATTTTTTACCTCTGAATCTTCTTTCTTTTTTTTCCCAGATTGTTCAGGTTCCAACTCGTATTTTCGCTTCAACAGTTTTTTATCATTTAAATGTCCTTTTTTATCTTTTACAGAAGTCTTTTGATTATCGATTGCTTTCTTGTCTGAATATTTTTGTTCAATTATGGAATCTACCATATTTTTCTTCTGAGCATTTTTTTGCATTTCCTCCTTTTTGGCCAGTGTTACAGAAGTTTGAATTTGCGTTTTTTTCAAATGTGCTTCCATTATTGCAGAAGCTGTCGCTTGCTTGGCTTTGATTTTGGCAGTTTGCATCTTCTAAAATAAAATTTTTGTTATTTAAGAATTATAAACTAAGCGATTATAAACTGTCAGAAAAAAGTTAAGGCCAGCTGAATGTTTGCAACTTTTTATCTTACCTTACGCTGTTCTTTCGATGCAGTTGTTTCTTTATTTTTTGGGTAATTTTCTTTTTCAGACTCTTTATTGTAGAATGATTCATGCAACTTCGGAACAACTGGCCTGTGTGAATCTAATTTTTTTTGTAAAGCAACATTGGTACCTATAAACAATATATTTAATTATATCAAGAACTTGAATAAGAAACAAGAATAAACAATCTCGCCTAAATGATAATGTGTTGAAATGAAATTTACTTGAACGACAATTTATATAAACTTTCAGTTGTGTTTTATATATTAATAACAATTCAACAAAAAAAATTTGACTTAATCTTAAATATTTTCCACGATAAATTTTTTATTTATTTATTTATTTTTATTTTACACTTGACGGCAAACAGGCCGAGGTCCAATACATTGCCCAGAAAATAGACATTTTACAAAAAAATGATGGCAGGAGCCATACAGCAAAAATATACTAAACAATTTAAACATGCCCATAAACTAAATATATATAAATGTCTATATCATAATTATAAACCAAAATTATAATATCAATATGATATTAAATTGAAATAAAATATAATATGATAAGATATGATATGATATGTCAAAACATATAGGCCAAAAAAATAAAAAAATGTAATTCATTAGAATACATATCAACAACAGCAACATACCAGAGACCAGATTGGGCCTCCATACCTCCGCTATATATTCCTAGCCAACAAATATACACAACATATGAACCGTTTTTTTTAAAGTGGTATAAGTCCATTTTTGAAAAAATTGAAAATTTTTATGAAAGCTGAAAGTTTTTCTGCGCATACCACTCAGGTAGGAACGATTAGCCACAATTGAAGTTTGGATCATGGTGGCTTTGGCAGGGAGCAGGTAACAAAGGGGCCTCCAAAGTTTCGTGAAAGTATAAAAGGTAATTTTTTTATATATTCTTCGGGATAGTATTAGAAGTCACGTCACCCATTGCCAGACACTTACTATCGTGGCAACCCCCTGCCAGACACCTTTAAACTTTAACGAATTGATAAAGTTTAAGGCTGTCTGGCAGGGGGTTGCTACGATAGTAAGTATGTGGCAATGGATGACGTGACTTCTAATACTATCCCGAAGAATATATAAAAAAATTACTTTTATACTTTCACGAAACTTTGGAGGCCCCTTTGTTACCTGCTCCCTGCCAAAGCCACCATGATCCAAACTTCATATGTCGCTCATCGTTCCTACCTAAGTAGGGGGCATGCGCAGAGAAACTTTCAGCTTTTATAAAATAACGAAGGTCTGGCCGTCGCAGGCTCTTAGTCTATTATGTTAAAAACAAAAAATTAACCTATCTAAAATCATAATAGCTGATCAAAGTTAAAATATGTTTGCACTCAAACTTACTTGCTACTTCTGCAATTTGACAAGGTTCTAAATTTCCAATATTATTAACGTAATGAAAAATTTTTTTTTTGTCTGCCGGTTTAGACGGATCATATACTTCCTTCGAATAATCAGTTATATCACTAAGATCTGTTTTTATATATTTCTTTTTTTTGCACAAATATATACACGCTTTCTTGTAATTATTCATTATTACTGGAACAATTTACCTTTGGCAACAATTGCACTGTTATCACTAATAATTATCACACTGAATTTAAATTAGAAGGCAGAACTAATCAATTATATTTAATATTAATAAAAAACAATTCTCTATTTCAAAATGTCTGACTGTTCACAAATTATAGTTATCGCTTTACTTGTAGTAATACAATTACCCTTTGGCAATTATTGCACTAACACTAATAATTATCACACTGAATTTAACTAAACAATTTTACTAAACAGTTCTATTTATTATTATAAATAAAATAAAACAATTCTATAAATATATTAAAATGGCTGACAGTAAAACAATACGCTTCGCTTTACTTTTAGTAATACTTGACAGTTTCATAGTCATACGAAAACCCCCAATATACAAGCCTGATTCATTTTTTAACACACAAAAAATCTTAAGCTTGTAGCGCCATTTTGAAATTAAAACTGAATATAAGAAAAATCGCCTTAACGCCATCTAGAAAAATAAAACTCCATATAAAAAAAATTCAAAAAATTTAATCAAAAACACCAATCTAATTTTTTGCATATGGCAATGTTCATTGTTTTTTTAATATGACGTTGTAGGTGTATGTAATATAGCCAAGTAAACTATTTAGGGTTTCTGATGATTTAATACTACTTCTATGGCTCTTTACATCCACGCTAACAAATACGCTTTTCCGATAACTTATAAGCGTTATACAAAACACAAAATTAATTTAAAAACAAATGTATTCATTTTTTATTTATTTAGTTTTAGACAAGTGTTATACAAAAACACAAAATTAATTTAAACAAATGTATTCATTTTTTATTCATTTTTGTTTTAGACATTTTTAATTAACACCAACTACATGAAAGACACAAAATTACAAATACGAACTATTGTCGACAAAAGGCCGGACTTGAATGACTCGAATAAAAAGTTCGGCTTCCTTCTTTTGTGTATTTCAGGGTTGTATATTTTATCTGTTTTTTAGTTTTAGTTTACATTTATATTTTGTTTATTGTTTGTGCTAAACTGAAAAAACGTAGCCATATTACTCTCCCTCCAGTGACTTTGTCACGATAAAAACTTTTGTGGAACTTTGACAACGCGCCCTTTACTTGTTACGTGTGCTGGAGGTGGCAATTTGAAGGTTACGTTTTTTTGTTTATTTTTATTGATTTTAATATTGTTATTTATTTTATTATTTGTCGGATTTACATTATTATTTGACTCGACCTTATTGTTTTTAATAACATTTTGTTTATGGATAGGTACGTTTTGTTTCGAATTAATGACATTTTTGGTGTATGGCATAGTTAAATTATCTTCGCACTCGATAAATGCCGATTTCAGACGATCAATAGCAACCTCTTGTTTTTTACCCTGTACTTCAATTATAAAAGTGTTAGGTTTTCTATTTAGGATCTTATAAGGTCCGTTGTACGGTGGTGTTAATGGTGGAGATACCGCGTCATTACGGATGAAAACATGCGTACAGGTGTGTAAATCTTTTTGAACGAACGTTTTTCTAAGAGTGTTATGATTCGTTGATTCGCTTGGCTTTAGATTTTCGAATATGCTTTTTAAATGGCTTACGTATTCTGATTGTGTCGTACTATTATTTTTTGTTGTTTCGAAAAATTCTCCTGGTAATCGTAGTGAAGTGCCATAAACCAATTCTGCAGGAGTTGCTTGTAAATCTTCCTTCAGTGTTGAACGATGTCCTAATAAAATGGTTGGTAAACAATCAACCCAATCGTTTGCGTTATGGCATTTGAGAGCTGATTTAATTGTTCTATGTAATCTCTCGATCATCCCATTGCTTTGTGGGTGGTAAGAAGTGGTTCGGTAATGTTTAATTCCTAACATTTTCGTCAATTCATTGAAAAGTGTTGATTCGAATTGTCTACCGCGGTCAGTTGTAATATTTCTTGGAATTCCGAAACGTGAAATCCAACCCGAAATCAGTGCTTTTGCAACAGTTTCGGCTGTAATGTCGTTAATTGGGATGATTTCCGGCCAACGTGTGAAACGATCTATGCACGTTAGGCAATAATTGTATCCTCGAGATGTAGGTAATGGTCCGATTAGATCAATGTTAATGTGGCTGAAACGTTCGTCTGGGACTAGAAACTCGGCTAACGGTCGTTGATTATGACGAATTACCTTTGATTTTTGGCATGAAATGCATTGTTTTGCCATTAAGTTGCAATCTTTTTTTATATTCGGCCAAACAAATCTATCGGTTATTAATTTTATTGTAGATTTGATGCCTGGATGATTGAGATTGTGAATTAAATTAAAGTATGTTTTGCGTAGCCGATATGGTATGAAAGGACGGTTTTTTTGGTTAGAGGTATCGCAGTATATAGTGAAATTGGTACCTGGTATTTCGATAGCTTTAATTTGTAATGTTGATGAAGTATCTGTTATTATACTTTTTATTTCATCGTCTATATTTTGTTCATACTGTAGTTGTTCGTAATCGATGGTGTGTGTTTCTGATACCTGTGGGTTATCAATTCGCGACAACATATCTGCGATTACGTTTTCTTCACCTGAGATGTGGCGAATCTCGGTGGTGAATTGTCCAATGTAATCGATGTGTCTTAACTGGCGTGGAGTACATTGGTCAAATTTTTTATTAAACATGGAAATCAACGGCTTATGGTCGGTATAAACAGTGAATTGTCGACCTTCAAGCTGTGTGCGAAAATGTTTAATAGCTTGATATATAGCTAGTAACTCACGGTCGTAAGCACTGTATTTTTTTTGTGTATCTGTCATACGTTTTGAGTAAAATCCGAGCGGTTCGTGGTTGTCATTTATGACCTGATTCAATGCACCTCCTACACGGAAATTGGATGCGTCAACGAATAAGTTTAATTTTGCTGTTGCGTTTGGATGTGCTAATAAGACTGCATCTTTTAATTCGCATTTACATTTTTCAAACGCGACTTTTGCTTCTTCGTTCCACTCAATAATTGTTTTGTCGTTTTTTTTGTTACCTTTGATTAGCTTTTGTAGAGTTCCTTGAGCCTCGGCTGCGTTGGGGATACAACGTCGGTAAAAATTTAATGAGGCAATGAATTTACGTAGGTCTTTACTTGTTTCGGGTAAATTTATATTTTGAGCGGCTTCGATTTTTTCGTTTGTTGGTCTGATTCCTTTATGGTTTATTGTGAAACCTAGGAAATTAATTTCGGACTTTCCGAATTCGCATTTAGATAAGTTGATTTTAATTCCATGTTCTCTAAAACGTTCGAATATTATTTTCAGATGTTGTATATGCTCGTCGTGAGTCTTAGACGCGACTTCAATGTCATCAATGTATTTAAAAACGAAAGGTAATCCTTTTAGGACCTGGTCAATGAACCTTTGGAAAGTTTGACCAGCGTTTCGTAGCCCAAATGGCATCCGTGTGTATTCAAATAACCCAAAAGGTGTTGTAATTGCTGTCTTTGGGATATCTGCTTCATATACGGGAATCTGGTGATAGGCACGGGTTAAATCAATTTTGGAGAACACTTTGCAGTCGTGTAGATTAATTGTGAAATCTTGGATATTTGGTACTGGGTATCGATCAGGTGTTGTGACGAGATTCAATCGTCTATAATCACCGCAAGATCTGTCAGTTCCATTTTCCTTGCTGACCACGTGTAGTGCGCTTGACCATGGAGATTTGGATGGTCTGCATATGCCCATTTTTACCAAGTTTTCGAAATCTTGTTTAGCGGATTCGTATTTGGCTGGAGGTAGTCGACGTGCTTTAGCAAAAACCGGTGGACCTTTGGTTTCTATGTGATGATATACGCCAGTTAAATTTTTACTGTTTAAGTCTTTGTAGTTAACTGGAGTTGTTAAATCTTTAAATTCTTTAATTAAGTTTTCGTAGTTTTTGTCGTAAAAATATGATGTGTCTTTATTTATGGTCGTTATGTTGATTTCGTTAGAAAAAACTGATACGATTGCACATTTTGTGTTTAGGTTAGTAATTGAATCAATTAGTCTATTATTTTTTAAATCAACCAAAAGACTGTAATTCTCTAAAAAATCTGCTCCAATGATAGGTTTGACCACATCCGCGATAATGAAAGAGAACTCGAAATTACGACGTAAGCCTAATGTTAATATTAAATTTTTTTGGCCATATGTTTTAATTCGCGTGCCGTTGGCTGCGTATAATTGTATTGTAGCTTCGTTATTCTTTAATTTAATTTTTTCCTCCATTGTTGGTGGAATTATTGATAAATCCGAACCGGTGTCAATTAAGAATTGATAGTTGGCTAATTTATCAAAAATGAATAGTCGGCGGCCTTTTCTAATGGGTGTTGTGTCTGCCGCCATGTTACACGACCCATTTAGTTTTTTTCTTTATTCTTGAAATCAGAATTGAATTTACACCAATCTGTGCAATTGCGTGCATTATCATTAAATTTGAAATGGTACCAACATTGTTCGTATTTGTTCTCATTACCATTATAATTGTTATTTAAGTTATTTTTACTTTTGGAACGAGAACGTGATCGGAAACGTGGTCTAAACTGTTTGGACATTTCAGAAACTTGTTTTGTCAAAGCGGCTATTTGGGCTGTTAATTCACATGTCTGCTCTGTGTTAGCTTTTGAATTTTTAATTGATGAAATAGTTGATGTTTCGAAATTGGATCTGTCCAGAATTTTATCAGCTATTGTCGATTTTTCTTCCAGAGATGTGTTCATAGACGCGATAATTGCTCGGAGTGTTTCTGGTAATTTTAAAGACCACAGTGTTTCCAAAACAATGTCGGATAACAATTCTTTTGAAATCTCGCGCATCTTACGCAATAACGCGGATGGTTTGTTATCACCCAAATCAATTCCTTGAATTAATAATTTGATACGATTTTCATCAGAGCGTTGGAATTCTGTAATCAAGGTTGTTTTAATTTTTTCATATTTCCCTTGTGTGGGAGGGTTACGAATTATTGGTGCAATAATGTCTAAGTATTTTGGATCTATATTTGATAGAATGTGGTCGTATTTTGTTTGGTCGCGAGTTATTTTGTTATTTCGAAATTGCGCTTCGATTTGGATAAACCATAAATCTGGTTTGTCTGGGTAAAATGGTGGGACTTTTGTTGCGATCTTAAAAACTTCGAGCGATTCTTTCCTATTACATTCGTTACCACTTTGATTTAGTTGTAACTCTAATTGTTCGCATCTCTCCCTGAGATCTGTCATGTCCTTATGTATTTGTGATTCTCTATTATCACTAAAACTAGGTACAGATGAGTTATTGTGATTTTGGTCTATGTTATGTGTAGGACTGATTGAAAATTCATCGATGTCAACGATGCTATGGTCACGACCTGTATGCATGTTTTTACTCGGTGTATGTTTCGAAATCATTTTCGGAAATTAAATAAAAGATTCTACGGACAAAAACAGTGATCTGCTATTGATCGTCTATCAGAGGTGGTAATTCGTATTTTTTTTAAAAAAAATTTTAATTGAATTAAAATATTGTAGTTTTTTTTATATATAAAAAATATTTGAAAAGATTAAATATTAAGTTAAATAATTTTGTTTTCAAATTGCCAAAATTATTTTTTACGTTAAACAATTATCATTTAAATGAATGTTTTGTGTGAATTATTTTGTTGAATTAAAAATTAGTTTGAAAATTGTTTATTTTCACGAAAATTGTTTAATTAAAACAACAAAAATACAAAACTGCCGAATAATAAAATTAAGAAACAGAACGCACCCTATTTTAACTATGTTGACAAACATCCAATATTAAACACCTAAATCTAGTTTATATTATCCATTACGAATTTCTATTGAAATGGTTTCATTTCCATATTAAGGAATTTATTGTGTGAACATTTAGTTTTTATTTCAATTTTATATGAATTAACTCATAAAATAATTTTAATTTTATTACGGAAAAATATTTTTCCTCAAAAAATATAGACAAAATATTTATTTTACTTGAAAATTAAATTTTACGTTAATAGTTTTAATTAATTATTTAGATAATGGTATTTAATATTATTTAAATTAAAGTAAACGAAACGGCTGACCTTGATTATTTCTTGAATGTTCCACTGTATATTTTTTCCACAAATCTGGTGTCACGTTCACTTATGAAATTTGTTCAAATAACATCAGCAATCATTTTTATGTTCTCGAACTTAATTTGTATTAAACAATTGTTTTTGTTACATGTCGGCCATTTAATGCTTACCCATTTTATTAGTTTAGATTTTCAATTTTTATTTTATTAATTTTATGATTTCTTCTGCGTCGTTGGTCACCACTGTAGGTGTATGTAATATAGCCAAGTAAACTATTTAGGGTTTCTGATGATTTAATACTACTTCTATGGCTCTTTACATCCACGCTAACAAATACGCTTTTCCGATAACTTATAAGCGTTATACAAAACACAAAATTAATTTAAAAACAAATGTATTCATTTTTTATTTATTTAGTTTTAGACAAGTGTTATACAAAAACACAAAATTAATTTAAACAAATGTATTCATTTTTTATTCATTTTTGTTTTAGACATTTTTAATTAACACCAACTACATGAAAGACACAAAATTACAAATACGAACTATTGTCGACAAAAGGCCGGACTTGAATGACTCGAAATAAAAAGTTCGGCTTCCTTCTTTTGTGTATTTCAGGGTTGTATATTTTATCTGTTTTTTAGTTTTAGTTTACATTTATATTTTGTTTATTGTTTGTGCTAAACTGAAAAAACGTAGCCCATAACGTCAATGAATTGGGCTTGAAGAATATCAGAGGTTTTGTTCATACCAACTTTTGTCAAACATTTTTTACCAAACATTTGTCAAGAAATTATTTTGACACCTGAAATCAGCTGATTTGTAATTCGTAAACTAAAAATTATTGTTTTTTATTTCAATTTCAAGCTTGTTTTGTGTTGTTATTAAAGTTTTTTTAATATAGATAAATTGTTATTGTGATAAATTTATTAGTGTGTTTTGTAATAAAATAGAGTTTTGGCAAATATTAAATAAATTTTAACAAATACCAATCAAGGTCAAATTAGTGGGATTGGTTTTCATTTTCTATTATGCCGAAAGGAAAATATAAAAAGTATTATGCATTAACACTAATTATGAAATACCACGATCAACTCTTTATTATTGGAGAAAACAAGACAATAATCAACAATCGAATCATGTAAGATGTGAAGTTAGTAATTTTGGGGGTTTTTGTGTCTAACATTTATTTATATAATAGATTCCTGTTTCACATCCTAATAAATTCAATGAAAACGACGCGGAAAAGCATGAATTTCAAGAAGGGATAAACGAAGTAATTTATTCAGAAAATGGAGAAGACACTGTTGCAGACAACGTTACAGATATTTATAAAGATAATGGTATGGATTTAGTTTTCAATAGTAGTAATAATGATACTACAGAAAATAGTTGTGATAGCAGTAGTGAAGGGGATTCAGAAAATGATGTAGAAACCAGTTGTGAAGATAATTCAGACAATGATAGAAATGAAGAATTATATGACAGTGAAGTTGAAATGGGGGGAGTTGAAGAAAATTCGGTCACAATTCAGATATTATAGATGATAAGGACAATCCTGATGATGATGATACAGAAATCAATGACAGCAACTACTTTGAAGTGTCTTATAATGAAAATTATAGTGATGAATAGATTTCGAAAATCATAATTCTCACAAAATCTGGGCCCGAAATAACTGTATCAGTGATAATGATAATTATAATATTGATATTGATAATTTGAGAATTGACGTACACAGCAACACCCAAGATGACTTTGTTAATGTTGAGAATATGATAAATCCAAATCAAAATCAACAAGATCATTATTTTTCCGTACGCTTTGTAATTGCACACTTACCACTCGTGGCGATTTGTTATCAATGGTAATGTGTATCGCAATGCAGGATTCATTAACTTGGACTTGCACAATGAGATTATTAATGACAATAAATAAGCTTTTTAACAAAGGACGTTATATCTGCACGAAAACATGGATATTTAATGAGTATTTTCAATTACCAATGAATCATTTACGTATCATATTTATTGTTATAACTGTGAAATTTATATTGGAATTCGCACAACTGACAAATATAGAACAAGCAATATAATTTGTGAAAATTGTCAAACAATACTTAATAGTCGAGATAATCGATGCTTGTTTATGACTATGAACATCAAAAGACAATTACATACGTTGTTAAAGATTGAAGATGTTCAAAATAATATTTTTGTCAGGTAGATAGAGAAAAGAGAATATCGAAGCGATGGAAGATGTGTATGACGGTGAAGTTTATCAACGGTTCGAAACAACATACAATTCAGGGGAAAAAAAAAATTTGTCATTTATGTTTAATACAGATGGGTGTCAGTCAGCGACAATCAAGTAAAGTAGCGATTTGGCCGATATACATTATGCTAAAATGAGCTTCTTTTAAAATTGCGAAAAAAACATATAATTCTTGCTGGTTTATGGGTTCAATCAAAACAGCCTCCCATGAATGTATTTCTTAAACCATTTGTAAATGAAGCAAACGATATAGCAACAAAAGGTATCACTTGGATTACAAGGGAGAAGAAGTAACCAGTAAAGTGATTGCCTTGGGATGTTGCGTAGATTCATGTGCACGTTGCTGTATACTCAACATGAAGAAATTCAATGGAATATATGGATGTACGTTTTGTGAACACCCAACTGAAGACGTCAATGGATTTAGAAAATACACAATGTCAACAGAAGTACCATCAGAACGAACTGATTTATCAATTCGAAAAAATATGTGTGATACCTATGCAATAAAAAATGTGAATAAAAGCATCTGTGGAGTCCATGGACCATCTGTTCTATGAATCTACATGGCTTTGATCTAAGAAAGGCATGGTTGTAGACTACATGCATCTGTCTTATTAGGTGTTGCAAAACAATATACAGAAATAATTTTAACTTCCGCTGGTAAAGAATATTATCTTGGTGATCCAAATAATTTAGCTGCAATTAATCATCTGTTGAAATCAACAAGAGTGCCAAATATAATAACAAGAACTCCTCGAAGTTTATGTGATCGAAAACTATGGAAAGCATCAGAGTATCGTTCGTGGTTATTATTTTACTCACTACCTTGTTTATATGCAAAACTACCCTAAAAGATTTTCGATCATCTTGCGACTTTAGTAGCAGCAATTGAAATATTATTACGAGATTCTATTACTCAAGCAATGTTTGAGAACTGCTGAAATACTTCTGATTAGGTTTGTTGTCTTCTGTCAAATATATTTTGGCAAAGGGGTAATGACGTATAATATTCATTTGTTGCTCCATCTGGTTCCAGATGTGAAGAATTGGGGTCCGCTTTCAAATCACAATGCGTTTTGTTTTGAAAACGAAAATCGTTTTAATTTTAAACTTAAAGACAAGTCCTTTGAAATTGCTACCCAAATAGCAGGTAGATATATGCGTTTTAAATTATTACCAGAGTTTATTTCTAAATTTGCGCAAAGTAATCGATTTGAAGAATTTCGCGAAGAGTTATTGAATGATCATGTTAAGAAATTTATTAGAACGGATGATTGCATTTTAATAGGCTCTGGAATACCCTATAATTTAAGTGACATAGAAAGTGATCTAATCGGATATTCAGGAACATGTTTACAATATAAAAAAATCATTTGTAATGGTATACGTTATACCTCTGTATTATACAAGCGTCAAAAAAAAAACGGATGATTCCGTAATAATTACAAATGATGGGAAAAGAGGTATAATTTCTAATATTTGTAAAATTCCAGTACAGGAATCTTCTAATAATTTTGATATAATTATATTTTTTCAACAAATAATATACATTCCAAACCTTTTCTTTCAATCATTTTGTAAACATCACACATATTAAGAAATGTTTTTATAGGAAGCAATAATTTACAAATTTGCAAACCAAGTGAATTAAAAGGCCAATGTATTTTAATGCAATGATCAGAATAATGACTATATTATTGATATATCTCGTGGTTGTTACGGTGATTGATAATATGTGTTTTGAATTTATTACATATATTTAATTAATGAATGAAATTATATTTGTTAAATATAAAATCTTTTTTTCCAACGAATTGTAATAACCTATTACTTTCACTCACTGTTTAACGACAAATTTTTTAGAAAAAAAACCCTTTAATTATTATTTTTCTTCCCAAAAGAAATTAAAACAAAAACAAACAGGTAAAACTTCCATTTTATCGTTAATTTATTTGTAT
>OY856186.1:228559025-228710931 GCA_963693315.1 Diogma glabrata
TTTTTATTATCAGAAGCAGATATTGCTGAGGAATTGATGCGCGAACACATGGAATATGAGCATAACGCTCAAACTAAAATAGATCTGTTGAACGAACTGAGGCAATGGGCTTTGCAAAACAAGATTTCATTAACAGCGTTGTCACAACCACTGAAATTGTTGAACAAGGCTGGGATTGAAAATCTATCATTGGATGAACAATGAACTGTTGAATCTGATTAACAATAACGAAGGAAACATAAAATCTAACTTATTTAACCTAATAATTAAAAGACCACCGAACAACATATAATAAATAAATCACCTAAACTATATTTATGACTGAAGGATATTGTTTTATTGTTTTATTAGATTCATTCATTTTGCTTTATATTTTATAATTTTCTGTAGTTAGATTATTAATTTTTAAAAATGGGTTTTTATTAAACCACTGGTATATAATGGAAATATGGAATGTATCTTACTTTAAAATTTAGCTTTCAAAATGCGTATATAGTAAAAAATAATAAAACTCAGTAAACAAGAATAAGGTTAAGAATAAGGCTTTTTCATTCATTTTTTAAAAATTTTGTTTCTTATAATATTATTTTTAAGCTTTTTTATGGTAGAATGACAGCCCGATAGTAAAGTAAGGTTAAAAAAAATGGATGGTTCAATTACATGTAATTCTCATGAAAAAAACATGTAATAACTACAATATCTGACTTTGGTACAGTAAAATTACATATATTTTGCACTTGCTTAGTTTTGTATTCAGCTGTTACATGAAATATACATGAATTTACTCTGCCAAAGTCAGATATTGTAGCTATTAAATGTATTCTAGATAAAAATTATATGATCAATTTTCCACTTAATAACTAGATAATTTACATGTATTAAATAAAATACGTGAAAAAATTTAGGATAAATTTAAGTTATTTCATGAAACACCTGACAAAATTTAACTTAAATAACAGGTAAATAATTTTATGGCTAGGAATTATGGATACGATATTATCTATCTCCAAAACTAATGCATTTAAGGACAAAATAGGTTTTTATGACAATTTCTAAACCGACTTCAAATAAACATTTTTATACATACTTTGGAGCGTATTTTTGAATGGATTTAAATGTTCATGTGTAAAGAAAGGTTCGATCTTTTTTATACATAAAAAAGAAACAGGAAAAAATAATGAGAACACCCCTTAAAAATACAATTAAATATTTATTTTTTTATAAACTGAATACTATAATTTTCAATTTTCTTTTCGGTATTCGATAAAAAACATTAATTATTAAAAATATAATAATAGTTTGTAGTATACTATAAAGTAAGCTTAGTGATCATGAGGGCATTTCGGAGCATGCATTTTGTGGTTTGCATGTGTAACAAACAAGTTAAATTTAACTAATAATTAGCTAAAATATAACATAACATTTGCACTTATTTAACTTAAAATTTGGTTAAATTATAGTTAAACTTAATCACATATTAGCCAGCATATTACATAAAAATTACATGAAAATTTAACCAATATTTTTATGGAAAAAGTACGACACTTAGGTTAAATTTAACCTTTTATTATACATACATTTAGGTTAAATGAGAATGCTCACTAAAATTTTGTACAGATAATATCAACCTATATCTAAGCTAAAATCCACCTATCGTGTTACCTGGGATATATATATATATATATATATATATATATATATATATATATATATGTATATATATATATATATATATATATTATATATATATATATATATATATATATATATATATATATATATATATATATATATATATATATATATATATATATATATATATATATATATATATATATATATATATATATATATATATATATATATATATATATATATATATATATATATATATATATATATATATATATATATATATATATATATATATATATATATATATATATATATATATATATATATATATATATATATATATATATATATATATATTAGACTGGTCGTTGAAAACTAAATTTTCCGAGACGCCCCCCAGAAAAATTCTTTGTGGTCAAAAAACCACAACGGCATTATTTTTTTTTTTTTAAGTGAAAAGAACACGTGCCGCAAAATCTTCGAAGTTTATTTTTTGATAAAATTGTTAATATCTCCTAAAATATGCAGATGTCAAAAAAAATCACAAAATCATTTTTGCAGGAAATTTAATTCTCTACAAAAAAGGTCCAAGTCATTTTTTTCCTTAAACCTATATTTCTGATGATATTTTAAAATAAAACTTGAAATTCTTCGAAACTCGTAAAACCAAATGATGAAAATTTCGACGAAAAAGTACTAATTTTGATTTTTTTTGTCGCGATTATTTTTTTATACATTTCATTCTATAGCATAAGAAGAAAATTAGGAGTTTTTCGTCATCTTTATTTTTTATGTTTTTTAAAAATTACGAAAACTTACAAGTTCATTTTCAAAATATCATGAGAACTATACGTTTTCGGGAAAAAATGATTTGGACCTTTTTTGTAGAGAGTTAAATTTCCTACAAAAATGATCCAAGTGATTTTTTTTGACATCTGCATATTTTATGAGATATTTGAAAAAATCTACGAATTTTTCAAAAAATCAACTTCAACGATTTTGCGGCACGTGTTCTTTTGATTTAAAAATAAAAAAAATAGTGCCGTTGTGGTTTTTTAACCACAAAGAATTTTTCTAGAGGGCGTCTCGGAAAATTTAGTTTTTAACGACCAGTCTAATATATATATATATATATATATATATATATATATATATATATATATATATATATACAGGGTGAGTTTTTTAAAAAATGCCAGGCTTTTATCTCGAGAACCATGCTAGATGGGACAAAATAACCCAAGGTGATATTTGTTAAGCGTCGAGGGGGACGTCCAATGGTAATATTGAATGACCTTGAAACTCATAAGTATTGGAGATATATGCCAAAATCGTACACTTTACAAAAAAAATTTGTAAGCAAAAAGTGTGTAGTTTGATTTTCTTAATTAAAAAAAAATATTAAATGTATAGGTTCTAATTTAAAAAAAACCTATTTTGGCATATATCTCCAATACTTATGAGTTTCAAGGTCATTCAATATTACCATTGGACGTCCCCCTCGACGCTTAACAAATATCACCTTGGGTTATTTTGTCCCATCTAGCATGGTTCTCGAGATAAAAGCCTGGCATTTTTTAAAAAACTCACCCTGTATATATATATATATATTGTTACGAGTGCAGAAAAATCTAGACGATTACAGAAAGATCTAAACGATTACGGTCACTTCCAGGAAAATAAAATCAACAAACAAGTTAATGAAATGAATATTGTTGTTGTTGTCTCTTCTTAGAAATAGGGTCAACATAAACGATTTATGAATCAAATCAACATAACGTAAAATAATCGAGTATTCTAATGTTTTCTCAAGGTTTCTGGAAAGTGATGTCGAATTATCTAGAAGTATTGCAGAAGGTATATAAGAAAAATGCCTTTTGTAGTTTTTAATTAGTTTTATTTTAAACCTGCGATTGTGAAGTTAAAAATATGGAGGGGCTGAAATCTCAAGCTCTGAGATATCAAGACTTCGGTCTGGGTTAAAGATTTTGATATAGTTTTCGGCAAAAAACTTTTATGAGGACATGGTTTTTAGTTTTGGGCAGCGATGTACATCAAACATAACTCTTTGTTAAAGTACAAGTATTTTTTATCTCTGTTTAAAAATTTCTTACAAAACTAACACGAAACATCAATACGTTGCCGGAAAATTATAATCAAAATTCCAAAAATATTGTTAAATTAAATAAAATCAAACTTTTTCAAAATGCCATTAATATTCCAAATGTTAGAATAAAATCAAATATTTAAATATTTTCTAAATTCCAATAATATTTCAAAAATTCTTAAAAATACAAACTTTTTCCAAAATTCTAAAAATATTGCAAAAATTATTACAAAATCATAAATTGAAACTTTTTTCAAAATTCCAAAAATTATAATAATATCAAAATTAAAAATTTTTCAAAATTCTAAAAATATTTCAAAAATTCTTACAAAATCAAAAATTAAAACTTTTGCCGAAATTCTAAAAATATTGTAAAAATTATTACAAAATCAAAAATACAAACTTTTTCAAAATTCCAAAAATATTTCAAAAAATATTGTAAAAATTAAATAAAGTCAAACTTTTTCAGAATTCCAAAAATATTCCAAAAATTAGAATAAAATCAAATATTTAAATTTTTTCTAAATTCCAACATTTTAAAAATTCTTAAAAATTCAAACTTTTTCCAAAATTCTAAAAATATTGCAAAAATTATTACAAAATCAAAAATTGAAAATTTTTTCAAAATTCCAAAAATTATAATAATATCAAAAATTTAAAATTTTTCAAAATTCTAAAAATATTTCAAAAATTCTTACAAAATCAAAAATTAAAACTTTTTCCGATATTCTAAAAATATTGCAAAAATTATTACAAAATCAAAAATACAAACTTTTTCAAAATTCCAAAAATTTTTCAAAAACTATAACAAATTCAAAAACTTCCATGTCTAATTTCATTTTAGATTACATTTACGTCATAAAAACAGCTACATTTTCTTCCAAAAAATTGGCTAAAAAATAAATGAAATCATTTTTTAACACACTTGACATTATTTTTTGACAAACTTATAATGCCATAATTCTCTATAATAATAATAAAATATCATGTCATACAAACTATTAATTTTATTGTTTTCTAAAAAAAATGGATAAAAAATAAATAAAAACTTTTCTTTTGACACACTTGACAACATTTTTTGACAAACTTATAATCCATAATTCTCAATAATAATAATAAAATTTCATTTCAAAGAAACAATTTTATTTTTTTTCAAAAAAGGGTAAAAAACTAAATAAAAATCTTTTGACACACTTGACAACATTTTTTTGACAACCTCATAATGCCATAATTCTCAATAATAATAATAAAACTTCATTTCAAACAAACAATTAATTTTATTTTTTTTTCCAAAAAATTAGGTAAAAAAATAAATAAAAATCTTTCTTTTGACACACTTGACAACATTTTTTTGACAAACTTATAATCCATAATTCTCAATAATAATAATAAAATTTTATTTCAAAAAAACAATTTTATTTTTTTCCAAAAAAAAAGGGTAAAAAACTAAATAAAAATCTTTTGACACACTTGACAACATTTTTTTGACAACCTCATAATGCAATAATTCTCAATAATAATAATAAAACTTCATTTCAAACAAACAATTAATTTTATTTTTTTTTTCCAAAAAATTAGGTAAAAAAATAAATAAAAATCTTTCTTTTGACACACTTGACAAAATTTTTTTGACAAACTTATAATGCAATAATCTAGTTTTTGATCTTACATACCATCAAGATTTCTCCAAATTTAATGTTCCTACTCGTAATCACTTAAAATGAACGTTTTTTAAGCCAAAAATATGAAAATTTGCTATTTTTGACACACATAATGATTTTTTTGACACACTTCCGGTACAGTTATCGAACACAGCGTCCTTTCGGACCTGTCCCTTGTGAATACCTATTTTTAGAAAAAAAAATTTTTGAAATCCCTCCAGCGGTTTTCCCTGCAGCGTAGATAATGACGGCCGGCCGGCAGACAGACATACATTTTTTTTTTTTTTGCTTTTTTAGAATCAGGAGGTCCTAAAACGTCGAGAAATGTCAAAAAAAGTGGGGGTAAGAATTTCACTTTGAGCTCATGAATGTAATACTTAGGTCTTTCAGACCGAAGTAATTATAAAAGTGATCTTTAAATTAGTGAATAAAGTTATAAGTGTTATTGAATAGAAATAATTTGTGTATTATTTTGAACGTTGAGTTACTGGAAATTTCTACAATAAACCGTTGGAGTTTCTGAAGCTGTTAAAAGAATATTCTAGTTAAGAATATTTTTTGCTGCATTGTTTTTCTGTTGTTGTGAAACAATTAAGGTGCTGAATACTTAATAAAACCTGGTGTGTTTGCTTACTAATCAGTGATCGAACTCAGAAAGAGATTGGGAATTACGTTTATCGAATTGTGAGTTAGGCCAATTCGAAGTAAGGTTGGAAAAACGTAACAATGGTGACATCGGCGGATTAGTTAGCTGTTTATAATGGTTTTATTAAGTGATTTGAAGGTTCTTGATTTAAAGAAAGAACTAGAACAACGTGGATTGGCAACAACCGGCAATAAAACTGAATTGACGATACGGCTTCGAGAAGCTATGGAAGCTAGTGGAGTAGTTGTGGAAAGTTACCAGTTTGGAGTGATTAGTCCAAATAATGATCTAGTGGCAGCTGATGAGGAGAAAAGTTTTGTTGCGGAAACAACAACTTCATTGCCATCTGGAAATTGTGATTTTACGCAGTTAATGGCTATGATGCAACAGATGAGTTTGACCATCAGTCAACAAATGGCTGCAAATAAGGAAGAAATCAGTTTCAACATGAATCAACAATTGGCTGCAAATAAGGAAGAGATTAGTTGCAACATCAATCAACAAATGGCTTCTACTAAAGAAGAGATTAGTTGTAACATCAATCAACAGCTGGAAACAGTCAACAATAACATGGCTGTTAATAAGGAAGAGATTACTGCAACACTTGCTGCAAATAAAGAGGAGATGAACCAGCAAATAAATGAGTTGAAAACTGGAATACATCAACATTTGGATGAGAAACTATTACAAATGTCAACTGCATTCGATGTAAAAGTCGAGAAAATTGAAACAGAAATTCAGGAGTTTGAACATAAAATGTTGACGAAAGTTGATGATTTTGAAAAGAGGTTGCAGGACGTTGAAACGACTAAAGTTATTTCCCAGGTGGTACATCAAGTAGCAAATATCAAACTAAAACCACCATCATATGATGGAACAACATCGTTCGGCATCTTCAAGTTCCAGTTCGAAACCGCAGCAGATCAAAATGTTTGGAACGCTGAAAATCGTCTAGCTGCATTAATAGTTGCTCTTAAGGGGGAAGCAGCTGAAGCATTACAGGCAGTGCCGGAAAATGATCGGAAAAGTTATGCAGAGGTGATGAATGCATTGGAACGTAAATATGGCAGCGACCATAAAAAGGAGTTATACAGAATTGAGCTAAAAGGTCGCTTGCAACGAAATGGTGAATCTCTACAGGATTATTCCTCGGCTGTAGAGCGGCTTGTTCATTTAGCACACTCAAATACACCACCATATTTCATGGAGAAAATGAAGATTGAGGCTTTTACAGATGGTATCCGAGATCCAGAAATTAGGATCAAAGTAATGACTACACCTAAGGCGACTTTCCATGAAACTGTCGCATACGCAATGCAATATGAGATGGTACAGAGGTTGTGTATGCCATCTGGTGGATGCAGAAAAAGGAATGTAGAGGGGAACATCAAAGGGGAAGTTTTGGCACACAGAGATAGAAGCGACATCAGATGCTGGGTATGTGATGAAGAGGGTCACATGGCACGGGAGTGCAAGAAAAACGAGGAAGCAGACAGAATGTCGTCTTCTGTGAAGAACAGAGGAGCCGAAGAAATGGAGCACGTAGGGTTCAGGAACAGCAGTAGAAAACTCCTGTGCTGGATATGTAGGAAATCGGGCCATATCTCACAGGACTGCTGGAACAGGAAGCGTGATAGATCTTCGTCTCCTATTCAACGGAAGCCTGTTGAAGGTGCAACTGTAAAGCCAAAAAGTGAGGAGAATGCAGCCTACATTCCAATTTCAAGAATTGCGGTAAATGGTGAAAGCTTGGGTATCAACGGACAACTTGAAGGTAAAGGTTGCTTCATGACACTGGATACAGGTTCAGCTCGAACATTCGTTCGCAAAGGTTTAATTGATGGTGTTTTGGAACCATCAGATGGATTGAAACTCCAAACAGTAACTGGAGAATGCGCTGAAATAGAAGGTAAAAGAATCGCTGAAATAAAATTGGGAAATAACTGCTATCAACAAGAGGTGCTAGTGGCTGACATTATGGATGAAGTCATTTTAGGGATGGACTTCATGAAGGCGAAGAGATTAGTCTTCGATTTTGGATGTGGAATCCTAAAGGTTAATAATGTTGAGATGCCACTACTTGTGAATGAGGCAGAGTCAACAAATATTGGCAGCGATGAGGAACTACGCAGTGCAGAAGAAAATCCACCACCACCCATACAGATGAGGGAGAGAAACGTCAACCGACGCAGACGTTTAAACAAACGCCGAAAGTTAAAAAGGAAACAGGTCCAAGTCCATAACGAAGTGAGCGATGTAAAAGAGGTGGTTCAAATAGCTGCAAACGGGGATGAATCGCAGCTGAAAATGAGAATGGTTCGGAGACATGGCATTGTGAAACTCCCAAAGGGAAATGATAAGAAGCACTTTAGAAATAACGAAAATCCCTACTCATCACGGTGAGCTGACATAAAACAAAGTAATGGCCCAGTACTTAGAAAGGAACCGGAAGTAATTCTAAACAGCCTGGGAAATAGGAAAAGAAAAAAAAAATGTTTTTGGATTCAATAATTGGAGGAGAGAGCTAGATCCTGTTCGGGACGAACAGGCTTAAGTGGAGGGTAATGTTACGAGTGCAGAAAAATCTAGACGATTACAGAAAGATCTAAACGATTACGGTCACTTCCAGGAAAATAAAATCAACAAACAAGTTAATGAAATGAATATTGTTGTTGTTGTCTCTTCTTAGAAATAGGGTCAACATAAACGATTTTATGAATCAAATCAACATAACGTAAAATAATCGAGTATTCTAATGTTTTCTCAAGGTTTCTGGAAAGTGATGTCGAATTATCTAGAAGTATTGCAGAAGGTATATAAGAAAAATGCCTTTTGTAGTTTTTAATTATTTTTATTTTAAACCTGCGATTGTGAAGTTAAAATTATAAAAGTGATCTTTAAATTAGTGAATAAAGTTATAAGTGTTATTGAATAGAAATAATTTGTGTATTATTTTGAACGTTGAGTTACTGGAAATTTCTACAATAAACCGTTGGAGTTTCTGAAGCTGTTAAAAGAATATTCTAGTTAAGAATATTTTTTGCTGCATTGTTTTTCTGTTGTTGTGAAACAATTAAGGTGCTGAATACTTAATAAAACCTGGTGTGTTTGCTTACTAATCAGTGATCGAACTCAGAAAGAGATTGGGAATTACGTTTATCGAATTGTGAGTTAGGCCAATTCGAAGTAAGGTTGGAAAAACGTAACAATATATATATAAATTTTTTTTTTTTGTTTTTTCGTCTCCGCTTATCATATATAGTCGTTTGGCACAAACATTTTTCCGAAATTCCGAGATGAAGCCCATTGCAATAGGTAGATTTTTATATGAAATCTACCTAAAATTATTGCATTCGTCGCCATTATTGATGATATCCCAAATATTTATTTCTGGTTAAAAATGTTATGTTGTTAATGAACGAAGATAAATAATAAACATACAAAAATAAATTATTTCAATAAATAATTTATTATAATATTTATATTTTAAAATGACATTAAAATTTTTTAATTAGAAAAAGAACAAATAGAAAAAAAAATAAAATAATTTTATTATTACAATAAATTATCTAAACAATCTTAATCTAAAATTTTTCTTCACATTTTATGTTTTCAAACAAGAATCAAATATTGAACAATTATTTGAAGACATAAAATAATATTTTAAAATACAGTTTAGAGAAACTATTTTGTTTACAGTTAGTTAGTTTATGTATATAGCCACGATGAGGTTGATGAAATTATTAAAACTAAATTTCAATATAAAAATTATTCATATAAATAAATATATTTGTGTTATTGTTCTACGTTTGTTTATGGTATAATATTTGGATTTTGTGATGGTCCTTTTGAATATTTTGGCTTGCATACACATCCACTTTCTACAAGAACATAATCTTGTCCAGTTAGTGTTACCGGTCCTAATGGTATGACAAGGAACAAATATGGTACATACGTTTGAGTACATTCCCCTCGTACAACATCACATTCGGATGATCTGTAAAAAAAATTAAGGCATTTTAAATATCAATTTTATGTTTTAGTTTTTGTGTCTGGTTTATTTTAGGATAAGTATAGAGGGAGAAATCTTAAAAGAGTTGAGCGTGAGGATGGTATTCGAAAAAATAAGGAAAATCAGATAAAAATTATACAAAAAAATAAACTTCTATTTTAAATCAGAATGTACACGGTCTGAGTTTAGAAAAAAATGGTGTCGAGTTATGAAATGGATGTCATAGCTCTACAGAAAGTGAAACACTCAGTTATCTAAGAACCAGGTCTGGAAAGATGCTAATATTACCACGCTTCTTTTCGAGAGTACTGTCTTTACTAGCCTTTAGAGCTCGGCAGTCACCACTTCCAAACAAATGAAATAATTTTGTGTTTAATTCCAACTGCCGGTTTTAAACTTCTGTTTTTATATGTTGATTTCTGCAGACAATATATGCTTGATAAAACTTCGAAACAAGGCATGGATGTGTTTGAAGCAACTATTTTTTTAAGCTTAAAAAACTTGACAATTCCAGGCATTTTGTTGGTTGTAAGTTTTTGTTGATTTGTTATTTAATAAATTTTACTTATTTTATTTTAATTTCATCTATATCCTATCCTCTATCCCAGCGTTTCTCAACCGTTGGTCCGCAGACCATCAATGGTCCGCGAATTTTTTTTATATTTATTTCCAATTTTATTTTATTCGAGTGCTTTTTTCACTCCTCAGATGTGAATAATATTTCACAAATAAAATTTTTTTTCTCCGTTAGCATATAACAATTCTATTTTCATGCAGGCTTAATCCCTTATGAAAATGTTGTCTTCAACTATTGTAAAATTATTTTCGCTAAATAATAAATTGCTGTAGCTATGTTTTTTGCATATAACTTTATTATTTAAATCAAAGCAACCATGAAAAAATTGAATATTAATTTAGGATGTTATGTTGTCGATTTCTAATTTAATATTTTATAAAGTTAAAAAATATAGTTAATATACTTCCTATACATAATGAACTATTTTACGCATTCTTAGATTTGCGTAAAACAATACTTTTTTCGACTTCAATTAATTTGCGCCCTCTTTTACTCTATCCCCTCTCTCTACGTCCTCTTATTGTTACTTTCCAGCCTATTTTGTTACTTTACGCCCTCTTGTAGGAAGTATAAAAATGTTGTATTTACCACAGATACATCGACTAACGTCTCAGGCAACAAATTCTCACTCGGGCTGAAATGTATGTAAATGTAATGCAATGTAAATGTAATGCACACCCTTCGTACATAAATAACTATTATATGTTTACTATAGTAGAAAAAATTTCATTTCCTATGCGAGATGAAAACGTTTTACGTTTACGTGAACAAATTTTCACTCACAAAAAACAGCAAATGTACTATATATTTTTCATACCATTCTCAGTCGTATAAGTAAAATTTTAATTTTTTTATTTCACTTCTATGGAGTTGATTTTATTATTTTCTTCCATTCCATATGCAGAAAAAGAATTAGAAGAATTCCGTCATTCTTTTTATTTATTTTAATAATAATACTTGCATAATTGGACAAACCATTCAGAAAAATAATCTATTTTTATTTTTAATACGAAGGGAAGCATCAAATTTGAGGTAAAAATTAAAAGTGTGAGTATTTGAAAAAAAAAATTATCCTTCCGGTAACTACAAATAAAGGTTTATTTTTGTTTTTTTTACAAAAATAATTGTTTGTGTTATTAGTCTTAATAAAATAAATAACTTTCAATTTTATTCTATTGCCTGATTGCTGTGGAACACAATATTAATATTTTATTTTATTGAGTTTACAAATCTGTAGACTTGCGAGGGAATAAAATTTCATTAAACACGAACCCTATTTTAAAATTCATTAGTAAAACAAGTTAAACGAAAAATAAACAATGGATTTTGTTTTATGTTTTTTGTACCATTAATTTCAAACAATTAAATCAATCGGAATGGAAATTCAATTCAATTTAACCGTAGTAGCCGTTGCGTTTTTCAATATTCGAGAGAGGGGCATACGCATTAATTTGGATTCATTGTTTTTTGTATACTCAGAGCGTAAAATTTTTTTTGTTGATTTCTTTATAAAATAAAGTCAAATTATTTATAAAATACAATCAAAAAAATTTATTTCTGAGTTCAATACAATCAAATAAACTATTTTATTGTGTGCTGCAGCATTCACTCAACAGAATAAAATTAACAGCTGTTTATTTTATTCTATTAAGACTAACAACGCACACAATTATGGTTAGGTTAAAAAACAAAAATAAATTATTTTTAAATGCTGCAAACAATTTATTTGATTGTATTGAACTCTGAAATAAATTTTTTGGATTGTATTTTCTAAATCAAAAATAACATTTTTGCTCTGATTATACAAAAAACAATAAATTCAAATTAATTCGCAGGTCCCTCTCCTGAATATTGAAAAGGGCAAAGTCTATTATGATTGAATTGAATTAAATTTCCATTGTAAAATAATTAGTATTTTTTATGATTGCTTTAAGGTTTCCCAATTCTCATTAGCTTTAGTAGTTCGAACTTTGATGTCTTTCATTGTATGTCATTTCATTTTCAAAATATCAATTGAATAGGCTTCGAAATTAAATAAAATTTATTCTATTTTTTGAAATTAATGGTCCACAATAAAATAAAATTCAGTGCTTTTTTTTGTTTTACTTTTTTTATCAATGAATTTAAAAAAAAATTAATTTAAATTAATACATGTTACTCTGTCGGAAGAATAAAACGTTGTGCTGGGTTCGTGTTTAATGAATTTTATTGTCTCGCAAATGTATATTTTGACTCCAAAAAAAAATAAAGTAATAAACACTGACCTAATAAAATACTATTACTTTGAATTAGGAGTAAGAACGATATATTTTTTATTTTTAAAATAACGGAGTAAATTAGTGATATAAGAAGAGCTTTAAACTCTGTTTGTTACACATCGAAATTCGTTCTTTTCTTTTTTTTGGTTTCTTGAAACTTTATTTCGTTCACTACTGTTTAAATTACATTTAGTATCTAAGTGTGAGCAAAATATAACCTGCACTTTTATCCATCTAACATGAAATATGTCGCAAGGTCCAAATTAGTTGAGGATCACTGCTCTATCCTATAGTTCTTTATTTTATTATGCGGTATGATTTATTATTTAGCTATTAGAATTCATGTTGTTGTGGGACCTAGGTTTTAAAAGGCGTTTATGTGTTGACAGCTTGTCGTGACACATATTGTAATTCTACCGTAATTGCATACACGTTTTAATTAAAACCTGATCGTAATGAATCTTTATATATAAATTTTGTGCTAGACTCAACAATTCGCATTCCCAACTTAAGGTTTTCTGCTTTTGGTCAAATTATTTTCGTTGTATTACTTGTATACTTTAATTTTAATAAAAGCATTGCTGCAGCTATTGTGATTTAAATATCATCATCACTAACAGTACTCAAATGAACCCATGCGTCAAAGATGTTCTAGTCTCTGTTTTATTCGGTTAATCAAAACATTCAAACTATCGCGATCCCACACTGTTATAGTGAAAGAATTTTAACAGTTTCTTATATTTATATATAACTTCGATTATTTAAGCGTATTCTCAGTTTTTATTCTTACGGCTTTTACAAGTCGTATTTATACAAACAAAAATTTCACATTTTCGAAAATAAGTCGATAACTGTGCTTTCGAGAATTACAAAAACAACTGTTTTGCACTACAAAAAAAACCTTTCATATGACACCCTACTTGACATGCTCAAAAATAATTTTTTTTTTCAAAATTTCTACTCTCAACCAAAACAAAAAAACGTTTTTTTTTATGCAAAATGCCTACAACCGTGAATTTTTTTAAATTTTTTTCTTTTGTAATGTTCGAAGTTAAGGGGGGTGGGGGCAGAAAAAATGCTCGTTTTTGGCAATAACTCAAAAACTAAGCAGTCGAAAATTCATTGAAATTTTTTTTGAAACATTTCCATCTTTTTCGATTTTTCTAAATCAAACTCGATTCCTTAAAAAAAACTTTTGTTTTACTATCTCCTTATCTGTGTCCATAAAATATAGACAAAAACAAATATTCGAAACTTTTTTGTTATCAGCACACATTTTGGAAACACATTTAATAACTGTAGAAAATTTCAAGTTGAAAGCACAAATAGTTTGTGAGTAAATCGAGTATGTAGAAATTCTAACGGACCCCGAAATCTCACCAATAAGGTACCGTTTTTACTTTTTTAAAGTACGGAACCCTAAAAACATGAAATAATGACATTGAATTTTTTATTGTATATAACTATGAATGATCATTGTAAGCATTTTATATGCATCAAACGTTTCGTCGCTAGATTTCAACATCGAGAATCTTTGTTAGATCCCTATCCATGAATATTAGTATTCAAGTTACCGGAAATTCGAAATCGGAAATTACTTGGATAAATTAAGTATTATAGTAAGTCTCAGCCATGAAAAGTGAATTTATAGCAATAACAAAAGTTATATGTTGACCATCTACATTTCTCTATGGTATGCAATAAATTTAGTCAATTGTGGTTTGTCATGATTCCGATTCATTCTTTTTTGGCAGACTTGCAGTTTTTTGTAGGTCAAATATTATTGATGCTGATCCATCGTTGTCTACTAACCCAAATTTACTTGTCGGTAGTAAAACAATTTATTCTTCAGTTCAGAGAAAGGATAATTTGGAACAGCTTCTATAACGTGCTCTGTTTTTATCACAATCTGTTATTATAATTTTAATTCAAATAAAATTAATTGAAAGTAAAACATTCACTGTAATCAAATAAAAATTATCTGTCGATAGTTATAATTTTACGTAACACACAAATCTACTTAATTTTTTGTCAGTTTGTGCGAAACGGCGAAATTACTAATTTTTAATTACTAATTAACAGAAACTTTTTGTAAATTTTATTTTTGAATCTAAAGATTCCGAATCTTTATTGTAATAAATTTAATTTCTTCTTTAGGCAACAGTAAATAAATATTTTCAATGATTTCTGTTTTTGGATCATTCATTCTAAAGGTTTGAGAAAAAGTTAATGCTGAGGTTATACTTACTCGCAAACTTCAAAAACCACTTGTTGTAATAAATCAGGAAATTTTTGTACTATTGTAACGGGCTGACCCGATGTTAAACTAACACCATACATCGGTGCTGTTGTATTATATCGTGTTTTGCATAAGCGTGCTGGTGTCCCCGCACATTGTGCTCCTGATGAAATTGATCGACCTAAAAATAAAATTGCCAAATTTTAGATTATTCTCTTAATAACACCATTTTTCATTCATGAGTTTCATATAAAATAAAACCAAAATTTTGCACATTCAACAAATTTTGTTATGACTCATGTTATTAGTTTAACAGTTTTTACAAGTCTTACTGACCCCATTTCTTAATTTATCTTATTCTCAATTTCTTTCAAGAGAAAAAGTTCTAAATAGACAAACAAAATAGAAACATATTAATTCAAATTTCACTAATTCTTATATCTCTAATTGTGAATGTATGAGCCACATAATAAGGTTAAATAAATGATTAGAATAATCTCAATATTATTAATTCTTAAATGTACGGCTATTAACTGTAAGATTTAAAATGTAAGTTATATAATATTTCAATGTCTTAATGTTGGCAGATGTATAGGAATATTGTCTGAAGAAAGTAGAACGAAATTCTGTTTCAAATTATTTTGATTTGTTCTTTCGGTTTCACCTTAAGTTTACATTAGATGCACTTTCATTGTACTTTGAAGAATTCCATTTTCACGTAGAATGAATTTTATTATTTATAAAATCATGGTTTCAAATTCTCCCACATAAGAGAACCGAATGATTAATCTGACACATTTTACCTACGTCAATTCTTTAATTTTTCTTCCTCCTTCTCTGTTTATATTTTTAACATAATATTTTCTTTTGTGGAATTCGTTTTTTTAATCAATAACGGTTTTATAAAATATGTAAATAAAAAACATGTCGTCTAGCCAGTTATAAAATTTTATTAAAAAAAGCATGGAAAGATATTGATTTTATCAACTAAAGATATAACCGAAATGTCACAAAATATTCTAAAATAGTTGCTAAAATCCCAAAATCATTTACTAACACTAAACAAGTTTTTGTTTATAAATCGTTTTAGTTAAAAAAAAACCTTGACCTATTTGAAACGGTATCCCGTGTTTAATTTGAATAAGATTATTTCGATTCAAACCATCTCATCAATAATTTTTCCTCCAAAAAAAAGTTGAAATTTGTTACGGTTAAATAAGACATAATGAGATTATTTGCTTTACCGTTTACTCTTTTATAACCTAAGAAACCAAAAAAGCTCATTTGTTCAATAGCGTCACAAAGGTCTTTTTATTAATGACGAATTTTAATTCAAACCAGTTTATCAAAAAAACTGTACGCCACTGTAAATTTCTTTTTTTTTTGCTTAACGTTTTCTTAAAAATATTCTTTTAAGCACCGTCAATTTATATACATAACGGGGTTCTTAAATGAGTGAATAAAATAAAACAAAAAATAAACCAACATTCTTGTTCATGAAAGTAAACAAATAAAGAAAAAAAAATAATTTGAAATTTATCGATTGAATTATGTCATTTGCTATTAGTAGTTATTGTTGTTATTAAAATAATTATTTTGCACATTATATTTCGGCATTATTTGAATAAATTATTAGAAAAAATTTCTTTTGGTTTGGTTTTAACTTTTAAGGGAGAGTATCGCGCAAACGGAAGCAACTTTTGAAAAGGAAAGATTTACTCGACAGCGAAAATAGACGAACAAATAGGTGTGGATGGGACGTCACAATGTTAAATGGTTAACTCTACTTTTAAAACACCGGCGCACTGTTGTCGATTTTTTTAAAACCTATGATGAAAGTTTACATATCAGTTTCTTTATGCGACTCACTAGCTAGAGGAGCACTATTGCAATGTAAATTCTATATCAGACCTCTTTTATTCTTTTTTTATAGCCAAATAAAAGGCTGCTACTTATGATTGTTGTGCTAAAATCGGATTCTATGAAGACTTAAATCAATATAGGATCATACCATTCAAATACAAATAATAATAACATGTAACCAAGGCTACCAACGCCACACTAATACAATGCTTCTTTTTGGCAAACGTTTGTCTATTATGTTAGTATATCATATATGCAGGCTTTGGTAACATTTTATTATACCACATAATTACATATATATGTACATACAAACTTGTATTATTAAATTTAAACGTAATATCGTTCGCCTTGTATGTGGCCACAAATTGAAATAAATTATTGTTTTTCAGCTAAAACATTTAAGTCTGATAACTTGTTTTTGGCTCGATTCATTAAGTCCTACTAAGATTTTTGTTATACTAGCTTACAGAAAAACTATACAACATTATCAGAAATGAAACGAAAGTATAAAATTTTTAATATGCGAACTGGGAACATGTAATGGGTGTTATTAAATAATCAGAAATAAGAGTTTTGTGAATTTACAGTTTGCATGTTAAAACCCAGTTCTGTTTATTAATTGTACATGAGGTACAATCTGAACAACTATTACTGTGCACTTATTTGCTTTTTCTGAAAAGCTTGACTTAAGTAATAGCATGTTGATTATACTATACTATTTTTAAACCTGTACAGTTGGTTAACGCTTTTGATGATAGGCATTAATGTTATGTTATGTTATGTTATGTTATGTTATGTTATGTTATGTTATGTTATGTTATGTTATGTTATGTTATGTTATGTTATGTTATGTTATGTTATGTTATGTTATGTTATGTTATGTTATGTTATGTTATGTTATGTTATGTTATGTTATGTTATGTTATGCTATGTTATGTTATATTATGTTATGTTATGTTATGTTATGTTATGTTATGTTATGTTATGTTATGTTATGTTATGTTATGTTATGTTATGTTATGTTATGTTATGTTATGTTATGTTATGTTATGTTATGTTATGTTATGTTATGTTATGTTATGTTATGTTATGTTATGTTATGTTATGTTATGTTATGTTATGTTATGTTTTGTTATGTCATGTTAGTATAACATTAACCAAAATTCGCTAAAATGAGGCACCTTAAAAATTTCTTAAATTAGCCACCTACATCATTTTTAACTTTCTACAAAAAACCTAATAATATCACAAATGACCAAAATAATAATTAAATATAAAAATTTTATTTTTAATAATTTTGTTTATCCACATTCAAATGATGAAAAAAATAAATATAAGAAAAAAAAATGAAATGCAAATAAAACAAATTTAAACCAAACCAATTTACTCAGAAAATCAAAAACAAAATTAATCGAATTGATGTCAAAAATGTATCACGTTCAAGTTTTCAACAAACAATTATACAAAATGCACGCACTTTGAATAAATGATTTAATCAAAATAAATGACCACGAAAAAAGCCGGGGAATAAAAATTAATAATAAATAAAAAAAATTGCAAAAACAATTCAAAGAAAGTGAATAACATTATTATAGTGATTTGATTGATTTATTGTGGAAAGTTATGTGATTGAAAGTTTTGATTCTGATTTTCGTTTAAATTTTCTATTGTTGTGATTACTAGAATTTTTACTATGTCTAGTCTGTAACACGACTTGCAATAATTTTATTTTTAATAAAATTTTCAATTTATTAGGTTGATTTGTGTCATATGAAAGTTGTGAGAAAACTTGTTGCAAGATACAATAATAGTGCATATAAATAATGACAGTAAAAAATTATTAACTTACTTGATCTTGATCCATGAAAATCGTCAAAGTTTAAACTTTCACTGTTAGCTTCATTATATGCTCTTAATAGTGTACTTTGTGTGACTAATGGGTCTAACGTTGGAAGCGCACTCATACGTCCTCTTCTAGATCCACCATTCCAATTTGAAAATGTTCGTGCTATCGTCGAACTATTCAAACAAAAAATTAGTCGTAGTTTGTTACACATGAAAAAGATTTTCGTCTTCTTACCTTGGATACGGTGAATTATTTGGTCCGATACAATTCGGTGAATCTAATAAAGCATCTCCAGCGATATATTTTAAACCTCTCCCTCCACTACATTTATCTTGTGAAAAATTTGGCCATAATGTTTGTGTCGCATGTGTGTATTTTATTTGTAATATCACTATTGTTGCAACTATAACAATGGAGGAGATCTATAACAACAAATAATAAAAAAAACGTAAAAAACTTTATATTTCTTTGAAACTATGAGAAATAATTTTTTTGCTATATTTTACAAGATTTTTGAACTTGTTAAAACCATTTTTATTATTATAAATAATTGTCATATTTCATTTTTTCTGTGATAGTTAGATTTTTTTATTTTGTTATTTAATCTAAACAAAGCGATACGGTAAAATGTAGGTTTTTAAGAATTGCAAGGAAATTAAAAGCATCCGGTAAATTTAAAGAATTTATGATGTTGGGTGATTTCTATTATTATGTATGAGATTTTAAGTAGTGAGTTTTATGCTGTGTTTAAACGATGGTTTATTAAAAATATATTTTCTTTTTTCAAAACAATTTATGAATCACTTACTTGATTGAGATTAAAAATACAACATTTTATTTTCAAATCAAATTCTTTTTATGAAAGTAAATTATTTATGTTTTCTAGGTTCGTCGCTTAGGCTAGGTCTTTTGACTTTTTGTGACTGCTTTTCTATTGATATTCATACAACATGTATACAAATATACAGTTTCAATTATAAAAATATCTGCAGTATCTACTAGATAGCATAATACTTAGATGTTCTTCTAAAACAATTCATACTAAAAATAAATAGTTAATCGTATAAAGAAACCCAAGAAATGAAAGGACTCGAAAACATTTTTGACATAATCCCAAATCATTCATCCTAAGTCCTATGTGCTTCATCATTTGTTTTTATTATCCATGTATTTGTTTTTAATCATTGTCTTCATTTGAAATTGTAGTATAGTAAGGTATCATAATTATTTCATAATTTTAAATCAAACTCCCAAGGCCAAAAAGTAGCATAGAAGGAAATATTTTGAAATATGTTGAACTTGCAACTCCTGCCACACTTCTGTTCCACTCAAATTATCGAGAAATATAAAACATAATTATCAATCCATGTCTACAACTATCGTAATTTGATTAGAGATATCATCCTTGTAAAACTTTTTTTGAAGTGAAACTTCTTTATCGGCGTATAAGAGAAATTTTATAGCAGTGCTAAATTAAAAAAATTCGATTTCAAAAAATTCGATCGTCACGATTTTTGGTTACGCGCCATATTGTTTTTTTTATAGATTTTAATTTTGTTTTGGTAATTTTATTTTTATATTTTTTTTGTTATAAATAAGAAAATTAAAAATAAGACTTTTTTTGTTTTCAAGATAAGGCAATGAATATTATGAAAGATAAAAGCTTTTTTTTCTATTGATTATTGTGGTTTGTACGGTTATGTGAAAAGCAAACAGAATTTATATTTGGTTTAGGATTTGTTGTTGACGATTGAGATTAGGGTTGGTTGGTAAGAAATATCTTATCAGAATTGATTTTTAAAATAAAATAAAAAGAAAAGATTTAAAAGTTTTTATATTGGGAAGGACTTAAAGCGGCTTTAAACATAAACAAAGAAAATTATGTTGGTGGTTAAATTAGTAGTAGGTTTTGTGGTATGACTTGAATTTAAATATAATTACTTTACAATGTAATCTTTTACCGTGGGCAAAATTTAAAGAAGCAGAATCATTCATAAAGTTTAATCTGAAAATGTTAATTGTGAAAATATTTTCCAAATTAACTTCAGATTATTGAGAGATAAAACGTATAAAAGTATTTCGAAATATTGCTGAAAACCCTTTGGCGGCTAGTAAACAAATTTATAATTTAAATAACAAAAGAGTTGAAGGTTCTTCAATTTTTCCAAGTAGTAAAATTTCCAAATCAATTCGAAAAGGAAGTAATAGCAACGAAAAATGATATATCATAAAGAAGTTTCGCTTCTTACCTGTGTACTCTGGTTTTTTTATTTTATTTTTTTATACACATTTTTTTATTTTATTTTTTCTGTAGGTTCGTCTTCTTATTAAAGTCTTTTGATTTTTTTGATTTTTTTAATAAAAAGTGTTGTGTTATAGGGTTTACAATATGTGTCACAACAACACGTAAATACCTTTTAAGACATAGGTCTCACAACAACTTGCTCTTTAAGGTGTTGATGAACGCTTTTTTTAAACCTCTGCGGATTGAAACCACCTGAGAGTATGCATTCCGGCAAACTATTCCATTTGTATGCAGTTCGGACAAAGAAGTCTTTCTGCAATCTGCCAGTATGACAGCGCGGAATCTCGACCGTTTGACTGGCTGCGCTAGCCGATTGCCGAGTGAAACGGGGTAAGAATAAGTTTGAGGCATGATGCTACTGATTTCATCTGAACACTGTTGATGACGATATTTTTAAAAATTGACGATATTTCTTTGATTAAAGAAAAATTATAAAAATTTTAGTATCCAACTGTTAAAATAAAAAATTTTAGCTATAATTAGTAACACTGATCTTTCTATTAATATTACAAAGCCCGGCTTTCATAAAACTAAAAATTCTATATTATTGGATTTAAATTTATTATCTTTTAAAAATTTCGAGTCAAAGTTCTTTTAGTTTGTTAAACTGTTTAAATTGCAAAATATAATATTCGTTTTATTATTATAAATCAATTACTCAGATAAAAACAATTATTTACGATTTTAGTTGCTTAAATATAGATAGAAGAACTTAAAAGTTTTAGCGCAAACAATAAAATGTTCTCCATAAAACTATGTTCATATCAAAGTGTTAATGCACTTTCTGGTAAAACCATTAACTATTCCTTTGTTGGATTTACAAATTAAACATACATTGGAATTTTAACATTTGCTATATATAGGCTGGTTGAAAATAAAAAAGAACAATATATTGAACAACGCATACATTCTCATAACAATAATCCTATTTAAAAATTTTGTTTAATAATCTACAAACAAACCATGAAAAAAAACATAAATAGATGAAGAAGACTAAAGAGCAACATAGCAATTTATTGTTTCAATAGATGTACTAAACTGAAACGTTAACCATCGCAATGTACATTTTGTTGTACGTTTAATTATTATTTCAAGTTTATAGTTTTGATAGTGAAATTAATTGAATTGTTTTGTGTTAGGTGTTTAAGTTTAATGAAACAATTATTTGCGGTTTGGTATAGTACAAGAGCAATTTGTTGTTAATTTAGGATTGAAACTTTTCTTTTTATAGAGACGATTTATTGCATTAAGGATTTATTGTTCAGAAAAAAGTAAATTCATCATTTAGTTCCAAGGTTTTCGATTTTAATTTCTTTAGGTTTAAGACCTTTGTTTAAGATTTAAGTTCAAATTCTGTTATGTTTCAGTCTTCTAGATTATAACTGAAAGTCTTTTATATAGCTATGGATATATGATTTAAGTTCAACTGTTGGGTTGAAATTTTAGGTCGACAGTCTAAAATCAAATTTCCATTTCTAATATGATCTCTATTCCTCGATATAAAACCATCGATCTGGTATAAAGTCTTGAAGACTTGAAACTTTCTAGGCGTTAAACTATCTCTGTGGTTAGAGATTTGAAAATAGGTATCTTTTGTTTTTGACTTAAGAATTAATGTATAAGGAATTAATACATAACTGGCTTAAAAGTGGTTATAGTACATCCTGACAATACATATGGATTTCCATGATTTTCTTTTACATACCAAAACTGTTGAGAACGTAGCCCGACATTTAAAAATACTGCAGTATTGACCTTATTCTGTTCAATAAAGCTTTAGACGGTAACCGGGACGACTGTTGCACTGCGATTACCAAATACAACACAAATCCGCTCATATATATGAAGAAACATCGATTGTTTAGCCAATATCCGACACGTTCCCAGAAAAGGATTTAAAATCTGATATGTTAAATCTAACAAGGGTTCGTTCGTAAACACCAAATCGCTTGCTTATTTTCATATTTTGACGTTTGTGGCTGGTAATGGTCGTTCTTAAACTATTTCTTGCCTATTTAAGCAAGCGATTTGACAGATAAAGTTGTTCGGAAACTCCATTTCTATTCCAAAATAGGCGATTTGATCGCCTATTTTGGACTCGCTGTTTTTGAGATCCTAAATAAGAACTGAGATCTAAAAGTGACATTTCCGGTTTTTATTTGATTTAAATCAAAACAAATACAATATTATTATTAAAAATATAAATTTAATATTTTATTTTGTGTGTCTCATTTATTTACTTGAAATATGGAAATTGTTTTTTTTAAATCTGCATCTATTTTTTTATACAAAAAATAATAAAATAAAAATTCAAAAATTTAAATTATTTATTTTTATTTTTCATAAATTGAAATCTGCAAATAATTATTTTTTTCACACAAACCAAACATGTTTTGTGTTGTGTTTAGTTTGTTTTTTCTGTTGTTAAATTAGTATTATTATTGTGATAAGTTTTAATAATATTTATTAATTTTTAATACTTCATATATATATTTAGGCAACTGGTCGTTCGGAAACAAAATGCCATTTCTTGTTCTTGTTGAAGAACTGATAGCCACGCCCCTTGGAATGACAGTTGCCTATTTTAGAAAATAAGCAAGCGATTTAGTGTTTCCGAACGAAACCCAACTTTACTAGCGAGCTAAAATTGGCAGGTATTATGATGTGCGGTGAGCAAATGAGATAAATATGAAATTCGTTTATTATACACAATTTCCAATAATTTCATCTGCAACGATCATGGTACTGGCAAAAAGGTGGACTAAAAAATTTGGCCTGCTTAAGAGATTTACAAAATATTTCACTACACACTAGTTACTCCACATCTAAAAGCACTTTATCGTCTTTGTGTTGAATATTATTGAGGAGCATGGATTGGATCGTTGCATCTGTTTTCGTTTTGGTTCTTTTAAAAGCTATGTTCAAAGAGATTCTAATTGAATAGTTGTAAGTGAAATTCACATCAAATTTATTCCCTACTACAATGTTACACCTTGTTGTTTTTTATAAATATCGTCATCAACAGTGTTTATAGATGAAATTGATTCCATTATTCCTTAAACATATTTCAATTATCCAATTGTCAAAGTAAACTGTCCCACTAACAGAATGCAGGACATAAGAATGCTGACAAACAGGGTTGTTACGACGCTGCTTAGTCAGGTGAGAAAGTTCATACTTCGAAACGTTTGTTCTTTGGTGATGGTGTAAATAGGCAAATTATTCAAGCCACGCCTACTCTTCGATTTCGTTTTCAACATGCCATAGCTCTTTTCACAAGAGAATAAAACTTGAAATTGATGTATTATTGATGTATTATTGATGTAGTATTATTTATTGGTGAGTTTAAGTAAACTTTAATACATAATTGCTGATTTCTAATTATTATTACTGTATGTGATATTTCAACCTATGTTGTATACTTCTTCGAAATATAACTCTGGACAAAAAGGGCATGCTTGAAGAAAATGTTGGTCGGCATCTTGTGAAATTTTAATTTACCTCAAAATTATTTATTCTTACATCTGGTATAATACTACTATAATATAAACAACATGTTTAATATAGAAAAACAATATTTATACTTTAAAATACCGTCACAGCACGCGCAATGATTATCGTTTTCGTTAGTAAAAGAATACGAGATTGAGATTTTTAAGATAATAATTAACTGAATGCAAACCGATATCACAAACAACCGAATTAAAGGTGAATGTGACATTCGGATGATCCTAAATAAAGTTGTAGCTATGTCCTCTAACTTAGCCCCGCGATTTTGAAAAAAAATTTAAACAAAGTTGTACAATACCAGTGTGCAGTTGTGCTACTATGAAAGAATTCCATATTATCAATGGAAAAAGGACCCACTAAAACGATTTCTCGAGTAGAAGTTAGCCCCGCCATTTTGAAAAAATTGAAAAACTTGGTTTCCTGCAATTCGTACTATTTATAACTTTTTAGATATTTCGTATATTTTTTCATAAATATATAAAACAATTTCATCAATTCATGTGTTTCCTGCAATTCAAACAAATTTGTACTGCTTTATTATATAACTTGCAATACATTTGTTTAGAATAAAGCCTTTTCCCGAACAAATAAATGTGAATTTGGACAATATTATGAGAATCGTATTGCATAACATTAAACGGTAAAGAATTTACGGCAAACACATTTCACAATAATGTCTAAATTGAATTTAGACATTTGGTGCATTCGATTTGACTGAAACAATTGACAAAACAACAACAACTGCATACAATTTTTCAGTTACTTCCTTCATTCAAATCGAACGCGGCTAATATTGTGAAATTCATTTTCCGTAAAATCGTTACTGTTTAATGTTATGCAATACGAACTTAACAATATTGTTTAAATTCACATTTATGTGTTCGGCAATATGGCTCCAGACTTTTATATACGATAAGAGTCGGATCAAGGTGTAATAGAAATAGAGCAAACTCTAATGGAGGTTTTCACATTCGGTCCCTATCAGGAATTATATCTGGTTTTCCCTAATTTGTATTTACATCAGAAACCATAGCTGATTTCCCTATTAATGGATGTCCTATTTGTTCTGAGTTGCAGCCATCAATTTCATGCATTTTTTTGTTTGACTGTGCCTGATAATATAAATACAGCTTTAGGGTTATATTGTCATATTACATTTGTGTGGACTGATTTGATTAAAAATTAATTTATAATCCTGTGGTGTTTAGGCATTGTCTCAGTTGGGGCTATTAACTTTGCATATTTTTTATTTTATGACTCTAATCTTACTATCCGAGTTATTATCCATTGTTTTTAAATCACTTGCAGTTTATTGACAATTGATTTACAATATTTACCAAATTAATACACCTATAACATGAGCAGAAATATATTAGTTTATTTGTGATGTATTGTACTTTCTGAGGGAGACCTATAACAGCCCTATTTTACGATTTACTCCTAAATATTGTTACAACAATTTAGTGTACCCCCAAAGTCTTTTACCCCCGTACCAAAGCACATAAAGGTAGTACCTAGTTCACAAATTCTCAACCTTGGGACATTGCTAAAAAAAAATCACAGATGAATTTAGTTTTATTAGAGAAAGTAATTTATTAGAAAACAAGTTTTCAATACAATGCGTTATGAACCGGAATTTAAATAATAGTAAAAATAATAAAAACAAAATTAATTGTTATTATGAGTAATTAAATAATTCAAAAATTATAATTATAAAATTTACAACTTTCACACATTGTCGATTTTTGAAGAAAAAAATAAAAGCTCACTAATTTGTCAACCACATTAAAATTTGGTTAACTAAAAAATAAAAAAATAAATAATAAAACTCATACTCATATTTATGGTTTTATTTGTATGCGTATCCCGAACACGATTTTAAGAGAAAATTAATTTATTGTTGTTAGATTCTATTTCCACCTGCTTTTTTTGTTGACTAACATGGAGTTCTTAAATTTTACTTTTTTTTTATTAAAAATCAACGAAAACTAACAACATGTATATTTTCATTGTATTCGAACAATCCACTCCACAAACAGAATGAAAACTCATTTTTTTAAATTAATAAAAATGAACCATTTCAAATTAATCTTCTTTAATCAACCCAGAAAAAATAACTACCTGGAAGTCATCAATAAAGAATATACCAAAAAAAAATATCTTATAGTTTTTAACCATATAACTTTAGCATAACGGAATGAGTTTCGAAGTGATAAAAAAACAAACAAAAAACTTGCTAAGAATTCATTCTCATGAAAATAAATTTTGTTTTTTTTTCAGGTCAAATTTGTTTTTTTCTTAAACTTATATAATGATATAGTTTTGGATGCAAAACTTAACATATATATTTTTTAGATCCATGAATCAATATATCGTTGTACACACGGTAAATGCATAAGAACGTATCATTATTAACTCTTTCCTGTTACTCGATATTATCTGTATGTATGTTTAAACTTTGAAGACACATATGATTGTTGTTGATCTTGTATTGCTTTTATTACTATATAGTGAAAAAAATGTTAAGAAGATATAAAAGTTGTATACAGTTACAGTTTCGGTTATTTTAAGCAGAAATCAGATTAAAAGTTTGGTAATATGAGAATCACATTTTTTTACTAAAATTTAATGCCAAAGCTTCATTGCTGCTAGATTTATACAACATAATATGTAAAAAGATATATTCTTTTTATCATATGTTTAGTTGAATGTGTGTAAAATACAATCAAGGTCCTAACCATCGATGTAGGTAAACACAATGCTCGACTTAACAGTGTTGTATGACATAAAGCTCCTAAAATAATGTTTTAAAGTACTCAGAATTGCTTCGTGCCGTGCTTTGGTGAACTACCATGTCAAGAAAAAGTTTTCGGTCTTCATGGGCCATCTTGGTTGCTTGATATAATATGACTTCTGTTCTTGTCTCCTTTTCCGTTAGCATCCTCGGTGGATGTTAGTCTGTAAAAAACTGTAGGTAAAATTGAACAAACATTTGTCTGTTGAATTTATTTCAAGGACATGTTGTTTGAATATGGTTGTTTCAAGAAATTAGTCTGTTCATGTTTATATTTTCACTAGTTTTCTGTCAGATTTAGAATTGGCTTATGATAAATAATGATTAATAATTAGTTAGTCGGTGTTGATCCATAATCCAGGCAATTTTCACAATTTTTGTGGGTAACACTTTAACAACAATAATCATCAAACAGTTAATTCACTATGCATTTTGTTCGGGTAGAAACTGTTAACACAAAATTCTTCTTTTTTTCTATAGCTGTTTTATTGATTCAACTTCCTGGTCAGTTGAGCTATTGTAATGCCACTATATACATAACGCAGGCATTTGAGATAAACATTCATTCGCTGATGTACAACAACTTACTAAATCTGCATGTACCCTAATTATAGCACAATCACAGGAAAATATATCATTTATTGACCAGCTGTTTATATTTTATTCGCAAATCGAAGATTCAGTTTCAAAACCATAATATTTTTTTTTGAAAAATTACAATTTATTTTTACCTGAATGAAACTAAAAATCTTAAAATTATACTGTTACCTCGCAAATCCTAATCAGACATCATAATTTAATTATCTTTTTATTACCGCATAAAATTGTAATTAATACAGAAAAAGAAAAAAATATTACAGTAAACACTCAAATACAACTGATACGATAGCAAAATTTCACCCACAAATATAAAAGTATGTCAACGTAATGATGACCATCGATTTTTTTTCTGTTATTTGCGGATGTCCGATTTTTTTTTATTTTCCAACCACAGAATTTAATCATCATACAATATAAATTATTTCTCTCATTATTCTTTTATTTGTTGTACTAATTAAAATACATATCGTTCATCAACTTTATATATTTTTTTAAAATATTATTTTCTTAAAGAAAAAGAAAACACAACAGAAACGAAGAAAGAAAATTTAAAGAGGTTAACGGACTCAATTTTTATTATTTATTTGTTTAATTTTAAATTAAAAATTTTGTTTGTTGAGCAAATTATATTCATAATTTAATAAATTTTTTCATTCCGCCAAATCTCATAAAATTTTTTCACTTACTTTAATTAAACTTGTATTAATTTTATATTCCATTTTCTGTTTAATTATTATAACTTTAATCACAATTTCGTTTTTAAATTAATATTCTTTAATTTTACACCAAATAATTTCTTAATATTTATTTTAAATAAATAGCCACATAGTTACAAGAAAATGAAACTTTTTATAAATTATACTAAAAACTTTTAAGTGTAGTGAAAAAATAAAATAATTTACAAGGAAATGATAAGACGATGCAATAAGTCTACTGCTGACACTGGTTGAAGAAATACTGAATTCTTTTTATTTTATTTTACGTTTTGTTAAATTGTTGTGGACTTGTGGATGATGATCGTAGAGTCGTGAACTTGACTTTGCCAAGATCATGTAAATTTTTGTTTCTTTTTTTATTTTTCATTTATCGATCATGGAGTAGATATTGTTTTGCATAGGCGGCGATTTCAAATTTTCAGATAAATACCAAACTATAGGGTGATAATAGTACTCTAACCCACAAAAATAATGTATGATTCTTTATGATGATGATTCTTTATTCATTCTTGTTATCTGTTTTCTATATAAATGTTTTAAACGACTTTACTTTATAGTTTATACAAATTACATTTTATTTTGTTTTGAAAACATATATCGGTCGTTTTCTAGTCTATCATATGGTGCTATTACACACAAATTAAATTCAGTTGCTATCATCAACTTTTCAGATGATAGTATTTATTATTTTTGACTGTAGATGGCGAAAAGATCAAAAACTGCAAGAAAATACAAATAACTTTACGAAGTAATATTAATTTTTAAACAACAATTTCTACAAAAATCATTAGTTATTAAGTATTGATATTATGTTATATAATCGATTATATCTAAATTAGTGGTATATAAATTGTAAATAAATTATATACTGTAAAAGCAAATCAAACGTCAAAATGGCGACAATACATTATAGAGCAATTGTTGTAGCTTGTACAATAAGAAAATGCGCTAAGATTTAAAAAAAAAATGTGAATCGAAAATACGTAAAGAAAACGTAAAATTTTTACATTAAAATCTTGAAAATATGTATTTAAATATTTTATAACTAATATAATATAATTATTATTACGATTTTAATATGAAAATCAATTAATGTGATAATCGGTTTTAAACCGGTTGAATTTGCAGATGAAATCATCTGACAATTTTCTAGCAGTTAATTAGTAAACCAAATAATTTTTCAAAAAGTCAGTTGCTATCAGCTAACTTTTCTTGCAGTTTTTAAATCTATCTCACGCATGCTATCCCTCTTTTTCTCATGCAAAATATTTTTCATCAACTTTTCAGATTATGGTAACTGCAAAATTGATTATGGGAGCTGAATTTAATTTGTGTGTAATAGCACCAATAGATGGTATCTTTAAAAACATATAGTGTATTCTTTTCGGCTGTACCGAACAAGTTCCAACACCGAATTACCGAATTTTGTATTCTTTTGAAATGAATTTCAATACAAAAAAAATAATTCGGTGTTGGCGAAAAAAATTTGTTCGGTACAGCCGAAAAGAATACACTAATAATACCATAACTCTTGTATTCTATGTTCTAGTAATTTGATATATACTCGTTTTGCAATGGCCTAGAATTCAAATTCTATGAGTTCGAAGCTATTAGACAAAACTAATAGCGTTTTCGTTTCTCGATTTAACCCGTTCGGCAAAAAGCTATCATAATGAGCTCTTAAAGGTAAACTGTTTTAGATCTGATATCCGAAATAATCATCTCAAAGATAACATAAAGATATCAGAAAATCCTCTAATGCGCCACCTGCGGACATCTTTTAGATCTCTTCGAAACGATATCAGAAAGATAACATTTTTCTGAGTTCCGAATGATGACATATTAGAGTTATCAAAAAGATATTAGATTCTCGATTTCCAATTTTAGGTTATTTTAAATAATTAAAATCATAATTTAACGTAATAATTCATTTTTTTATTTAATTCTTAAATAAATAATTCGAATACATATATTGGTTAAGTAACAAATTAAAAAAAAAACTTATAAACTAATTATTTAGTATTTATTTACTAATATTATCACTGCACCTTGTTGCTGTTTTTGTTTAGTTTCAAACGATCGTCAGCATGCTGTAGCCAACTTTTTATTACATGCTCTATGTTGGTATCGTCCGCATTAATCGATTTTTGGCTAATTACATCTAAAAATACATGATGATTAAAAAATATTTTTCTATACAAGAAATGAACTGACTCTAAAGCACTTAAGCTTTTCGATCTTGATTTACCATATAGACAAACAATCACCTTTTATCAGCGCCATGTGGATCATATGTTTTGCCATAATCGTGTCTTTGGCACCCGTCCATGACATTCGGTACGCCATCACATCTGATATGGTGATAACCAACGCATTCCTTATATGCTTTTCGAAAGTCGTACCTCCGATTTGCTTGACAATGTTTTTCTTAAAAAAACAAAAAGAATAAAAATACAATACTAGACCATTTAAGATTAAAGCAAGATTTCATTTAATCATAAGTTAGAATATCGTTGCATAGTAAACCGGTATAAGTTTCTATCATGTGACAACGACTTTTAATTTGTTTAATTGAAATTTTAAACTCACATATTGAGTAGCGGCAATATTATTTTTTAATTTACTCTCGAACACACTTTATTGAGTCTTGGATTGAATCGGAAGTCCAAATTCTGAATGTAGATCTGCCAAATCAGATACATCATTTTTATCGGATAACATTAATAAAACTTTTGAAACTAATGTTTTCAAAGTTTTAATTTCACTGCAAAGCTTTTCTGTTTGGATATATTATAAATTAAAATATTAAAAAATTAAATTTAAAACTAAATATATATCTCACTTAATTGCAGAAATGCACTAGTTTCACATAAGATATTATATTTTGAATTAATTAAGAACTGACGCAAGCGTCTGTTCTTTTGGCTTTTCGACAGTTTTTTAAATATTTTCCTATTCGGCATTTTTATTGTCTTTTTGTTTTTGTACCGATAAAAAAGAAGTTTAAAAAAGGAATAATAAAAATTTTGATCTGAAATATGTTTACTGTTTTTATTATACAAAAATATGGAGGGGCTGAAATCTCACAGCTCTGAGATATCAAGACTTCGGTCTGGGTTAAGGATTTTGATATAGTTTTCGGCAAAAAACTTTTATGAGGACATGGTTTTTAGTTTTGGGCAGCGATGTATATCAAATAAAACTCTTTGTTAAAGTACTAGTATTTTTTATCTCTGTTTAAAAATTTATTACAAAACCAACACGAAACATCAATACGTTGCCGGAAAATTATAATCAAAAACCGTTCTTTTGACACACTTGACAACATGTTTTGACAAACTTATAATGCCATAATTCTCAATAATAATAATAAAATTTCATTTCAAAGAAACAATTTTAATTTTTTCCAAAAAATTGGGTAAAAAACTAATTAAAAATCTTTTGACACACTTGACAACATTTTTCTGATAAACTTATGATGCCATAATGCTCAATAATAATAATAAAATTTCATTTCAAACCAACAATTTTCTTGTTTTCCAAAAAATTGGGTAAAAAAAGAAATAAAAATCTTTCTTTCGACACACTTGACAACATTTTTTTGACAAACTTATAATGCCATAATTCTCAATAATAATAATAAAACTTCATTTCAAACAAACAATTAATTTTATTTTTTTTCCAAAAAATTAGGTAAAAAAATAAATAAAAATCTTTCTTTTGACACACTTGACAACATTTTTTTGACAAACTTATAATGCAATAATCTAGATTTTGGTCTCACATACCAATCCCGACCATCAAGATTTCTCCAAATTTAATGTTCCTACTCGTAATCACCTAAAATGAACATTTTTTAAGCAAAAAATATGCAAATTTCCTTGTTTTGACACCTTTTCGATTTTTTTGACACACTTCCGGTACAGTTATCTAACACATCGTCCTTTCGGCTCTTCCTATTAAGTAAACCTATTTTTAGAAAAAAAAATTTTTCAAATCCGTCCAGCGGTTTTCTAGATTTCGTCGGTTGTGACGGCCGGCCGACAGACAGACATACATTTTTTTTTTTTTGCTTTTTTAGAATCAGGAGGTCCTAAAACGTCGAGAAATGTCAAAAAAAGTGGGGGTAAGAATTTCACTTTGAGCTCATGAATGTAATACTTAGGTCTTTCAGACCGAAGTAATTACATTAGTTGACAAACAAATCACAATGAAAAATGGTTGAAATCAACCGCAATACCGATTTTAGGCTATAGAAGAATGTTGACCAGATGATATCATTTTTAGGTCATAGAAATCTCGACAAAAGTTATCATAAAGGTAACTTTTTGGTCTCCATAAACTGATCTCTTCAAAAGGTTGCCAAAAAGATAACAATTTTCTGAGTTCTAAAAGACACCATCTTTTAGATAGCTCTATGATATCTTTCCGATGTTCATGCCGAGCGGGAAGTTTTGACTTCAGAGCGGGCAAAACTCTTTCAGTTTTGCATTTTTATTTGCACTTTTGCATTTATTTTTTCAGTTTTGCCCTTAAATACTTGAGAATCGAACAGAAAAAAGTCACATTGTTTATATATGTCAACTTTGTTTAGTAAAATAAAGAAATTCAATTTTTTCAATGTATCTTATTATTTTAAAGCCATTTAAATATTAAAATAAATTCGATAGATTTTACCGCTGGTACTTGGCGAAACATGATGAATATAATATTTTCTTAAATAATATTTAAATACTTTTTTGTGTAAATAAAATTTCTTGTTGTTATTTCGCAGAGTTTTTGAAGTGAAACTTCTTTATCGGCGTATGAGAGAAATTTTAAAGCAGTGTAAAAAAAAGTCACGATTTTCGGTTACGCGTTACGCGCCATGTTGTTTTTTTATAGATTTTAATTTTGTTTTGGTAATTTTTTTTTTATAGATTTTAATTTTGTTTTGGTAATCTTATTTTTATTTTTTTGTTATAAATAACAAAATTAAAATCAAGAGTTTTTTGTTTTCAAGATAAGGCAATGAATATTATGAAAGATAAAACCTTTATTTTCTATTGGTTATTGTGGTTTGTTGTACGGTTATGTAAAAAGCAAAAGAATTTATATTTGTTTTAAGATTTGTTGCTGACGATTGAGATTATAGTTGGTTGGTAAGAACTATCTTATCAGAATTGATTTTTAAAATAAAATAAAAGGAAAAGATTTATTTATATTGGGAAGGACTCAAAGCGGCTTTAAACATAAACAAAGAAAATTATGTTGGTGGTTAAATTAGTAGTAGGTTTTGTGGTATGACTTGAATTTAAATATAATTACTTTACAATGTAATCTTCTACCGTGGGCAAAATTTAAAGAAGCAGAAACATTCATAAAGTTTAATCTGAAAATGTTAATTGTGAAAATATTTTCCAAATTAACTTCAGATTATTGAGAGATATAACGTATAAAAGTATTTCGAAATATTGCTGAAAACTCTTTGGCGGCTAGTAAACCTGGTTTATGAGGAACTCCAAAGCTCTACCACAGTTCAACTAATTGCCTGTCAATAAAACATGCAAAAATTTCCAAATCTTGTTAAAGAATTTAGCGTTTTGATTTTACTTACCATCAACCGTTGCAGGCAAACAGTGTGGAGTGTATCAGAGATATGCACGAAGATATATACTCACCAAACAATTGGTTATCAATAATCGGCGTTTTTTTTTCTTAAGCCTTATCTACCTAATTTCTGTGAAGTTGTAAATACTAGAAAAATGATATGTCATAAAGAAGTTTCACTTCTTACCTGTGTACTCTGGTACACACACTACTTTTTTATTATTAATACATTAACTATTTAGCTATATTTTATTAATGTGCTCGATCTGATTTCGATTTTTACATCATCTTCAGCAGCTCAGTCTTTTGTAAGCTCCTGAAGATGATGTAAAAATCGAAATCAGATCGAGCGCATTAATAAAATATAACTAAATAGTTAATTTATTAATAATAAAAACTCTGCGAAATAACAACAAAAAGTTTTTAAATATTATTTAAGAAAATTATAACATCATTAAAAATATGTTTTTTCTTATTTTTTATAAAATATTAAAATATTTTTTCCTTTTTACTTCACCACAATTTTAAATTGTGTGAAGTAATGCAATCTATCGAGAAAAAAAAAATCTTACATATCCCAAATTTTGTTTTTTCTTTTGTTTTGGACCGTTCTCTATCTAAAAAGCCAATAAAAATTTTGGTGTACGTCTGTGTGTGGGTGGGTGGGTGATTGGCTGACCTTTCTGCATAGGATCTTGATGAAACTTTGGCAAATGATACAGGTTCACTTGAAAATGGAAGATCTGGATTCATTTCAAACTTGGACAAAATATCGGGGGGTCTTCCGAACACCTCTAAGTTTAAATCTTGAATTACTTCTAATCCCGGCTTATGATCTTATGGAAACTTGGTATATAAAGTTTTAGTACTGTTTCCAATATTTCTGCATACCAACTTCCGGTTTGTCACTTCCGGTTAAAAAGTTTTTTTCAGGTGTTTATGCCTATTGTAGCCTACAGTTACCGATCGATTGTCATGAAACATTGGTAAAAGTTTTCAAGTAACATGAGAAAGATTTTATCATCTGTTGGAGAGCATTGGATAAAGGATTGGGGGGTCCACCATACAACAGGTGGTTTTTTCTACTATGTTTTTTATGTTTGTTGGGAGCACACAACATTCGTTCGTCTGTACGCATCCATCTGTACCTGATAATTGAATTGGATGAAACTTGGTACATAAGCATTTAGTAAGGTTCACAACAGTTCTGCATTCCAACTTCCGGTTTGTCACTTCCGGTAAAAAAAATTTGTTTGTAATTTTTTGAAGTTTTTTCAGTGTCTTTATGCATACTACAGCCTACAACAATAAAGCGATTATGATGAAACTTATGGAAAAGGGTCCAATTAGTGTGAGAGGATAATTAGCATCTTTTGGAACATATTGATTAAAGTGGCGGGGGTCTACCATACAACTGCTGACTTTTCACACTTTGTTTTTAAAGTTTGTTGGGAGCATATAGACTTCATTCATTAATCAATTTTAATGACACTTTGAAAAAAGGTGGAGACTTAAATGACAAAGAACTGATTAGTTTTTGGACAATATTAGGATAAGTGGTGGGGGGCCTCCCGAACACCTGTTTATTGTTTCAATGTTTGTTGGGAGTAGGAATTGCTATCCCGGGATCCCGACCCATTTTTATGATTCCGCAATCACGGGATTAATGAAAGAAAATCCCGGGATTAATGGATTGTCATATTTGCCGGCATTAATCAATGGAAACACGGAATCCTGTTATCCTATATTGTTGATTTGTTTTTTTTATCATATGCAATGTGGTCATATACCACTGGAAATAGCAATGAGAAAATACTTGTTAAGGTTTATATCTTAGAGGTGCTAGCGGATAAACTCTATTCAGTCAACGGTAGCATCGTCAATCTTGTTCCACTCTATCATGAAATATTTGCTAAAGCACTTGTAGATCTTCAGGTTGTGCTGAAGCTGAGCTAGAAAATCAAAGCAACCCATTACATGGTGTCCACCAAGTATGGAATTCTGGAAAGTCATGGAAAGTCAGGGGATTTTATTTTGGTCAGGGAAAGTCATGGAAAGTCATGGAATTTTTGTTATTTTCTGGAAAAATTTTATTTTAACAAAAACTTTTTTATAAAAATAAAAATTATATTGCATGCATTCTTTATTTTACTTATGTATGTCTCCTTTATACGTATTTAAAATATTTTTATAAGCGACATAGTTTATAATACAATCTATCTAATGTTATATTTTGAATGTCAGTTCTCTAAAATTTTTGGATACTCTAAATTTTATGTAAACGTTCAAATTAATATTTTTTCGTCAATGATGCAAAAAATCCCTTTACATTCTGTCGCTATGACAGCTGTGATCTCAACAATTACTAATCAGGCACTAACTAACTGGCAAAAAAATATATGTATTTATAAATAACAACGAGATCAGCAACAGTGCGATGAAGTTTAAGGGCATCAAGATTTGCTGTTAAATTTCTATCACACACAAATCGTATATCATGCATTGAACAGACTCTAACACAGCCGTTAGATGCAGCGCCCAAACTTGACGGCAATACTTCATACAAGGACGCATATAGGATATTAAGTCAATAATGTGGAGTGAAGTATTTTTCAACTTTTATAAAGGAGGCCGAGTTTTTTACACATGCTCATTGTTATTGTTATTAAATGAACATTTCATAGTAATTGTCATCTGCAATGGTGACTCCCAATAAACTAATGCTTTCGCATTACCGTATTTAATCTCCACACATATTGGTTGAAATATCTTTGGAAAACTCAGTTTTTAAACTAGAAAAAATAGTTGTATTTTTGGAATTAAACTTGATCAAATTTTGATTACCCCAATCGGAATTTTAAGCTACTAGTTTACTTTTAGTGCTGCATATCTGCAGGGGCGATGTATTTTATAATTTGAAGATTGGGTGAGCAATAATTTGTGCAGTTTTACCATCTGCAAAACTATTTATCGGGTTACTGTGGATTTACAACAGTTCGTTTATATAAATTAAAAACAGAGTGGGGCAAATTAGGGCTAAAATGCACCAGCTTTAATCAATTTAGACTCTAAAGAAAAGCCATCTTAGTAAATGTTGCAAATTTTGCAATATTCTACAAATACTTTATGGATGATCATTTTTCTAAGGAGATCAAATCAAAGTTTTTTGGGATTATTTTACGTGATTTAAGTACCAAGCTTTTTAAGATCAAATAAACCCCTCAAAAAATTCTTCAAATTCTAAATCCACTAACCATGTGTAAAGAAAAAAATCAACGCACTAACGTAGGGGTACACCATATTTTTCAAGTATGCAGTTCCAACAACAGTATACAAAGCTCAGTAGTAAGGCTGTACTACTGTATGTTTCGTTTCATAAACCGCATTAGCTATCAGATATCAAAAGTTTGTCTTCCAAAAAATTTGATATATGTGAATGAATAGTTGAATATTTTGGATAGGACTGGGAGTAAAGCTGTTGGTCTATCAATGATTTGAAATATCACATCTTGTTCCTTTTTTGTGGATCGACTGATATTGGGCTTCTAGCACAAAGAAAAAAATACTATACATTTATAAAATCTGTAGAACATTTTACTTAAAGTGAGTGCAAGTTCTTTTCAAAATTTGCTCGGAATAATAATTTGGATGTTGTCCAGCTTTGTTGATGTTTAACCCGCCCTTAGAAGTTTTTTGAAAATTTTGGGTTTGAATTTTGAAACGAAATTCTTTCATATAAACTCCTGAAGACTGAATTTAGGGTATTTATTCAGGAGTTTTCAGAATAGTGGTGTTTGAAGCAAAGCATTTCGAACCAGAAAGGCTTTCAATGATAGGAAGGTCAAAAGATTTAGTACAAATAGTACAAATAGAATAAGAATTAATGGCACTGTAAACACTTTTCAAATTGATATATTCGAAACCCAGGCAAGAATGAGCTAAGGGACAAAACTTAGGCCAATCCCGCGCCACAGATTTTGTGGTTCGGGCCAGGCCTAACATTTTCAAACGGCCCAAGCTTGAACCAAGTTTGGATTGATGTCCTGGGGCCAAGTCTGGCAAATAAGACTTGGACCAGGTCTACTAAACCAATTGTTTCCCCAGGCATCCTTTAAATGTATGGAAAAAGGTTGTGGCATCCAACCTCTTTCCACACTTTTATGTTTATCTTTATTTTGATGAATGTTACTCTTTAGCAACATTCATAAAAAATGATAAACATAATATGACTTCCACATGTTTACAAGGCATTGGACAGGTGAATAACGCGCATGGAGGGATCAGTTTTTATTGTTTTGAAAAATTTTTTTATTTTTGATCTACGGGTGTGACAACCCCGCGTACTCCAGTCCCTGCTATTGACATACGAGTTAACGTGAGATATCACATACCACTGGCAATAGCAGTGAGATATCGCTAGCCAAGGTGACATCTTAGGGGTGGTGGCGGATGAACTGTATTCAGTCAACGGTAGTACCCTCAATCTTAGCTGTGAAATAATCCTTGATGATGAGACGCTATTGCTTCCTTGAGGAAACGAGCCTTCATATAACTATGTGTGGACTTTAATCTTCAAGAAAGACAGTGCGTCACAGGATCAAAGGAATATGCAACCGGCTGGATTATTGGCAACTACATTTTTGTTTTGTTTCAGCAAATTTTTGTAAAAATTTGCTATTTACCTTTTAATTTACTTTTATTTTCTCTATTCTATCATAAAATATTGGCCTATGTCATATTTTGTCAGTGATAGGATTTTTTGTTTAGTTATCCATTCTTTAACAAAAAATTTAAAAAAACAAAAAAAAAAGATTTACGTCCATCAACACCTCTGAACGTATGTTGTTGTGGGACCTTGGTCTTAAAAGGTTTTTATGTGTTATTGTGACACATATTGTAATTCCTACTACACAACACATTTTATTAAAAAAAAATAAAAAAATATATTGAGCTGAATCTTAATTCAGTTTAGGCATTTACAACTGACCCAGACTGAAACCGAAGTTAACTAACCAAGACTTGGCTCGCTAAAACGGGCCCGATTTCGGTTCGTTGTTTAATATTGGCCGCTCGATTATTATTTATTAGTATTTTTTTATATATTCAAATGCAAAATAATCTACGTTAGCTTCTAAAAGCCAATTTGGCCGCCTTCGAATACATTTTTAGTTGGAGTTTCTATTGAAAAGGGAACCAATTTATTAATCGCGAATTATATGGTTTCAGCAAAGTTTTGAACAAAATCGTTTACATGGTCAGTATAAAACAATGATGATTGAAAGGGAAACCTTGGAAAAACTTCAAAAACCAGTGATTTCTATTTTTGAATAGTCAAACATTTTATCGAACTTGGATGCTGTTGTTTTAGTAAATCGGTTTATTATTATTAATTAGTCAAACATGTTTAGTTCACCATCCATTATTTCGACTCTTGAATAGCCGAAGATGTCATGTCAACAAGAGAAACAGATGCGGAAAACTCATCTGGAAAAACAAAGATTAAGCATCGAACAAGCATTGACTTCTACAATTTGACTACGCTATTAAAAAATCGTTCTGGAAACCTATATATAGTTCTACAACTAAGTTTTTTATGTAATTAAATATTTATCAGAATTTCAAATATTTTGTATATCTTTGTTGGAATTAAAACATGTCTCATGTCATGTAATATCGACTCAATCAAAACATTTATACATTTTAGGTTTTTTGTTTACAAAATTATTAGTTTTATTTTAAAAAAGTCATGGAGTTTTCATATTTTTGGTCTGGAAAGTCATGGAAAGTCAGGGAATTCGGTTTCGAAAAAATAGTGGACACCATGCATTAGTTCGCGAGTTGACGAATATCTCAATAACTAGCATAAAGGCAAAGAAAACCAAAACATTTTGAGTATTTAAGTATTTGCAGAATGGAAACTCTGCTTTTGTTGATGATACATCGAGCACATCGTTACTAAAATATGAATAATGTGTTTTTTATTTGAAAATTGTGTTTTTTCTTAATTTTTTATGGTTTTTCATACAAATTTTAAATCCCGAGACCCCGGGAATCCCAGGATTTAAAATTTATGAATCCCGTAGTCCCGGGATTTATACAACATCACGGGATTGCAATCCCTAGTTGGGAGTATACAACATTCGTTCGTGAATGAATTTTGATGACACTTTGGAAAAAGATGCAAATATGTATGGCAAGGAACTGATTAGTTTTTTAGCGATAGTGAAAAAAGTGGTAGGAGTCGGGCGAGCTCCTGTTTTTTGGAAGCTTAACAACATCTGTATCTGATAATCGAAGTGGATGAAATTTGGTACATAAACATTTAGTACGGCTCACAACAGTTCTGCATCCCAACTTCCGGTTTGTCACTTCCGGTTAAATTTTTTTTACTTTTTCTCATACAACAGAATTTATGTTTGTTGGGATACTACTGCTCTCTTTAATATTTTTATAATTAGAACTACGCGAATTCCTAAACATTGGTTAGCTTTTAATTAAAGTATTTGATGGATATTAACTCATTATATATCCAGAACACTATGTTTTCAGAGCTGTGGTGAAGTCAGCTTATGCATCAACGTCGCAATAGTTTTTGTTATATTGCCGTCCTGTACAAGGCAAAACTTTTGCATTTTCTCTTGAGAAAAAGTCAAAAAATGCAACATAATTGCCCTCAAAAAGTTTTAAACTTGCATTCAAATCAAGAAAAGAAAACGCAAATTTTTTCAGGTCAAATTTTTATTCGAGAATCGAACAGAAAAACTGTGACCTGAAAAAAAAGTGCAAAAAAGTCACATTTTTTTGTAGAATCGAAAACGCTATAATTGATTATTAGTTTGATTTTTTACATCAACGTACCTCGACTCAAAGCAACCAATAAAAATTTATTGAGCCAGCGCCGTACTTAGAATTCGCGCAAAAGTGCCCTACGCTCAAAAGTGCTAAAAACAATAGAAGGTGTTTGAAGGTGTTTAACCAAACTTCGACCAATAAACTAATAATAAAATGTATAAACATCGTAGTTAAATTGAAAATCCTTATGGTTATACAGTAAAACTCGTTTATAAAGTACGGTCAAGGGACCAACGTAAGCGTACGTTATACACCATGGTACGTTATATCCATAAAAATTAAAAAAGCATAAGCAAATTTGCCTGTTATTCTCATTATATCATTGTATTTCATATTAAATTATTTACTACATGTTAATTGATATAAAAGCGATCACAAAAAAATAGGAACATATAGTTTAAAAACAATTCATTATCATAAAATAGCTATGTTAAAGCTAATCAAACGGACGCTACATAAACATATGTATGTTAATATTTTCGAATGAGAATGTCTGAATATGGGCCTACTCAGATTAAGTTGCGATGGACAATTTTTTACTGTAAAATAATCAGTAATTTTCTGTTGTTTAAGGAAAAGTTAAATAATATTTTCCACTTTAATTACAATTTGGTCGTTAATTTGCATTTGATCAAATCCGGGCTGCAAACCTGATCAGCAAGCGCGTAGCGTACGGATTTAACCCCGAAGCTAAGTAGTTTGTTCAAAACTTTCTCACCGACCGATACATTTCGGTATACATCGATGGTTTTTCTTCTGCGTTTAAATTAGTTAACGCTAATTTACCCCAAGGCTTAGTTTTGTTACCACTTTATTTTTAATTTATATGAAATGAAAATCACCAGTAACCCAATAAATAGTTTTGCAGATGATAGTACACTGCACAAGTCGTTCGTTTTTCTATCTTTAAAAGGGAAAATGCATGAACGAATGAAGCCCGCCCAAAGAGACGCTGCCATAAATGTAAATGATGGCCTGGCAAAAGCTTCCAATTGAGGTGACTGAAATATTCTCAATTTTAACTCCACCAAAACATGGCTATTGATTGTTGCCAGATCAACGACCGAGTTTGCCAAAGATATTTCGATTAGTATGTGTGTATGACAAACAAATAGACGTGAATGTGAAAAATTTTATTGGTTGTCAAAATTTCTATCGACTTACTCTAGAATGATCGTATAATGGCGATGGCAAAGAGCGCGCCAAAAAAACTCAGTTCTTAATAGATGTAAAAATATTTCACTCCATATTAATTACTCCACATTTGTCAGTCCTACATTCGTCCTTGTATGGAGAATTGTTGTCAAATTTGGGGTGCTGCATCTGTTTCCATCCTGACTCTTTTGAAGTCTGTTCAAAAACGTGCTACACGAGTTATAGAAACTAAACTTCAAATCTTAATTCTCTGATCTCGTTGTTTTTTATAAATATTGTCACCAGCAGTGCTCGGATGAACTCGGATCCATCATGCGTCAACCATATTCTTTACCCTGTTTTACTTGTCAATGGTCAATGGTGTTTTTCTGGTCACTCATTGTCATATAGTGATAAAATGAAGAGAGATTTCTTTGTCCATACATCGAACAAATGGAATGCTTTGCCCGAATCAATAGTCACGAGTGCCTTCGATTTTTGGTAGCTAGAGTTGAGTGGAGATGAAGTTTTGGAGAAGAATTGAAGATTTGAAGAAGATGAACTTGAGATGTATGTTGATAGTAGAGTTGAGTAGAGTGATGATGGAATGGTGAAGTTGATTAATGTGAATTTACTGGAGGCAGTATTTGTAGTTGAGGAACGTGGTCCAGGCAATGCTCGAACAGATGGTAATGATGGAGATGAGAACTGTCCAAACAAGTTGATGTTGAATTATTTGTTTCAACGGTTGTGAATTTATTGAGGTTGTGATCCTTTCTAATTAAGTCATTTGATAATCTGACCAATCCTCGAAATCGTGTGCAAATATACAATGTCCGTATATCGTTTCGAAGTTCTTCCTTCCAATGAACGTCGACTTTTGAACACTTTTGTTTTGTTCATATATAGTTGTTCATATATAGTTTTATATAGGAAAACTAGGCGTTATTGTATTAATTTTAATTTCGCAAAATGAAATATTAGTTTCAGTAGATAACAGTTTGATTGATTTTTATTAATTCAACCATTTATAGATTTAAATTATATTTCTTTTACACAACTACATTAATAATCGCGTGGTTTTGATATCCACAAAATGAATGAATTGTTTATTAAAACATATAACTTGGAGTACGTAAAAATAACAATAATTAATTATAATGGAGTTATTAAGGAAAAACAAAAACAATTAATAATAATGAAAATAGTCGAATGACATAAAACATTTTTTTTTGTTTTTTACAATCATGTTTTTTCAGGCAACTTTTCTTTTACTTCGTAAAAAAGCAGGAGTTAAACTTTTGAAATAATTTTTTGAAGTTACTGCCACAGATTCACTAAGGTTTAAAAAAAAAGCGTTCATCGAAAAACCTCAGAATGCATATTGTTGTGCTAATTAGATCTTACCAGGTATCTATGTGCTTTTGTCACCCATATTGTAACTCTTATAACATAACACTTTTTATTTAAAAAACGTTTTAAAGTATTTTAAGTATTAGTTTTACGTATTTCTATAAATCATGATACACAGATTCTATTTAGGTTAAAGCGTCTAATAAACTCCTTTCTATCAGTTACTGTCGAAGTATACGATCGTAGTTATCCCAAGTTTTTTGAAACAATAGCTTATGGTAGTTGCTTTAACTTTTTATCGTGACTTCGAAATAAAATGAACGACATCTAAAGCCGGGCATTCACATACAACAGAAACAGAAACAGAATTTCATACAAATTTGACAGTAAAAATTCGGTTTCTGTAAAATGTGTATGAAATTCTGTTTCTGTTGTATGTGGCTTCAAGCCTTAAGAGTGTTTTCGCTCTATCTTTAAGGTTCGATACACTAGAGTTTACGAAATCCTAAATTTGAACTTTATAGTGTAGAGCAATATTTTTAAGAGGAACATTTTAAGAGCTCATTATATCGATTCATTTTTAACGGTTTCCTCTACTTTGTGAAATTTAACACATCTAATTTTTTTACGTTTCAATGAACAAACACACTGCTTCAATTTCTAACCGATTGCGCACAAACGAAGAAATTTTTCAACAATCCAAACATTACCCTAACTTGAGAAAAATTTCTTTTGATCGACTTCCGCCAAACATTTTCATTTTTTGGCCAAAGTGATCACTTGCATTTTAATTTGATGTGGGGCCGTGTCGCACCTTTAGCATTTTTATAAAACATGAAAGCATTAAAGAATTCGAACTGATAAATTAGCAAATATTTTCTCAACACTTACTTGCGAATTAACCCATGAAACCACAACAAATTAATGGAAGGAAGCAGAAACATTTCGTAGAAAAATAATAAATATCGTAAAGCACCGAAAACTTACGACTTTTAAATTTTTATGTTTATTTTGTATTTTTATTTTCTATTCGTACTTTATAAACTGGGTAAATTACACAGAAAAATAGCTCCCGGGACTCAACGTGTGTACGTTATAACCTTATAAGCCGAGGTACCTTATAAGAAGGATAATTTGTTCGTAAAATTTTTATAGATGTAAGAAAAAAATTTGCTGTACTCTATAGACCAAGTGTACTTTATATATGGTGTACGCTAAAAGCGAGTTTTACTGTATATCTTTGAACAATATATTTCACTATTAAAAATTCTAGATCAAATCCGTTTAAAATTTAATTCATATTCAAATTCATATTTTTTACATACACTTTTCATAACAAACAATGACTTTATACAATCCCTGTGAATGGGCGTGTCTAACAAAATTGTTTTCACGTTGTGGCAACCTCACATTTGAGAAATTAAATTAGAAAATAATTAATTCTGTGACACAAACTTATTGTAAATATATTAAAAGTATATACTAAATTGTTTTTTTTAACATTTTTTATCAAAATATATCAGGTAAGGATATGTAATTTTAGCAGCAAAACGCCATTTTATGAGTAAATAACTATATAAACACAGTTAATTGTTGTGGAAAAAACAGTTTAAATACTAATTTGTATAAAATTGAATTACAATTCAATACTTTAAGAACAAAATACAGAAAAAAAACTCTTTAGTTTGTTTTGAAATACGACGTAAACAAATAAAATGAGATTGACAGTAAGTGGCAACCTAACGAAAACATTAAAAAAAATACTTCACCGATCATTTGTGTACGTACACGTAACGATACTTCCTTATATATTTATTCAATGCGTAAAATATGGTGATATTTTTTATGTATTGCACGACCGAATGCTACCGTTGTCTCGACCGAAGGGATATTACTTCTACTTAGGCGACAAGATTTTGTTTTAAATTTGATATAGAATCACTCACTGAAGCGAATAAAACTAGAACGAGTTGTATATCAGGACCGGGGTCCAAGAAACATGCCTTTTAAAAAAGCAAAATCCATACAAAATTACACTGTTTTGACAAGAATTTTTTCTGTTTTCTTAATTTTTCCTTCATTTCCTATGTGCTTATAAGATAAACAGATCAAAACTATCCCTTTTACTAAATTTTCTTAATTTACGATAAAAATAATAAAAAAAAGAAGGCAGTCTTGGGACTGCCGACAGAAGTGAAAACTTAAAACTGTGAAATAGCTGTGTTTTTTTTATCTTCCAATTATTGTAGCATTGCAAATTAAAAATTCAGAATGTTTAAATTGAAATCATTAAAATTATTCTGAGTTTCACATCTATCAGCATTCCAAGCAACTATGATATACATTTTTATATTTAAAATAATCAAAACATATCACGTAAAAATACACATTTTATTTTAAAAAAATAGCGTATCAACAAAGAATATTCCAAAACTAAGACTAAGGGATGGTATTGTTAGATTGCCCCTAGTCGAAGCCACTCTTGTTATGATTGAACTTTTATATGAACATAAACTATATAGAAACACACGGGATAACGCTTATCCATCAATCGAATCCTGGATTTGAGAATCTCTTATAAACAAAATGAAATTTAACCTAACATCCTAATCGTGACTTCCCAAAGAAAACAGCTCGTAATAATAATATTAAAAGTAATAATAAAAAAAAATGATAAACCTGCCTGTTTGTGAAGGTTGATTGTAGTCCTCTCTTGTTGAATGAATTAGGTATATTGTTGTTAAAAATTTATTGATTGCATCTGAAATAATCCTCAATTGTCCAATTACTAGGTCATTCAATAAGTCCGTAGGATGACACATAGATGGCGTTACTAGAATTTTTTCCATATGATTTTTATTTAGTACTAACCTTCAAACGATACGTGTATAAATTTGACAGCAATCTGACTATTTATTCGTGAGTTATAGCATTTTGTGTGAAGCAACTTTTGTTTTTGAAAAAAAATGGAAAAAAGTGAATTTCGAATTTTAATAAAGCATTGCTTTTTGATGAAAAAAAATACAGTGGAAACCAAACAATGGCTTGATAAACATTATCCAAACTCTGCTCCATCGAGACAAATGGTAGAGAAGTGGATGGCTGAATTTAAATGTGGTCGTACCAGCACAAAAGATGCAGAGCGCAGTGGACGCCAAAATGAGGCTGTTATTCCATAAAACATAAAAATAATCCACAAATTGGTTATGAACGATCGCAAATTGAAGGTGCACGAAATAGCTGACATTGTAAAGGTAGCAGATGGTAGTGTTTTTACCATTTTACATGAACATTTGGGTATGCGAAAGCTCTGTGCAAATTGGGTGCCGCATGAGCTCACAGTCGACCAAAAACAACAACGAATCGATGCTTCGGAGGAGTCTTTGGCACTGTTAAACCGCAATAAAAGGGAATTCTATCGTAGATATGTGACAATGGATGAGACATGGCTTCACAATTACACACCAGAATCCAAAAGACAGTCAGCTGAGTGGACAGCAGTCGACGAACCGAATCCAAAGCGAGCAAAGACGCAACAGTCGGCCGGTAAGGTGATGGCGTCTGTATTTTGGGATACGAACGGAATAATATTCATCGACTATCTCCAAAAAGGAACCACCATCAACAGCGAGTATTACTGTGAACTTTTGGATCGATTGACGGCTGAAATCGCAAAGAAACGGCCACATTTGCAAAAGAAAAAAGTGTTGTTTCACCAAGATAATGCACCGTGTCACAGATCGATGAAAACGATGGCAAAATTGAATGAATTGGGCTTTGAATTGCTTACCCACCCACCATATTCTCCAGATTTAGCCCCCAGCGACTTTTTCCTGTTTTCAGATCTCAAGAGAATGCTTGCTGGAAAGAAATTTAAGTCCAATGATGAAGTAATCGCTGAAACTGAGGCCTATTTTGACGAGAAAGAGAAATCGTACTATAAAAGTGGTATAGAAAAGTTGGAAAATCGCTATACTCGTTGTATCGCCCTCGAAGGCAACTATGTTGAATAAAAAAATCGAGTTTTGTCAAAATGTTGTTTTTTTCTTACTTATCCTACGGACTTATTGAACGACCTGTTACTGATTGACAATTGTAACTTGTTGATGATATTGGTATGTATTCCTTTTAAGTATAATTAATTTAACTCCTCAACTAAACAATGAATTTACCGGTATTTAGATTTGTGTGATGATCAGTTCAAAAGATCTCCCTTCCAATTTCATAAATTCAGATTGATATCCAGCCAATTTTGGAGACCATACGCCTATTTAAGACATCGAAAAATCACCCTCTTCTGTGATTATTTGTGGATACAATTAAATGACTTTACGGATTCAGTCCACAATGCAACAATTCTTCCAAACATTACATGGCTTTTTTTTTTAAAGAAACTACCACAAATTTACAAAAGTGTATCACTACAATTTTTATTCTGTAAATTATTCCATTCTTATTTTTTTCTTTTAAATTTACACAAAAAGATACAGCTTGAAATATCACAAAGAATTGACTCTTTCTAGATTTATTATAATTTTCTTTTGGCATTAATTGAATTAATGTTGAAACTCTACATTAATAAAAAAAATGAACTCCTTTTTATAATTTTAGTTACAAAAGTAAAGTTTTATTGTTTCCAGATGAAACATGTAAAAATGAATGAATCAGAAAAATGCGTTTTTTTGACATCTCATCATGAAAACGAAGATAAACCAGAACTGAGCAATAAAAATATGTTCGTTAAAAACAAAAAAAAATAAATAGTGCGTTCGTTTATTTTTATAATTATATTTGAAATTGAGTTGGTTGTTATAATTATTTGAAAAAAATTGTTTTAAGTTATTATTATTATTGTAAAAATGAACTGGAGTGATTGAAATAAATTTTTGAGTGAACGGAAAAAGGAATAGAAATTGGTTTTAATATGATTTATGAGAATATCCGACGTTACAACCATGAATTCAAGGTGAAAATCAAGACATTTAACCTTGAAGTCACAAAAAACGTCGTCATCCCCTCTATGACAGGAAACCACCGAACTACTTCCACCAATTAAACTGTATCTGGGATCGAAGTATCAACAGTCACTGGCGTCAAGACCGATGACCGGTTCCAGCACTCATGAAGTCCCTAAGAACTTCACTGAGTACTGAGACCGACCATCCATCAGAACGTCAGCACTATGGACACCCCGATACAACCAGTAAGTATGACACGGGAGGTATGAACCACAGCGAAGACAACTAGCCAGAGGAACGACCCTACCTAACGAAAAGACATCATTCCCTGATGTCCTTCGCATGATGAACTCCAAGATCCTTACCGCTCATATCTATGCACTCATAGAGTACATTTCCAATCTTAGTCTTAATCATTGCAGGCAAGAGCTTTGGAGCCAACTTTGCCGAGAACTTCTTAGTAGCGTCACTCAAATGATGTTGCCGTACAAACACCCGTTGTTGTGGTCGAAAAGTCCGTAGTTTAGATCGCAGGTTATACTGATGTTGCGATTTTTTGAAAGCTGCTTTTAAATTTTGTTGAACCCGCTTCCTGAGCAGAGTCAAATGATCAGAGCGTTCTATTTCCTCACCAGCATCTTCACCAAGCTTGTGTAGTGATCTCAACAAATGGTAAGTATTCCCATCCGATATTGGTTGTTGACCAAATAATAGATAGTACGGTGAGTACTTGGTAGCTGAATGTACTGCGGCCCGCTGTACTGTTGACCTTTTATGAACGCTCGAATTGCTGCTAGAACTGACCTATTGACCCGCTCTGACGCGTTGCTTTGAGGACTATAGACACCGGTCCTAATGTGTTTAATGCCGAAATATGACAAAAGATTTTGAAAGTTCCTACTAGTGAATTGTTTGCCATTGTCACTGTGTAGAAACTCTGGTACCCCATATGTAAGAAACACTTCATTCCTTAGAAAAGCATTCACCTTCGGTGAAGTTGCGTTTCTAAGTGGTTTCAGTAGTACAAACTTCGTAGCATGATCCAGAACTATCAGTAATACCGTATTCCCACACTGAAAAAAATATTGAAGTTCATGACAACCTCATCTCGAAGTTGGTAGTTGATTATTCATGCAAAGAAAAATTATTTGCAAACAATTTCACTGTGATTGGGACAACTACACGATAACATTTTCCTAACAACAGAATGAGGTTTATATAAAATATAAAGTGTTATATCCAATATAACAGTAGTTGAATAAAGATAATAACTATTTCCCTGAAAAAAATTTTCTTTGGCCTTATATCATGCAGTTTTCATTTTTAAGTTTAAGTATTTGAGATTAATTAAACTATATTTTATTTTCACATAAATATTTCATGTGATTGGCTCAACTTCATCGATTTATAATTGTAGAATTGTTGAAGCAATTTCGTAATTTGATTCGCCATATGTGACCGCACGGTGAGGTTGAGACAATTGCATTTCGATTGGAAATAGGACATGTTTTTTTCAGTGCAAGTGTAGAACGAGGGTACGGTCCCAAAAAATCTATATAGACTCTCTGCCATGGACGTGCTGTTTCGAATTGATATTGCATCGGAGGACGCAATATCTGATTCGTGGCTTTTGTTTGTTTACATGTGTCGCAGGACACAACATAGTTGTGTACCTGTGACGCCATGCCCGGCCAATAATAAAGACGTCGAAGTAATTCTAATGTCTTTTTAACACCTCCATGAGCAGCAGTACTATCATCGTAATGTTTCTGAATCATGTTTGAAGTCATCGGTTTTGGTATCCAGAGCTTCCACACAGGAACATCGTTAGGTATTGCATCAGTTCTTGGCTCAATACGTATGTATAGCTTATCATCCACGACTTTGACTGATGGAAAGTCCTTAGGTGATGATTGAACTTTAGCTATCATATCCGTATATTCTTTGTGCCGATAACCTTCATTGTCGAGTTTAATGTCGTTAACATGATGTGATAATGCTTCCGTCAATTCCTCGTGTGTATCGTCATAAAGACGAGATAGAGCATCAGGGACTATATTTTGGGTACCTTTTTGGTGGACAATGGAAAAATCCATGTGTTGGAGTTTTAGGCTAAACCTAGCCTTTCTGTGACATAAGCCACTTCAGACTTGAGTGATCAGTCACAATCGTAAATCGGTGACCTTCAAGCTCAGCATCCGCAAGACATTCAAGCTCAGAAACCAAATAGTTTCTTTGAGCTTTATTAAGTTTTTTCGACATGAAGGCTATCGGACACTCTTGTCCGTCTTCGTCGACCTGATATAATACGCTACTTACCCCTGTCAGACTCGCATCGCATCTACTAAAGAACTCTTTATTATAGTCAGGGTTTATTAATACCGGTGCTGTAGTCAGCAATCTTTTTAAATTTTCAAAAGCTGCTTGCGCTTCCAATGTCCATTTCAATTTACCAGAACTCTTTTTTAGTAGATCCGTTATCGATGATACCACGCTTGCATAATTTGGTATGAAACGTTGATACCAACCAGCCATTCCTAATAGTCGACGTATTTGCTTAACTGTAGATGGAGCTGGGTACTCTGCTACAGCTCTTACCTTGTCAGGATCTGTTCGAAGACCATCTTCACCAACCAAAAATCCCAAGTTTTTCACCTCTCTCAGAACAAATTTACTTTTCTTGAGGTTTATTGTTAACCCAGCCGCTCTTATCAATGAAGAGACTTTGGACAGCAATTCCATATGTTCCTGGAACGTGGTAGAGACTACCAATAGATCATCTAAATAAACAAAGACATTTTCGTGATATTGATGTGGTATTACTTTGTGCATTAGCCGACACATTGTCTGGGGAGCATTGCACAATCCAAAGGGCATAACCCGGAATTGATACAATGGACGTCCAGGCACTGTGAAGGCTGTCTTGTCTCTAGATGCTTCTGCCAGAGGAATCTGCCAGAAAGCATCTTTGAGATCAATACTTGAAATGTACTTTGTGCTATTTAGACGACCTAGTAAGCCATCAATCAAGGGAAGTGGGTAAGCGTCCTTTTTCGTCAGTGAATTGACACGACAGCTATCAATACATAATCTGTTTTTACCAGATTCTTTTTGTACCAGGACCACTGGCGAGCACCACGAACTGTTAGACTCTTCGATCACGCCCATTTGAAGCATTCGGTCGAGTTCGGCATAAACCTTTAGTTGAACAGCCGGCGATGTGGGATAATGCCTCTGTTTAACAGGTGCATTATCACCAACATCGATGACATGTTCAACCAAAGAAGTCTTTCCGAGCCCAGACACTTCAAATGACGGGAAAGAATCCTTGATCATATCCAGTTCTCGTTGCTGGTCAGTGGTGAGGTTATGTGTATTTAAATTTTGTAGCTCTGTACGAGTCAGTTCACTAACAAAGGAAGGAACAATACCAAGTTTCTCCCAGAAATCTATGCCCAGGTAGAGCTCTTCTCGTAAACCAGGGACTATATGGAACCGCATTGGTTTAGTGGAGCCATTCACAGTTATTGAAATTTCAATGTAACCTAAAATTTTAGTTGCAGTACCATCAGCCGTACGAATACACGAAGTGTATTTACGGTAGGTTGTACCTGATGATTCCAATAATTCCAAGGAATTTCTTCCAAGTATAGTGATTGACGCTCCACTATCCAATAATCCTGAAATATGTTTGTCCAAAATCCTAATTGTTAATCGCGGCCGAGGATCCTTTGTTTCTGAAAGGATAGATGAAATACATGCTTTACGAAATAATTTCCTCATCCTCCAATATCTAATGTTACGTTCAAGACGTCTAAAATATGTTCGATGTAACGATGGGAAATTAAATGTGCTAGATGATTTTATTCGAGTTTCTTGAGTGGTGGCAGATCGTCCTGCGTTCCTACATCTCTCATCGCTTTCTTCGGGCTCATTGGATGTTGAACCGAGGGTACCATCCCCGAAGCATGTACTCTCGGTCGACAGTTTAACGACGGGCGACAATATGAACAATTTGCATAAATTACATCAGGCTTGTTGCACGTCCAGCAATATAATTTAATTCGGTTCTTTCGTGGGAAATCCGAAGCTCGGTGACCAGTTACACCACAACTGAAGCATACTATTGGTTGTCTGGACATTGATGGACCAGGTTGACTGTTATCAGATGTTATGCCAGGTCGCTGAAATATCCTTCTCTGTGTTGAATCCATCGCTTCAATATATCCATGTCGTTCTGGTTCAACATCCATCTCATAATCATCCACCTGCTGTAGCTCGCTAATTCTTAAGTTTAATGCTCTGGTCGGGACTGGTGTGAACCACAACCGTTCAAGCTTCTGACATAAAGTCCGAAGTTCATCAATTGAATATATTGTTGCTGCTAGTGTAGCATTTTTGAGTTCCACACTCAGTCCCTTCCGAGCAATCTCTAACATTTCACGGTCAGCAAATGGACGTGCTAAGCGACGGTTCAACGAACCAACCTCCACTAGATACTCGTACACGCTCTCCTTTGACTTTTGTTTGTGGTTCAGAAGAACTCGCAAGATCGCCTTATCATCAGTGAGCGTACCGAAGGTTTGTAGGAGTCCCTCCTTTAACACTGGATAAGTCACCACCTGATACTCATGAGTCAAGTTCAAATAGTATCTGTCGGCAGCTCCCTTGAGGTACCGTGGAACGATAGACCTAAGGTCGTCCCAATTCACACGGTCCTTCCTGGCAGCCACCTCTATGAACAAACTCATGAACATCAGGAGAGTGACTATCTCCTGTGAAGGAGTCATAACGACTCAAATTGTTCCCACGAACCTCTCGGTACTCCAGTGGTGCTAACGCAGGAGCCGCGTCACGCCATACCTGAGGAGGTTGGTTGTATGGTGGTGGTGCTGTAAGTGGAGCTGGGGGATATACTTGTGGTGGTTGTACCCGTGGTACTGATTGATAATTTGATTGTAACTGTGGTTGTACCAACGCTGGATTGTTGTGCACTTGTTCAGCTTGGAACGATGGACCCAATTGTGGTATTGCAAAGTCCTCAGTTCTCAAACTCGATTGCTGAAAATAAGCCGGTGGTAATTGTTCTGACCGTCTTTGTTGTTGATGGTTTGGACGATTCAAACTATGTATTGTATCAGTTATTGACTGCACTGGGATTGATGTGGATCTCTCATCTGGTTGAAACGCAGGTGAAACAGATGGTGCAGATGATACTCCGGGTTTATTCTGCATCATTGGACGTGTTGACAGCGATCCAATTATATCCCAAGCGCGTGACAATTGAGAGATAGCGTAGGTGCGGGCTTCTTGCAAGTCATTGCGAGGACCCAACTTATTCATTCTACCCGTGTAATGCAACACTCGATACGCCAAACCATCTAAGAAGGTCTGATTAATCGGTTGCTGAAGTCGTCGTACTTGATCCAAAACAATTTGTGCTGCCTGCACCACCATTTGAGATTCAGCTACTAAGTCTCTCGCATGAGATATTGTTATTGGGACTGCCCCATGATCTGCGTGGTTTCGCAGTTCCTCTGCCCAATTGACCCCCCTGAAGTCCACACCCCGAACCAAACATTCGACCTGTAGCTCGCTAGGTTCCAAACCATAGAACGGATAATCAACGTCTAGCTGGCTTGACATTTCGATAGTAAATTTGTAAAATTTAGAATTCCTACGAACAACAATAGTAAAACCAATTCCAAAGAAAAAACCAATATCACTGAAATAAGTGGAGTTAGTACGCCCGGTAAAATTCGTCCGATGGAAATGTAAAATGCAAAACGCAAAGAATGAAAAAAAATAACGAACACCCCAATTCGAAAACACAACAAAATTTTTGTAAAAACAAATTTAATAACAGAACGAAAAAAAAAATGATTATTGTGCTCAATTTGAATCACCTTTCACAAAAATTCCTAAAATTTATATATATAAAATATAACTTATTTATTTAATTTCAGATATACTGAAATTTCAGAATTATAAGCAGAGTTTCGAACCGAAATGTTTTATGTTTCGGTTTACGGTTTCGTTTCGGCTATTATTTCGTTCCGGTTTTCGGTTTGGTTCCTTAGTTTATTTTTTCGTTCCGGTTTTCGGTTCGGTTCCGGTTCAGTTCCGATGTTAAAATCAAGGATTTCAGTATTCTTATGCAAAAATTCAAAAGAAACAACTTCAGTAATTATTGAATCTAGAACATCGATCGAAGTTTTTCAGACATTTTACCGTAATATTTTGAGGTTTAAATTTCATGTCTAATAACGTTGGAGTAAGCGTCATTACACTATTTGAGCTAAACTTTGATGGCAGATTTCGTTTACATGAAGCTTTTGCTGATATTTTAAGACATTTTAAAATTTAAAATTCTTTTTTATGAACCCGTTCAATATGCCTCTCGAAATTTGCTGCATGGTTTCATGGTATTTTAAAAAAATGTAATAAATTTTGGAATAGATTAGAAACCAAAATTGTAGTACCTATAGCTAATTTTACATGCAAAATGAAAATCTTTTACTCATAATCTATGAGCAGCTTTTTGTTAGAATATTTTTTTTGTTTTTTCACTGCAAACCGTTTTACATGAACCGTAAATAAAATGATTTTTTCGTTCCGGTTACGGTTCAATACATAAAAAATTACGGTTTCGGTTACGTTACGGTTCAGCCCAAATTTTCGGTTAATAACGGTTTTCGGTTTACGGTTCGGTTCCGGTTCGAAACTCTGATTATAAGTACCTAAAATTATTTATTGACGATAGCACCTCTAGGGGAAAATATTTATTTATTTTAAAAAAATTGAAAAATAAAAAATATTCAAAAAAATGCTTATTTATTAGATGCACCGTCTTAGCTCAAATATTTATTTATTTTTTTAAAAAATAAAGAATATTTATTTAAATCTTGATGTAATTGTTTATTTAATAAAAATTATTTTATTTAATTACCTAAAACTATTTAATTTAAGAAAATTTATTTTATTTAATAAATAATTTTATTTATTTAATTTCCAAAAATTTGTTTTTATTTATTTTATTTTTTTATTTAATATTTAGATAAGAGATTCCCAAAATCAAGATTCGTCTGGAGACAATTTAAAAAGTAAGTATGGCTACAATATCCATATCGTTTAAATCTGAATTCCCGCGTTCGCGAGCCCACTCCAACAATGCATGTGAGAACCGACTAGAAAAGTCCCTAACGACCAGATTCTACAGAACAGTTTCTCCCCAACCTAATAAAACAATCACAACTGTCACGATTAGACCTTAGGTCCATTTCTACTGACCCAGTTGTGCTTGTTTAACCTAAAAATAAATTACAACTAAACCTAATGCGAAAGTTGAAGAACGCTCCCGAGCACCAGACTTCAAATCCTAAACTCCATGAAAAATTGTTTATTGCAAAGCTAAATGAAAAAAAATGGTAAAGTATGAATTTGTATGAGGTGAAGCCTCTGATCCTGAAAGCAAAGTATAATTGGTTCTTCTCTTCATTACACCGAAGAAGCCTCTGAGCAAAGAATGGTACTACTGGTTTGCACCTAAGTACAAACACAGCAACACCACTCCTCGTCCCTGAGAACTCCCTCGCTGAATGAAGAGAAGAAACCAATGATCTTCGATCGCATAACACCGATGGCAATAGGCGACCTAAGAACGTCATTAACGTTAAAGTGTGAAGCTCCATGGATGGCTTGTTAGGCCAACCGCTAAGAAAGAATATTTTATTAAGCCTAGTACACTATGTACAAAAACTATATACCAAAAAAAAGTTATTTACAGAAATATTTACAATATTATGTACAATAGTATACAAAAAAAAATATATGTATATTGGTATACAAAAAAAGTAAATTATATATATACAATAGTATACCAAAAAAATATGTACAATGGTATATACGAAAATATTTACAAAATGTATGTACATGATATACATTATGTACGTTGGCGGTATAGAAAAACAATCTCTGAAAAAAATTACCACCCCAAAACGTTTTTTTTCCAAATTGACAAAAATAAAAGTAAAAAAAGATAAGTTCCTAACTTATCCGACAACCAAGAACAGGGGCCTCCTGCGGTCCACTCCACTCCTCTTCCTGTCGCTCGATCGGTGAGATGGGAACCTCCTCGACCAGCTCCTCCACTTGAGTACCCTTGGTCGAGGAAGCTCCCAGCTCCACGACCAAGCGACTCTCCTTGTTCTTCTTCCTCTTCTCCTTCCTCTTCCTATTGGAGTTCCTATTTCTGGAGATCATCCTCCTTTCACACCAGCCCACATTCGGTTCCGAGGGTGAGAGTTCCTGGACCAGCGGTTCCAGGAGGTCTTCCACTATCTGGTCCGAGTCCGAATCTGACAGTGGAAAACAAGTCTGTAGACCCGTCCTACCTCCTTCTCCCTATTTCCCCTCCGTATTAACTGGACCCCATTGAAGAGGGACCGAACCGCTACCACGTCTTCCCCACAGAAGGCTGCCTGTCCCTGTTGTCGCTTTGTATACATATTTTGTATCAAAAATTCAGCAACAAAAAAAATATTAAAAACAAACCAATAACTAAGAAAATACTTTCGATCTATATTTATAATAATATATGCAAAAAAAACCCCAACCTGGTTTATCCAAAATTAATATTTTGCAAAATTGCCAACTCGCCAAAAAAACCAAAACTGGTTTTATAGTTAAAGAAAAAAAACCAATTAGTGGTTTCTAAAAAAAAAGGCAAAAAAGCAAAACACCGGTTTGACGGCCAACGCCCAAATTAACTTTTTGCTATCCCACTAAAATTGATAACTGTAAAAAAAATAACTCAAATAACGGTTCCTTTGTTTCGGCCCCAGATTGTTAGATTGCCCCTAGTCGAAGCCACTATTGTTATGATTGAACTTTTATATGAACATAAACTATATAGAAACACACGGGATAACGCTTATCCATCAATCGAATCCTGGGTTTGAGAATCTCTTATAAACAAAATGAAATTTAACCTAACATCCTAATCGTGACTTCCCAAAGAAAACAGCTCGTAATAATAATATTAAAAGTAATAATAAAAAAAAAATGATAAACCTGCCTGTTTGTGAAGGTTGATTGTAGTCCTCTCTTGTTGAATGAATTAGGTATATTGTTGTTAAAAATTTATTGATTGCATCTGAAATAATACTCAATTGTCCAATTACTGATTGACAATTGTAACTTGTTGATGATATTGGTATGTATTCCTTTTAAGTATAATTGATTTAACTCCTCAACTAAACAATGAATTTACCGGTATTTAGATTTGTGTGATGATGAGTTCAAAAGATCTCCCTCCAATTTCATAAATTCAGATTGATATCCAACCAATGTTGGAGACCATACGCCTATTTAAGATATCGAAAAATCACCCTCCTCTGTGATTATTTGTGGATACAATTAAATGACTTTACGGATTCAGTCCACAATGCAACAATTCTTCCAAACATTACATGGCTTTTTTTTTAAAGAAACTACCACAAATTTACAAAAGTGTATCACTACAATTTTTATTCTGTAAATTATTCCATTCTTATTTTTTTCTTTTAAATTTACACAAAAAGATACAGCTTGAAATATCACAAAGAATTGACTCTTTCTAGATTTATTATAATTTTCTTTTGGCATTAATTGAATTAATGTTGAAACTCTACATTAATAAAAAAAATGAACTCCTTTTTATAATTTTAGTCACAAAAGTAAAGTTTTATTGTTTCCAGATGAAACATGTAAAAATGAATGAATCAGAAAAATGCGTTTTTTTGACATCTCATCATGAAAACGAAGATAAACCAGAACTGAGCAACAAAAATATGTTCGTTAAAAACAAAAAAAAATAAATAGAGCGTTCGTTTATTTTTAATTATATTTGAAATTGAGTTGGTTGTTGTAATTATTTGAAAAAAATTGTTTTAAGTTATTATTATTATTGTAAAAATGAACTGGAGTGATTGAAATAAATTTTTGATTGAACGGAAAAAGGAATAGGAATTGGTTTTAATATGATTTATGAGAATATCCGACGTTACAGTATCGTTGATTGAAAAAAAACTTCATTCGACAGCACCATCTTAGGGTTCACTTGGCTAGTGAGAATTTCACTGCTATTGCCAGTGGTATACGATATCTCAAAATAACTCATATGCCAATAGCAAGGACTAAAGTACGCGTGGTTGTCACACCCATAGATCAACAATTTTAAATTTTACAAATCTTTCTGCGAATTCAAGTAAATTCATTGGTATTAATGCGCATTGTTGCCGTTGCAAATCACTATCGGCTAAGTGCCATCATTTTTAATTAGCTTATTTATCATGATTGCCGTCCATGTTTAATCATACGTAAGCTATGCTTTTCTGTATAGAATTTGTGCGATTTCCGTCTCGTAATTTTGTGCTTTAAATCGATATAATCGATGTTATCAAGTATCAAGTTACAAGTATTAAGTCTTCACTTAATTTTAGAAACATGTATTACATACCATTCCAAACCAACAACATATATGGTGTAGATGATAAAATTTGTAACATCATGATGTGTTAAATTCCAATACATATAATTTTGATATACAAACGTAATTGATTCCGGTTATACTTTCTTTCTTACCTTATTTTTAATTTCTTAAAAAAAATTATTTCCAACAAAAAAAACATAGATCAAAGCAAACTGCCGTTTAAAACGATATTTAAATAAAAACCAAATTAAATAATTACAGCATTTAGGCAAAATCTCTTAAGAGGGCCCTCTTAATTATAAGGGCCCTGAGGTGCAGTTTTTGAAAATTTTCCACTTACTTTTAGGCTAGTGTACACAACAACTTCCCAAATTTTCATGATGATTAATGTATTAATGCATAAAGGACAAACAGACATACTTTCAATTTCATATATATTCAATATTTATTTAGCATTCGAGTCATCGAAAGAAATTTTTTTTATTTTTATGAATTCATGAATTAAAAAAAAGGCTTGAAACCACATACAACAGAAACAGAAACGGAATTCCATGCAAATTTTACAGAAACCGAATTTGTATCTGTCAAATCTGTATGAAATTCGGTTTCTGTTTCTGTTGTATGTGAATGCCTGGCTTTATATGCGAACTATGTTTTTAAAAAAATAATGTTTTAACGCGAATAATATTTTTTAAACAAAATGTAATGAATGTAATGTTTCCTTTTTTATTTTTTGTTTTTAAATGTTTTGTTTCCGTAATGTTTTTTTGTATAATTACGTTGTATACAAAAAACATATTCGCATAGTTCACATAGTTTAGCTCAAGTGTATAGCGGGCCTTAAGCCGGTCATTCACATACAACAGAAACAGAAACCGAATTTCATACAAATTTGACAGATAAAAATTCGGTTTCTGTAAAATTTGTATGGAATTCTGTTTCTGATATATGTGGTTTCAAGCCTTTAAGATGTGTTTCATATTTAAAAATATTTTCCTGATTTAAAAATTTTTCCCCAAAGAAAATTGCACAACGCGCCTAAAGAAGTTTTCATTTCAAAAATCCGCTTGCGCCTAAAGCCGGGTATTCACATACAATAAAAACAAACAGAATTTCATACAAATTTGACAGATAAAAATTCGGTTTCTGTAAATTTGTATGGAATTCTGTTTCTGTTGTATGTGGTTTCAAGCCTTTAGTTCAAGTAATCTTGCCCGACCGAACACTAGGCGTGTGAAACCAATATGAAACTGCAGCGAGTAGTAAATTCGTTCAATGACGTGAATTTTAATTATAAACACCGTATTATTATTACTGAAAACTTATTAATTTTACTTGATGTATATATCATTATCTACTACTAGTTTAGTTTCAAGCTCTGTGAGATCATCGAGAGATACCGATATCCAATTGATGTTGTTTTAACGTCAAAAATAAATTTGAGAATTTAAAAAAAATGACATTTTGCGTAAATGTAACTAATAAGTAATAACTAGCACTTGCTTAGTCTATTCCACCATAGATGGTGTCTAATACACAAAAATAAATACGGCTCCGGTAATTTTACTTTTTCTCATCAAACCCATTTTTTTTTAATTTCTTTTCAACTTCACGACGCTCCGCCATTTTAAATTCATTTGAGTTAGCCGCATGAGGATATTATTAAAAAATTTAATATAAAAAAAATATAGAAATTGCAATGCTTAACTATAAAATAATGTAAATTTTAGAAATCAAAGATGTTAAATGAATTTTTAAAAATAGTTTTCTAATCATAGTTATATTAAATAATCAAATTATAATATTGGTGTTTTTATTCGATTGATTTTTTTTGCTGGTTGGTTGGTGGATATCAGAAATTTTAATCGACATTTTTTTGGGGTAAAAATCTAATTCAAATCACATCTTTACTCAAATAGTGGAGTTTAGGTTAATTTTTATATAAACAAAATTTACGCATTTTGTTGTTTGTTAATTATTTATTTCGCTATTAAAAGTTAGATATAAAACTAAACGAAATCAAAATGATGTTTACGGTGGGATATTTCCATAATCGTAGCGGATGATATATATTCTAATTGGGTTTTTTTATTTTATAAAGGGGACAAGTCAACAACAAGACACCAGGTTTAGTGATAAAGAAAAGAAAATGTTAAAGCAAATGCGATTTGGGGATTGTCTTAACAAACGGGTATGATGTTAACGTAAATTGTTGACGCAATTTTTTATGTTAAATTTTTACCATTTCAGGTTGATATGTCGAAAGTCAATTTAGATGTCTTAAGACCATGGATCAGCAAAAAAATTACAGATATGTTGCACATTGAGGATGATGTTGTAGTGGAGTTTGTTTACAATTTATTGGAGGAAGAAAAGGTAAAAACACAAATTTTGACGTATGTTCATTTGACAGTTTTACATATAAGTATTTGCACTACTCTGATAATGTAAAAGAAGATTTGAACTAGTGATGTGTCGGTCGTGAACGACCGAAGTTAATTGAACGGATCACTTCAGTGAACCACGACCGATCGTTCAGTAATAAAAGAAACGTCGTTCGTCGGCCACTAACTTTTATGTACCATTGACATTTTTTTTATGTGAAATGAAAGTCTTTTAGTATATAATATAATGGCATGTTAACAATTAACATTATGCAAACTTTTTCGAAATCCATATGTTAAATTTAAAACGTAGTTTTGGATTTGAGCATGATTTCAATGATACACCTCAAATAAACCTTCAATAAAAAGTAATAATGCACCGCCAATATCACTTCATCTTCAATTTTTCATTACGATCAAATTTTGATTCCGATCATTGTAATATGCGAATTTGTTTTTCTCCTTTCAAACATTTATTCATTACATATATTCAACACCTTCGCATAAAAAAGTGACCTGAAAAAATGTATCTAACTAATCGTGCAGATTTTCATAACAACATAAAGAAACCAATACACATTTAAAAATTATAAAAACTATACGCACTTCATCTAACAATGAAAATTAAAAATTTTCTAACCTTTATATGAAAATAACACTAACAACAACACAAAACTAATAAACAATGAAACAAAACCAAACTAACAATCAATACCATATACATTATACATTTATTACAATCATGAATAGAAAAAAAAATATTCTAACGAAAATTTCATCATAAAGAACAAAAACTGAGCGGTTCGAATTTACTAATAAACAAAACAACACGCCCGCCAAAAGAAATGACCTGTGTATAAAACGAATTAGTTTACAAAAAATATTGTAATGAAAAATTTATCATAAAGAACAAAAACTGAACTCGTTCAGCTCGTTCACCTCGTTCAGCTCGTTCACCTCGTTCAGCTCGTTCAACAAATAAGCAAAACACAAAATGATAAAAATAAACAAAATTAAATATAAGTTCGTTCGAAAAAGAAAGAATGATTATTATAAAGAATGAAAAAGGCCATTTTTGTAGAAAATATAAATGCTATTGAAAAAAAAAAGAAATGGATTTCATTCAACTTTTACAAATTATGAATAATTGTGAAATAAAAGTGGAAAAAAATTGATTATGAAGATGATTTTAATTATTAATGAATGATTATGAAAAAAACATTTGTTTGTACATATACATATTTATATGTATTTAAATTGTTATTATTATTTTTAATTTTTGTTAGTGGATAATTACTAATAATAGAATTAATTTCATTTAAGTTTTTCAGATTTCATTTAATTTTGTATGCAATATTTGCTGTAAAAAAAATTGTTTGTTGTACCTTAGCTAAAGCTTTAGTTAAAAATTAATGATTTACTACATGTCAGGACTTAAACATTATATTCCTTATTCTATAGTCAAAAGTGCAATTTTGTTTTTAATAATGTTTTTTCCTTAAATCGATATATAGAATGGATGAGGATTTTTTTTATTGAATGTTAATTAGAGGATGAAATGTTAAACTGTATGGCTCATTAAAATGAGATTGCAATATGTTATAAAGGAGAATCCTTTTAAGACAAACGGTAGAAAACAAACAAATACAGGGTGGCTTAAAATAGTAGATGTACTATAGTATAAACCTTGTATAGATTTTTAAGCAGTGATTTATTAATCTTTTTAAATAAATTACATTAGTATATGAGCAATATTTTTTTTAAACGGAAGAGGCTTTTTTCTTTATTTCGCTACTCATCTTCTTTGCAAAAAGTTTTGAATACCTTCGCAACTTTTTAGACGAATTGGTCTTAGATTTATGGGGATTGTTGCTTGTTAATTAGGATGTGGTTCTTGACCTATTTACGAGGCATTTTTATTATTATTTTTGACTGAAATATTTAATATTTTTGCAAGTGACCGATTGAACGAAGACCGATGTTTTTAAATCGGTGAGTGCAAATGAACGATCCGGTCTGAACGGATCGCTAATTTTGCTGAGGTTACCCATCACTAATTTGAACACATAAATGCTGACGAATACAAATTTTTATATAACTTTCTATTTTTGCTTAATTTTCAGTTTCCATGTCCAAAGAAAATGCAAATAAATATGACTGGCTTTTTAAATTGTAAAAATGCAAGACAATTTATGGATGAATTGTGGGCATTGCTACTATCAGCACAAGATTCTGAATCTGGCATTCCGGCCGAATTTATCGAACAAAAGAAAGAAGAAATTTTAAAACGAGAAGAGGACAAAAAATTACTGGAAATAAAAGAAGAATTTGATAAAGATCGGAATAAAGAAATCGATAAAACAATGTTAGAGGAAATTAATGCCGCTGTGGCTCGTGAAGAATCTACTGACAATAATAACACAAGAGAACGGTCACGTTCAAAATCATTTGAAAGTGAAAATCGAAAATCCGTAGATCCTGAAGAAATACTAGAAATGGCTTTATTAGCGAATAAAGAAAACCAACCAAAATCAGCGGCAATTAAAGAGAATTCTATAGAACCAAATAGAAGTCGACAAAATTCACGTGATCGTTCGGTACGAGAGCGGGAAAAATCAAGAGACCTTGAAAAGTCTAGAGATTTAGATAAATCTCGCGATCGCGGGAAATCGAGGGATCGTTCTAAAGATCGTGAACGTCGTAGGTCACGAGATCGGTCTCGGGATAAAGTAAGAGATCGTTCAAGAGATAGGCGACGATCGCGTTCAAGAAATCGTGTTAATCGTTCTCGAAGAAGTAGATCACGAGAGAGAAGGGAGAGAAAAAGATCACGATCTCGTTCGAAATCAAAATCTAGATCAAAACGTCGAGATCGTTCGGATTCGAGATCAAAAAACCGAACACGAACTGATTTAAGGGCTCGTTCTAAATCACCTGCAAATAAAGTGACCGAAAGAAAACCATCCAAGGATCGAAATGCTAGCAAAAAGACTGAAGTCAATGGCGACCATTCTGCTCAGGCTCCTTTATCAAAATTACAAGCAAAATTAATGAATATGGCCGAAGGGAAATCAATAGTTAAAAGCAAAAGTCGATCTCGATCTGCAGTTCCTCAACGTGATAGAAGCTCTAGTCGTTCTGTTTCTAAATCTCCACCGAAACGGCGAAATCGATCACATAGTTCTTCATCGTCTTCGACAGGTCGAGAAGAGAGCCCATCTAAAACCGAAAACAAGAAAAAGAAATATGTTAGTCCTCCAAAATCGAAAAGTAAGCGTGACTCATCCTCAGTTTCCTCAAGCAGCAGTCGTTCGAATTCCAGGAAAAGTGCAGATTTTGAAATTCATAAAAAAGAAAATAGTATTCAGAAGAAACGACATTATCGATCAAATAAAGATTCATCCGACAGTGATGCATCGGATAGGGATAAAGGTTCTGGTAACTATCGTCAGGATTATGGGCGAAGAAATAATTATCGACGTGGAGATAGCGGTGATAGAGGAAGAGATCGTAGATCTGTTTCACGAAACAGAAATAATTCCCGTGGTAGAAATTTTAGATCGAGATCTAGAAATCGATCTCCAATTCGTCGTGATAATAGAGATAATAGGTAAGTTTTGAATGTTAGAAAATATTTCCTTAATTAAAGTTTCTTTCCCAATTACAGATTTCAACAAAGACGTCGCTCTCCGTTTCGTCGAGATAACCGCCGTAAAAGTCCATTTCGACTTCAAAATCAAATACGTAACCGTCGTAGCTTAAGTCGAGATCGCAATGTTGATCGTAGAAATTATACACGTGACCAATATCCTCGTCGAAGTCCAATTCCAAATAATAGGCGTTCACCTGATCGAAAAGAACGAGAAGTTTTTCCAAACCGATATGAGAATAAAGATAATGAACGTAATCGAAATCGGGAACGTGAAGATAGTCGAACAAAAGAACGTCGACCGCATTCAGAAAGTGTGGAACGAAATGTTGAACCAACTCCTAAACCGAAGAAAGTCGAAGCTCCACGTAAAATAGAAAAAGTTGAAGAGAAAGTGATCAAGGAAGTTATAGTTGTAGCAAGAACAACCATAGTTGAGAAAGAAAAAATCCAAAAGCCACGTTCGACACGCTATTCATCAAGTCTTTCACGAACACCGTCACCATTTTTAAAAGCACACGAACGTGTTGGTAAAACAGCAGAAATAACTAATAATAATAAAAAAGTAAAACAAAAATTGCAACCTAAACCGAATAAAAGCGCAACAAATAGTGATGACTCTAGTACAAATTCTGAAAGTGATACAGAAGAGGAATCGGAAACTCGACGAAAAAAAATTAAATCTAAAAAAAATTCGTCATCTAGCGAAGAAGAATCTAGTGAGGAAGATGGTCTTAAAGAAAAGGCAAAACAAGCATTAAAAAATAAAAGAGAATCGTTTACAAAAGATCATGTTACAAAAGATCATGTTATAAAAGATCATGTTACAAAAGATCATGTTACGAAAGAAACAAAACCGTTACCACCAGTTCAACCACCTCCTCAACCTCCACCACCACCTCCACCAGCCCCGCAACAACAACCACAGCCCTTACCTCCAAAAACTCATCAAAGCGACAAAGAAGAGGGAAGTAAAAAGAAAGTTGATCATGCTAAAATATCAACAATAACATCGAAACCCGAAATACCATCGGCAAGTATTAGTAAAAAACGAAAAGTCAAAGATGATTCGGTTGAATTGACAGAAGTTGTTGTTCCCAAAAAATCAAAACAACCTGTACCAATACCAGCCCCACCACCACATGTAAAAGATCGTAAACCAATAAAACGTGATTCCTCGTCTCGTAGTGAAAGCGAATTATCAGAAAAAGCTGAAAAAATTGAGAAAAAATCGCTACCACCGAAAAAAGATCGCGATCTATCGTCATCAGATTCGGAACAAGAGAAATCAAAAAAACGTAAGAAAAAGGAATCAAAAAAATCACGACATGATTCTGATAATGGTTCGTCCGATTCCGATGCTGAATCAAAGAAAAAAAAACATAAGAAACATAAGAAAAATAAGAAGCACAAGAAACATAAAAAACATAAGAAAACGAAAGATAAAAGTCGGAGAGATGATTCAGATGACTCAGATGATGATGAAGAGGAAACCATTGTGAATGATGATTTGGAAAAGCAATTAAGAGAGAGAGCTCTTAAATCAATGAAAAAACAAACAAGTAGCTCCGATTAGGATTTTTTTCTTATTTAAAACTTTTTTATTTTCTTTGTTTTAAATATTGTTGAGAAGCCCCCGATTTTGTTTAGAGATGAAAAGGAAACTAAAGAATTATATAATTGAAATGTAATTCGTTTTCTTGAATAATCAAGTCAGTTGATTATCAATAATTTTTATTTGATGTAATTGTAAATCATAAAATAAAATGTATGTAATCTTAAAGCATTAATTAATTATTAAAACAACATTTCTTGAATAGTAAATTTATTGTTTTTTTTAATTAAATTCATTCAAATTGAAAGCATTCGGCTAGGACGAACCCATAACTAATGTTGGTCTGTGTAAATTTGGTACATCTGGGCGATTTTTCTGTTCCGGTGTTTACCGCAATGGCGCTGCAAAAGGGGGATAAGAGGAAAAATCACAAAAATTGTACATATATTGAATTACATACAAAACACAATTTGAATAATTTTAAAAGTTATCTATGAAATTTCTCAATTTACCACAATCGAACAATTTTAATTTGCTTATGAAGTATTTATTATTGACTATAGTATACTAGGGGGTATCCCGCGGGCTCCCCCCCCCCCCCCCCCTTTCCCCCCTTCCTTCGCACACCAATACACTCTTGCTCTTTTCATCCGGCTTTGATACAACTACTAAGTACTATCAATCATAATCCAACCTCTTCTAATCTATTCTGTGTGCACCTTCTGCTTAACTATAATTCTACAAAAACCATCGTGAGGTGTACATACTATAAATTTTTATACGATCAATCACAAATGGTTGAAAATAATAATAAGAAGAAAATACTGAAATAGCAACTTTTGTTCTTCTATATTTTATTTACAGAAAATGAATTTATGCAAAAATAATGATGGAAAAAAATATTCTATGATTTTTAGCACTATCTGTCATATAAACAATTAATTTTATCCACGACTACTAAAGAATATATACTTTCCATGCGTATATCTTTCATTGTAATTGTATTCATTCCTTTCTATATATCAAATTCTGTTTTATTTATTTCATCCCATTTTATTTATTCAAAATTCCCCTAACAAATTAAAAACTTGATTTGTTGGTATAGTAATATAAACAGATAAAACAAGAACAATACATATAAAATAAACAAACATGTTTTGTTTTGTTTTATATTTCATTGATTTATTTCAATATGGCGATATAAACTTTTACAGGAAAACTTGAATGAAATTATTTGAAATATTTGTAGTCGTGGATAAAATAGTATCTTGTGTTCGCTTAGGATGAAGGCAATTCTTCACTCGGATGATTCCCTCCACTCGCTACGCTCGTTCCGGCAAACTTCATCCTCGTGAAGAATTGCCTTCATTCTACCCTGGTTAAACATTCCAATTGAAACCAATTGAAAAAAATTAATTGGATTAATCGGAATTCTGCATTGGGAATTATCAATTAATTCCTATTCAAAAAATCTATTTCCAATACAATCCTATTCGTTCCTGTTAAATATCTCTATTTTATTTTTCAAGCGGAATCTATAGGAAATGTATATAAATAGGAATTAATTGGAAATTTCCATTGCAGAATTCCGATTAAATCTTTTCCAATTAAATCCTGTTAAATTTAGAAGATTGTTTAATTTTTTTCTAAGTTCCTTTTCCTATTGAATCTCTTAATCTCCGATTGAAATTTGTTGCATATGGTAATCTTGTTGCTATGTTTTAGTACTGGCAACACTGTTTCCGTTTTAGTTTTTAGTTTTATACTTCATGTGTTCAGTTGTATTCAGTGTGTCAAAAAGTTAGAGTTTTAGTTACAAATAAGATTCAGAGTTTTAGTTATAAATAAAATATATTGTATTCACTGTAATTGCTGGTTTTTATTTCAACAGGTTATGTGCCCAGGCATCCTAAAAATACAAAGATGGAGGAAATAAATATTAAAATAATAAACATCAAGAGGTTTGGTTTTGAAGTATGGTGTTTCCAAATAAAGACCTTATTGGAAAGCATAAATGCATGGAAAATTATTAAAGGTACAGAAGAAAGGCCGGTGAATGATAATGCGAAACAAACAGATTTCGATACGAGATGTAGTAAAGCTAAAAGGATTTTAGTTTCTTCTTTAGAGCCATCAGAACTGAGAAACGTTTTGAATTGCGAAACACCGAAACAAATTTACGACAAATTATGTTCACTTTATCAACAGAAAGATGAAGCACAGTTACAGTTTTTGATGCAGAAATTTTTTAGGCTAGAGTTTTCATGTCACGTGAAAGATTTTTTGGCAGATATCGAAACGCTTTTAGCACAAATAAAAGCACAAGGAGAGGAAATAAGTGATACAATGGTGATTAATAAAATTATTTCGAGTCTTCCAGTTGCGTATTCTAATTTTAGTACAGCTTGGGAAAGTACAGTAGCAGCCGAAAGAAATTTAAATAACTTAACTAGTCGACTCCTTAAAGAAGAAGCAAAATTAAATGAAAAAACCTCATCACAAGTTAATAATAATGGTGCTTTTCGTACAAGTTACAAATGTAAAGCTGATCATAAGATTAAAGATTGTCCGGAAATGAAAAATGTGAAATGTTATATTTGCAACAAGTTTGGTCATACAAGCAAATATTGTAAAAATAAATTCAGGGGCTACAGAAGAACTAATAATTATGGTGGTGGTAACAGAAATGGAGGAGGTGGTAATGCTAATTGTGCAGATTTTAACCCAATTATTTTTAATTGTGAAGTTGCAGAGAATGAGTGTAATGCTGTGAACTACGAACTATGCGGGAAATTTATTTTAGATTCAGGAGCGTCAAACCATATGGTTAATGAAAAATGGTTCAGCTATATGAATGATGTTCGTCAATTAAAACAGGAAGCAAAAATAAATATTGCTAAGAAAGGTGAGCATTTAATATGTAAAAGTGAAGGAGATTTATTGTTGAATACTGAGGCAGGTCCAATCTATTTGACTGCTGTTTTAATGGTACCGGGCTTAGAGAAAAATTTAATTTCTATAAAAGAAATTACTAAAAAAATGTATAATGTCAATTTTTATGGTGATACCGTGGTCATTAAAAATGATGTAAGTAGACAAATTTTCAAAATTAAATGTTCTAATACATTTGAAATTGAAGCTTCACCAGGTAAAAGCGAATTACATAGAAAATTTGGTCACAGTTATCATTATGATAATGACGGAGATTGCGAAATATGCTTAATGGGTAAAATGACAAAATCACCATTTAAGGGTACCAGAAAAAGAGCAATAAGATGTGGGCAAAAAATACATAGTGATGTGGTTGGTCCCATAAATTATTCAGCCCATGATGGTAAAAAATATTTTGTTACGTTTATAGATGACTACTCACATTTTGCAGTTGTCTATACACTACGTAATAAGTTTGAGGTCTTCGATGCATTCAGGGATTATGCTGAAAAAGTTTATAATAGGTTTGATCGCCGAATTGAAGTTTTAAGAATAGATGGTGGAACGGAATACAAAAGTAATGAATTTTCAGATTATTGTTCAAGAAATGGTATAGCTGTAGAAACAACCATACGTTATTCATCGCAACTAAACGGTGTTGCTGAAAGATTTAATCGAACCGTGGTAGATAAAGCGAGATGCGCATTATTAGAATCTAATTTACCGAAATATTTATGGAATGAAGCAGTTCAACATGCTACGTACGTAATTAATAGATGTCCTACAACAGCAATTCAAAAAGAAAAAACTCCTGCAGAGTTATGGTATGAGGAAACGCCAGATTTAAATAAAATACACCCTTTCGGAAGTGAAGCATTCGTGAACATTCCTAAACAAATTCAGAAGGGTAAATTTGAGGCTCGTTCATTAAAAATGAAATTAGTTGGTTATACAGTTAATGGTTTTAGGTTTTATGATGAGAAAAATCATAAAATAATAAGTAGTCGAGATGTAAAATTTATGAATTATAACACAGTAAAAATTAATTTGTACAAAAATAATGATAGAAACGACGAAGAGGAGATTAATGAAGAAAACAATGATAATGTAAATTATGATAAGGGCAGTACAGAAGGTTTAAATGAAGAGAACGATACAGGAGAAAATGATTCAAATAGTAAAGTCATTGAAAATAATAATCATGAAGGAAATACAAGAGTAAGATCAAAACCAAAGTATCTAGCTGATTATGAACTGTATGATGCTGCAATGTGTGCTTATACAACAATCTTATCCGATGTTCCACATACGTTCGAAGAAGCATATCAAGATAAAGAGTGGAAAAAATCAATAGACGAAGAAACAACAGCAGTTGAGCAAAGAAAAATATGGACAATTGTTGAAGATGAGGGTCAAGATAGAATAGATGCTATATGGGTTTTCAACATAAAAAAGGATGAAAATGGCAGTATACGTAAAAAAGCAAGATTAGTTGCACGTGGTTGTAAACAAAGCACTGATTCTTTTAGTAATGTATATGCGCCAGTAGCAAATAGTATAACGGTACGCACCTTTATATCAATGGCATTGCAAAATAATTTTAAGATTCACCAATTAGATGTCAAATGTGCTTTCTTAAATGGAGAGTTAAAAGAGGATATTTTTATGATAGTGCCTCCACCATTTAAAGGCAATTTATGTAAATTAAATAGATCTATTTATGGTCTAAAACAGAGTGCAGTGTGCTGGAATAATGAATTTAATACAAAGATTTTAGAATATGGTTTTGAACGATCAGAAAATGATTATTGCTTATACAAAAAGAATTATATATTTTTACTTTTATATGTTGACGACATTCTTTTGTGTGGGGACGACGAAAATGAAATTTCAAAGATTATATCTTTCTTGATGAAACAATTTGAGATGAAAGATTTGGGTGAACTAAAAGAATTTCTGGGAATGAAAATAATAAAACAAAAAAATGGGAATTTGAAATTATCACAAACTGAGAACATTATGAAATTATTAAAACGTTTTGGTTTCGATAAATCCAAATTTAAAGATACTCCAATTGAAAAGAATTGGAACAAAGATGATCATAATTCTGACTCTTCTGAATGGGATCAACAGAAATATCGTCAGGCAATTGGTAGTTTGCTATATTTAAGTATTTGGACACGACCAGACATCACTTATTCGGTAAATACATTAAGTAGATATCAAGAAAACTTCACCAATACACATGTCAGTGCTATTAAAAGAATATTGCGTTATCTTAATTCAACCAAAGAATATGGGTTAATCTACAAAAGCTCTAAACAAAATTTGGCTTTACATGGCTATTCAGATGCAAGTTGGGGAGAATCAGAGGATAGAAAGAGTACAACTGGTTATTGTTTTAAATCTTATGAAAATTTACTCTCCTGGAAGACAACAAAACAAAAAACTATAAGTTTGTCATCGACAGAAGCGGAGTATGTTGCGTTGAGTACAGCGGCACAGGAAGGTATCTGGTTGAAAAGGCTGTTAGAAGAATTTAGAATTACATTGAGTCATGATTCGTTTGTTATAAATGTGGATAACCAAGGTGCTAAATGTGTTGCTGAACAGCTAGAAACAAGAAGATCAAAACACATTGATTTAAAGTACCACTTCATTAGGCAAAAGGTTCAAGATGGGGTGATAAGTTTGAAGTACATACAATCAGATGAACAGCTAGCAGACATTTTCACAAAGCCACTGGCAAAGATAAAATTTTGTTTCTTTAAGAATTTATTAAATATTGAAATGTAATTAAATTAGAACAATAAGATTATGGAGGAGTGTTGCATATGGTAATCTTGTTGCTATGTTTTAGTACTGGCAACACTGTTTCCGTTTTAGTTTTTAGTTTTATACTTCATGTGTTCAGTTGTATTCAGTGTGTCAAAAAGTTAGAGTTTTAGTTACAAATAAGATTCAGAGTTTTAGTTATAAATAAAATATATTGTATTCACTGTAATTGCTGGTTTTTATTTCAACAAAATTCAATTGGAAATTTCCTTTAGAATCCTACAGAACCTCTTTTCCTGTTAAATCCCATTCATTCCGATTGAATTTTAATTGGTAGATCGAAGTCTTCCTATTAAACCAATTCAATCCAATTTAATCCTATTGAAATTATATTGGATTTAATAGGTTTGAATTGGAATGTATTCCTTTGCAACTATTCTTATTAATATCGAAATAATATAAATTTGAACGAAACGGCTAAAAGACAATTATAGCAATTATTTTGAAAAACTACATTATCGAAAAATTTAAATGCCTCAAATGGAATTTTTATGAATAAAAAGGAATAATTTGTATGTTCTATAAAAAAATAAACCAAAACAATAAAAATTAATTATAGGGTTCGCGTTGAGCGGACCTTTGTCATTGGTTGTCATGCGGACCTTTGTCATTGAGCGTGTTCGGTACAGGTATATGATACAAAAAATCACGTTATTAAACGTCAAAGTTGCTTGCTACTAATTTCACTTCGTTGAATATTACGTCAAACCGGACCGAACAGCCAAAAAAAGAAAATGTATTTATAAGTCAAATTTTAGACGTTACTTTTATTACAATTAATTTGGTCACAAACGATAAATTTATCCCGAAAACACAGAACCAAATTTATCAAGAATAGTTATCACAAAAATGTAAGCATTAATAAAACAAAACCAAAAGCGTAAAGAACCAAATAAAATAGTTTTATTGACACCTAAACTCAAAATATTTTGACATTTAAACGCAATAAAAAATTTGATTTTTTTCGTGAGAAATGGCCGCGTTTATACTATTTTTAGTACAGAAAAATCATGATTTTTTTTTATCAGAATGTATGTACCGAACACTAGGATTGACCTTTCTCACAACCCCCTACATCGGCAATGACAACGAAATTTTGTACTGAGTTTCTTAAAGTTCATTTTATTAAATCGGTTTAAATTATTAAATGTTTGAAAATGTATATTATAACACAAACTGTTTTTTGTCCCAAAAATATCAAATGTTTTCTACAACATACATTGTTTTTAAAAATTGTTAAAAATCTATATTTTTCTATGCTGTTATGTTCGCTGTTATGTAGAATAATTTTCTGGTTCTGGTCCTGCCATAATAGCGCTAGAAAGGGGAGATAAGAAAAAAATTTCAAAAATTTATATTGGCTTACATACAAAACACAACTATAATCATTTAAAAAATTCTCTATGAAATTTCACGTGTTTTTGCTTTAAACGATTTAAGTTTGTTTGTGAAGTATATTAATTACTCTAAATCAAGCATAATAGTACTATATATAGCCTCTTTATACCTATATAGGCCCAAAAGCAAAATTAAAACTGTCAAAAATTTCCATGCAAAGTTATATGGAAATTTTCGTGTTTTTTATGTGCTAGCTAAAATACAATTTACATATTATGCTTAATATATTCAATAAGCAAATTAAAAATTTTAGTACAATGAAAAATTTCATTGACAATTTTTAAAATTATTGGAAGTTGTGTTTGGTATAGGGCGATTTTTCTGTTCTGGTGTTTACCGCAATGGCGCTGCAAAAGGGGGATAAGAGAAAAAATTCAAAAACTTTTATATGGGATTTCATACAAAACCCTATAGGGCGATTTTTCTGTTCCGGTGTTTACCGCAATGGCGCTGCAAAAGGGGGATAAAAGAATAAATTCAAAAACTTTTATATGGGATTTCATACAAAACACAACTTGAATAATTTTGAAAATTATCTATGAAATTTCTCATTTTACCACAATTGAACAATTTTAATTTGCTTGTGCAGTATTATTGACTATATTTTAAGCGTAATATATAAAATATTATTCTTAAGTCGCTCAAAAAAGAAACATAAAAATTGCCAAAATTTCCCATACAAAGTTGTATGAAAAATTTAACCTATTTTCGTATTTGTTTTACGGACAGAAGAAAAGAAAATATTTTATATATTATGCTTAATATATTGTCAATAATACTTCATAAACAAATTTAAATTATTTAATTGTCGTAAAATGAGAAATTTCATAGATAACTTTTAAAATTATTTAAATTGTGTTTTGTATGGAATTCCATATAAAATTTTTGTGATTTTTTCTCTTATCCCCTTTTTGCAGCGCCATTGCGGCAAACACCGGAACAGAAAAATCGCCCTATATCATAAAAAACACAATTTGAATAATTTTAAAAGTTATCTATGAAATTTCTCATTTTACGACAATTAAATAATTTAAATTTGTTTATGAAGTATTATTGACAATATATTAAGCATAATATATAAAATATTTTCTTTTCTTCTGTCTGTAAAACAAATACGAAAATAGGTGATAGAGAGATGCTAATTGATTCTATCAACAAAGATCTGGAGCGTATAATGGAATGGGGTGATCGTAATCTTGTTTCATTTAATCCAACCAAAACCAAATTATGCCGTCTTTCACGAATAGAGCGACATAAAAATTTTCCTATTAAAATAAACCATGAGGAATTGCGTGAGGTTGAATCAGTTAGACTTCTTGGAGTAGATATTCAAAATAACCTGAAATGGAATAAACATGTGTTCAACCTCGCTAAATCTGCAATGCAAAAATTAGGATTCTTGAGTCGATGTAAAAAATATTTCAATCCCGAGCAAATTTTGTTAATCTTCAAGTCCTTTATTCGTCCATGTATGGAGTACTGCTGTCATGTTTGGGGAGGTGCTTGTCAGTCAACAATAAATTGTCTAGACTCTGTTCAGAGAAAAGCAATACGATTGATTGGTAATACCGAACTAACGGACCGGCTTGATTCACTCCAGCACAGAAGAAATGTGGCTGAATTGTCAATCTACTATAAATATAACTTTAGCGAATTCTCCTCTAAAGAAATTCAAAATATCCTTCCATCATGTGCGCAGTATAATCGACAAACAAGAGCTGTCGAGTTATCCCATCCATTTGTTGTACAAATACCTCGTTGTAGAACTGTGTCCTTCCAAAACGACTATTTTAATAGAGTGGCCAAATTATGGAACTCATTGCCTTCCTCTGTATTTCCCGATGAATTTTCCCCTCAGGCATTTAAAGAAAATGTCCATCATCATTTAAAAAAATTAGTATAGTTATCCTTATATCCCCATTCCTTCCATTTTCCTCATCTCCTTCCTTTATAGTTGACATGGTATCTTCGGATATTCAAAGAGTCTAAATAATGAATATTTCATATTTAGTGTGCTAAACATGTCTAACTAATTAATAAAAAAAAAAAAAAGGTTAAATTTTTCATACAACTTTGTATGGGAAATTTTGGGAATTTTTATGTTTCTTTTTTGAGCGACTTAAGAATAATATTTTATATATTACGCCTAAAATATAGTCAATAATACTCCATTAGCAAATTAAAATTGTTCAATTGTGGTAAAATGAGAAATTTCATAGATAATTTTTAAAATTATTCAAGTTGCGTTTTGTATGAAATCCAATATAAAAGTTTTTCAATTTATTCTTTTATCCCCCTTTTGCAGCGCCATTGCGGTAAACACCAGAACAGAAAAATCGCCCTATAGGGCGATTTTTCTGTTCCGGTGCTTACCGCAATGGCGCTGCAAAAGGGGGATAAGAGAAAAAATCACAAAAATTTTATATGGGATTTCATACAAAACACAACTTGAATAATTTTAAAAATTATCTATGAAACTTCTCAATTTACTACAATGAAATAATTTAAATTTGTTTATGAACTATTACTGACTATATATTAAGCATAATATGTAAAATATTTTATTTTTTCTGTCCGCAAAACAAATACGAAAATGGGTTAAATTTTTCATACAACTTTGTATGGGAAATTTTGGCAATTTTTATGTGTCTTTTTTGAGAGACTTAAAAATAATATTTTATATATTACGCCTAATATATAGTCAATAATACTTTATAATCAAATAAAAATTGTTCAATTGTGGTATAATGAGAAATTTCTTAGATAACTTTTAAGATTATTCAAGTTGTGTTTTGTATGGAATCCCATATAAAATTTTTGTGATTTTTTCTCTTATCCCCCTTTTGCAGCGCCATTGCGGTAAACACCGGAACAGAAAAATCGCCCTATACAATCCTTTGTAAATTTTGTGATTTCTCATATAGCGCTTTTGCGGTGAACACCGAAACAGAAAAATTGCCCAATACTTAAGTATGTTCCATTTACCACATTAGTCGCGTTTTATCTTCGAACTGGCTCTCCAGGACAGAGAAAAATATTGGTAACCCACTAGATGTTTTGTTACTATTGTAACAGGTCTTTAATTTGTTATCATTCATAAGAGTGCATTAGAGGAAGCGAGATAGACATATATCTCTTATAGCGCCATCGCATAATATGAAAAAGATCAAAACTAATTTCAAGAATATATGGTTTGAACCAATGTTTTTTACGACTTTATAATATATGTCGGCCATTTCATTTAAATCATGTTAAAGTTTATGTTTGATATTGAATAAGCCAAATTTATTTTAAAAATAAATAAGGAAAACATACAATAGTTGTAAGTATCATTCTATAAAAGTAAGTATTCAAATCAATTAAATGTTGATATGTTTTAAATTAAGAAAATTATATATGTAATTCTTTTATTTTAATTTAATGCCATTTTAGGTTTTCAGATTATATTATTTGATAAAATATTGAATTGTTTAATATTATTAATTGTTGTTATATTGTTTTAATTAGTTCTTTAAGAAATAATATATATTTATATTTATTAATTTATTTACAGTCAATAAAAACTTAAAATTAAAAAAATGTATTTTATTTATAAAAATCAATATTTATATAACAAGGTTGCTTTGTGGTTTAGGTTAACCAAGACAAACTAAAGACATGTCTGACCAGACAACCTAAAGACACGTCTTACCAGACAAACCCTAGACTTGTTACACAAGACGAGGTGGGACATTTTGTTCGAGCGGTCTTGGGTTTGTCTTGGTCTTGTTACTATAACGCGTTAGTAGTAAGTTACTAGTAAATCTGGTATAACACTTTTACTGGGAAAATACAGGGAAAGTTTTAGAACTAAATTGTAGCTAACTTCAAGTGAATATTTTGACAATCGCCATTAATGTTTGTTTACGCTTGTGTTATATTTGTTTATTTCATAAAGAGCCATATATTTTATATTTAAACGACGAGATTCGAGCTAAAAAAAAAAATTAAATTAAAGATTAAATTTAATATTTTGTTTTATACGTATGTACATATATGTAATGTTTTTGACATCTAAAAATAAACATACATGAAGATAGTAGTCGCGTTTTTTCTTCGGACAACTGTCCGGGACAGCGATTGTTTTATTTATATTTTTTCGTTCAAATTAAAATTATTTCAATTTTGATTGGATAAATATTAAATATTTATCGTTTATCCATCCATTTTAATTAATCTCTTTAAAATAAATTGACAAATTAAATTTATTTTTACCAGTTCGCAACAAATCTTGTGTTTTATCGAGAGCAGTTCAGAACAGGTGAGGGAAATAAACAATGGGACATTTTTAGTACTATTTTTGAAATTAACACTATCTTCATGTATGTTTATTTTTAGATGTCAAAAACATTACATATATGTACGTACATACGTATAAAACAAAAAATTAAATTTAATCTTTAATTTAATTTTTTTTTTTAGTTCGAATCTCGTCGTTTAAATATAAAATATATGGCTCTTTATGAAATAAACAAATATAACACAAGCGTAAATAAACATTAATGGCGATTGTCAAAATATTCACTTGAAGTTAGCTACAATTTAGTTCTAAAACTTTCCCTGTATTTTACCAATATTTTTCTCTGTCCTGGACAGCCAGTTCGAAGATAAAACGCGACTAATGTTAATTTCAAAAATAGTACTTGTTGTGACCTGTAGTTATCCGTAGATATTACAATAGACACCTTGAAGGTGTAATACACCAGTTATTGTATTATTATTTATTATTTATTATTTCGTATATCAAATACAAGCGCTTTTCTAGTTTGACAACTGATCGAATACACGTATATTGAATTTACATCGGTTATTTCATAGAGTATACAAAATGAACAGTAAGATATGACAGCTCTTCCCCTCTAACAGCTTTTAATACAGTTATACTATTTACTAAATTCAATTAATTTCTAATTATATTAAATTATTTTTACATATTTCATTTTAAAGTTTCTTTTTCTTAAATCATGAGACATTTATTAAAACAATTTGAGCTTATTCTTATAGATTTAGTTTAACGGGGGCTTTAATGATTCGGCTTGATCTCCTCAGTATATTATTATTGTTACTTGAGTTTATCGTTTGTGGAGTAGTACTGGGAATGTCAGGTTGTAATTCTGTTGTATAGGTTTCAGAACTATTGAACTCGATATCCGTATTATTCTCTAAAACTCTGGAACTATCCGCATCCGCCGTATTATCAACTTCTTGAGAATAATTTGAATAGTTGGAGCTATTCAATTCATGAGCTTTCATTATAGCTGGTACTATGGAAATAGCTTCTTCCCATGTTTCTGAGTGTATATCTGCATCATTATTTTTAACTAGGCCATTTGTCTCCTTACCGGCTTCCGTACCAACGGGTAATATTTGGTCGATATGTCTCTTCCATACTCGACCGTCATCGAGTTTAATCGAGTAATGTAAATCACCGAATTTATCAATGACTTCTCCAAACTGCCATTTCTCGTGCTTGTTCATGTAGTCTCTTGCTGAGACTCTATTTCCAATCTGTAATGATCTGAATTTTTTTAGTGGTAGCTCTCCCTTTTTTATATCTTTTGAAGGAATCATTAAGTCCAAACGAGATCGTATCGGACGATTGAATATCATCATTGCAGGTGACTTTCCTGTTGTTGGATGATTTGATCTACGATAAGTTAGAAGGAATTGACTAAGGGCAGTATGAATATCTTTACCTGAACATTTTATGGCTAATAATTTGTCTTTAAACGTTTGAACGTAGCGTTCGGCTTGTCCATTCGTAGCAGGATGATATGGTGCACCTTGTTTATGGACAATTCCATTATTTTTCAAAAAATTTTGGAACTCTTCGGAATTAAATTGAGTTCCATGATCCGACACAAAAACTGATGGAATTCCAAAAGTTGCGAAAATTTCACGGCAATTTTTTATCGTGGTTTCAGCTGTAATATTACTTACTATTCGAACTTCTGGCCATTTGGAGTAAGCATCCACTAATACGAAAAAGTATTTTCCTAAGAATGGTCCAGCATAGTCACAATGCACTCTTTGAAAGGGGGTTGTTGGTATTTCCCAGCAATGAAATTGAACTTTTGGAGGGTTGGCTTTCTTTTTCTGACAATCCGTACAATTTTTAGACAAGATTTCAATGTCGTTGCCGATGCCTTGCCACCAACAATATCCTCTGGACATCTCCTTCATACGTGTTATACCAAAGTGTGATAGATGTAGCTCATCTAAAACTTTTTTTCTTAGCATTTCAGGAACATAAACACGAATGCCTCTCATTAAGCATCCTTGTTGAATTGAGAATTCTTGTTGGTCGATCCCAAATCGATCTTTAGCATCCACAATACGACCGTTTTTCAATCCTTGTATTAAATTGGTGACAGACTTATCATTGCTAGTTACTTCTGCCAACTCTCTGGCAGTGATTGGCAATGATTCAATTTGATTCAATTCGAAATAATCTGATTCTTCCATTGAAACTGTTGGATCTTCAGTAGGTAGTCGCGAAACTGCGTCGGCATTGCAATGTGAGGTTGTTCTACGATAGATAATATCATAATTAAATGATTCTAGATATATTGCATAGTGCAGCATTCTTGTGGTCGATAAGGTTGGCAGTCCTTTATCGGGTGAAAAAATTTGAAGAACCGGTTTATTATCCGTAATAAGTGTAAAATGCCGTCCATAGACATACTGATGAAATTTTCGAATGCCGTAAATTATTGCGTAAGCTTCCTTATCGATTTGACTGTACCTTTGTTGAGTAGGACTTAATGTTTGTGAGGCATATGATATAGGTCTTTCTGTTCCATCTGGGTACAAATGACTCAGTACTGCTCCAACACCATAAGGTGATGCATCCGTTGCTAATAATAGGGGCAGGTTTGGATCATAATGTACTAATACTTGTTCTGATTGAATTTTATCTTTTATCTCATTAAAAGATTTTTTACATGCATTATCCCAAACAAAATCCACATTAGTTTTTAATAAATTGTTTATTGGGTACAAAATCGTACTTAAGTCTTTGAAAAATCGACCGTAATAATTCACAAGTCCTACGTAGGCGCGAACTTGATCCCTATTTTTTGGAATAGGCATATTTTGTATAGCATCGATTTTGGCCTGCATTTTATGAATGCCATTTTTATCTATTTCGTAGCCACAATAAACAATTTTATCCATGAAAAATTCGCTCTTTGTGATATTTATTCTCATATTTAGATTATTCAGCCTTTTAAGGACTTCGTCCAGTCTTGATAAATGCGTTTTATCATCTGATCCAGTGATTTTAATATCATCTAGAAAAACTGAAACTCCAGGTATATCTTGAAGAATTTGCTCGATATGCCGCTGCCAAATTGCGGGGGCCGAAGCAACTCCGTACATTAACCGAGTTGGTTGATATAAACCTTTATGGGTGCTTAAGGTTAACAACTCTCGATCTTCGGGCAAAACTTCCAGCTGTAAATAGGCTTTCGTTAGGTCCAGTTTAGTAAATTTTTTACCCCCGGCCATCGAGGAAAACAAATCTTCTATGGTTGGTAATGGGTGAACGTCTACTATAAGATTTGGATTAATGGTGGTCTTATAATCACCACAAATTCTTATTTGGTCATTTTTTTTTCTAACTGGCACTATTGGCGTTGCCCATTTGCTGAAATTTACTTTCACTAAAGCTCCCTCTTTTTCTAAATTATCCAGTTCGGTTTCGACCAATGGTCGAATGGAAAAAGGCACTGTACGATTTTTTATAAAAACTGGCTTTGAATTTGGTTTCAAATTTAATTTTGCTTGGATATTTTTTATCTTTCCCATAGATTCTTCGAATAACGTAGGATATCGAGTTTTGATATTATCTAAAAAAGTTTGAAAATTAATATTTGACATTTCAGTCGTCATAGTATTTAAGTTTTCAACCATTAAGTCATCTTTAATATTATTAAATGAATCGATTTTTAATTCATGTAACCATTCGCGACCAATAAGTGGATGTCTGTTTGAATCGACAATATATAGTTTTAATAATTTTTTTTCTAATTTAAATGTGACTTCTACTAATACATATCCAAATATTTGAATTTTGTTATTACAGTAGCTGACCAAATCAATGTCCGAATCATTAATATTAAATTTTTCAAAATATTTTAAATAATCATTTCTATTCATTATTGATACAGGAGAACCCGTATCCATTTCAAATTTAATTTTAAATTGTTCAATTTCTAGTTTAATCCAAAATTTTGATTTACTATTAAGATCACTTAAATTTAACATATCTGAAATAATGGAGTCATTTGAATGACATGAAGTGTCTTCTTCTTCTACAAAATTAGTTTGATTATTTTTAAAATTATTCTTAGAATTATGATTTCTATTATAAGTTTCATTTTTATTGTTCGCTCTAGCGGCTAAACAAACCTCTGATATGTGTCCTTTTTTTTTACAGTATAAACATCTAGATTTAATATGAATACACTTATCAGAAGCATGTTTTTCATCGCCACAACGATAACATTTATAAATTTTATTCTTATTTTGTAAACTTACATGAACAGATCGACTATTCTTAGATGTACATTGAAGTTGGTGGACTGTAGTGGATCGACTAGTACTTTGATAATGCATGATGGTTCCACCTTTTTCGGATAGTTCCATTGCCACAGCTGTGTCCGTTGCCGTCTCTAACGTTAACGTCCTACTTTCCAATAATCGTTTTTGAATTTTTTTGTTTCTTAACCCGAAAACGAACTGATTCCTGATTGCTGTAGACAGATGTTCTTTCACAAAGTTGCAGTTTACAGCAATTTTCCTTAGTTCTAGTAGGAACTCTTCTACTGATTCATTTTCCTGTTGTTGCCGTAAATGGAATTTAAAATTTTCCACTATTTCTAGCGGTTCCGGATCAAAATAACTTTGTAGTGTTTTGACGATTTCAGTAAAATCTTTTTCTGTTGGCTTAGCTGGTTGTATTTTATCATAAAGAACCTGGTAAGTTTCTTGTCCCATGTAATGGAGCAAGAAATGTTTTTTTACGTCTTTGTCTTCTATCTTGAATATCAGGAACGAACTTTCTAAACGTTCGACCCATCTTTCCCATTTGATTTTTGTTTTATCAAATACGTCAATTGTAAAAGTTGATGGTAATGTTGCCATTGTGTTGATTATTTTGATATATACTGTATAGAATATATTATTAGTAAATTTGCAAACAATAGCGCTCACCTTAATGCATGTACTGTATAATGCACTTTATTTGAGGTTAGAAATGCGTTTTCTGTATCTAGCAAGTATGAAGCTCTCTAATCCCATCCTCGTCGCCAAAATAACTGTTGTGACCTGTAGTTATCCGTAGATATTACAATAGACACCTTGAAGGTGTAATACACCAGTTATTGTATTATTATTTATTATTTATTATTTCGTATATCAAATACAAGCGCTTTTCTAGTTTGACAACTGATCGAATACACGTATATTGAATTTACATCGGTTATTTCATAGAGTATACAAAATGAACAGTAAGATATGACAGTACTAAAAATGTTCCATTGTTTATTTCCCTCACCTGTTCTGAACTGCTCTCGATAAAACACAAGATTTGTTGCGAACTGGTAAAAATAAATTTAATTTGTCAATTTATTTTAAAGAGATTAATTAAAATGGATGGATAAACGATAAATATTTAATATTTATGCAATCAAAATTGAAATAATTTTAATTTGAGCGAAAAAATATAAATAAAACAATCGCTGTCCCGGACAGTTATCCGAAGAAAAAACGCGACTATTTTCCTTTACTTTTGTACTAAATTTCGTTTTCAAGTTAACCATATCAAATGATGGTAAAGCTACGTGACAAACTTACGCTTCTATTCACCGCCAGAGTTTTTGTCAATTTAGAGAATAATTTCAAATATGTTTGCCCAAATGCTTATACAGATGTAGAAATTCTAGCCTAAATGTCATATTTCTGTCCACCTTTCTTTAATTGTTTATATTTTGCATGAATCATAATTTTAATTTTCAGAAATTTTTTAAATTTAATTAATTTTCTTAAATTTAACAAACTCAAAATAAAATTTAAACTTAAAATTTTGTCAAACTAATAATTTTCTTTTACGTTGTTAAGCAATATTATTTTTCAAAATTGTCAAAACAATTTATTGTCAAAAAAAATGTCGGAAACGTGTGGTAAGAAAGAATTTGAGTTGTAGTAGATCAAAAATCTACTACACCTCACCTCATTTAAGTCGTTCCATTTAAAATTCGGTTCGGGTAGCAAGTTTACCTAAAAGGAACACGGGTATTGTTTAACATCTTACTGATCTACATTTAAATTGTATAATTTAATTGAAGAAAGTATTTTACGAAATGTTGTGTCAAAAAGTGAGGAAATAGACCTTTAATTATGTACTTTCATCAATTTGTTTCCTGTTTTCTTTTTTAATAAACCATTATAAAAACCATCTACCAACTTTACTATTTAATGTAAAAATTATTCCTTTAAAAAAAGGTCTATGATACTTTCGAAATTCGAACTATTTTTCATAATAAATAATACATATCTTGTGACTAATTCAAAATAAAAAAGATTTAATTAATAAAACATCAACAAAAATTATAAATATATGTATTATAGATGTTGCATTATCGAGTGTTTATCAATAACTGATCGATAACACTTCTAACTGGGTATATACGAAATTTAATTCAATGGGATATTTTGTTGTCGTTTTTTCCGTGTTTTTCGAGTTTCCGTCATAATCGAGTTCCGGCTTCGCGAGATTTTACTGTAGTATAACGGCAATAATAATTCTCAATACATTTTAAAATATCACCATATTGCATGATTCCAAAAACGTTCAAACACATTAAAAACTTTGGGCAAAATATATTTTTTGCTGTATCGCTTTTTAGCAAAACTTTTAGGTGAACCGTCGTTTTATTTTTAAATTCACATTTTCTCAATATTTGAATATACATATATCTAAAGTTTGTCAAGATTAATAACTAGTTTTCATGTTACTCCCTAGGTAGCACTTAAATTAATTTATCCACTGAACTTAAATTTATCTAACTTCATACCTTTTCCGGCTTAAAATTCTCCTTTTCGTTTTAACTCTCAAAGATGGTAAGTAACGTGCTACGTTTTCATTCAAAATTATTATCATCCGTATGTTAAAGTGTAAGAAATTGAGTGAAAAGTATTAATTAAACTCTGTCTTATTTCATAATAATATAATATGAAATGTTATTATATGCTAACGGCAATAGTTTCGAAAGCGAATTTTTATTGACGTTTGATGTATAGTTTTGGTAAATCATAATCCAAAAAGTGAGAATCAAATATCTGTTCTGTGCTATTAATGTTATTTAAGTTTTTTTTTTTTTAAATTAATAATACTTAAAGTTATATTAATATTCTAACCTAGTTTTTGTTTCTGTTATTGTGTATAGGCAAGAGGACCGAAGAAACATTTGAAACGTTTAAATGCGCCCAAAGCATGGATGTTGGACAAATTGGGAGGAGTATTTGCTCCTCGTCCATCAACTGGCCCACATAAGTTAAGAGAATCATTACCACTAGTAATATTTTTGAGAAATCGTTTGAAGTATGCACTCACAAATACTGAGGTTACAAAAATTGTTATGCAAAGACTAATAAAAGTTGATGGAAAAGTACGTACAGATCCTAACTATCCAGCTGGTTTTATGGGTGAGTCTATTTTACTATTATACATTTCTTTGAAATAATATCAGCTTATTTTTAATTTTAGATGTCGTTACTATTGAAAAAACTGGAGAATTTTTCCGTTTGATCTATGATGTTAAAGGACGTTTTACCATTCATCGTATTACAGCTGAAGAAGCTAAAGTAGGTAGATTTGTTGTATTTAAAATAATATTGGGGCTGTGTCGAAGCTTTTTGAACAGTTTAATGCTATCTGTCAATGAGTCAATAATCGGCCAAGATAAAATTTTTCACAGGACGGTCATTATCTTTCTAGAAATTAATGAAAGAATCAATAACATAAACTTGTGCGAACATTATTTTCCTAAAACCATCAAGAACCCACTAACGAAAAGTTTTATTTGTTTCATTTTAGTATAAATTATGTAAAGTAAAGCGAGTTGGTATGGGACCAAAAAATGTTCCATTTTTAGTAACACACGATGGGCGTACAATTAGATATCAAGATCCAATAATTAAAGTTTACGATACAATTCAACTTGACATTGCTACTTCAAAAATTACAGATCACATTAAATTTGATTCAGGTAATTTATGTATGATTACAGGAGGTAGAAATTTAGGTCGTGTTGGTACTGTTGTCAATCGTGAAAGACATCCAGGATCTTTTGATATTGTTCATGTGAAAGATTCACAAGGACATGTATTTGCAACAAGGTAAATAAACATACTGCCTAATTTATTTTATTTTGATTTTAATAATTAAATTGTTCGGTAGATTATCCAACGTTTTTATAATTGGAAAAGGAACAAAAGCATATATTTCCTTACCCAAAGGCAAAGGTGTTAAATTGAGTATCGCTGAAGAACGTGATAAGAGATTAGCTGCCAAAGCTGGTCATTAAATAACTTTGTAAAATCACAACATTCAATAAAAAAGAAAAAATCTTACATTGTGACTGGATTAATTTGTTTCTTTTAGTTCAATTATAGTTATTCTAGGACATAGATGGCAAACCAAGAACTCTAGTCAAGTGAGCCGAGGGTTGTTGCGCAATATTTAATTCGCATAATTTAATTCAGGTGATAGGTCATGTCAGGCTGGGTTTTAACATGCGAACTGGACTGTGAAATTTATTTTTACCCAATCAGAAGGAATTTTACACCCTGATTTCTGAAGTCGGGTCACATTAGGTGATATGACTATTGTCATGTCACCGCTTAAAAATTGGTATTACACAATCCCTCCGACTGCGCGGTTTGTCATTGCGCGATTTTCCCCTGCGCTAGGTGAGTTCAATACTAATTTTCGCACTGCTATTAAAATTTTACACTGCGCGACTTATAAAATTTTTTTTTAGAAATATGTAGGTGAATTTCGTAAAATTAAAATAAAATGGATTTACCATATGTGTCATTCTTTTACAAATCGAACAGATTTGAACAAAATCTGACTGACGCATTTGTGATTTGGGTTATAAAAATTTACGGGTGTATGATATCGAAAATAATATATAGGATTTTTTTTTGAATCGATTTCGTGATTTTTGGCTTGACGGTTTATTATAAAAATTCATAACTTCGGTTCTATTAATGATAAAAGCTTTTGTTTTATTTTATTTTAAAGTAAAGAGATGGAATTGTAATAAAAAAATATATTCAATAAAAATTGTAAACAAATTCCTATTGTTATAAATGCAACGTTCAATTTTCAAGAAAAACGTATTTTGTGATGTGTCTTTATGTTTTTATTAAATAAAAGACTTCCAATTTAACTATAGTTTTATTTATGTTTTGTTAGCATTTTATTATAATGTTTATACATTGATTTCTACTACACATGTGATGTTATGTTTATTCATTTTGCTGCCTGACAGCTTTATTATTTTTAAGTTGTAACTAACTTCACAACATCTCCCTCTTTTAAAACTAAAATTATTTTAAGTTTGTTATATAAAAATTAAATGATAATAATATTTAAATTTGCATTGAAGCATTAAAGAAATAAAACTTATGATACAAGAGCTATTTGAATTATTGAATTGATTCCATTTATTTATTTATTTTTTTTTCAGGAAAAATATATAAAAATAAAATTATGCTTTTTTATACGTAATCCTTTAGATACGCGGGTGGTTTGGAAATTCTTCCTGCTCTTGTTATACAGTGTTGTAAACTATTTTCACTGAAATTATTATAATTATCTTCTTCAGTCAAATTAACTGCATTAGAGTCGTTGTGATGATTTTGTCAGAGGGTCTCTCTGTGTACTCATCTAAATCATTCTCATCGATTCTATCTCTGAACTTTGGAGTATGTGACGACGTTTTTAAATGGAAAGCGTTTCGTCTTAAAATTCTTTTATTCTTATTTTTTATTAAATACGATCGTGGTGAATCATGTTTTTTAATAACTTGTGCAGGTTCCCATAATCCCTTTTTGTAATACACTACACTGTCTCCCGGTTTGAAAGATTTTCTATTTTTAGTATGTTGATCATGATATCGTTTTATTTTTTCTTGATTTCGCAACAATTTATTAGTAACCTCTGTTTGTAACTTTGGTTTTAACAAACACTCTTTTATAGGTATCTTTGTGTTAGTAGCTTTACTCATAAGTAATTGTGCAGGGGAAGCTAGAAGTTGTGCTACCGGATGATTTCTATATTCTAGTAAAGCGTAGTTAATGTCATTATTGTCATCGATTGCTTTTTTAACCAGTTTCTTTGCAATATGTACTGATTTTTCAGCTTGGCCATTTGCGAATATGCTAGAATTCGGGACTCGAGGTCTTTATTTGGAAGTTCCATGAATTACTGAAATCTAAGCACTCCTTCGAGGAAAACGGCATATTATCGCAAATAAGTGTCTCTGGAATTCCGTGGGTAGCAAAAATTATTTTTAAGTGTTTTATAATTTCAAACGACTGTTTAGTTGCTAATGGGATAATTTCCATCCACTTTCCCAATAAGAAAATACTGAAATAGCAACTTTTGTTCTTCTATATTTTATTTACAGAAAATGAATTTATGCAAAAATGATGATGGAAAAAAAAATATTCTATGATTTTTAGCACTATCTGTCATATAAACAATTAATTTTATCCACGACTACTAAAGAATATATACTTTCCATGCGTATATCTTTCATTGTAATTGTATTCATTCCTTTCTATATATCAAATTCTTTTTTATTTATTTCATTCCATTTTATTTTTTCAAAATTCCCCTAACAAATTAAAAACTTGATTTGTTGGTATAGTAATATAAACAGATAAAACAAGAACAATACATATAAAATAAACAAACATGTTTTGTTTTGTTTTATATTTCATTGATTTATTTCAATATCCTATTCAAAAAATCTATTTCCAATACAATTCTATTCATTCCTGTTAAATATCTCTATTTTATTTTTCAACCGGAATCTATAGGAAATGTATATAAATAGGAATTAATTGGAAATTTCCATTGCAGAATTCCGATTAATCCTATTCATTCCTATTAAATCTTTTCCAATTAAATCCTGTTAAATTTAGAAGATTGTTTAATTTTTTCTAAGTTCCTTTTTCCTATTGAATCTCTTAATCTCCGATTGAAATTCAATTGGAAATTTCCTTTAGAATCCTACAGAACATCTTTTCCTGTTAAATCCCATTCATTCCGATTGAATTTTAATTGGTAGATCGAAGTCTTCCTATTAAACCAATTCAATCCAATTTAATCCTATTGAAATTATATTGGATTTAATAGGTTTGAATTGGAATGTTTAACCAGGGTAAGCTCATACAAGAATCTACTATTCTTATTAATATCGAAATGATATAAATTTGAACGAAACGGCTAAAAGATAATTATAGCAATTATTTTGAAAAACTACATTATCGAAAAATTTAAATGCCTCAAATGGAATTTTTATGAATAAAAAGGAATAATTTGTATGTTCTATAAAAAAATAAACCAAAACAATAAAAATTAATTATAGGGTTCGCGTTGAGCGGACCTTTGTCATTGGTTGTCATGCGGACCTTTGTCATTGACCTTTCTCACACTAATATCAGTTAGCAGTGCAAATTTGGAATGAGTGAAAATTCGAATAAAAAAGCCTTAGGCTGTACAAAGTACAAAGTTAGCGTATTAATATATAAGATTGCTATGTTATTATATAGTGTTTAAATTTAAGTGTTTGTTTACGGTTGCATCAAGTTTCGAACCCTGGTCCTTGGATCGTTTCTCCTGCACGCTAACCAATCGGCTAATTTAAATGTTAAGAAACAATAAATATCTTTGATAGTAGCTACAATAACAATAGCTTCTATAAGACTTCCATAAGACTTCCGTAGAATTTTGATTTTTAATTTAGATGTAGAAAATATAGCATATAATTTAGGGGAAAAAGGAAAAAGGTATGTTTAATGGAAAAAGGTATGTGACATGAAACTTCAATGGGTTTTTTAACGATGAAATCATAATCTGAGGTTTACATTCTTAAAATATTTTGTTTTTTTTGATAGATGTAAAAGAATATTGAAAAATCTATTTTCTATTTGTTTTATTAGTTCAAAGATTTTAGGTATAGCAACATTAAGGGGTTATATTTCTTTGGTATTTTTTGTATTAAATTTCTAGATATTACGATGTGTGAATTCATAGGATGAGAGAATATTTCGTCAACATCTAAGTTGTAATGGATAGTCTGGACTAATGTCTGAACATAGTGTATTATAGTCGCAGCTTCCTTAGTTGTTATTTCTTATATTAATCTGTACCGCTTGTGATGGTTTCTCATCCATTCATCATCAATAGTCATATTTCGTATAGTTCCCTTAACCCATAGTTTCCTTATTTTTCTTAAAATCTAACTAAATCTTCAATAGCCGGACAAACATATGTGAGAGGGAAACTTGCACTAATTACCCTGATTTTGTTTATTAATTAATATAACATAATGTTAGTTAATTTGGATTAATTAATAATTTCCTTTAATTATCATCCTTATAAACATTAAAAAAATTTAATCTTACAACACCCTAAAATTGACGCGCGCTATGCTTCCATTCTACTTGACTTTGAATTTTCTAAACACCAACCGTAATAAAACAACGAAGTTTTCAAACCTCATAACAGCTGTGCGTATTTTTTTTTCCGATCGTCAACATACAAAGAATTACTATCTTGCTTTGTTAAAATATCCGATTTATCTTTGTATGAAATTAATATTTTGTTTCCAACCATTTTTCCGTTGTTGAACTGAACTTCACGGTGCTGATATAGTGGATTGTATTTTTCTTAATACCTAAACATCATAACGTCGATCGAACTTGCATTTGATTCATTTTGAATTCAATGGTAAATGTTATTAATGTGTCGGAAATATCTTGTGTCGCAACCTTATTTTTTTGCAATAATATCAAGTAGCAAGCGGTTTTGTATAACTGTAAAAAGTTCCCAACAATTGAAAATCTGATGTAAATTAATTATTTCACATCTAAAACACTATATTCGAGTTGTTTCGAGACAGAAAATTTGGCTATATAATGAGCCACTGTAAATTGTTCACGTTGATTCTGTTACATTTTATTTAGTGTAGTTGACGTCCAAATTAGTCTATTACATTTGTATCCGATTGGATGCATGTTGACCGGAGTTGACGTTTGGTTTTGGTTGGCATCGACTGAGGTAATTTTTAGTGGAATGGATAGCTAAGAAAAAGGGTTTGATGACAAAAGGAGATTAATTACCAAGCTGGAATAAGGTATGAAATGAAATAGATGTTACCTGCCAAACCAAATGTCCTATGAATAATTTGGAGTGAAGTTTTTATGTGTAGTAAAATTCAATTTGTGTTCCAATTTAATGTGATGTGTTATTAGAACAATTTATTTGTTAGTATCTAGTGATATCACATGCTAGATTTCTTGTTTAGTTCAGTAGTGAGTTTATTTTTGTGAACAGTTAATCGCTAGCCATAAAATTGGGCGTAGGCACATTCATGACCTTGAGTGATATAAATCAAAAATAGAACCAACCAACAAAGATAATGTAAATTTTGCCTATGTCGCAACGGTAAAATATAAGAAAACTGGTATATTTTCTTCTTTATTATACATATTGTAGTTGTTAACCTTGTGGTATTTTTCCTGTTAATGATATTGCTTCTCGAAATACATAGAACAATAAAAGAAAGTGCATGAGTAAAACTAGTTGAGGAATAATTTTGGTTCCTAAAATTACAATTAAAATAATATATATTACTAAAGAGAACTTTGATATTAGTTCCTATAATCTTATTGGAAGTAGAATAACCTCTAGATTAATTACTGTATTGAGTTTAATGATCTGCTTCTGAATAATTAAAGTAGCTAAGTAGTCGTAATTAGAACTAACTTTGTTACCCGTAGGACAATTAATTCATAGAATAATTATCTAAATAAAATTAGTGTTTGTGTTCTAAAATGTACCAATATAGATACTGTAAATATAAATAATAATATCACTTCGTGATCAAAGAAATGTTATGATCTTCTTTATACACCATATTTATGTCGATTATTTTGTCACATACTTGTCAACTTGGACAACGTATTGTCAAACAATATTTACATCATCATCATCAACTGAGTCAACGGATTGTTTTTTTTATATAATTTCTTTGTCTCATGATTATCAACTCGACAACATATTGCCAAACAATATTTACATCATCATCATCAACTGAGTCAACGGATTTTTTTTATATACAATTTCTTTGTCTCATAATTGTCAACCTGGACAACGTATTGTCAAACAATATTTACATCATCATCACCAACTGAGTCAACGGATTGTTTTTTTTTTATATAATTTCTTTGTCTCACGATTATCAACTCGACAACATATTGCCAAACAATATTTACATCAGCGTCATCAACTGAGTCAACGGATTTGTTTTCTATACAATTTTTTTTTGTGTCGCAGAATTATCAGCTTGGACAACGTATCGTTGAACAATAATTGCAGCATCATTATACTCCAAGTCGACGGCTGTTTATTTTTTTTATATATACGATTTTTTTTGTCGCATAATTGTCAGATTTTACAACGTATGCCATTATAATTGTAAATTAATTCAAGGATTGCTAGTATACATGGTTACACGGTATTTTTTCAACATACTAGTTCAACGAATATTTATAGTAATTATTGTGGCGTATTTCATCAACGTAATCAACTATACGTGCACATTTACTCCACGATTAGTTACACTACTGATTATATTGAACTTACATCGTGTTCCACTACCTCTATAAATTCATTCAGCGTTTATTTCTGCTAATCATCACCTTGAATTATTAAACTTATTCAACTGCTATTCACATCAATTATTACTGCAAATAAGTTCCGACATATTCAAATATAATTATAAACGTATTCAATTGCTATTCATATCAATTATTACTGCATATAAGTTCCGACATATTCAACGATAATTATAAACTGATTCAACTGCTATTCATACCAATTATTACTGCATATAAGTTCCGACATATTCAACTATAATTATAAACTTATTCAACTGCTATTCATATCAATTATTACTGCAAATAAGTTCCGACATATTCAAATATAATTATAAACGTATTCAACTGCTATTCATATCAATTATTACTGCATATAAGTTCCGACATATTCAACGATAATTATAAACTGATTCAACTGCTATTCATACCAATTATTACTGCATATAAGTTCCAACATATTCAACTATAATTAATACTTATTCAACTGCTATTTATATCAATTAGTACTGCATATAAGTTCCGACACATTCAACTATAATTATAAACTTATTCAACTGCTATTCATATCAATGATTACTGCAAATGAGTTCCGACATATTCAAATATAATTATAAACGTATTCAACTGCTATTCATATCAATTATTACTGCATATAAGTTCCGACATATTCAACGATAATTATAAACTGATTCAACTGCTATTCATACCAATTATTACTGCATATAAGTTCCGACATACTCTACTATGATTGTAAATTTACTCAACTATTATTGATATCAATACTGCTGCATATCTTTCGACCTATTCAACCATAATTATAAATTAATTGATACAACGTACTCAGCTATACTTGCCAATTGAATCATCACTGATGGAGGGCTAAGGCCGAAGGACTTGGACGACTGGAGGATTAATCATGGGGTGAGTGGACTTGTTTTATTTCCTTTATTTTATTTGATGTCTAACGTAGAAGTGGGAATGGGTGTGAGAGGGCGTGTCAGTGATTGAATGTCCGGGTGACTGTTGGTATGTGTGAAGTGAGAATGTGTGGGCGAATGTTAGTATGCGTGAAGTGTGAGTGTGTGGGCGTCTGAGAGTGATCGTGGGGGTTGGACGTGTTGATCGTGGGTCTTTCGCCAATGGGGTCGCCAGAGTCTCTTTTTCACACTTGTATTTCTTTCGATTTCTGCAAATTTTCGTAAATAGCGTACATTTCTGTATTTGTGCTGAAGCAGCAGGGTTTCTTTATCGTTCCCATGGGCTGAAGCTAGCTTGGGGCAAGAAAATCAATCTCGCTAGGTACGCTTCCTGCTATGTCATTCTCATTGGTTCGCCAATGAGAAAGCGCTTCATTACAAATTGGCGCCCAACGTGGGGCTTCTCTAAGGGTTTCTACAGCAATGTAGGACTCTGGAGGAGTCCCTCCATATTTTCAAAAAATTTTTCTTCATACTCAACTTTATTTCCACTAAAACAATAGTAAAGACTCTGGCGGCGTAGAAGCAATTCCCTGCTTCAAACGCGCAGGAGCAAAGGAAGTCTGAGATCCCTCAGACTTTTCTTTGATGGGGAGTTGCGTCCCTACGCCTCCAGCAATGTTTCTCCCTTTTGTTTTTTTTTGATAACGCAAGGGTGGGAATATTTCTTAGGAAGTATTCCCAATGGGCATTACAACCCCACGGACCCTAGTTACGGGCTGGGTTTCTGGCGATGGCACGAGGGCCGAAGGTGATTCAGGTGCCAGACCTAGACTGACGTGTATTGGTGTATACGCCAATTCTCGTCCGAGTCTGGTCACCTGGTCAGGCTTCGGGTTCGTGGTGTCTTCAGAGTCCAGTCCAAACTGATATTGTCTAATCGTTAGAGTCCCCACCCGACAATATTGGTTTCCTATGGCCTGAGTGTTTCGGTTCACCATGGATAATACTGAGGGTCATCTTCCAAAGTAGCCCGATCAGCTACTGAGGGAAGATGTCTGCTCAGCTTTTATGCCGTGGTTGACTGGATCCACTCAGGTCATGGCACCTCGCCCGTATGTGTTGGTGGTGTGGATCGCAGTTGGCAGGTGTTGGTGGTCGAATGGTGGTCCAGAGGATTTATCTTCTGGCCATCCCGTCAACACTTGTCAGCTGGGTGAAATCCCATCAGCACATACCCCATCTTATTCCTTTCCCACCCTACCTTTTCCCATCCTTTTACATCCCCTCTTCTTCCCTTTTCCTTTCTGATTTCCCATCCTTTAACGTAGGGTATTTTAATTTTTCTTTGGTCCCAAAATAAAAACTATAATCAACAAAACATAAAATGAAAGAACGGCGATCGGTGCTTCCAACCCAGTGTGGTGAACTCCCGTATGATTGGTCCGTCCATCCTTCCTCCGTCAATTATTGGATCAATAAATAAATAAATATAGAAATAAGTAAATAAGTGGCTGATAATTTCTGGTACTAATTGTTTTCTTCTAAAAAAATTTTAGGAGCCAGCAAGAAACATATACTAACATCAAGAAATATATGAATAAAATTATTATTACATCAAGAAACATATACTTACATCAACAAATATATGAATAAAATTATTATTACATCAAGAAACATCGAATTACATATGAACCAACAATTTAATTAATCAAGAAACCTATATTTGCAACAAGAAAAAAATAAAAGAGTACCTGGAGGAGTAGTAATAAGTATTTATTTTTAAATTTGAGTTAATTTATTCAAATTTACAATTTTTTTTAATGCATGTTAATTTTAAGTATACACAGTTCTAAATTTTGTCTGTTGCTCAAGGTTGAAATTATAAATTTCTCCTGCCCACCGGAGGGTAAAATCCGCACTTTATTATTAGTGACTTTCGTAATTGAATCAGAAAGATTTATGGTTTTCTTTTCCACCGCTTTGCAATAGTGTAGATTGCCGATTTACTCTCAGCTTCCTCAAATTTTTCTTTGTAATTAGTGACTTTTAGTCCCGGGAACCGTCAGACCTGCCCGGAATTGGGTCTGTAAATTTTCTTTTGTTCTCATCTTCTGCCATAGTTGTAGTATATCTATTTAATCTCGAAGTACAAGTTTGTACCACTGATTGTTCATACGTCAACAACTTAAGTAGTAATAGAAATTTTCGTTCTTGATTACCCTCGGCGTTAGCCCGTTTTACAGGTTTCTTACTCCATACATCTGACGAATTGGTCAGACATCGCGCAGCTGTTTGAGGTTGGAATAACTGAAGTTCCATACAGTTTTCTCTTTAATTTCTGCTCTAAAATATTTAAAGTATTCAAATAAAATAATTTTTTTGGTGATAATTAACTTGTTTCTTTGGATTCAACGTTCGCATCGATAGGGTAACAATTTTCGCTTCACTCTCCATATACTTGCCTTATTGGTCTCGCCCTGTGCGGCGGTTTGAGTTTTCATAATGTCAGCTGCGGATAAGATTGACGTTCTGGATAGGTCCAGCTCTTGTGCTGTTTGTCAACACGAAATAGTGCCGGCCGACGTAAAGCTTCTCACTCGGTGTAACCACTTCTTTCATGACATCTGCCTCAACGACTGGTTGTTGCAGAATAGCACCTGCCCAATTTGTCGAGCCGCTTGTGAGCATGCAGAATTACAGAGGTTGCCTCGAGGGATAGATAAAAATAATTATACAATAGTGCCACCCCCACCGCGACCTGTGACTCGATCTACTACCGCAGGTTGGCAACGTCGTTCCAGTACCGGAAATCAACCCTCGTCCACGCCTTTGGCAAACCGTCTTCCACCATCTCGACTCGCCGATGAAGTGCGAGTGAATATAGCTCAACGATCTCCCATACATGGTGCCGCGGCAGCGGAAGATCATGGTTTTCAGGAAGCTGTAAATGCTCATATCGATCAGGAAATTTCAAGGATTAATCACTCAATGATGCAATCACGTGCTCCGGCACCTGAAGTGTTGTTACCTCTAGCACCAATTGCAGTATCACCCACCACCCCGCGTCATCAATCGGTTCATTCCAGAAATTATACGCCAGTAAATGCGTTTGTGCAAAATAATGTACCAGTACCACCAATGTTTGTTGAGCCTCATCCCGCTCCTACTACCGCCAGAATGCGAACACATCTCGAGCAGCACTCTACAACAATTAGGAATTGGAACGTAACGTTCTCAGGCAGACCCGATGGTCTGGATGTTGAAGCGTTCATCTTCAGAATAGAGCGGCTGACAGAGATGTGTTTAAATAGCGATTTTACTATTGTCACCCGCTGTCTGTACTTGTTATTCACCGACCGAGCTGCTGATTGGTTCTGGAGATATTTTCGCCAGAACCGACAGCTTATTTGGACTGACTTGTGTCATGCTCTGCGAATAGAATTTCAGGACCGGCAGACGGACGAAGAAGTGAAGGAGCGGATGAGGGCCAGGAAACAGCGGCCCACTGAATTGTTTGATGAATTCTTACAATCAATTTATCGACTAGGCGATAAACTACGAGTACCGATGCCGGATGTGGAGTTGTTCTCCTTAATTCGCAACAACTTACGATTGGAAATTAGAAGGGAGCTGCTATATGTTACCATTTATGGTCTGGAACATCTGCGCCAGCTCTGCCGTGATCGCGAAAAACTATGGGCCGAGTCAATAACCAGACCGCGCGATTATAACATTAGACCATCTAGACTGGTGTCTGAGGTGGATTTAGATCGTGAATTTTCACAAATACAAATTAGCGAATTGCCAACTGAATCGTTACCAATTACATCCAACGAACTTGCGGCAATACAGCCTGCCCCTAATATGAAACGAATAACCAGTTCAACGATTTGTTGGAATTGTAAACGACCAGGTCATCGGTGGCACGATTGTCGTGAATCACAGCGATTGTTTTGTTGGGGATGTGGAAAAGACGATGTATTATGTCCTAATTGTGAAAATTGTCGGGGAAACCGAAGGGGGGGCCAGAATCCCAACACCTTTTCTCGCTCCCAGGACACATCTTAGACTCATCTGAGCCTCAAATTAGTTTGTCTCCTGATCCTTCAAATATTTCATCAACTAGTCCCAATAACCTATTAGTACACGATACACTGTTGAGCCGAGCTTCAACATCCAATTTGATAGAACCCTCTTGGAATACTCTACCCGTAAGTATTTCAATCAGAGACGAAACAGATAATAATTCCATTATCGTCACCCCTGAAACACCGATTATAAATGCGACTTTTAATGATTGGGTATCCACTCATGATCCTAATGTGAAATTATTGAAACGAACACCCGTGCATACTGAACCACCACCATTGTATACCAAAACCAAATCTTTCCAACAGCGATTGAACGAATACCTGAAGATACGTTCGAATATATTTATCGAAGCATTATCGTCTTTGAAACCTCCATCGCGCTCTGCACTCCGCTCTCGTATTTATTGGCAACAACGACATTTGTTTAAATCCAAAACCATTTCCTCCATTGTGAAATTGGCCAACGATGTGAGATCTTATGCCACAGTGTCAATATTGGGTAAGCAACATACTGGACTGTTGGATAGTGGAGCGTCTTTGACTGTGATTGGTGGTGATTTTGCTAAAGAGATCGTGCAAACTCCAGACCTTCTGACTTACTCATCTGCAGTAGTTCGTACTGCCGATGGGCAAAGACAGAAGATCTTGGGGTTTGTAAAAACAAAGATTTCATTTATGAACCAAGTCAGAACCCTGGACGTCTTCGTTATCCCGTCTTTAACTCAAGATCTATACCTAGGTATAGATTTCTTTAACGCTTTTGGTTTGTTTAACCCGAGATTTGAATTACCTACCTTTTTGACTACGGAGTCAGTAATTTCAGAATTGTCTATGGACAAACAGGAACGCTTACAAAACACTATCCAACTTCTACCTTCATTTTCAAAAATGGGTCTGGGTCGAACACATTTGATAGAACATGTGATTGATGTGGGGACTGCAGCTCCCATCAAACAACGTCACTACCCAATATCGCCCGCCATTGAGAAACTGATGGGAGAAGAACTGGATAGAATGTTATCTCTGGGTATTATAGAGGTTTCTAACAGTCCTTGGTCGAGTCCAGTGGTCTTAATTCACAAACCTGGGAAGAATCGTCTTTGTTTGGATAGTAGAAAGGTCAATACAGTTACTAAAAAGGATGCTTACCCCCTTCCACAGATAGATGGAATCTTGAGTCGTCTGCCTCAGAGTAATTTCATTTCCAGTTTGGATCTGAAAGATGCTTTTTGGCAGATACCTCTAGAAAAACACTCCCGAGAGAAAACTGCTTTTACGGTCCCAGGGCGGCCATTATATCAGTTCGTAAGAATGCCTTTCGGACTGTGCAATGCGCCGCAAACGATGACTAAATTGATGGACCAAGTAATTCCTCCACATCTCAAGTCGTGCGTCTTCGTATACTTGGATGATCTTCTAATAGTTACAGATACCTTTGAGGCCCATCTGAAACTATTAGAAGATATCTCCCAGTGTCTTAGACGTGCGAACTTGACGATAAACGTGGAAAAAAGTAAGTTTCTCTTGCCGGATGTAAAATATTTGGGATATGTAGTGGGAGGTGGTAAGCTAAAAATTGATCCTGATAAAACTCAGGCTATTTCTGAATTTCCTACACCACGTACGTCCAAACAGATTCGACGTTTCCTGGGTATGGCGGGTTATTATCGCCGCTTTATATCTGATTTCTCTGCTATGTCCTCTCCAATATCAGATTTGTTGAAGAAAAATTCTAATAAATTCGTATGGACACCAGAAGCTGAAATAGCATTTATAAATCTCAAAAATGCTCTCATATCAGCACCAGTCCTCATAAACCCCGACTATACTAAACCCTTTACTCTCCAGTGCGACGCTAGCAACGACGGTATAGGTTGTGTACTACTTCAGTGTGACATGGACGGTATAGAACACCCCATAGCGTACATGTCCAAGAAACTAAATTCTGCGCAACGCAATTACTCAACTAGTGAGAAAGAGTGTCTAGCCGCCGTACTGGGAGTAAAGAAATTTAGAGCGTATGTCGAGGGTCAGGCCTTTAAGATCATAACTGACCATGCTTCATTAAAATGGTTAATGCAACAAAAAGACCTTTCTGGTCGATTGGCTCGTTGGAGCTTGAAATTGCAGGGTTATGTCTTTGATATTGAGTACCGAAAAGGAAATTTAAACATAGTTCCAGACACTCTATCAAGACGTGACTCTGTTGACGTCATTTCTGAATTATGTCCAGTGCCTGAATTAGATCTTAATTCCCCTTTCTTCAACACTTCTCGATATTTGGAGTTGGTAAATCTGGTTACCGAAGCAGACGGTACATTGCCTGATCTGAAAGTAATTTCTGGTCGGGTTTATAAACGATTGGCTTGTCTAGATCTTGATATTCCTTCAGAGGGTGAGGTCTGGAAATTGTGGTTACCTGGGGAATACACTGACGAGTGTATTGCAAGGGCCCACAATCCTCCTACCTCATCTCATGGAGGTCTAGCAAAAACCTTGTTTAATATTCGTAAATTTTACTATTGGCCTCGTATGTATACCCAGGTTAAATCGTACATAGGAAATTGTAAGACCTGCAAAGAAATTAAAGCAACTAATGTCCCACTTCGTGCTCCCATGGTGTCTCAGATGAAAACAGAACGAATCGGTCAGCGATTATATATCGATATTCTTGGCCCTTATCCTCGATCAAAGGCCGGGAATATCGCTATTCTTGTAGTATTAGACCATGTTACGAAATATCCATTTTTGTTTCCTTTGCGGAAGCTAACTGCTGAACCAATTTGTCATCTGTTGGCTACCAATGTCTTTCACGTATTTGGTTGTCCCGAAGTTATTGTGTCCGATAATGGGACCCAATTCAAATCAAAATTGTTTGAAGATTTCTTGGCGAAGCACGGAGTGAAACACACCTTATTGGCTTTATATTCACCTCAAGCTAACGCTTCTGAACGGGTAAATAGAAGTGTTTTATCTGGTATTCGAGCCTATTTGAAGGAGGAGCATTCTAAATGGGATCTGCACTTGAGCGAGATCGCTTGTGCACTACGTTGTTCTCTTCACCAGACTCTTAAATGTTCCCCATATTTCGCAATGTTTGGAATGCCTATGGTGACTCATGGTTCGTCATATGAATTGCTGAGACGACTGAATAGTCTACATGACCCAGGTGAAACGATTCTGCGTCCTGATTACCTCAATAAGATTCGGACTCGAATTCTGGATTTAACTGCCGAAGCATTTGTCAAGAGTGCTGAAAGATACAATTTACGAGCTCGAGTAACTTTGTTTAAACCAGGGGATACGGTGTTCCGAAGGAACTTTATTTTGAGTGACGCCGGTAAGAAATTATCTGCTAAACTTGCACAGAAGTTTATTGAGACCAGAGTAATAAGGTTGGTAGGTAGCGCTGCTTACGAACTGGAGGACCTGGGGCCTTACTATTGATTTCGACGGATGCTATATCGACATCGTTTATTATCGTCTCTATCTGAACGACCGTCGAAAATTGACGTACTATTGATTTCGATCAACAACATAAATTTAGTACTATATTATATCAGGTATTACCATCATAAAATGTAATATTTTAGAACTATTTTTGTGTCAAAAATGTCAAAACGTCAAACATTTTTTTTTCGTGCTTGATATTTTAAAATAGTTTTGGTTATATTTAATAATTCAAATGTATAGAGTATATTTATTAATAAATAAAATTATTTTAATGAATAATTAATAAAATTAATTTAATTATTTTTATGAAATTTATGAACATATTTTCATACACAAGATTTTTGTTTTTTGTATTCTTGTTTCACAAGATTTTTGTTTTGTTTTGATTCGATGACAGTCGAAAATAAACAGTGATGAAATATGTGTTACAAAATTTTCGATCCTAGTCGATAAGTATCGACCGACTGTAAACGATCGAAAGCAATAGTACGATTATAATAAAACGATCAAAAAACGAAGACGATCGAAATCAATAGTAAGGCCCCTGGTTTCTAAACGTAGAGGTGTTTATCATTCCAAGGACATTCGCGCCTAACATCGGTAGTAATTGTTTTTGTCAGTAGGATAGTAACTTTCGCTTGTGTTTCAACGCCATTGTAAGTCAAGATTATCGACGACCATAAAGTATGAGGGTGGTTTCGTCTTGAATTCACAGTTCAGTGAGTGTGTATCAACTTTGGTGTTCGGGTCTTGTTTCAAAATTTTTTTTTTCTGTGTTGACTATTTGCCAGCGAAAATTCCGAGATCGAATGTATTGAATTTGGTTCAATTGGTTACTTTGAAACTATGTGAACAGTTTTTTTTAGCCTTCAGAGTCACTTGGACGGAAGCGTACAACAGTGTAGCCCGGCTAGCGTAGTCGGAGACGCATGAGACTCGTGGTAGTTCAGGTGTGGGTTGCGAGCCTGCATAACGTAAAAGTGGAATTGTGTCGGAGATTTCCTTGTAGGAGTCGGTCCAATGAGATTTTATTTTTCGATCTTGTAGCAGAATGCCTAATTTTTTTTGTGACTTTAGAGTCTCGGGATCCCCCAGATCTGCCCGAAATTGGGTCTGGAAGATGTTAGTTATCCATCGTTTGCAATAGAGTAGAATACTGTTTTTATCGATACCCCTCCCAAAAGTTTTTTTTGTATAATCATAGATACTTTGTTACTTCGTTTCTGCTAAGACTGGGTTGGTAATACCGATCGATTTGATTGCTAATCTGTGGTACATCGAGGTGCCTCACCATACTAATATGGATGTACAAGGTCTATTTGCGACCAGCCTATGCCTTTTTCAACTTCTTTTTGGTCGTGAGTGTTCTTCCAAAAAGCACTTGTTCTGTAATGGATAGTCTGGACTAATGTCTGAACATAGTGTATTATAGTCGCAGCTTCCTTAGTTGTTATTTCTTATATTAATCTGTACCGCTTGTGATGGTTTCTCATCCATTCATCATCAATAGTCATATTTCGTATAGTTCCCTTAACCCATAGTTTCCTTATTTTTCTTAAAATCTAACTAAATCTTCAATAGCCGGACAAACATATGTGAGAGGGAAACTTGCACTAATTACCCTGATTTTGTTTATTAATTAATATAACATAATGTTAGTTAATTTGGATTAATTAATAATTTCCTTTAATTATCATCCTTATAAACATTAAAAAAATTTAATCTTACAACACCCTAAAATTGACGCGCGCTATGCTTCCATTCTACTTGACTTTGAACTTTCTAAACACCAACCGTAATAAAACAACGAAGTTTTCAAACCTCATAACAGCTGTGCGTATTTTTTTTTCCGATCGTCAACATACAAAGAATTACTATCTTGCTTTGTTAAAATATCCGATTTATCTTTGTATGAAATTAATATTTTGTTTCCAACCATTTTTCCGTTGTTGAACTGAACTTCACGGTGCTGATATAGTAGATTGTATTTTTCTTAATACCTAAACATCATAACGTCGATCGAACTTGCATTTGATTCATTTTGAATTCAATGGTAAATGTTATTAATGTGTCGGAAATATCTTGTGTCGCAACCTTATTTTTTTGCAATAATATCAAGTAGCAAGCGGTTTTGTATAACTGTAAAAAGTTCCCAACAATTGAAAATCTGATGTAAATTAATTATTTCACATCTAAAACACTATATTCGAGTTGTTTCGAGACAGAAAATTTGGCTATATAATGAGCCACTGTAAATTGTTCACGTTGATTCTGTTACATTTTATTTAGTGTAGTTGACGTCCAAATTAGTCTATTACATTTGTATCCGATTGGATGCATGTTGACCGGAGTTGACGTTTGGTTTTGGTTGGCATCGACTGAGGTAATTTTTAGTGGAATGGATAGCAAAGAAAAAGGGTTTGAAGACAAAAGGAGATTAATTACCAAGCTGGAATAAGGTATGAAATGAAATAGATGTTACCTGCCAAACCAAATGTCCTATGAATAATTTGGAGTGAAGTTTTTATGTGTAGTAAAATTCAATTTGTGTTCCAATTTAATGTGATGTGTTATTAGAACAATTTATTTGTTAGTATCTAGTGATATCACATGCTAGATTTCTTGTTTAGTTCAGTAGTGAGTTTATTTTGGTGAACAGTTAATCGCTAGCCATAAAATTGGGCGTAGGCACATTCATGACCTTGAGTGATATAAATCAAAAATAGAACCAACCAACAAAGATAATGTAAATTTTGCCTATGTCGCAACGGTAAAATATAAGAAAACTGGTATATTTTCTTCTTTATTATACATATTGTAGTTGTTAACCTTGTGGTATTTTTCCTGTTAATGATATTGCTTCTCGAAATACATAGAACAATAAAAGAAAGTGCATGAGTAAAACTAGTTGAGGAATAATTTTGGTTCCTAAAATTACAATTAAAATAATATATATTACTAAAGAGAACTTTGATATTAGTTCCTATAAACCTCTAGATTAATTACTGTATTGAGTTTAATGATCTGCTTCTGAATGATTAAAGTAGCTAAGTAGTCGTAATTAGAACTAACTTTGTTACCCGTAGGACAATTAATTCATAGAATAATTATCTAAATAAAATTAGTGTTTGTGTTCTAAAATGTACCAATGTAGATACTGTAAATATAAATAATAATATCACTTCGTGATCAAAGAAATGTTATGATCTTCTTTATACACCATATTTATGTCGATTATTTTGTCACATACTTGTCAACTTGGACAACGTATTGTCAAACAATATTTACATCATCATCATCAACTGAGTCAACGGATTGTTTTTTTTATATAATTTCTTTGTCTCATTAATATCAACTCGACAACATATTGCCAAACAATATTTACATCATCATCATCAACTGAGTCAACGGATTTTTTTTATATACAATTTCTTTGTCTCATAGTTGTCAACTTGGACAACGTATTGTCAAACAATATTTACATCATCATCACCAACTGAGTCAACGGATTGTTTTTTTTTATATAATTTCTTTGTCTCACGATTATCAACTCGACAACATATTGCCAAACAATATTTACATCAGCGTCATCAACTGAGTCAACGGATTTGTTTTCTATACAATTTTTTTTTGTGTCGCAGAATTATCAGCTTGGACAACGTATCGTTGAACAATAATTGCAGCATCATTATACTCCAAGTCGACGGCTGTTTATTTTTTTTATATATACGATTTTTTTTGTCGCATAATTGTCAGATTTTACAACGTATGCCATTATAATTGTAAATTAATTCAAGGATTGCTAGTATACATGGTTACACGGTATTTTTTCAACATACTAGTTCAACGAATATTTATAGTAATTATTGTGGCGTATTTCATCAACGTAATCAACTATACGTGCACATTTACTCCACGATTAGTTACACTACTGATTATATTGAATTTACATCGTGTTCCACTACCTCTATAAATTCATTCAGCGTTTATTTCTGCTAATCATCACCTTGAATTATTAAACTTATTCAACTGCTATTCACATCAATTATTACTGCAAATAAGTTCCGACATATTCAAATATAATTATAAACGTATTCAACTGCTATTCATATCAATTATTACTGCATATAAGTTCCGACATATTCAACGATAATTATAAACTGATTCAACTGCTATTCATACCAATTATTACTGCATATAAGTTCCGACATATTCAACTATAATTATAAACTTATTCAACTGCTATTCATATCAATTATTACTGCAAATAAGTTCCGACATATTCAAATATAATTATAAACGTATTCAACTGCTATTCATATCAATTATTACTGCATATAAGTTCCGACATATTCAACGATAATTATAAACTGATTCAACTGCTATTCATACCAATTATTACTGCATATAAGTTCCAACATATTCAACTATAATTAATACTTATTCAACTGCTATTTATATCAATTAGTACTGCATATAAGTTCCGACATATTCAACTATAATTATAAACTTATTCAACTGCTATTCATATCAATGATTCCTGCAAATGAGTTCCGACATATTCAAATTTAATTATAAACGTATTCAACTGCTATTTATATCAATTATTACTGCATATAAGTTCCGACATATTCAACTATAATTATAAACTTATTCAACTGCTATTCATATCAATTATTACTGCAAATAAGTTCCGACATATTCAAATATAATTATAAACGTATTCAACTGCTATTCATATCAATTATTACTGCATATAAGTTCCGACATATTCAACGATAATTATAAACTGATTCAACTGCTATTCATACCAATTATTACTGCATATAAGTTCCGACATACTCTACTATGATTGTAAATTTACTCAACTATTATTGATATCAATACTGCTGCATATCTTTCGACCTATTCAACCATAATTATAAATTAATTGATACAACGTACTCAGCTATACTTGCCAATTGAATCATCACTGATGGAGGGCTAAGGCCGAAGGACTTGGACGACTGGAGGATTAATCATGGGGTGAGTGGACTTGTTTTATTTCCTTTATTTTATTTGATGTCTAACGTAGAAGTGGGAATGGGTGTGAGAGGGCGTGTCAGTGATTGAATGTCCGGGTGACTGTTGGTATGTGTGAAGTGAGAATGTGTGGGCGAATGTTAGTATGCGTGAAGTGTGAGTGTGTGGGCGTCTGAGAGTGATCGTGGGGGTTGGACGTGTTGATCGTGGGTCTTTCGCCAGTGGGGTCGCCAGAGTCTCTTTTTCACACTTGTATTTCTTTCGATTTCTGCAAATTTTCGTAAATAGCGTACATTTCTGTATTTGTGCTGAAGCAGCAGGGTTTCTTTATCGTTCCCATGGGCTGAAGCTAGCTTGGGGCAAGAAAATCAATCTCGCTAGGTACGCTTCCTGCTATGTCATTCTCATTGGTTCGCCAATGAGAAAGCCATTCATTACAAAGTCAACATCCTAAGTCACGAGTGTAAAGTCATTATTGATTGTTGCCAATCAATGCGAAATATAATATCTGACGTAAAGTCAATATGTTGTTATATTTTTGGTTAAGAAATATAGACAACTTTAGGGGAATTTTTAATTTCGGATTGGTTTTTTGTGAACAATTAAGCTTAAGTACATATTGGAAATCACTTGAATTTTGCAATTCGAAATAACTTTTCATTTTCTCTAAAATTCCTTTAGAAAAAATTTGTTGTGTTTCGTGTCAGGATTCGAACTACATTCATCAGAGACACATTGTTCAAATCCCGTGTGTCTTACACAACTTAGCCAAAGCGGCGATGACGAAACAAATTTTAATTTTGATGTTCAGATAATTTCTAAATTGAAACTTCATCAGTTTTCATATTTACTTGAGTTGAATTTTTCATCTATGATTACATATTGAAAATTGTATTTCTTTGGTATTTTTTGTATTAAATTTCTAGATATTACGATGTGTGAATTCATAGGATGAGAGAATATTTCGTCAACATCTAAGTCAACATTCTAATGAACATCACAAGTCACGAGTGTAAAGTCATTATTGATTGTTGCCAATCAATGCGAAACTTAATATCTGATGTAAAGTCAATATGTTGTTATATTTTTGGTTAGGAAATATAGTAATATCTAGAAATTTAATATAAAAAATACCAAAGAAATACAATTTTCAACTTAAGATTATATATACTACGATAACTACATTCTTTTGGCCCTATAAAATAGTTATTTTTATTGCAATTATTATTGCTTTCAACTAAATTTACTTCAGTATCATTATTTGTATTGATTTGACAATTAATTGAGTTCATGCAAACGTCATCACAATTTGAATTGGTTTCAATCATCCTAATATTTTTAGTTCTACAACATTCCGTAAAATGATGTAAATATTTACATTTAGCACATTTAAAACCGAATGCTGGACATTTCCCTTTCCAATGACTTTTATTACATTTAGTACATTTTTGTGATTGATAAGTATATGATTGTGATGACCTTTGGGAAGAAGGGTGTGTTTCATTTAAACTATAGGATTTAATTACATTTTTATTTGCTTCACTAGAATATTTACTAAATTCACTTCCCTGTTTTTAAATCCGATTGACAGCAACACTCTTCGATTAAATTTCTGCCGCTTGCTTTTTGTTTAACTCGTTTGCTCTACACAACTTCACGGCTTTATCAAAATCCACGTTGTCACTTGCAAGCAATTTTTCTTGTATGCTTGCATCCCTGATTCCTAAAACAATTTTGTCCCGAAGTTGATCTTCTTTATACTTAAACTCACATGATTTACTCAGTTTCTGAATATCACTGAGAAAGTTGTCATACGTTTCGCCATCCAGTTGGGTTCTTTTGTGAAATCTGAATCTTTCAAATACAATATTTTTTCTCGGGTTGCAGTACTGTTCTAGTTCTTCTAGAACCATATCTAATTTTTGTTCCTTCACGGTCTTATCAAACTCTAAGTTGTTGTATATTGAAATAATTTGTTCCCCTCCTATATTCAACAACATTGCTATTTTCACTTTATCTTCTTTTTCACTTGATTCAGACGCTATCATGTATATCTCAAATCTTTGTTTGAATTCTCTCCAACTTTGAGACAAATTTGATGTCGGCATAAAAGGTTGTGGAATTAATTTATCCATTTTATTTTTCTTGCAATATATTTTTTTTAGGTTATGTTTCTCGATACACGCACCGTGTTTTCCAATTTATGAATTACAATTTGTTTTAAAAACCAACTATTTATTCGAATACCTTCAACTGCGCCATGATGTGTCTCTATGGTTTTATTAAATAAAAGACTTCCAATTTAACTATAGTTTTATCATTGAATAAATATCTAATGGTGCTATTACACACAAATTAAATTCAGTTCCCATAATCAATTTTGCAGTTACCATAATCTGAAAAGTTGATGAAAAATATTTTGTATGAGAAAAAGAGGGATAGCATGCTCGAGATAGATATAAAAACTGCAAGAAAAGTTAGCTGATAGCAACTGACTTTTTGAAAAATTATTTGGTTTACTAATTAACTGCTAGAAATTTGTTAGATTATTTCATCTGCAAATTCAACCGGTTTAAAACCGATTATCACATTAATTGATTTTCATATTAAAATCATAATAAAAATTATATTATATTAGGTATAAAATGATTAAATACATATTTTCAAGATTTTAATGTGAAAATTTTACGTTTTCTTTACGTATTTTCGATTCACAATTTTTTTCAAATCTTAGCGCATTTTCTTATTGTACAAGCTACAACAATTGCTCTATAATGTTGTGTCGCCATTTTGACGTTTCATTTGCTTTTACAGTATATAATTTATTTACAATTTATATAACACTAATTTAGATATAATCGATTATATAACATAATATTAATGCTAAACAATTTGCCAATTTGCCAAAATGGCGTTCTTCGCTTGGTTTTTTAAAAAAAATGCTAAATAACTAATGATTTTTTTAGAAATTGTTGTTTAAAAATTATTATTACTTCGTAAAGTTATTTGTATTTTCTTGCAGTTTTTGATCTTTTCGCCATCTACAGTCAAAAATAATAAATACTATCATCTGAAAAGTTGATGATAGCAACTGAATTTAATTTGTGTGTAATAGCACCATAAGGAAGAGTAACTCATTGAATAAATATCTAAGGAAGAGTAACTAGACATTTTGAGTGAAGCATCTAATTTTTAGTATTGGTGAAGTTTGATAGAGTTTGTATTCTAGCTGGGTGGTACTGTTTACAATTTGCATATTTATATTTTCAAATAAATAAAAGAAATAATAAATGTTACATATAAATTTAAAAGCCTAATATGTTTGAATAAAATATTTCCTTATATTTCCAAATACCAATATTTTTAATTGTCCATACAACACAAATTTTATTCATATTGAATTACTTTAAGAACACCTTATATTCGGCTGCGATAGCGTTTGAAATATGGTTTGACAACGATGGATTAAGAAAAATTACATTTATGTAGGGTAATAAAATATAAAATTAAACTAGAAAATAACAGTTTTTGTAAAGCAAATACTTTATGTTTTTGTTAAAACATCAATCTAAACCCTTTTTATGCGTAGTATTAGTCAAAATATTTTAATCATTGATATGAAATTCGATGATTAAAATTCAGTGTATTTAAGATTATTTGTACATATTTTAATGCAATGCTGATGAAACGTGATAAAAATACGGAATATAAATACACGTCGTGTTTATACAAAAGACATTAGCGGAAGAAGTTTTATTAACATGAACATAGATACAATAGAATATTTAAGGGTACTATTACATGATACAGTTTAATTATAAATTTACATTTCAACATCCCCTCTAAATTTGTAATTCTTAAAATTGAATTCCAATTGCTTCTGAACAGCTTCGGTGCTTCTGCTCCGGTAACGGCTTGGTTAAAACATCTGCAATCATGTTATTCGTTGGTACATATTGGATCTTCAACCTCTTGTTCATCACTAAATCTCTTATAAAATGAAATTTAACATCAATATGCTTAGTTCTTGCTTGATAAAGATTCGTTTCACTAAGACATATTGCACTCTTGTTGTCACAGTTAATTTTAATTTCATTTGTTGTATTAGGAAAGATTTCCTTTTGCAGTTGGTTGAGCCAGAGTCCTTCTTGCGTAGCAGCTACTAATGCCATATATTCGGCCTCTGTAGTCGATAGAGCCACAGTACATTGCCGTTTTGTATTCCACGATATTGGACCTTTTAAAAGTTTAAATACATAACCAGTAGTTGATCTTCGCTGATCCACATCACTTGCCCAATCTGAATCACAATATCCTTCAAATTCAGTATACTTATCATATTTATACTGAATTACTGCATCCAGAGTTCCTTTTAAGTAACGCATTACACGCTTCACTGCTTGCCAGTGTGCCATTCCTGGATTTTGATTATAACGGCTCAATTTATTAACAGCGTAGCTAATGTCTGGCCTTGAAATCTGTGCCGCATACAACAAGCTACCAACAGCTTCTTGATATGGTATATTGTGCATCTGTTGCCTTTCCTCATCATTCTTCGGACTCATTTCATTTGACAAAACTTGAGTTGGGTCCATAGGAGTAGCAACCGGATTACAATCCGACATATTGAATTTATTCAGTACTTCCAATAAATAATTCTTTTGACTTAATGACAATTCATTTTTCTGACGATTTCTATTAATCTGCATTCCAAGGACGTATTTGGCTTCACCAATGTCTTTCATCTGGAACTTCGACTGCAAGTGCTCCTTCAAATCGTTTAACATTTTCTTATCATTCGTGAATAAAATGAGATCATCTACATAAACAGCCACTAAAATCATCTTAAGAGATTTAGTGATGAACAAGAGGTTGAAGATCCAATATGTACCAACGAATAACATGATTGCAGATCTTTGGTATCCTTTCTAAAGGAATTTTAGAGAAAATGAAAAGTTATTTCGAATTGCAAAATTCAAGTGATTTCCAATATGTACTTAAGCTTAATTGTTCACAAAAACCAATCCGATGATTGCAGATGTTTTAACCAAGCCGTTACCGGAGCAGAAGCACCGAAGCTGTTCAGAAGCAATTGGAATTCAATTTTAAGAATTACAAATTTAGAGGGGATGTTGAAATGTAAATTTATAATTAAACTGTATCATGTAATAGTACCCTTAAATATTCTATTGTATCTATGTTCATGTTAATAAAACTTCTTCAATTGGTCCACATAGATCTGTGTGAACTATTTGTAAGAAATCATTTGCTCGTGTACCATTTCCAGGAAAAGACAATCTTGTTTGTTTTCCTCTGATACACTGTTCACATTTATCAAACTTGCAGTTATCAAAACTGACCTTTTCTGTTGACAAATGAAGCTTATCCATGTAATCACTACTCATGTGAACAAGACGTTGATGCCATAGTTGCTTGTCATCCTACACATAATACGATTTCTCTAAATTCTTGTTGACTTGCATGTCTAACTTGTATACATCATTACATAGTGTTGCTGAGGCCACTAAATTTTTTCCATCATAAATGCGACCCCCATTTTTATCAAAAACAACCTTCTTATTATTTTTCACCATCTGACTAATTGACAACAGGTTCGCAGCAAGATTTGGAACATATAACACGTTTGACACTCGAACATTTTCAACATTATTATTAACAATTAATGGTATTTTACACTCACCAGTACCTTCAATTGAAATTTTTGTACTGTCTGCCATGCTTACTTGACGATTGTTAACATTTGAACTGAAATTGGTGATCTGCGATTTATTGTGCGTCATATGAGCCGAAGCACCGGAATCGATGTACCAATTATTATCCAAAACGATTTCATTCACGGCAAATGTTGACAGTAGTGAACTTTCAACTTTCTTGTCTGAATTACTTTTACCTTTGTTAGCTTTGTTACAATTTTTTGCATAATGACCTGGAGTATTACAATTGAAGCAACGCGGTTTCCATTTGTTAAATTTATTTTTACCTTTTTTGTTGTTACTTTTGCCGGTAAAAAATGCCGCACTTTCACTTTTGGTATCACATTTACCATCTTGCATTAATTTCATTTTAACATAATCACCTGCCACATTGGCTCCTGAATTCTCGATTGCCATGATCATCGGCCTGTAAGTCTCGGGTAGTTCAGCCAGCAAAAATGTCCATACCCATTCATCACTTACAACAAAATCAATGTCGTTTAACATTTGCGCCGTTGACATTATAATACCAATGTACTCTTCGATCGAACTGCAATCATCCAACTTAGTAATGATCATCTTACGCATCAAACCAACTTTACGCGTTAAATTTTTATCTTGATACGCTGCTTTGAGGTTATCCCACACCTCCTTCGCTGTGTTTGCCGATCGTATGTGGACAAAATTACACGGGTCCACCATCATGATTATTTTAGATTTTGCCTTCGTATCTCGACTTTGCTTTACATCAACATCTTTTTCTGGATCCACACCTTGCACACATGACCATAAATTCTCGTGTTCCATATATGCTTTTATTGCAAAAGCCCAATTATTATAATTTTCACGTCCGATCAACTTGTCGACTAATGGAACGATACTGAACGATACATGGTGTCTTTATTAAAAATTTTTTTTTTTTACTGTCACAATTTACTTTAAATTTTTTAAACTATTTATCCAGAATACAAAGCGCGATTATGTCTTTTTTACTGTATTTATTTTAATTCGTTATGGCTGGGCCAATAACCTGATGAAACGTGATAAAAATACGGAAAATAAATACACGTCGTGTTTATACAAAAGACATTAGCGGAAGAAGTTTTATTAACATGAACACAATAGAATATTTAAGGGTACTATTACATGATACAGTTTAATTATAAATTTACATTTCAACAAATGCTTCATTTTTATGAATAAACTACTGCACAAATACTTATAATTGTTTTGTAAAATATTAATTTAAAGTTTAATTTTAATACATTTTGTTTAATTTGAATATCTTAAAGTAGAATTTCGGATAAAAGCTATCATTTTATTTTAAAATACAAAACGAAATATGTCAAATGTCATGGATGAAGAACGCACAGATATACAAATTACATACTTCAAAAAATATTCGTGTAGCCACACGTAATTATTCTTCCTTATATATTTATTCAATGGAGTAACTAGACATTTTGAGTGAAGCATCTAATTTTTAGTATTGGTGAAGTTTGATGGTGTTTGCATTCTAGCTGGGTGGTACTGTTTACAATTTGCATATTTATATTTTCAAAACAAATCAAAGAAATAATAAATGTTACATATAAATTTAAAAGCCTAATATGTTTGAATAAAATATTTCCTTATATTTCCAAATATAAATATTTTTAACTGTCCATACAACACAAATTTTAATCATATTGAATTACTTTAAGAACACCTTATATTCGGCTGTGATAGCGTTTGAAATATGGTTTGACAAATAACAGTTTTTGTAAAGCAAATACTTTATGTTTTTGTTAAAACATCATTCTAAACCCTTTTTATGCATAGTGTTAGTAAAAATATTCTAATCATTGATATGAAATTCGATGATCAAATTTCAGTGTATTTTAGGTTATTTGTACTATATTTTAATGCAAAACTTCATTTTTATGAACAAACTACTGCACAAATACTAATAATTGATTTGGAAAACATTAATTTAAACAACGTTGTTTTTGTTTATGATATAAAATTATATCATAAATCTGATCTAAAAGTACCAGAAGACTACCAGAAGACAGTATAGATTAATTTAAACTTTAATTTTTATAAATTTTGTTTAATTTGAGTATCTTAAAGTAGAATTTTGGATAAAAGCTATGATTTTATTTTAAAATACAAAACGAAATATGTCAAATGTCATGTATGAAGAACGCACAGATATGCAAATTACATACTTCAAAAAATATTCGTGTAGCCACACGTAATTATTCTTCCTTATATATTTATTCAATGAGTTTTATTTATGTTTTGTTAGCATTTTAGCAAAGAAGAATTTAGTTTTAGGGCCATATCGACAGACGTAACTACAACTTTTAGTTGTAGTCACAGTTTTTTCGAAATTGATGTTCAAAACTGTTTTTTTTAAAACAACAAACATTGAATAAATATATAAGGAAGTATCGCTACGTGTACGTACACAAATGATCGGTGATGTTGTGAATACAACTTTAATAATTTTATATATTTTAAAGTGTGAACATGTCTTTACTATATTTAAAATATATATACAGATTGTCAAAGTTGGTATCACTGAGATCGGTCAACAAACTAATTTGGAATTAACAAGATGCCTCCATCTTGATGTATGTAATTAAATTGAATAAAATAAATTCTGTAAGTTACTAAATAATATTTAATTGTTTTAATATTAAATAAATGATTCAACATAAGTTGATACATGGCGCAGTTGATAGGATATACGCCAGATAAGTAAAACAAAAGATAATTAGTTTTACTCAGACACGTGATTCATGTTTGAATTGTTAGTGAATATATATATGAAATAAACTTATATAGAAAATTTAAGGAAGTGAAACAAAAACAAATTTAGTTTTTAACTGCCTATATTTGAGAAAAAACATATATAAAATAACGTCGAAAACACGCGGAAATAAATTAAAAAACAATAATCTAGTTTTCGCTGCAACGTTGTTATATTCAGAGAAATACATAACCTGAAAAATAAAAAATCAAGATGGAAAAGTCAAAATTACCTCGAGAACTAAAAATGACGGGGAATATGGCGGAAAATTGGCGAAAATTTAACAATCAAGTAAAAATTTATCTGAAAGCAACCGGATTAGACACAAAAGAATCCGACATAAAGGCAGCAATACTGTTAAACATCATTGGAGAGGAAGCCATTGATGTGTTTGAAACGCTGGATTTAAAAGAAAAAGAAAAAGAAGATTATGATGAAATAGTCAAAGCTTTTGAAAAATACTGTACGCCAAAGAAAAACATTCTATTTGAAAGACACTTGTTTTATAGTAGAAAACAAGATGAAGGTGAAAAATTTGATTCGTTTTTGACGGAAGTACGACGACTTGCACAGTCATGCGAATTCACCAACCACGTTGAAGAAATGATAAGGGACAAATTAGTTTTTGGAATAAGAGACCTTGCTGTACAAGAAATGCTAATCAAACAGGGAGATCCGGATTTGAATAAAACTGCAGAAATCTGCAGAATAGCAGAACGAAGCCACGAGCAGATAAAGCAGATCCAGAAAGGTGAGGTACATATTTTAAACAAAAAACAAATACAACATAATAATTTTAGTAACCAAAATAATTTTAATTCAAGAAAAATTTTTAAAAATAATGTTGACAATAGTTGTAACGACAGAAATAAAAATGTTCAAAATAATGTTAACGTAAATAAAAATTGTAGACGATGTAATCAAATACATGATAAAAGAAATTGTCCAGCTTATGGACATCGATGCAAAAAATGCAAACATATGCATCATTTTACAAAATTTTGTCGCGCGAAAAACATACACGATATAAACGAAGTACAAAATGATGACGATTATGATAACAATTTTTGCATTGATGTCATAAATATAGTAAGCGAAGTAAATAGTCATGGTTGGTTTGAGAATTTAAAAATAAATAATAATTTAATTTGTAATTTTAAAATTGATTCAGGTTCTGACGTTAATCTTTTGCCAATGTCTTTCTTCGATAAACTTAATATGAGTGATGGTATTAGAAAGAATACTACCATACTTGAAGCATATGGCGGTACAAAAATTTCCACATTTGGTGCCGTAAGTCTTATAATAAATTTTAAGGAAAAAAAAATAATTGACGAATTTATATTAGTTAATTCGGACTCAACACCCATTTTAGGTTTAAAGTGTTGTATGAAATTAGGAATTCTAAAGAGAATACATAGTATAGAAAAAGAAAAAGAAAAGTTTATAAAGGAAAATAAAGATATTTTCGAAGGACTTGGAGAATTTCCCAATAAAATTTCAATACACTTGAAAGAAAATGTAGCTCCAGTCTCAAAAGCAGCGCGAAGAATCCCTGTTAAAATTCGAGAAAAAACGAAAGAAAAGTTAGACCAGTTAGAACGGTTAAATATTATTGAAGCTGTCAATGGTGCCTCTGATTGGGTCAGCAATCTTGTTGTGGTTGAAAAACCAGATAAATCAATAAGACTATGCTTAGACCCAAGGGAGTTGAATAAGGCCATAAAAAGAGAACATTATATGATACCTACATTAGAAGATCTAATGATAAAGCTAGCAGGTGTCAAATATTTTACTGTCTTTGATTTAAAAGATGGTTTTTACCAAATCAAATTAACAGAAGAAGCTTCAAATCTATGCGCTTTCAGCACACCTTTTGGTTGCTACAAATTTCTTAGGCTTCCTTTCGGTCTAAACAATGCTCCAGAAGTTTTTCAAAAACAAAATGAAAAAATTTTTGGTGATCTAAACGGAGTTTATATATACATAGACGATTCACTAATTACAGGAAAAACAGAAGCAGAGCATGATCAAAATTTGAAAAAATTTTTGGAACGGGCAAAGAGCTTAAACATAAAATTCAATTTGAACAAATTACAATACAAAGTAAACCGTGTTAAATTTTTAGGGCACATATTTTGCGAAGAAGGTGTGAGTCCTGATCCCGAAAGAGTTAAAGCCATAACGAACATGGATAACCCAAATAGTAAAAAGGAACTACAGAGATTCTTGGGTATGATTAACTACCTTAGAAGTTTCGTTCCAAATATGGCCGAAATATCAGAACCGCTAAGAACTTTATTGCGCAATGGGATTGAATTTCAATGGACTGAAAAACAAAACAAAGCCATTGAAGATTTAAAAAATAAAATTTGCGATGCTCCAATTTTAAAACCATTCAACGTTAATGATCACATAGTCATACAAACAGATGCGTCGAAGTCTGGTATAGGGTGTGTATTATTACAAAATAAATTTCCAGTAGCATTTGGATCCCGTAGCCTAACCGACACAGAGGTGGGTTACGCCCAAATAGAAAAGGAAATGCTGGCTATCGTTTATGCCTGCGTAAAATTTCACCATTACATTTATGGTAGGCACATCGAAATTAATACTGATCATAAACCTCTGATTGGAGTTATGAATAATGAAATGCACAAAGTTAATAATTCTCGATTACGAAGAATGAAAATAAAATTACTAATATATGACTTGACAGTGAAATACGTACCTGGAAAGGAACTACATATAGCAGATCACTTGTCAAGATCATTTCTAAAAAATGAACCAACAGGTGAGTTCACAGAATATGCAGAAGTTGTGCATTCTATTGACTTAAGTGACGCCAGGAAAATGCAATTTCAAAGAGAAACTAATTGCGATCCAATTTTATCATGTCTCAAAAATGCATATAAGGAAGGATGGCCTAATGAAAAAAAACGGGTACCCGAAATAATAAAGCACTATTTTAAATTCCGAAACGAAATATATGTTGATGATGATCTTTTATTTTTCGGAAATCGTGTCATGGTACCACGAACTCTCATTCAAGATATGCTTAAAAAATTGCACGAAAGTCATATAGGAATGACAAAATGCAAGGAAAGAGCGAGAAATATACTATATTGGACTGGCATGAATACTGATATTGAGAACTTTATTAGCAAATGCCGAATATGTGAAAAATATTTACCCGCCAATGCAAAAGAGCCATTGATTCCACACAAAGTACCAGAATATCCGTTTGAGAAAATTGGATGTGATATTTTTTATGTCGATGGATGTGATTTTTTAGCTGTCGTAGATTACTATTCGAAGTGGCTTGAAATCTTGCCATTACAGAATAAACAAGCAGGGGAGATAATCAAAAATTTAAAAATTATCTTTGCAACGCATGGCATTCCAAAAATTGTAATCTCAGATAATATGCCCTTTAGTTCAATTGAATGTCAAAAATTTAGTAAGCAGTGGAATTTTGAATTCAAAAGTTCAAGTCCAACATATGCAAGATCAAATGGACAAAGTGAGAAGGCTGTCCATATAGCAAAAAATTTGATTCGCAAAGCAATTGAAGATGACAAAGATATAAACTACGCATTACTGGAATACAGAAATCACCCTGTAGCTAATTTGAATGCATCACCTTCACAGATTCTAATGAGCCGTGTTACGAGAACAAAAGTGCCAATCAAAAATGAATTATTGATCCCAAAAATTTGTATTGACATAAAAACAAAATTAATAAATAATCAACAAAAATGCAAAAAACATCATGACAAAACCGCAAAGTCAAGATCAAACTTAGTACCAGGCCAAAATGTATTGTATAAACGCAACAAAATTTGGATACCGGCGAAAATAATAAAAACTCATTCGAGTCCCAGATCATATTTTATAAAAAATGAAGAATATCGCGTTTTACGCAGGAACTCTATACACATAAGAAAATCTAAAAACAAACCGAAATTCAAAGTGGAGAGCCATGATAATGGTACACATGTTAGGGATAATGAAACTCTACCTTTTTTGTCTTCTAATCCAATTAATAACCCACAGTCTCACAACGATCATTTTGTGACACGATCAGGTCGTGTATCCAGACCACCAAGACATTTAAAAGATTTCGTCTAGAGCCTGATGAAGATTCTAAAATTTTTATTTTTTTTTGTTCGTTTGAAAATTGTGAAGATATTCAAAAAATATTTTTCTTTCTTATAAAGTTTATTGAAGTAATTTCTTATATCATTACTATATAATTAGAATTAGGCAGTTAGATAACTATTAAATAAATAAATAAACAGAAAAATTCAGATGTAATAAATTTAAGATAACCAAAAAACTTAAAAGTTTAAGTAAAAAAGGGAGGTGTTGTGAATACAACTTTAATAATTTTATATATTTTAAAGTGTGAACATGTCTTTACTATATTTAAAATATATATACAGATTGTCAAAGTTGGTATCACTGAGATCGGTCAACAAACTAATTTGGAATTAACAAGATGCCTCCATCTTGATGTATGTAATTAAATTGAATAAAATAAATTCTGTAAGTTACTAAATAATATTTAATTGTTTTAATATTAAATAAATGATTCAACATAAGTTGATACAGGTGAAGTATTTTTTTTTTAATGTATTTGTTAGGTTGCCATAGTTTTGGTTACCACTTAATGTCAGTTCATTTGTTTACGTCGTATTTCAAAACAAACTAAAGAGTTTTTTTCTGTATTTTGCTCTTAAAGTATTGAATTGTAATTCAATTTTATACAAATTAGTATTCAAACTGTTTTTTTCACAACAATTAATTGTGTTTATATATTTATTTATCCATAAAAATGGCGTGCTGCATCAAAACATGTACAAAAATAGTCAAAATTGCAAAGGATTTTGCTGCTAAAATTACAATTATCAGGTAAGGATATTTTGATAAAAAATGTTAAAAAAAACAATTTAGTATATATTTTATATATACAATAAGTTTGTGTCACAAAATTAACTATTTTCTGATTTAATTTTACATTTAATTTCTCAAATGAAAGGTTGCCACAACGTGAAAACAAATTTGTTAGACACGCCCATTCACAGGGATTGTATAAAGTCATTGTTTGTTATGAAAAGTGTATGTAAAAAATATGAATTTGTAATATGATTTAAATTTTAAACGGATTTGATCTAGATTTTTTAATAGTGAAACATATTGTTCAAACATATATAACCATAAGGATTTTCAATTTAACTACGATGTTTATACATTTTATTATTAGTTTATTAGTCGAAGTATGGTTAAACATAAATTAAAATCGAATTTTTAGACCAATAGACAGTAGAAGCTAATTTGATCAATATTTAGGAACAATCATCTTTTAAAGTGGGTTTAAAGGTACTTTGGAGTATTCTGTATTTTCAACCTATGCCAAATTCGTTAGGATTATTCTAAAAATGGGCAACTGTTAGAGAAAACTGAATAGGACAGAGATTTTCGTTAAGTTTTTTTTATAGAAGTTATTTCATAGAAGTTTTGTAGTTAAATAAAAATATTTGCTTACAGAACAGCTTTACAAAACTGTATTCGTAAAGATGTGTTCATTTGTGTTGCTGGTAATGATGTTAAATTGTTGTCAGTGTGATACAGCTATTATTGCTGAAGACGATGGCATAGGGTGACCAATATAAATTTGAGCCAATCCGGGACGAAAAAGCCATATTGGTATATTTTTGTATAGTGGCCCACTTAAAAATCCAACATCGATAACACGCGTTAGTAATGTTGTTATCGACGTGCGGGAAAAGGACAAATATATAAATTGAGTATGACGTGCGTTATATCTTAATTTTTTAAACGATAATCGGACATTTTTGTAATATTTTAAGTGATTGTTGGTATTATATAAATTAATAAGGGTATTAATTATTGTAATTAATATTATTATCATAAAAAAACCTTAAATTTAACTAAGTGTGATATTCCAAACTAATAAAAATATATAACTGATAAATTTTTTCCACATAAGAAATATATATATAGAGATGGGCAAACCTGCTACTTTTCAGTCACTGTTACAAACTGTTACTGCTACTTTCAAATCACTGTGAAAAATAACAGCGACTTTAGTAACAGGTGTGATTTTTAAAAAATAAAGAAAAAAGTCCAAAGTCAAGTATGTAATATTATCAAATAACGTTTTTGTATGTATTAAATATCTTTAAAGAAAATAAAGTTCATTCAATGCACATTCAATGTATTTTTAATTTGATTATTCTATTAATTCAAATATATACTAATTCAACTACAATTTTATTTCCTTTCAAATAAAAAAATACGAACAAAAAACCAAAGATCACTGCTACTTAAATATCAATGTTTTTAGTGATCACAGCGATTTTATATTCCTGTTCAGCGTTGCCACTTGGATACATTTGTATCCATTTGGATACATTATTTGAAAAATTTATTAAATGGATACTGGATACAAAAAAATCACAAAACTTCTAGAATGGATACATTTTATTAATATGCCTTTAGCTGTGTTGGATTTCCAAAAACTTTGAAAATGTTTATGAAATTTGTTATATTGTTCTTCTATTCTCTTTTTGTGAAAGAAAAAGTATCAGAAATTGGCGAGCAGTGTAACTAATTTTAAACAGTTTTTGAAAATCGATCACATTTTTTTAATAATTTAAAAGTCGATTTAAAAATCATTTTATACAATTTTATAGACCTTTATCGTTTCTTAAATCTAAGGAATGTAAATGACCTAGGTTTTGAAAATGAAGAAAACCATATACAATTGTCTAAAATAAGTGTGGGATATGCAGTACAATCATTTTTAGCATACAATAAACTGGAAAAAGAGGAGTTTTTGGAGATGACAAAAACTGTGCAAAAAATGTATATGGAATTTATTCATCAAATAAAACACAAATAAAAATCATCAAATAAAAATTTGAATTAATGTGATTTTTTTGTTGTTATATTAAAAATAAACGTGATCAGGATACTGAATTGTACTAAACATATATTGTAATTAATCCTTTAGCAATATCAAATAATCATGTTTCATTTTTTCAAAAAGTGGATACATTTGGATACATTTTTTTATAAAATTGGATACATTTTAATTTTTTTGAGTGGCAACGCTGTTCCTGTTCCTTGTTCGTATTTTTATTTTAAAAGAAAAAAATACTAAAGTAGCAGGTAGCAGTCTAAATCACAGCGACCAAATAATAGGAACTGTTACTTTTAGAAATCACAGTGATTTTATTTTCCTGTTCTTTTCATGTTCGTATTTTTATTTTAAAAGAAAAAAATACTAAAGTAGCAGGTAGCAGTCTAAATCACAGCGACCAAATAATAGGAACTGTTACTTTCAGAAATCACAGTGATTTTATTTTCCTGTTCTTTTCTTGTTCGTATTTTTATTTTAAAAGAAAAAATACTAAAGTAGCAGGTAGCAGTCTAAATCACAGCGACCAAGTAATGGGAACTGTTACTTTTAGAAATCACAGTGATTTTATTTTCCTGTTCTTTTCATGTTCGTATTTTTATTTTAAAAGAAAAAATACTAAAGTAGCAGGTAGCAGTCTAAATCACAGCGACCAAATAATAGGAACTGTTACTTTTAGAAATCAAAGTGATTTTATTTTCCTGTTCTTGTTGTATTTTTACTTTAAAATACTTTACTTTACTTTTAGTTTCAAAAATTCACAGCGAACAAAAAAATAGGAGCTGCTACTTTAAATATTTAGTAACAGGCAGTGATTGCTACTTTTGAGTAACAGTGAAAAAGCAGCTGCTACCTAAATATCGTCACATCTCTATATATATATTTATTTTAATTTTAGGTTAAAGATTAGAAACGTATATTATAAACGTATTATATTTCAATTTCATACAAATATATAATAGTTATATATAATGTTATATATGTTATTTTAAAATTGTTTTTATTTATTTATAGAATGATGGTAAATAGGCCGAGCGAGGGTTAATTCATATCGATAATTACACAGCGTTATTATAAAAATAAACAATCCAGTCGCGGATTAAGTAAGAAAAAATTTATTAAATTATTATGCTTTATTAAAATTAGAATAAAATTAAATTTATATGAAATTAAAACCACCCCGTTTTTTAATTATTATTTATTTTAAGACCTTAGATGTATTATAACATCATGGTTTCAATAACGTTTTCAATAGTAGTTATTGATAATGTCCTCAATTATGTGAATTGATAATGGTATTGATAACATCTAACTGGTACGTTATTGATAGTTTTCGTCAATAATGTGGTGCCACAGATTAGAACAAAATTGATCGATAAGATTCCTATTTGATAACAATAACGCGTTATCGATATATCGATGCTGCATTATCGAGTATTTATCAATAACTGATTTATAACACTTCTAACTGGGGGTATTGTAATGAAACGCTATATAGTGTGTGGTAAGCAGAACAGTAACTTTATTATTTCTAGGTTGGTACATATACATTAATATACAGTGTAACACTGATAACCGTTACATCTCCGTTTTTTTAATAAAGAATACAGAATATAACCAATTTACATTTAGTCTTTAATTTAATACATACTCATTATTTCCTTCTTTAAAAAACTTTACTTTAATGTACTATCAATCCTTTACTGTAATTGAAATGAATTCTATATAAAAAATTACTTTTTGTTTACTGGGTTTCATTTTTTAAAAAAAATTAGCTGTCAAAGTGACTTCAAAAATTTTACTTAATTATTATTTTGTTAAAATTTTAAAACAATTGAGCAAATTAAGAAATTAGAATTTTTAATGAATTTATAAATTCAACTTATTTATAGGCTTACTCACTCTACCATATCTTGAGACCCTCTAATTTGGATCAGCTGTTGACATTGTTGGTTGATCATCGGAGTTTGGTACTTCTGGTTCAGGAATTTGGTTGTTTACATCAGCTTCAACTGAATCTGTTGGTTGAACCATCTGATTTGATGATGAACCTTCTTCGTTTGGGATTTCAACAGCATTTTGGCAACATTAAGTAAATTGTGATTCAATAAACTATTTGTGTTGAAATCAGCTGTTGTTTTACTTAAATGAGCATAATTTCGTCGCAAAATGTTACCATTTTGAGTTTGGATAAGCATCGATCGAGGATTTTTGGATTCACTAACTGTTATGTATTCATACTACTATGAGGTATTATATATATAATAAAATATACACTTAAATTGTATTTATTTATTCCCGAATATAAATTGTACACGCTTTATATATGGCCTTATGCAACAACAACATTTTAATTACAAGTGACATATTGTTATGAAGCTAGCTACAATTATTATAGTTTATTTTAGTAAGGCTAAGTTTACATACATTACATCCTCCCACCTAGCTTAATTAACATAATTGCTATTTATATTGGCAAGATTATATATGTTCAATATCTTACATATTTCAAATATTTTACCTAATTCTTATCAATATTCATTTTTCATTTTTATTCATTAGTTCATTTTTATTACTGTATTGACACAAACATACAATGAGCGTGTCCGGTACAGGTATATGATACAAAAAATCACGTTATTAAACGTCAAAGTTGCTTGCTACTAATTTCACTTCGTTGAATATTACGTCAAACCGGACCGAACAGCAAAAAAAAGAAAATGTATTTATAAGCCAAACTTTAGACGTTACTTTTATTACAATTAATTTGGTCACAAACGATAAATTTATCCCGAAAACACAGAACCAAATTTATCAAGAATAGTTATCACAAAAATGTAAGCATAAATAAAACAAAACCAAGAGCGTAAAGAACCAAATAAAATAGTTTTATTGACACCTAAATTCAAAATATTTTGACATTTAAACGCAAGAAAAAAATTGATTTTTTTCGTGAGAAATGGCCGCGTTTATACTATTTTTAGTACAGAAAAATCATGATTTTTTTTATCAGAATGTATGTACCGAACACTAGGAATATGTATAAAATTAAAATAATCAATTTTTTTATTAATTTCAAACTCTATAAAGTATTATTCTTATAAATATCTTTCCGGTTTTTTTATATTACTTCTATTTCTTAAATTATGTGCTACACCATTTTCACCATTAGACCTTCCTATATTTGCCTCGTAATCAGTGTTACTCAAATGCTCATTACAAATATCTCTAGTAAAGTTACTACCAGTATCATTTGTAATCCTGTTTTCTACGTCGTTTATAATTATACGACTCTGAGAAAAGTTAACATTTTTATTAGAATCTATATGTAACCTTTTCAGAATTGGTTCTAATCCTTCATTTTCATTTCTTCGGTTAGTTTCGTCATCTGTACCTATATTATTCGCATCTGACCCGATTTTTTTTATTTTATCACCGATTTCACTTGAATTATCCCTGATCTGATTTAAATGCCTTTTAATTGTCCTCTCATTACTTGTTTTACATAAGTACGATCTAGGTCCTAATATTTTAATAATTTCTGCATCAATCCATTTACTTTTATTTGGATCAACATAACTTTTAATTACTACCTTCTCTCCCACTAAATATTTTTTTATTCTTTTTCCTTTGAAATTCCTACTTTGCTTCTCTTGAGCCCTACTAGTTATTATGTCCTGATCTGGGGGTTTTAGTAAATTAAGAGCTATTTTAATTTCCCTTCCTAACATTAGTTTTGCTGGACTTTCATTGGTAGTACAGTGCTTGGTAGACCTATAATCCAACAGAAATCTATGTAAGACTATATCGATATTAAATTGCTTTTCTTTACGTAATTTTTCGTCTAAAACTGCTATTAGTGTCTTTTTCATAGTTTTTACCATGTTTTCTGCTTCACCGTTGGTAGCTGGATGTCCAGGCGGTGTAAAAATTTGTTTAATACCATTTAGTTTGCAGAATAAATTTATGTCTAAAGAAACAAATTGACTACCATTATCGCTAACTATGCTGTCAGGTAACCCGAATCTAGAAAAAACTTCCCTAAACTTATTTTTAGTCGTATCCGAGTTTATTGTCGTCATTTTAAAAATTTCTATCCACTTTGTATAAGCATCCACTATTATCAAAAAGTTGAATTTTTGAAATGGACCTGCGAAATCTACATGTAATCTACTCCAAGGCTTACCTGGACTTTCCCATGGCATTAACTCAGCCTTAGGTGGATTTGGTAAAACGCTTATACAGGATTTGCAATCTTTAATCATTTGTGATATATCTTCATCCATTTTTGGCCACCAGACGTATGACCGTGCAATGGATTTTGTTTTTACAATTCCAAAATGTGAGGTATGTAGTTCTTTTAAAATATGCTGCCTTAATGAAACAGGTATAACCACTTTATATCCTCGCATTAAAATATCTTGCTCAACTGATAATTCATTTTGAATTTTCATAAAACATTTAAATTCCGAATCTTTCCACTGTTTGATATTCTTAAATTTAACCGCATCTATTATTTTAGATAATATAGGGTCTTTCCTACTTTCTGATCTAACTAATTTATAATCTAAAATTATATGGTTTTTCTCTTCCATGAAGTTCAGATAATTAATTTTTCCTTCAACCTCATCTATATTGTTACTATTATGTAATGGTATTCTAGATAATAAATCTGCATTATTATTTTCACCCTTTACATATTGAATTTCATAATTAAAGCCACTTAAAAAATGTGCCCATCGCTGTAACCTACTAGCCGCAATTTGAGGTAATCCTTTATGTTCCCCATAGAGTGCTATTAACGATTTGTGATCCGTTTTTAAAATAAATTTGTTGCCAATCAAATATTGGTAGAGTTTTCGAATAGACCAATAAATAGCCAATGCTTCCTTATCTAATACGCTATAATTATTCTCAGCACCTGTTAGCGTGCGTGAAATAAAAGCTATGGGTCTTTCTGTACCATCGGAATAACGATGTGAGAGTACAACTCCAATACCCTTTTGAGAAGCATCACATGTTAAAACTATTGGTAACGTACTATCGAAATGTACCAAAACTGTGTCGGATGTAATTTCGTTTTTTATTTCATCGACGGCCTTTCTACATTCTTCTGTGAACTCAAATTTTACCGATTTTCTTAATAAATTATATAATGGATTCATAATAGAGGATAAATTCTTTATGAACTTTCCATAATACTTAACGAGACCACAAAATGCTCTAACCTTCGAAATATTATTTGGATAACTGGATTTAACTACCGCTTCGACACGTTCACTTGTCTTACATAAACCTTTATCATTTACCCGATATCCTAAAAAACAGACACTTTCTTTAAAAAAACTCGCATTTTTCTTTATTTAGTCTTAGACCTGCATTACTTAAGCGTTCGAACACTAATTTTATATTGCGCAAATGATCTTGTTCATTGGACCCTGTCACAATGATATCATCAATGAACACTTCTACGCCCGAAATTCCCAACAATAATTTTTCCATCGTGAATTGAAAAATTCCACTAGCTGGTTTTATTCCATATGGCATGCGGTTCATTCTAAATACGCCTTTCCTAGTGCTCCATGCTAATAAGTCTTTGCTTTCCTCGTCTAATTCCAACTGGTTATAAGCACGAGAGAGATCTAATTTTGAAAATCGTTTACCACCTCGTAATTTGTTAAAAACATCTTCAATACGAGGTAGAGGATGTTTAAAGTCTTTAATAAATTTATTTACCGTCACTTTATAATCTCCACATATTCTTAATTTGCCGTCACTTTTCACAATAGGTACCAATGGTGTGCCCCATTTAGAAGTTTGCACTGGTGAAAGCATACCTTCTCTAACTGCATCGTCTAATTGTTTATCAATATCATTACTGAATGCAAACGGAACTGGTCTAGGTTTACAAAAAATAGGTGTAACATTTTCTTCTAACTCTAAATGAATTTTGTTTAATTTAAATTTACCTAATTTATTTTCAAATAAATGATTAAAATCATTCAATAGTGAATTCAATTCTAGTTTTTGTTCTAACTGATTTATATTTATTAATCCAATATCGAAAAGTATTAAAAAATCACGACCTAAAATAGGCGGACTATCATTATTCGTTTCAATGATAATTATTTTTAAAAATTTCAACTGATTTTTAAACTCCACATTTACTTTAATATACCCTAATACTTTTAAATTTTCACCGGAATAACTTTGTAAAATAATGTCTTCTTGACATAATTTAACCTCAGAAAAATAATTATAATATAATTTGTTAGTAATGGCTGAAATGCCAGCACCTGTGTCCAGCTGCATTGACAAATCTACATTATTTATCTTAACCTTAATATAAATGGGTTTATGTATTCTATTTTCCATATGGAATAATGTTATTACACTATCATGTGATTGTATGTTCATTTCGTTCTTGTTATCATCACAAAAATTTTCCATATAATGATTTTGTTGGAATTTATAACAAACTTTTGAGCTATGCCCCTTTCTTTTACAATTGTGACAATTTAGCGAAATGAAGATACAATCTTCATGTTTGTGGTTTGATTTACCACATCTAAAACATGTTACCTTGGTTGTATTTGACATATTTGGTGAGAACTTCTTCCCGTGGTGTGGACTTTTTCCCCTTAGTAAGTGAGCCTTTTTATTAAATGAATTACACTTTTTGCCTTGCTGATGAACATAATTTACCGTTGCTTTGTTTACACTCCTTGTTTCAATACGAAGAGCGATTTCCATTGCCTTTTGTAACGTTAGGTTTTCATCTTCTTCAGCTAATCTTTCATAGATGCTTGCACTGTTTATACCCATGACAAATCTGTTCACTAAAGCTTCGTTTAAGTAATTTCCATATTTACATTCAGTTGCTAATCCTTTCAGCCTTGCACCAAACTGATTTATAGTTTCATCCTCTGCTCGGATAGCTTTGTCAAACTTTGACCTTTCATTCCATATGATGATTGTTGGTGTTTAATACGTATTCAATAATTTAATTATTTCATCGTATGAATGATCTTTTATCTTCTTTGGGGAACAAATATTACTTAATAATTTGAACACATTATTGTCCAAAAAATTTGCTAGCGTGTCCCTCTTAAGATTATCATCCTCAATTTTACTTGCATTAAAATAAAATTCCAGTTTTTGTTTAAATATTTGGAAATCCTCTTTGTTAGGATCAAAATGTAACTGGATGTTAGTAAAAAGAGCTGCTTCCTTTGCCATATTGACATGTGTTTGTAAAAATTATTTTGTGAATGTACTTTAAGTTATGAATCGTGAAATTTCTTTTACATCACTTATAATTTAATATAATTTTACCTGCGTCGCCAATTGTTATGTATTCATACTACTATGAGGTGTTATATATATAATAAAATATACACTTAAATTGTATTTATTTATTCCCGAATATAAATTGTACACGCTTTATATATGGCCTTATGCAACAACAACATTTTAATTACAAGTGACATATTGTTATGAAGCTAGCTACAATTATTATAGTTTATTTTAGTAAGGTTAAGTTTACATACATTACACTAACTACTTTAGCTCCAACCCATTGGCGATGATTAACTTGAACTCGTACATTATTTCCTGGTTTAGGAACATCCTTACGAATTTTTGAACTTCTATCGGAGTAAAATTTTTGTTTTTTACGATTTTCTTTTGAATGTTGTGATACGTTCGTGATTACTTAAGGTTTAAGTATTTCTTTATTGTATACTAGTTGAGAGTTTGTGACTCTACTTAATAATTTTTGATTCGGTGAACTGTTTCCTAATGCTGGTGTATTTCGATAATTTAAAAGTGCTAAGTATATATCGGAATTATCCATCAAGCATTTCTTGAGCATATTTTTTGCAGTTTGCATATAACGTTCTGCTAAACCGTTTGCTCTGGGAAAGGTAGGACTTGAAGTTCGATGATCAAATTTCCAATTTGTAGCAAAATTTTTGAATATTTTTGATGAGTATTGAGGTGCATTATCTGATTCAAGGATCTCAGGCACACCATGTACAGAAAAACAGCGTTTTAAAAATGTAATGACTTCTTGTGATGTTGAATGTGTCAGCTTATCAAAATCAAAGAATCCCGAGTAGCTGTCTGCTAATACTATATAATTTTTACCATGAAGTGTAAATATGTCAGATGCTACGATTTGAAATGCATAATTCGGAATTGATTTTGAAATGATTGGTTCTTTTGTGTTTCGTCGTTGAGTTTTTTGACAAATAATGCTGCTTTCAACAAATTTCTTTATGTCATCACCCTGGTTAAACATTCCAATTCAAACCTATTGAATCCTATTAAATCCAATATAATCTCAATAGGATTAAATCGGATTGAATTGGTTTAATAGGAAGACTTCGATCTACCAATTAAAATTCAATCGGAATGAATGGGATTCAACAGGAAAAGAGGTTCCATAGGATTCTAATGGAAATTTCCAATTGACTTTCAATCGGAAATTAAGAGATTCAATAGGAAAAAGGAACTTAGAAAAAAATTAAACAATCTTATAAATTTAACAGGATTTAATTGGAAAAGATTTAATAGGAATGAATAGGATTAATCGGAATTCTGCAATGGAAATTTCCAATTAATTCCTATTAATATACATTTCCTATAGAATCCTATCCATTCCGGTTGAAAAATAAAATAGAGAACAGGAATGAATAGGATTGTATTGGAAATAGATTTTTTGAATAGGAATTAATTGAAAATTCTCAATGCAGAATTCCGGTTAATCCTATTCATTTTTTTCAATTGGTTTCAATTGGAATGTTTAACCAGGGCATTTATACCATACCAATATAATATTGTTCTTGCTCGACTTTGACAAGATTGGATTCCTTGATGTCCTTTATGTATACAAGACAGCATACGATTTATTTGACTTTTCGGGACAACAACTTTGTGTCCTTTAAATATAAGTCCTTTGTAGGTCGACAACTCTTCTCGGAAGTTCCAATATTTTTGAATATTTTTAGGTAATTTGTTTCTGTCTTTTATAACTGGCCAACCGATTGTGATTATTTCTTGAAGATTTTGATTTTGCAATTCCTCATCTTGTTTTGTAGATTCTACCATAACATTCTTGAGTCATTGGCAAAATTACTTGAACTTGGATTTGTCTTTCGTTCATATTTGTAGAAACATCTTCGTCGTTTTCGCAATCTCTGCTTAATGTATCGGCTAAATATAATTCGGAACCTCTTTTGTAGACGACTTGTGGATGATATTGCAAGACATCTAGTATGATTCTATGAAGTCGTGGAGGTGCACCGTGAATAGACTTTTTGAATATTGATTCCAGCGGTTTGTGATCCGATTCCACAACTTGGTTTTTTCCGTAAATATATTCATGGAATTTTTCGCATCCTATTTTAATAGCAAATGCTTCCTTTTCTATTTGCGGATATAATTGTTGAGAATTGGTTAAAGCTTTTGTAGCGTATGCTACTGGACGTCCATTTTGAATTAATGCAGCTCCAATTGCTTTCGAACTAGCATCTACGGATAAAACTACGTCTGCATTCACATCATAATACGCGAGTACTGGTGAAGATTTCAGCAATTGTTTTATTTTCTCAAACGCGTTTGTGTGATTAGTTTCCCAACTCCAAGAAACATCTTTTGATAACAATGTTCGGAGTGGATCAGTTATTGCAGATAGATTTGGGATGAATTTATGTAGATACGTGATCATTCCAAGTATTCTTTGTATTCATCTCGATTGGATGGAATTTTTAACTGATTTATTGCCTCAATTTTATCTGGGTCTGCTTGGACACCTGAGGATGTTAAAATGTGACCCAAAAACTTAACGGCTTTTTGTTTAAATTGACATTTTTCTTTGTTTAAAACTAATCCTGCGGATTGAAGCTTACTTAGAACTTTTGATGTGATTTCATCTAATTTTTCTTCGGTTTCTGCATATATTAGAACATCGTCCATTGAACAATCAACATTGTCTATGCCTTCTAGAAGCGATGACATCATTTCTTGGAACAGCTCTGGGGCAGATGAGAGTCCAAATGGGAGTCTGGTACAGCAATATCTTCCCCACGGTGTTGCGAACGTTAAATATTGTTCAGTTCTTTTGCTGACTTTTATCTGCCAAAAGCCTTTATTGCAATCAAGCTTTGTAAAGAACTTGGCACCATGAATTTTAGCTGCTATTTGTTCTAACGTTGTGAGAGGATAATGTTTTCTTTTTATATTTTTGTTGACATCTGATGGGTCGATACAAATTCTGATTTTTTTGTTTTTTCGAACCACCACCATTGGGCTAACGACTGGTGTAGGCTCGGTTATTTTTCTAATAACACTAAACTTTTCCATTTTGTTTAGCTCATTTTTAACCTCTTCTTTTATAGCTAATGGGACTTTTCTCGCAGGTTTTATGTCGAATCTCGGATTTTCGACTAGATCTATATCATACTCGAAATTTTTTACACATCCAAGACCTTGAAACATATCAGGCAATTTTATTTCGTTAACCGGACTTATGAAGTTTAATTTTTTGCAACCTTTGAAACCAATTATTGCTATTGTTGGTTTTGGTACAATTTTGAAGGTTAACTGTGTTTCAATGTTACCATTTGCACACATTACACAATAGAGTTAATTCTCCAAGCACTTTCATTTTGTGACCGGTGAAAGATACGATGTACTTTGTTTTACTCGATTCCAATTTTTTGCCTAGTGAATTAGCAAAGTTTTGTGAGAGGACGTTACATCTAGCTCCTGTATCCAGTTTTACTTTGGTTTCTTTATGATCTATGGAAACATTTTCAATCCAGTCATTCTCGGATATGCAGTCATCTATTGAACACAATAAAACTTGTTCGTCATCATCATTGTCTTCATTTGATTCGGCAATGATACCAACTTTATCATTTTTAGCTTTTGACGTCATTATTGCGATTTTTCTTTTTGATGTTTTACACATTTAACTGTAATGACCTTTAATAAAACATTTTGAGCAAACCTCTTTAAGGCAAGGGCATTTATTTTTTCTCGTGGTTTGTCCACATCTGGAACAATTTATTGGGATAAAATTTGACATTTTAGAGCTTTTATTTTTGTAACTCTTTGATTTTATGACATTTACACTCAATTGGTCGTTTTTGCTTTCTAAGATTTGAATATGTTTTTGAGCTTGTTCAGCTGCTTTGCATAAGTTTATTGTTTTATCCAAGTCAAGTGCTTCTTCAGCTAACAAACGTTGTCTTAATTGGTTGTTAATTATGCCAATGACAATTTTATCCTTGACTAATTCTTTGGCGAGTGTTTTAAAATCACAATTCTTTGATTGTTTCAATATTTTATTATAAAACTCGTCAAATGTTTCGCCTTTTTCTTGATACATATTATTAAACGTGTATCGTCCAAAAGTAATATTTGTTTTTGGGACGAAATATTTTGTAAACTTATTTTTTAGCACACTCAAATCTTTTTTCTCGTTCTCAGACAATTTCATATTATCATAGATTGATAATATGTCAGGACCTAAACTGACCATGAATGTCGCGCATTGGATTTCTGGAGATTTTTTAGCTAATTCTATAGCAGTTTCATACCACTCAAGCTGCTGAAGCCATTGTTTCCAGGAATTTGCAACGTCACCATTTGTCATAATGAAATTTTTAGGAGGCTTGCAATCCGCCATTTTGTCAAATTTACTTTCACACACTTTTTTGTTATTAAATAACTTAAAATTTTGTCTTTCACTTACTTTTTATGTTCTGCAAATACTTAATCTTGAAGTTACTTGTATTTTTGCCACTTAGAACTTGATTAAAGTATTTTATTTTTGATTTTATCCAATCTGACACCATGTAATGAAACGCTATAGTGTGTGGTAAGCAGAACAGTAACTTTATTATTTCTAGGTTGGTACATATACATTAATATACAGTGTAACACTGATAGCCGTCAATATGTTCTATATGCGTTTTTTTTAGCAAGTTAACTTTTCGTGAAATTTTGAGTTGAAATCTTTGCAAGAGTCTTGCAGCAAGACAAAGCGATGCTACGTTTTGAAGTAACCTTTGCTTTTAAAGCATCGATCACTCTCGAGATTTATCGATGTCCATAGATTATAAATTATTGAAAAAACTTATTCAGTCGCTGCATTTGTTCCGGGCAGGCACGAACATAGTTCCACTAATATTAGGATCTTTTTGAATGGAATGTGATTATCTGCCAAATGGTCGGCCCATTTTGTATCAATACTCAAGTTGCTGTTGGTCCATTCTGCTAGTTTTTCAGTGATTACATGCTGTTTAAGATAGGTCAAACCATGGAATAAATTATTTTCCATTTCGGCAATTTCGTTCATATCAAAATATTTACGAACACATTCACATGTTTTTTTCGATTCGATGTCGCTCCATTTAACATCCCTAATGAGTTTAATAATTCATTTAAAATGACAAACCAAGAGTGCTTCAAAGCTATCAATATTCCACACAATTGGAGTAAAAATTTACGACATGGCCAATAAACGATTTTATTGGAGTTACAGCCCCAGGAGAAAGGAATTCGTAGTCAGCTGTTGTTGTTGTTGTAGCGACAGTTTTGGTGCTAATCCTCCGGCTCCATGTCCAGGTTCAGGAACTCTGCCACTGCCCTAGGGCGGTACCACAAATCTTCCTTCGTCAAGTTTGTTTCATTTTCAGGACAATTAAATAAGTGGTCTACATCGTGTGGCGTGCCCTCACATGCGGGACACTTGACAATAGTTTCAGGATCAATTCTACTCCTATAGTTGTTTAGGATGCGTGACCAACCTGATCTAAGTTGAGCAAGGATGGATCTAGTGCTACGGGGCAATTAGACCTCTTCGGCAGCGACTTTTGGTGGCTTTCTATTTAGAACGCGATTTGGAATATAGTTCTTTATTGCATTTTCGACCGTTTTGGTGTGGAGTGTTTTTAAGCCAGTTCTATATGTAGATTCGTCGATGTTACCAGAAACCTTGCTATCTCTGATATCTTGCAGAAAGCATCTCGCTGTCTTTCTTATGTCTCTGGGTGGTTCTATTGAAGTTAAGGTGTCATTGCAAGGATGTTGCTCTTTGTGACAGGCCAACAGATATTGTTTGATTAGCATTTCATTATGTTCAAGGACCGGCAATATGTTACTTTCCTCGTGTAGATGATCGCGGTGGGCCATCAGGTGACATCCGGTTGCGGTTCGCAAGGCAGCATTTTGTGTTGTTTGTTACTTATTCCAGTGTAGCTTCTCAAGATGGACGGGTCCACGCCCCAGAAGCACTCAGAACACAATTCCGACCAAGGACCATCACAACAATTTCGACGGAAGGTGCAAATCCGACGCTCTATTTTTTGGTAAAGAAGCAGCTGTCACTGGCCTCACTGCTTCAAATACTCCTCGTCATGGCTGGTATTGAAACAAATCCGGGACCAACTAAACCATGGCACTGTACAATATGTAAAAACATCTTAAGAGCAAACACAACATCTATCCAGTGTAATACCTGCAAGGAATGGTGCCACCTCAAAAACTGCTCAGGTCTTGTCACACATAAGCAATGGACCAAGAACTACATAGCACCATGTTGTCAAGCATCAAGTCAAAATACCAACACGAGTCCACAACAAACACATTACGAACGAACACGCTACCGGAAACTCCGAGTGATGTAAGTGATGTAAGTGTCTCACGAATAAGATCGATAATATAATAAACTTTATGTGCAATAACAATATTCTAGTCACGTTTCTCCAAGAAACAAAATTAAATGTTAGATCTAAGATTAGTGATAGTATCTGTGATTATAAAATTATAAGGCTGGATAGAGGGGAAGACAAAGGTGGTGGTCTTGCCTTTATTATTCACAAAAGTGTTATTTACCGTACAACCACACTACCTGCAGTACCGGGAACTGACAAACACCTAGAACAACAAGGAATTATAATAAAATCCGGAAATACGGAAATAACACTAGTCAATATTTATATTCCACCAGTAAGCAGCTGTGATATAGGTTATGAACCGTCCATAGGACATTTATTTTATACCAAAGACTGTCTAATTCTTGGAGATGTGAACGCGCACCATGATCTATGGCACTCACATCTAAACACTGATCCACGAGGTGAAAGCATTGCTGATCAAATTGACGGCTCCAATTTTGGAGTCCTCGATGAGCCACAACCGACAAGGGTAACAAACAACTCATACTCTTCTCCATATATCTTCCTTGCCAGTATGTCACTAATGCCGGTTGCAGAATGGAGAACTGAAATGGCATTGGGTTCAGACCACGTGCCGATCATAATCACCTTAATCCGTTCCATAAATCAAATCAATTCCGAGAAGAAGACATATATTAATTTTAACAAAGCTGACTGGGAAAACTTTACAAATTTTACCGAACTTGAATTCAGTAAGCAATTTTTACCACTTGACGCCCTCTCTGGGGAAAAACAATTCAGAGAAATTTTTAATAAGGCAAGAGCTCGCTACATACCAGCTGGCAGAATCCAACAAATAAAACCAAACTTTCCACATGAAGCGTGTGTGCTTTCTAATAAAAGAGATGAGATCCGTAAAGCAGATCCAGCCGACTCCAGAATTCCGGACCTGAACAAGCAAATTAACAAATTGGTCACGGACCATAAAAGAAACAAATGGAGAGAGTTAGTGAGAGAACCAAACCTGGGTACTAGTAAAAGTCTTTGGAAGGTCATTAATGGCCTAACTCATCCTCGACAACCACAAAATAATTGCATGATCTCCTTCGACGATATCCCCATTGAAAATCACCGGAAATGCGCAAACAAATTTAACATTCAGTTTACAGAAAAGCAGCGTAAACACGAGAAAGAGACCAGAACAGTGTTGAGACATATGCGCAAACTTAACACTGACAACTTGGAGGATATTATATTTTCCGAAGAAGAGGTGGAGAATGCAATAAGGAAAATTAAGCCATCAAAAGCTATAGGACCCGACGGCATCTCAGCCATCATGCTCAAACACATCGGACCCAAAGGTTTGAACTTCCTCACTACTATACTTAATACATCTCTAAATTCTCTACAGATACCAAATATCTGGAAAACGGCCAGAATCAGCCCCATTTTGAAACCAGGAAAACCGGAAGAAAAGGGAGAGTCCTACAGACCAATATCCATTCTTTCATCGGTCGCAAAACTCATCGAAGCACTTCTGCTCCCTCAGCTGACAAGACCCTGTAATTTGGTGCCACACCAACATGGCTTCCGGCGAGCACACAGTACAAACACCGCGCTACACAGAATACAAAACCAGATCAGTGATGGTCTGAATAAAAAACAACCATGCGCTAGAACCATTTTAGTCGCACTTGACCTGTCAAAAGCATTCGACACAGTGTCGCACGCTGCTCTATTGGATGATATCTTCAATACTAACTTGCCAGGTTTAATGAAGCGCTGGTTGTGCAATTACCCAGAGGTCGCCAAACATATGTTGAGTTCCGTAACAGCAAGTCCAAAATGAGAATGCTAAGACAAGGAGTTCCTCAAGGCGGAGTTCTCTCACCGTCATTGTTCGTAGTCGGCTCGTGCTTGACACTTCACAATGAGATCACGTATATCTTCTAAAACTTCCACTGCAGTCTTTTTCTTATTCATCACGTTTTACAGCGTTATGAAAAACGGAGAAAAACGGAGGCTTGATTATGTAGAAAGAAAAGCCATAGCCCAGACTTTTCATCTTAAAAAAAACTTGAGCTGCTCTTGGCATTTTTCACACCACCACCATAGCTCTTTATTGCAAGCACCTCTGTTTTAAGTTCAAAAAATTTTTACAGGGTTTTTCATAAGCTCAACCATCGATCGACCGAGTCAACTGTGTCTAAAACATTTATTTGTCATCAGAAAGTAAAATAGTTATATATTATTACCTTAGTCAAATTTATTTAGTTGCTCGTTTCGATCCCTAACCTCGTGGAGGTTGATGGTTTACATACAGAGTAACTCTATGTTCTACTATCTAAGAACTATGTCAGAAAGTAGTCTAAACTGAAGGGTTAGACCTGATTTGTTTAACTGATGCGAGCAGTTCATGAGCTTCAATGCAAAATTGTTTAAGCGCAATCATATTTTTTGTGATCAGCAGAATACTAAGTGTATCTGCTGCTAAACAACCATCAAATTCATTTTTTGTGTTCAGCAGAATACTAAGTGTATCTGCTGCTAAACAACCATCAAATTCATTTTCACGTAAGGACGATTTAAGATCGTTCCTTAAGGTCTCGTAATTAGTACAATCCAGAAGAACATGTAATACGTATCATCCACATCACATGTTGTGCATAAAGCATTGGCCGTAACATCAACACGCTTCAAGTACTCTCTAAATTTGCCGTGTCCAGTTATAAACTGGACCATAGGACCTGTCAGAGCTACCTTATTCGTGCCTAAAGCAAAAGTTGAATCGCTGATAAAAAATAATACGTATAATTTCCGTATCTGAGACCTCCCAACGTGCCTTCCATTCATTGATGGTCTCCTGGTGCAGTCTTTTTTATTTGCTTCCTTTCAACTCTGCTGTTTGTGTTGACAGCACGGTTGTATAATTTGGGATTTTGCCCGTAATGACCTGAGTCGGGGTTGTAGAAATAGTTCTGTAACCTCGGATCATGCGGAGTAACATCAGAGTAACAGCGCTTAGTAACTGTGCATTATGCTTAACGTTAGTCCGCTCATATCAACCAGCTGAGCAGTACGAAATAGATTCCACTACGATCTTATAAATAAGATGCAGTATATTTCTATCAAGACCCCACCATTCATGAGATAACCTTGTGAAGCTGTGGAAGAGGGACTTAGATTTCTAGTATATTCGTGTAATATGACTTGATACCCTCATCCTCTCATCCAAGTCAACACCAAGGTATCTGGTTGAGCTGACCATTTTGATTGTTTTTCCATTAACCTTAATGGTTGGTGGTCTAGCTCTGTCGTACTTGCTCTTTAGCTGTAGTATGTAGCAACAGGTTTTTGCTCCGACAAGCTTAATTTGTTTCTTCTGCACCAGGAATAAAAAGTATGACTTTAACCGTTGAAATAATTGTAAAATTCTTTCTATTGGGAGTATAACCGCCAACCATCTTGTTTTGCTTGCTCCAAATGGTCGACGAGTCAAACTTATGCAATTTTCAAAATCAAATTTCATTGGAATTTTTTTTAATATCTCATAAAAAATATTGTATGGTAATTGGTGCTAGAAAGGGACAATTTCCGGGACATTTTCAATGCGGGACGGCAGACTTAAATCCGGGACTGTCCCGGAGGATCCGGGACGGTTGGTCACCCTACGATGGCACACAATTTTGCTTTTATCTATTTAATGTTTAAAAATATCGAGAAAAAAATTATTAAAATAAATTCAACAAAATAACAGGTCATTCAATAAGTCCGTAGGATAAGTAAGAAAAAAACAACATTTTGACAAAACTCGATTTTTTTATTCAACATAGTTGCCTTCGAGGGCGATACAACGAGTATAGCGATTTTCCAACTTTTCTATACCACTTTTATAGTATGATTTCTCTTTCTCGTCAAAATAGGCCTCAGTTTCAGCGATTACTTCATCATTGGACTTAAATTTCTTTCCAGCAAGCATTCTCTTGAGATCTGAAAACAGGAAAAAGTCGCTAGGGGCTAAATCTGGAGAATATGGTGGGTGGGTAAGCAATTCAAAGCCCAATTCATTCAGTTTTGCCATCGTTTTCATCGATCTGTGACACGGTGCATTATCTTGGTGAAACAACACTTTTTTCTTTTGCAATTGTGGCCGTTTCTTTGCGATTTCAGCCTTCAATCGATCCAAAAGTTCACAGTAATAGTCGCTGTTGATGGTGGTTCCTTTTTGGAGATAGTCGATGAATATTATTCCGTTCGTATCCCAAAATACAGACGCCATCACCTTACCGGCCGACTGTTGCGTCTTTGCTCGCTTTGGATTCGGTTCGTCGACTGCTGTCCACTCATCTGACTGTCTTTTGGATTCTGGTGTGTAATTATGAAGCCATATCTCATCCATTGTCATATATCTACGATAGAATTCCATTTTATTGCGGTTTAACAGTGCCATAGACTCCTCCGAAGCATCGATTCGTTGTTGTTTTTGGTCGACTGTGAGCTCATGCGGCACCCAATTTGCACAGAGCTTTCGCATACCCAAATGTTCATGTAAAATGGTAAAAACACTACCATCTGCTACCTTTACAATGTCAGCTATTTCGTGCACCTTCAATTTGCGATCGTTCATAACCAATTTGTGGAGTTTTTTATGTTTTCTGGAATAACAGCCTCATTTGGGCGTCCACTGCGCTCTGCATCTTTTGTGCTGGTACGACCACATTTAAATTCAGCAATCCACTTCTCTACCATTTGTCTCGATGGAGCAGAGTTTGGATAATGTTTATCAAGCCATTGTTCGGTTTCCACTGTATTTTTTTTCATCAAAAAGCAATGCTTTATTAAAATTCGAAATTTACTTTTTTCCATTTTTTTTTCAAAAACAAAAGTTGCTTCACACAAAATGCTATAACTCACGAATCAATAGTCAGATTGCTGTCAAATTTATACACGTATCGTTTGAAGGTTAGTACTAAATAAAAATCATATGGAAAAAATTCTAGTAACGCCATCTATGTGTCATCCTACGGACTTATTGAATGACCTTATATATATCTTATTCATTATCTTTTATTTAAGCAGGAACCAGGTAAAAAATTTCCTAAAATAACGATTAAGTTAAACGAGAAATAAATAAAATTTTGAATCAAACCTACTTATTTCAAAGAAAAGTTCATGCTGCCACCTAAGTTATGTTTGTGTAACTTTATACAAATTAATACACAGTACCACTCTACGATTAAATACAAACACCATAAAACGCACCAATACTACAAATTAGATGCTTCACTCAAAAAGTCTAGTTACTCTTCCATTGAATGACCACAAACTACGAATTTATGTCGTTTATGTCGAGCAAAACAAAGCAGCTGTCAGATCACTTTTTTTGCATTTCGTATTCTTTTTGTACAAAAAGATTGTAGTGTCCTTCTTCATTTAATTCCATTGAATGACCACAAACTACGAATTTATGTCGTTTATGTCGAGCAAAACAAAGCAGCTGTCAGATCACTTTTTTTTGCATTTCGTATTCTTTTTGTACAAAAAGATTGTAGTGTCCTTCTTCATTTAACGTGTTTTGATCATTATCTGTGTGATTATTTATATGGTTTTCGTTTAGGTTTCTGCTAAGGGAATCTGCGACTGCGTTCTTTGGATCTGGGACATATTTTTTTTTTCTTTATTTGTAATGATGCGATTTATTTATACAATTATAATTATCCAATTATTCAAGTAAGATTGTTATTAATCTAATAATATTTTAAACAGTTTAAGGACATAAACACTTATAACTAAAACAACTGACAATAAATATTAAATTAACAGAAATATTTTTTTTTTCAATTCTGCTCAAGCCTAATTGGCTTATACGCAGCATCATTTATGTATTATATAAATGCTAGCTTTGCGTTCCTGTTACCTTTGGACATAAATAAATAATATTAAATAAATAAATAATACAATTTTGCTAAACGAAAACTATGAAAATTCTTATGAATTAGTTAATATTTAATAAATTTCATATATAATTAGGGTATTACATTAACAAGTTTCAACTTCACTAAGTTTATCACTACGTACAACGAGGCAGTGATCTCACCATAAATATTGTTGTTCGAGCTAACCACTTTTAAGATATTCCTGAACATATTTCTTAAATTGCGAAAGGTTGTTGGCATATTTTAGAGCATGGGGCAGATTATTAAATTTATTAAGTCCACGGTACAGTACATTGCTATTCGATGCAGTTGTTTTGAAAAACTCAATTTGAAAATGAGACTGTGCTGATATTGTGTCCTAACCAATTCAAAACTATGATTCACTAAGCCATTTACAATTTTGTACATACATATGAGTAACTTTCTTTCCGAAATAACATATAGTGAAGAAAATTGTTTGTACAGTTTTTCTGTAGAATATTTGATTGGCACATCAATTATATACTTCAGAACTCGATATTCGATATGATAGTTAAATTCAGACAGCTTGTGATGAAAACGAACTAGTCTCGATGTCAGGTCTTTGACGTTAAAAACTCCTCTTAATGGTAAATGGTCTGAAAAAACTGTAAATTTCCTACCTTGCAAGTAGCACCTAAAAGTTTTTGTGTCCCAAACTATTGCTAGAAGTTCTTTTTCGATCGTGGAATACTTTTGTTCGGCTTTGTTTAACGTCCTACTGATAAAAGCAATTGGTTTGTCAGTTCCAGATTTCCCTTGGGATAATACTGCACCTAAACCCTCGTTGCTTGCATCCGTCGTGAGATTAAATGGTTGACTAAAATCTGGATATATTAATATTGGAGGTGAAATAATTGACTGTTTTAATTTTTGAAAAGCAGCGTTGCATTTATCATCCCACATAAATTTAACACCTTTTTGTAATAATTTATTAATTGGACCAGCGATTTTAGAAAAATTTGGAATGAACTTTCTACAATAATTTGCCAGACCTAAGAAAGATTGTGCCTGTTTTAAAGTATGAGGAACCGGAAAATTTTGGACTGAGATTGTACGACTTGAATCGGGGGATACACCTTCTTCGGTGCATAAATGGCCTAAATATGTAATTTCTTTTCTAAGAAATTGACATTTTTCTGGTTGTAGCTTTAAATTATAAAATCTTAATCTGTAGAGCACATCGGACAGTTTTTTATTATGGTCTTCTAGGTTTTTAGCGTACACTACCATATCGTCAAGATAAACGTAGCACTCTATTCCTTGAAGTCCAGTTAGTATATAATTCATAGCACGCTGAAATGTCGCTGGAGCTGAAGTCAAACCGAAAGGCAAACTCAAAATGACCTAAAGGGGTGCTAAATGCAGTTTTTGGTCGATCTTCCTCCTAGAATAAGACTTGGTGGTATCCGCTGGCCAAATCAAGTGTAGTGAAATATCTAGAATTTCTTAGCTGATCTAGAATCTCTTCGATTCTTGGGAGTGGAAAAGCGTCGTTTGTTGTAATGTTGTTCAATTTTCTGAAGTCGATAACAATTCGATGTCGTGTTTCTCCGTTGGGACTTGGGCGTTTTTTTACTACCAAGAGTGGAGCGTTCCAAGGCGAATGGCTACGGGTGATTATGTCCTGATCTAGCATTTCTTGAATTTGTTTGTTAATTTCTAGTTTTTGAACTTCGGGCAGCCTGTACATTTTCTGATTTACGGGACAACTGTTTTCTATTAAGGGGATTGTATGTTGGATAGCATCGGTATGTGATAACTTTTCACCTTCTAAGTGAAAGACGTCATTGAAAGTTTCGCATAGATTTGTAATTGAACTTCTTTCTTCATTATTTAAAGCTTCGTCGAATCTTATTAATTCTAGTATTTTCTGTTTACGTTCGCTTGTTTTTGCTTCATTTACTAATTCTAATTTAAAATCTAAATTTGTCTGTATCTTATCAACTATTTGGTAGTGTTCTAAAGGCAATTACTTATACTTGATTCGTTTGTATTTGTGTTTATGATTGCAGTATTTAGATGTTATTTTAAGATCATCGTTTCTAACAATGTGAAACGTACATTATAAAAAGGGATCATCAAAAAAAAAATTCTTGAGCAGTTCCTCAACTGCTTTTCAGTTCCTTTTTACTATATTAAGAGGAATATTTAACTTAGCATCGTTGTTAATAGAACTTAAATATTTTATGTTATTTGAGTTTTTACCCGTACCTAAGACTGAACATTTTTGGCTTCGACTTGTGAGCTGCAAGTCGTGCCCTGCTAGTTTCCCGACATGGAATTGTTTTGTTCCCATTCTCGTTTTTGGAAACATACCTGCACACTGTGACTCATTCTACGTTTCATTAGGAAGTTGACGACAGTTTACTAAATCGCTTGTTAGTTCTACTGTTGTTTTAGTTGGAAAATAATGGTCGCATAAAAATTTTTTAATTCCTGTAGTGTTTTAAAATGTTCTAAATTATTAAGAAGCATGAAGGCTTCTCCTCTAAAACGACTATAAATGTAAGCCATAAAACATGTCTTTTGTTCCGCGGTTAAATTATCATAGATTATGTTGCAATTGTATAGAAAGATTTGAAGCTGTTCTGACAAATCCGGCGTACGTTCACCACTGAATAAGGGGATGGTTTGAATTTGTTTATGAATATTGAAATTTGCCATTTTTGAATTTTCTTTAATTTTAATTATGGCAAGATCTAATAAATTTTCTAAATCCCTATCAAGTAAACACTCACTTTGTTTTTGACTAAATAAACTATCTATTAAATCTAAACAAAAAACAGTACCTATAGTTGGCGTTGATTGTTGAGTAATGCTGTACCTCGCTTGGGTTGGTGTAGTTGGTTGATGTGGGTGTTAGTAACTGATTGTTGCAATTGTTTTACCAATACTTGATAGATATATATGCAAAAACATTCGAAACAGAACGTTTAATATTCATTCGTTTAAATCAAACCAAGATTTTCTCTGAAGTACCAGTTTATTTGCGAGAGCCAATTTAATGTGACGGTTATTCACAACTAACGCACATACACAAAATCATCTCAAAGGCACACGGCAAATATCCGATGCCAGCTTTGATAAAGATTTGTAGGAAGTTGTGACGAAAAATATGTAACATGAGCTTTCCAGAACATTGAATCCACTGAATCGCAAAGTGATATCAATCAAGGATTCAGTCAGTTACAGGAAATTCAGTTACATGAAACGATGAATATCCTTTGTATAAAAGAAGAGCCGCAGCAGATGGCAGTAAGGTAACAACATATACGTATGCGAAACGGGAACATGGAAATAGTTTCTTAAACATGGATGGATGGATCAGTATGTTCTTTGTAGCAAAGGATTAATATGGAATTAATCCTTTGCTACAAAGAACATACTGATCGCACATAAACTTGGAATACGGTATATACGTCAAATCAGTCAAATATACGTTAGTTAGAAAGTACTTTAATAAAGGCAACATTTCAGTTTTAGCGAGCTACAATGAAGCAGCACTGGGATGTATGCATCATTCATCAATGACACGTGCAGCACGTCACCTCCAAACTAAGTTCGGGCTTTGTTTGAAATCATGCTGACCGCTTACTGTTCTTCATCTACAAGGACGTTATGGGAAAAAATATTAATCGCACATGGTTGATGATATTTCCTGTCCAATATAGCAAAATGATTGAAGATCTGTGCGTAGTATTCGCGAACTTAGTTCTCAATCAATTATTAATGCCACCGCCGAATCGATCTGCTCGGTCGGTCAATGTGGAATTACGTCGTTAAAATAAATACAATACTGATGATTAGGTTTAATATAAATACAATACGGTCGATTAGCATTTCAATTCAAAAGATCACAATTGTCAATTAAATTGATGTTTGCAATCACCATAAAAAAAGATCACGCTCAATCAATAAAAGTGCGCGCTTTAGATGTAGAACGGATTGATTTTCGTATGGAAAATTATATGTTGCGTAGACAGAATAAAGGCATAAAACTAGATAATCTCTATATCTGAACCGATAATGGAGCCACAACAAATAATGTATAACCTGCAGAAGCATCGAGAAATTGAACATTAGAAACCTGTAGGTTCTCTTTTCTTAGTGAGCACTGAGCACATTGTACATATGGGTACTGCGAACATTTGTAAATCTATTTATGTTCTGTATACTGTTCTATATAGAGATGACAAATCTCTACTAATTCAACTAGTTACTTAAATTTTTTTTTGCTTACTTGAAAACTTATTTGATGGCTAATTTTTCATATATCCGAACTGATCAGCTAGAGTGCTGATTATTTTTCATCCATATTTTTAAAAAGATAAATTAAAAAATTAAAAATTATGCTATAATTCTCATTGCCACTTTTTGAAATCATTGCTACTACGTCAACAAAATGTCTGTGCACGAGCTTTATTTATAAGCGTAGCAAAGCACGCCGGTCCTGCTAGTATGAATATAAAATATAGTTCAATTAATTTCAAATATTTCAATTTTGAAATGGAAAACTCATGATATAATGCCAAAGTAAATTTTTTGGATGTATTATCATATATAATATCACGAGTCGTCAAAAGATAGTCGATTATTTTTCATAATCATTATTACGAATGTCATTTGAGGTCCCGAGTGCGCGTAGCGCACGAGGGAAATTTTTAACCTCAAATGGCATGAGTGGTAATGCTGAAAAATAATCAACTAATAATTTGGTGACGAGTTGTATTTAGCAGACAATTTAACGAACAGAAATAGTAACATTATTTCATACAACATAATCATACATAATAAAATATTATTTCATCTTACTAGGCGCATAAATGTTATAAATTTGTAATTTATTTTTGACAAAAAAACGGACATTTTTATTTATGCAAATTGCATTTTCACATAATTTTGTATGTGAATTTTTGTTTTAAATTAATATATTAAGTAGGCGGAAAATATTCGAAAATATTCGCTGTTCCTTCCCACCAGAAAAAAATAATCGAAATAATTCGTTTTGATTTGTTAAAAAATAGTAAATGAAGCGTTTTTATTGGACCTTATCGAAACTTTATTTAGTGAGTTGAATTGTCAACTTTATTCAACTACTTTTATATTGTATGTAACACTTTATATTTTAAATAAACCTCAATCTGTTGTCAGGAAAATATTTATATGTAGTTGTCCCAATCACATTGATATTGTTTGCAAGTATTTTTTCTTTGTTTGAATAATAAACTACCAGCTTCGAGATGAGGTTGTCATTACTTCAACTTTTTTTTCAGTGTAATACTGAAGAACTATTTACTTTAGTAGTTCAAATAGAGTGTTGTCTTAACTCACGACTCCTTTCAGCTATGTCTGAAGATCCTTCAGATTTTTCTCCATTAATGACCGGGAATTTCCTTATTGGGAGACCAATTAATTCATTACCTGGACCATCCTTACTAAATTTAAATATTAATAGATCAAACAGATATGAGATATCAGAAAACTCAATATTGTTTACAAGAATTTTGGCGACGTTGGACGACCGAATATTTGGATGAACTTCAGGAACGGCAAAAATAGTTTTATAAAAACAGATATTCATTAGTTATTTTAAAAGAAGATAATATTCCACCCATTAAATGGCCAATGGGTAAAATAGTAGAAGTTCATCTGAGTAAGGATAACTTAGTTAGAGTTGTTACAGTTAGAACAGCTTCTGGAATATTTCGAAGAGCTTTAAATAGAATTTGTATTTTACCTCTGACAGAGAGTTTGAAAGATGATGCGCAATTTTCGGTTGTTGAAAAGGAAAGTACAAATAATTCCAATGCTGTTCCACAGTTAAAATAAACAATTAATTTTAGTTGTTATTGCACACTCCCAATACATGCAACTATAAAATTGATAAAGATCGAATTAGTACTTCATATAAAAATATAATTGAACAATACAAAAAAGTTTCTCCAATATTAACCAAAAAGTAATGCATCAAATAATTAACTCTCTTTTTGCTTTTAGGTAGATTTCATATAAAAATCTACCTATTGCAATGGGCTTCATCTCGGAATTTCGGAAAAATTTTTGTGCCAAACGACTATATATGATAAGCGGAGACGAAAAAACAAAAAAAAAAAAAATTTATATATATATATATATATATATATATATATATATATATATATATATATATATATATATATATATATATATATATATATATATATATATATATATATATATATATATATATATATATATATATAAACGATATGAGATATAACGAAAACGACCGGCACTCTCACGGTCGCATTTGTTGAGGTAGATCAAAAAAACTTTCTGTACTTGTGTGTTCTATTAATATCTTGGACAAGTTCGTGAATCAGCAAAATCCGACACGTGGTTAAGAAACTAGAGGCTTTTTTCTGAAAAAAATTGATTTTATAAAACCGTTATAACGGCCGTTTGGATACTAATATTTCAAAAAATTTAACAAATTTAGAATTTTTGGAATCTTTTTTATCAACTTGTTTTAAAAATAGACCTCTGCAGTTAGAGGTTCCTGAGTGAGCGGCTCCAACAAAAAAGTTTGCAAAAAAAATTTTTTTTTTGAAGCAACTGGCTCTCTCACGGTCGCATTTATAAGGCCAGATCCAAAAGCCTATTCTAAAAATGTGCGTTTTATTAATATCTTGGACAAGTTCGTAAATCAGCCCAATCCAACACATGGTTAAGAAACTAGAAGCTTTATACTAGAAAAAAACTCTGTTTTTTAGATCCGTTATAACGGCCGTTTGAGATTCTAGTATTTTTAAAAACCTCATAAATTTAGAATCTTTGAATCTTTTTTAATCAGTTTCTTTCAAAAAAAAGACCTCTGCGGTTAGAGGTTTCTGAGTGAGCGGCTCCAACAAAAAAGCTTGTAAAACACAAAATGCGTTTGAATCACCGGCGCTCTCACGCTTGCATTTGTGGAGCCAGATCAAAAAACCTTTCTTAGAAATGTGTGGTTATTAATATCTTGGACAAGTTCGTTAATCAGAAAAATCTGACTCATGGTTAAGGAACTATAGGCTTTATACTAGGAAAAAAAGTTTTATTGATCCGTTATAACGCCGTTTGGATACCAATATTTTTAAAATCTTCATAAATTAGAATCTGTGGAAACATTTTAATCCGTTTCTTATAAATATAAACCTCTGCAGTTAGAGGTTTTTGACTTGTTGGCTTCAACAAAAAAGTTTGCAACAATCCCCAACTACAATTTCCAAAAACCTTATAACAGTCAATGTCAACCTTATAACAGTCAAAAATAAAAGATTTGAATAGAAGAAATTAATTGTTTTTCTTAGAAATAAACTATTTTGATATTTTGCAGTAATTGCACGACATATGATATAGAGTAGGTTTGTGTCATAAATTGTCACACACATGTTCTATGGTAGATTTGATATTTGTTTGTTGCAAAATTGGTTAGATATAATTTTGCTTGTAGGTAGCTAATTTTCTTTTTAAAATTTGTTCGATATCTGTTTGAAATTAGATTGTTTTGTTTAAACTAATCTGATACATCAGATTCTACTGGCACTACCAAAACTCTCTGATCTCGAAATCTACCTATTTCTCTAGCGGATATACGTGCCGCTTGGATTTTTTGAACATTCGTCCCCTTAACGAGACAAACGTAGAGCACACAAGTCAGTCAGTGGAACAAAAACGTTGATAAGTTAAGACAAAGGTTTGACAAACTTATGAACAGAGTCTTGAAAACTCGTGTTGGTTGAATGGGCTCTGTACAGTGAAACAAGCAAAGTTTTTCAAAAGGGTTATTTCGTAAATCAAAGAAATAAGTTTTACGTTGTACTGTGATTAATGCATCACAGAAGGTGCTGTTCTAGGCTTTAAAAAGGATCCTTTAGCAAAACTGGATAATATTAAAGTATACAACGATACTCACACTTCAAAGGATGAAATTATACAGAACTTCCTGCAACACCAATTTCCTGGCTGTGTACTTGGGAAAATTTTTAAAAAAGAAGCCGTCTAAAATAAGGAAAACCCTAACCAAATGGACTGAACAGTATCTGGACATAAAGATAAGGTCTTAAAGATTTTCGTGATTTGCATAGCTCTTAGTTATGAACCACAGGAGTAACGTGAGTGTCATTTTTATCCAAAAACAAGGGCAGGTCAACTACTGCTAGACTAAAACTTCAGAAATCGATCGTTATATTAGAAATGTCTGTTTGAAGAAAACGCCGCTAAGCAATAGTCAATACGCTTGTAGATGTGCATCGTGGAGGTCCTCAAGGGGGCGTTCTACCACACCTGCTGTGGAATATGATGGTAGATTAAGTCTTAATTGAATTAAATGATAGAGAGCTAAGCTCTGCAGAAAAATGAGAACACTCTTAGCATTACCAACATTACGTTAGTGTCGAAGAATGGTCTCTCGATCAATGTTTTTAAGACAGAGCTCGTTGCGTATACCAACAGAAGGAAACTAAACAACTTCACTCTTCCTTTCATTGGTAATCGGTAATCGGTTTCCCACAACACATTAACCCTCCAAGATGGTGTAAAGCATCTTGGTGTTACTCTCTACAAGCGGGTCAAATGTGCTCTTCATGTTGAGACTAAATGCGCAAACGCAACTCGACTTCTGTGGCAGTGCAGGGGGCTTTTGGCAGTAAATGGGGGCTGACTCCGAAAATGGTCTACTGGCTGTATAATGTAGTGGTTTGACACATTATCAGCTATGTGTCAATTGCATTACTCCCGAAAACTATTGTTGAAAATGCGGTCAACAAATTGGAAGCGGTACAGAGGCTTGCTTGCTTATGTATTATTAGTGCTGCCTGTATCACTTGTGCCTCAGGACGCTGCCTACAGCGAGTCTGAAAATTTTATTAGGCTTTCCCCCTTGCATATATTTGTAACATTAGAGGCTGTTAAGGCTACAAAAAGGCTCTAACTCCTGGGCACTACCAGAAGCTGTAGGAAAAAACATCAAGCGCTATGGAGGAATGGAATCTGGAAGAAAATCTGACAGATATTTCCATGACAACTGAAGACTCAGTACCTCTAACTGCCTATTGAACATTGCGGCTAACATGTTGTACATCTACAAAGATGGATCTCTCACTGGAAATGCTGCAGAAGCTGGAAACTACTTTAGAAACGAAGATTTTGTCTTCACAGTCTTTCAGGCTGTGGTATTCGCCACCATACAGCATCGATGCGAGAGAGAGAGTTTAAGTAGTCCGGCAAGGTCATTAATATTTTGTATGATAGCAAGGCTGCTCTAAAAGCTCTGGAAAAACTACACGATTAAGTCAAAAATAGTACAAAAATGTTCTAGGTCTTTGAATTATCTCGGGCTCAAGAACAACATGTTACTGATATGGACATTAAGGGATAGTGGGAATACCAGAAATGAAAAAGCTAATGAATTAGCAAAGAGCTCCACAGGGAGGCTTATAGACCCCGAAACAACAATTGGTATATCAAAACGCTGGATAAGATCACTAGTCAAACAGGTTCTATTTCGATCCAGTAACTCCATGGAGGGACACAGAAAGCTACAAGGTCTCCAAGATGTTGACTCCATGGTTGAGTCGGGAAACCACCGAATTTTTGTTGAACCTAACCCGGTGAGATTGCAGGCTAATGGTGAGACTACTAACAGATCATAACCATGTGAATTATTATATGGTACGGCTTTGACTAGAAAATGATCCAACATGCCGTTTTTGTCTTGCAGAGGATGAAATAGTCCCTCACATTGTAGTAGAATATTTGGCTTTCTCAAGACTCCAAAGCCGCATGTTAATATCAAACTGTCTAAGGATAGAAGAATTCTGCAAAGCAGACCATTCAAGTCTATTGACTTTTTTCAAAAAGGTCTTCAGCTCTTGAATTTAAGGATGGCATAAAAGACTTAGCAGCTTCTACATGTCCGGCTATGATTACATGGTCGCCTTGTCCAAAACCAAAATAAAAAATATAAAAGTTTGCCGGTTATTGTTTTTTTTAGGTAGATTTCATATAAAAATCTACCTATTGCAATGGGCTTCATCTCGGAATTTCGGAAAAATTTTTGTGCCAAACGACTATATATGATAAGCGGAGACGAAAAAACAAAAAAAAAAATTTATATATATATATATATATATATATATATATATATATATATATATATATATATATATATATATATATATATATATATATATATATATATTAGGGTGTTTCATTTTTACATGCAAAAAATAAAATGTAGAATTTTTTGCAAACTTTGCTCACGCCGTGAGTCTCAGTGATGTAAAAGATATATATGCCAAATTTCAAGAAGATTGGATAATATTTAGAGGTTGCACACTTTGACCAGTTTTATAAAAGTTTATGTAAATTTAAAGTAAATTTCACTAAATATAGCTTAAAGTGATCGATGTGTGCAACC
>OY856186.1:228711131-228776747 GCA_963693315.1 Diogma glabrata
GAAGATAAATATTATACGGAACAACATATCTATTATCAAGAGATGCACCACGTACATCAACACTCATACCATTATCACGTCGACGGTACAAAGGATAACCATTCACATATTCTTTAATATTTTCAGAAAAAGGTTTTGGAAAATTATTACTACATTTACCACTCTCATACAAACAGAATTGGGATTTAGAGCACCACATGGTTCATGCATCATATGACGTTTCACATATTCATGTAATTTAGGAAAAAGAATGGGATCAGGGATTTCAGTACATACAAATTTATTAATCATTTCATTTCCATCAATTCTATCTTCATCTGACAAATTTAACAAAATTCATCATTTTTAAAAATAGCAACCACATCAGTTTGAGCAGCATCATTAAAACGACGAATATCACATTCTCTGTTAACTTTTATAACCATTGACACATCAGCAGTAACATTCTCAGGTCTTTCACAAAATTCATGCATTGATTTAAAAGAACGAACAAAAGGATTCACACGATCTAACTCAAAACCTATCTTACGCATAAGAAAAAATTCGAAATGAAATTTAAAACATAGAAAAACAATATGTACGTTTATTCACATTCAAAGAAATAAATATACTAACAGCTGAGAAAAAATTAAATATAAAAAAGAATAACAAAATAAAGTTTTAAGTTTCGTTTTTGTTGTTCGTTGTTCGATAGCAAATATATTTTTATATGTATGTAAACTTATAATGCATATGTATAGAAAAAGTTTTCCGTATATAATAACTTTTTTATTTATGATCCGATTTGTTTGAATCCGGATCCCAATATAGGTTACACTAATATCAGTTAGCTGTGAAAATTTGAATTGAATCCATCTGCGAATAAAAAAGCCTTATGCTCCACAAAGTTTTAATCTAGCGTATTAATATATAAGAAGATATATATATATATATATATATATATATATATATATATATATATATATATATATATATATATATATATATATATATATATATATATATATATATATATATGTATATATATATATATATATATATATATATATATATATATATATATATATATATATATATATATATATATGTATATATATATATATATATATATATATATATATATATATATATATATATATATATATATATATATATATATATATATATATATATATCTACACTGTGATGGTGAAGCGAATACATAAGATTTTTGCCATGCAAAAATGGCCTAACGCTCCTAAAAAAGGTTTCATTTTAAACAATTGTAGTGCCCAAAAGTCAAAACACATAAATAGACGAAACTAATTATTGTACTTTAAATAGTTATAATAAACAAAATAATTTTCTTATAAAAGGAAATAATAAATATTATTATTATGAATTCTTAGTCTTATAGTCTTAGTCTTATGTTAGTTGTATAAAGGCTTATTCTGCTTTAAATTTGCCCCTTAGTCTAAAATTGACTGAATGGATTCTTCTGTGAGCATGTTTAATTATTAATTTCATCGTCTGTTGAAATTCGGCCATTCCAAAATCATCCGTTTTTATTGCATTTGAATAAAAAGGAAGAAAACATAATAAACAAATGCTTACACAATAGAAAAATAAATTTAGATATTACCATAAACTCCATTGCATAAACGAGCGTTTTTGACAAACGCTAGTTTATTTTTCGTTCCGTTCCAGTTATACTGCAGAAGTACTTCGTCTGTTACGATTTTGTTAAAATTTATTTGGAGTGCTTTAGGGTTGGACGGCCCTAATAAAGATTTCACAAATTTTTTCTAAAAAGATAAAATCATATATGAAATTTTACGTACGAAATTAGTGTGTATAATAAATTTACAAAATCACTCCAATTCGTATCATCCTCCATCTGTTGGTTGAACAGATTCATTTGTTCCAAAGTCTCTATTGGCAATTTGAAATTTTTTAAATTAGTACTGCTTGCTTCTGGATATACCGTTTTTGAAATTTTCTCCAGCATCACAGAGCATTTAGATAGGTTTTTTTCGACTATGTCAACTAAATTAAAAAGAGTTAAGTTAACTATATTGTCATGAGAATAATTTTAATTAATATTATTACTTCTCTGTGTAATAGACGAGTGCTGATTTTGTATTTTTAAATTTAGAGCATCAATGGTACTGTGTATAGCCAACAACAGATAATGGATGTTTTTTAATGTCGGCTGTGTGACATCAATTTCTTCATTTTCCAATATTTCATCCGGTTGCCCATTTGAATTTGAGGGTGAACATACAAATTGATAATCACTTTCTGCTGAAGTTAAAATACTAAGTTTTTCTTCTGACGTTGCATTTTTGATTAAGCTGCCATGTGCTTCTTTTGATGTTAACTTCATAGCATCTTCAATATCTTTAGCATCTTCAATATCTTGATGATGATCTTCAATAAATTGATAATCACTTTCTGCAGAAGTTAAAATATTAAGTTTTTCTTCGGACGTTGCATTTTTGATTAAGCTGCCATGTGCTACGTTTGATGTTAACTTCATAGCATCTTCAATATCTTTAGCATCTTCAATATCTTGATGCATATATAAATCTGGAAAGCAAAAGAAAAAACAAAGTGATGATTGATATTTAAACAGATCTTAGTCTAGTTTTACCCTCAACACTATCAGTAGTGTTACAACGATGAGTTAATTTTTCTTCTCCAGCAACTTTTTTAGAAGAGGCATGTTTTTCTCTATTTTCTTTACCTCGTTTTTTAGGTACAGTTAATTGTTCTGCTCCTTAAATAAAAACAAAAATTATTAATTCAATTAATCTTATATTTGTAAAATTATATTATTAGTGAAATAAGAATGAATACATACCTTCATTAAATTTCTTTTTAGGGACAAATTTTTTAACACTTGTCATTGTTAAATCGTATGCAGTAGCGGTATCAAAATAAAATTTTCCTCAAACCGTAACTGCACAAATTTGTATAAAATATTTTCTGCGTCAATTTCTTCTAAATTTGTGCTTAAATTTGATGCTGCGTAAATTCCTAAATATTCCTTTGAACTAAAAGGTTGGTCGAAAAAATCTTCTATGTTAAAAAATCGAAAACCTCTTAAAATTGTTCTGTCTTGGTTTTTAACTAAAGATTTTATAATAAATGGAACTTGCTGATTTACTATTTGAACACAGCAACAGTTATCAGGAATGGATATTTTTAGAATGAAAGTATTGAAGTGAAGTTCTTTATAGCTATTCATCGATGCGTCATATTTCTGAAGACCTGTTTTGGTATTCCTTTTAAATAATCCAAGAGCGGAAGCTTTTTCCATTTCACGCTTAAAAATTTGAGGTAGCACTTTGTTTTTTTTCCTAATTTCTTTTAAAATGCTTTGCATTTCGTTTTCAAATTTGTAGGCAGAAAAAGAATAGAGCGGTCCAAAAGTTTGTACGCAATCGCAAATGTGTAATAAGTTATGCACATTGTATGAAACATTGTGATGTCCATATAAATTAGAAAATGATTTAACAAAGTGCTCTATCATATTTTGAGCACATTCAATATTATCCTGCATGTTTTTATTTGAAAGCATTCTAGTAGAGCAGTGCAGCAAGAGGAAATTATAATAATACTCTTCACTCAAAATATCTTTTAAAACTATTATACCTGTGTACATCAAAAATTGATGAAATTCGGCAGCTTTCCATCTATTAACTTCGGATAAATCTCTTGGTTTTCTTGCAAACTCAACAGGTATAAAAGGTTTCAATGCAATTAACTTTTCAGACAATATTTGTTTTGCGTCGTTACTCAAGAAAATCTTAGAAGCTTTATTTGATAAAATTAATATCAACATTTTTTTCATGATTCCAAGATCAATCAAATGCATTGGTTCAACAATAAACATTGATACCATTTTTATGTTGCAACTTTCTAAAAGCGTTTTTCTATATTTGTGATGTAGCGGATCCATTCTAAGACGAAAACTTTCATCAGTTCTTAGCTCTGCTATATTTACTGAATACACAATTCTTTTATTGAGTTTCTTTCCCACTTGACAACATTTTTGTCATCCTCTGAAAGATTGATGACCTGCAACTCCACAAACAAACGACCGAGCTGGTGCGTCGCAGCAAAACAATCGCACTTTTGGAAAAATTTGTTGACCCTGGAGGAATATTCCATTTTCTTGTAAATCTTTATACTCGTTAACAAAGTCTTCCATAAAATTGTTAATATCAAGAGGTTTTTTTTTGCCAACGTATGCTCCTATTATAAATGGTCGTACGGTACTATCAATAACATCCTAAAATAGGCCATAAAGACAATTCAGAAGATTTGGAAAGTGGTAGGCCATCAATGTTGACATCAATTTCTATGCCATTAGATACGTTGATGTATTCTGCATATTTATCCAAGAAATAACTAAGACCTATGTGAAAGTATTCTCCAGGAACTACGTTTCTTGTTGATATTACGATTCTAGATGTTTTTAAGATGGTTCTGCAATCATTTGAAGTTTCAATTCCTGATTGGTTTAATAACTTTAGAAGTTCAGAAAAGGCTTTATGTGTTATATAATTCGTTTTCGCCCAAATTATCAATTTTTCGTTTAAATCTTCTTTAAGTGAACCACAATTTATTTCTTCACTAGAATCGGAAACACATTCTTGAGTTTGATGCAGTTTTTCAGCAGCAAAAGTCTCTAAACTAGAAACATTACAATTACTACTAGTAGAAGCAACCTGAATATTAACTGTGTCAGTAGACTGCGAATTCACGTGACTCTCAAGGTATTTGGATCTAACTAATCGTCTAAAATTCCGTTTCGACATTCCGCATATTTTATTGCAACTCATTATTATCTACAAATTCTATGGATTATAAAAATAATTGTTAAAACATTAAAGATCGAAAATCGAATCAACAGGCAGATAAAATAAAAAATTTGAACAATACCATTTACGATTTCTATCAAACTTCAGAGATCGTAATATTTATAGTAAAAAAATTGAGTACGTGCGTTTAATTCTTTTATTTTTTCACTAACTTCGGCTCAAATTTTGTTAAGAATTTCATAGGCAAGGAAAGTTTAATTTTAAATTGTGCTCGAACCGATTTTAATAAAATTATTGTTGTTTGTAAGGTATTGAGTAAGACTTTATAAAAATATTAAACAGATAAAAAACAGTATATTTTCCTACAAGAGATGACGCTACGAGAAAATTTGTGCAAACGCGAGACGCGTTAGCGTCGAGTGTGGCAATTTCACAACCGTGCCTATTACGATATTGAATTGCGATTGAATTGATACGAATTGAATGCCTATTACGAAATTAAAACAAACGCCCATAAATAAAAGACATAAAAAAATAACCACACATATACAAAGTCAAAATTTAGAGTGAGATAAAAAATAAACTAATAACGAAAAACTTTAACAAACAAAATATGTTGCCAAATTTGTTGTTTACCAATGTAAATGCAAATGGATTTCGCAGCATTTATAGGAACTTTTACGCTCGTAAAATTGTAAGTTGATTGATTTATTGCTTCACACAAGCTGTGATGCATGTTTCCGGGTGTAAATGTATAGTACAATTTTTTTACCAGCGAATACAAAAATTGGTTGTTCTGCGCATATTCACATGCGCATGTGCAAATATTCAGTGTCTCGAATTAAAATATTAAAAAACAGTTGGAGTCCCATTGAAATGGACAATAAAACGCATAAAATTAATAAATTACTATTGAAATTCAAACAATTATAATAGAAAAACTAGTAAAAATATTAATGATTTTGCAGGCAGTATAACAAAATTTTGATAATTAAAAAAATTATAATGAAAATAACGACGCCTATGTAAACAAATATCACAACAAACAAATGGTACGAACTAGGAGTAGAAATTTAACTAATATAATTGTTTTGAAAACCAATTTATCCCAAAATAAGTAATACATCTCTGTTTTACTTTTTATTTCATCTTTTATCTCTTATGGTGCGTCCTATTTGTCAAAAATTCGCTGGTAAAAAAATTCTACTATACAAAGTACTATACAAAATTCTACTATCAAAACCCCCGATATATCATAGCCCTACCCATTCACGCCATTTGCAATCAACAATGAACATTGCCATATGCAAAAAATTGGATTAGTGTTTTTGATTAAATGTTTTAGAATTTTTTTTATATGGAGTTTTATTTTTTCCAGATGGCGTTATGAGGGTTATGGCGATTTTTTGAATTTTTTTTATATTGAGTTTTAATTTCAAAATGGCGCTACAAGTTCACGATTTTACTGTGCTAAATATGAAGAAGGCTTCTATATCGGGGGATTTGCTACTATACATAACAAAATATAAAAGATATGAAATTCCATTTGTACGAATAAGCAAAACCCCCGATATAGAAGCCTAACTCATTTTGTAGCAGAAAAAAAAATCGTGAACTTGTAGCGCCACTTTGAAAATAAAACTCAATATAAAAAAAATTCAAAAAATCATCATAACGCCCATAACGCCATCTGGAAAAATAAAACGCCATATAAAAAATATTCAAAAAAATTTAATCAAAAACACTAATCCAATTTTTTGCATATGGCAATGTTCATTGTTTATTGCAAATGGCGTGAATCGGTATGGCTATGATATATATCGGAGGTTTTGGAATAAGACAAAACCTAGCCACTAATTTTGAAATAAAATGATATTGTCATTCTTCGTGTGTAGTTTGGGACATTTTTAGCCGAAATAAACCGAAAGATCAAAAATGAAATGAAAAATTCTTACACATACTACGATACTTTTTTAAAATATTTTTTTTCCTGACAAATATTATTTTTATTATAAATTCACTAAAAAAATTATTAACCAGTGTTGCAAAACGTTACTCGAAACGTAACGCAAAAACGAAATAACGAAATAAAATAGCGTTATTAGTAATAATTACTTTCATAACGTTTTAAAAATTAGATTGCGTTACAATAACGTAAAACGTAACGATAACGTTATATTTTATTTCGTTTTTTTGGTATACTTTATATAATTATATGGAAATAATAGTCCAAAAATCAGTTTTATAAAATCCAACTTATCTGCTCTTTTTCAATTTCTGTGGACGCTTGAACTGAAGGCTTTGGTAATTATAAAATTGTTTGATATAAGTAGCAAAATAATAAACATTTTGTAAAATTTTATGTATATTTCAAGTAATTTCAAGTCTGCACTGGCCGTTTCTGCATCACATGTGTTTTGAATAATTTTAAGAAGGCATATATTTATGCTGGATGCAAATTTTTTTCATGTATTTAGTTATTTAATTTTATTTTACTACGATCTACTACTTTTTGCATGTAAAATTTGAAAAATATTAATTTTTTATTCGCCTATGTATTAAAGTGTTACTCTATTACTGTGATTTGCGGCCTTAAAGTGTCACTTTTTCACCATATATTTTGTTGTCATAGCTACGTCCAAAAAAGCAAAAAAATATTTATATTTGTTTTAATTCTATATAGAATATAAATTTTTATCAAAGCAACCCTTAAATTCAAAACTTCATTATCCAATTAAAATAGTTGTTATCATTTGTTGTCATATTTATACAATAATTTGGAAAAGATAACAAATATTTTGTCAAAGGTAACTTGTTCCACATATTTTTATTTCAAAATTTATGCAAATGTATAATATTAATTTAGAATAAACATTTTTTTAAATATTTTGCTTGCGGCGAATAAAAAACAGCATATGATGCACGGACGTAAGCTATTTTGGACTTAATGTGGGTGCAAATCTCGGCTAGCGCCTCGATTTGCAAACTCCACATACGTCCGAAATCTTTAGTTTTGCTTCCTAGCATCAAAATGTACTATTATATTAATATTTTATTTTTCTAATTTTGCATGCAAAAAGTAACTGTTCATTACATGTTCGATTTTTGTACATTTAAATAGGTTATAGTTTTAAACATAACATTTAATTTTAAAATAACGTAATTAAAACGTTATAACATAACGAAATAAAATATTTTTCTGTTTCATAACGAAATAACGTACCGAAAAAATAAATATAGTGTTATAAAAACGAAATGCATAACGTTACGAATTTTTTTTTCGTTTTGCAACACTGTTATTAACTTTATTTTTGCATTAGATTTAACAACAATTAAAACTACTCGACAGCGTTGCCACTCAAAAATAAGTGGATATGTCTTATTCGTACGAGTCAGGCAGTGATAAAGTCGTTGAACATCGCTATTTTTTTACAGTGTTTATGTTGAAGCTTCGGGAATTTTAATAAAATTTACAAAAATAACCACAATAAACTTATAGTGTATTCTTTTCGGCTGTACCGAACAAATTTCAGTACAGTTCCAACACCGAATTATGTTTTTTGTATTGAAATTCATTCCAAAAGAATACAAAATTCGATAATTCGGTGGTGGAACTTATTCGGTAAACCCGAAAAGAATACACTATTAAAAACATCAATTTAATAAAGAATTAATTTCAGTAATTTAAATTTATTATATCTAATATATTTAATTTTATTTATTTTTTATGAAATTAATTCTATTAGCATCAATCAGAGCTTCGATAGTGGCGTCGAAAAAAGAACAAATCCTTTATCGTCACTTGACTCTTTTATCGATGCTTCAACATAAACACTCCTGTCTGAACGCATGTTTTAATTTTCTTCGCTTGGGTCACATCGATGGTCGACTTTATTATCGAAGGTTCAACATGGCATCCTTATAAAAACAATGATTTTTACTTATAAGTTATAACTTACAATAGCACATTCAGTACATAAAATTGAATAAGTTTATTCACTGTTTATTTTCACTGTTTATTCACTGTTTATTTTCACAACACAAAAAACTTTCACGTATATATAAATCGCGTTAAAATTAAGCTCAAGTTAAATTAAGTTTAAATTTATATTTTATAAAATCACAAAAACAAATTAAAAAACAATACTTCCATAAAGGACGCGGTCGAAAACTGTAATGTCCTCGTGACTCGTGTTCTAAATATTCTATAAAATTAACGGTTCGTTAATTTTCGTTTTCAGAAGAAAAAAAAGTTGTATTCGTTTTGTTTCGTTTTCAAACTCTTTAAAATGTTATAAAATTTGTAACACTGTTCGCCAAACTACAAATTTTAATTTTCACAAACAAAGTTAAATAAAACAGTGTTGTTGTGTAAAACATGTGTTGTTGCAAACCTCCTTAATCGTAGCCCTACTGATTTGTTTGAATTTTTTTATATGGAGTATTATTTTTCCAGATGGCGTTGTTTGCGTTATGGCGATTTTTTGAATTTTTTTTATATTGAGTTTTAATTTCAAAATGGCGCTACAAGTTAACGATTTTTTTTGTGCTAATAAATGAATTAGGCTTCTATATCGGGGGTTTGGTTGTTGTGGTAACAAAAATGTCACAAAATTGTGAACAATTGTGTCAAAGCGCACAATAAACCACGAGTCCGAAGGGCGAGTGGTTTAAGTAGTGGTTTTATTGAGCAGTGTTGCTTAAAAATAATTTAATGAGTAAAATTGAAAAATTTTCGGTTGTAATACCACGAGTCATTGAAATTTTTTCGAAATTTTTTGATTTAACAAATTAAATTATTTAGCAACACTGCGAATCAAAGCGCACAATAAACCACGAGTCCGAAGGACGAGTGGTTTAAGTAGCGGTTTGATTGAGCAGTGTTGCTTAAAAATAATTTAATGAGAAAAAATTGAAAAATTTTAGACAAAACTTTCTATGAAGAGTGGTATTTAATGAGATAATTTTTTTAAAATTATAATTTTGTTCAAAAGTTTCTGTAAATAAAATTTTTGGTTGTAATACCACGAGTCGAATTTACGAATTAAATTATTTAGCAACACTGCGAATCAAAGCGCACAATAAACCACGAGTCCGAAGGACGAGTGGTTTAAGTAGTGGTTTGATTGAGCAGTGTTGCTTAAAAATAATTTAATGATTAAAATTGAAAAATTGTAGACAAAAATTTCAATGAAGAGTGGCATTTAATGAGATAATTTTTTTTAAATTATAATTTTGTTTAAAAGATAATTATTAGTTTCTAAATAAAATTTTTTTACAAATTATTCAATAATACAAAATTATGTTAAAATGCAAATAATAAAAATGTCCGTTTTCATTCATAAATGATTGCATGTTTTATGTTTATTTGTCAATTTATAGCAATTATGCGCCTACTAAGATGAAATTATATTTCATTTTGTTTGAAGAAAAAATGACAACATAGAATTTTCATAACGACAAAGCAAAATTATCGACGACAAGAAGAATTGCCGACAGTTAAAACAAAGCCTACTGTTTAAATACCATAGTTTGTATTAATGAAAAATAAAATTTCTGACAGCAAAAAAAAATTATCAGTTTAATTTTGCAATAATGATATAATATCGCAGTAGGTCCATGTATAATTCATAAAAAATATATAAAGAAATGAAAAATAGCAAAACATTTTCTAAACGAGTCAAACGTCTCATAATTTATTGGAAAATTCCTTAAGCAAGTGGTATTGATAATAGCCCTCGGCCTACGACCTCGTGCTTTTATCAATATACTTGCTTTCGAAATGTTTAATAAATTATTTCGAATTATCACCGCCCTTTGGAAATTACTACTGAAAATTTTTTGCCTTAGTTTTATTTTAATTTAACCCAATGAAATTCTCTAAAATGTAATGACATCATTCAATTTCACCAATAACATTATAATTATACTAATAACTAATAGTTACGTCTGGCTTACTGGGATATTAAAAATTATCAGCCTAATTTTGAAATAATTAACTGATATCGCAGTAGCCAATGTATAATTCATAAAAAATATATAAAGAAATGAAAAATAGCAAAAAATTTTCTACACGAATTCCCCCCGTTCGTTAATAAATTCTCATAATTTTTTGGAAAATTTCTCAAGCAAGTGGTATTGATAATAGCTCTCGGCCTACGGCATCGTGCTTTTATCAATATACTTGCTTTCGAAATTTTAGACAAACAATTATTTCGAATTATCACCGCCCTTGAGAGATTACAATTTATAATTTTCAAAATTATTCAAGTTGTGTTTTGTATGGAATCCCATATAAAATTTTAGAAATTTATTCTCTAATCCCCCATTTGTTGCGCCATTGCGACAAACACAGGAATAAAAAAATCGCTCTATTGGAGTGTTTTACTCCTTTTTTTAAGTACTTGCTACTTTATATAACTAATATTTAACTAATTTTAACATTTTAAGTTATACGCTTTACATATAAAGTGCACTAAAAATTAAACTATACATACCAGTATTTGTCCAAATAAATGAACAAAAATCAATAACCTTCCGTTTTAGATTAGTTTCATACAATCTTTTTCAGCAATTTTTTTATAAACATCAAAAACTGTATTTATGATATTTTCTGGCCATTTTCTGGGGTTAAATTTAACATGTCCGACAACAGGTAGCTATATGTATAATAGATAACCATAAAAATCTTATTAAGGGCTTGAAATATCAACTTACGTCGAACTAACAAAGTCTACTCACGGAAACAACGGTGCCTTCTTCTCTTGTAAATTGTAGCAAAATTAACTATTTTCCGTATTTTTTTATAAATACATACTACGAATTAAGTAACTTAAAAATGTTTAAAGACGACAACGCGACAAGGATATTTTGACACATTTGACATTACCAAGGTTTCGCAATGTGTCAAACTGTGACCAATTATTGATTACGCGTGTATAATTATTGATTACGCGTGTACAAATATTTACTACGCAACAATAACAAGACAAATTTTATATTGGAGGTAGTAATCGATTACTTTCGTGATCAATAGAATGTATAAAAAAATGCATTACTATTGGGTTTTAGCGTAATCGATCACGTTTGTGCTAGCTGGGTCGTCATGACCATAACCTAGTAGCATTTATATGATGCTTTCATGACATCATACTGATCTTAAATTTGACTTCGATATAATGTCATAATTTGAACTTAAATATGATTTTATTTTTAGTATGATTTAGTTAAATTTCACTAGAGGTATATCCATTTTAAATGTACATATATAGTTTGAAACATTCTGGATATAGTTATTGATGACTAGGAGGCTATAGTTGGTAAGAAATGAGTAATGAATGACTGACGAGTAAGTATTTTTGATTATCATATTTTGTTTTTTTAAGTAAAAAACAGTACTTCATAGTAATAGAATTTTTTTTATATTTTTTCCATATTTTGTTTTTTTAAGTAAAAAACAGTACTTCATAGTAATAGAATTTTTTTTATATTTTTTTTATATTTTATATTTTTTTTTATTATCTTATATCATAACAACGTCACGAATATTTCAACAGACATCACTTTTATGTCATAGTTATATTATTGTTATGCCATGTATTTACGTAGATAAGTTTGAAATATGACATACATATGACTTATATATTACCCAGATCTTACATAAGATGTGACTTAGCGTGATGTAATTTTGATGTCACAAAGACGTAAATGTTTTTTCTAGGTGTGGATAAGAATCTTGCTTTATAACAACAAGCCACACCACCTGTAACAACCAACATTCAGATATTAAGTTTCTAATAGAAATGAAAGAAAATGGTGTAATGAGTTTTGTAGAGTTTGAAAAAAGGCTTACTTTTCCAAAGTATTGTAACGACGGACTGTTTTCAATTTTTACTCTAAAATTAATAGTTTTCAAATTCAATAATAATTTTATTAATTTTCTTCAATTGTGACGTTTATCTGCACCACTGTACATTTAAACATTTAAACATTTTTTTTGATGATTTAAATAAACTTAATTTCAATTAAAAATACAAGTTTTGCAAGACGATTTTTTTTATTTGAAAAAAGCAGGAGAATTGCTTGATGGAAAATGAAACAGAAGGTCGTTGTTAATATGATACATGAACGATCAAATTGTTTGGATCGAGGCAATTAGTAAAATTTAAATCAATTAGTTTATAATTTTTAAATGTTCAATTAGGACATAAATTAAAATCGAAGAATTGTGTGTGATCGCAAAATTAAAGTTTAGTTGATAAGTTTTAGTGATAATTTGAATGGAAATTTTAAGCCTAAAAAAAAGTATTTGTATATATAAATATGACAGAACCAAAAAAATCGAAAGCTTAAGTTTTTTAAGAAAAAAATAATGTTATCTGGACGTTTTGTGTTTTATTTGGACATACAGTTATTTACAATTTGAAAACATTAAAATTTTGCAAATTTAATTAAATAATAATAGTTATGAAATGTTGTATATGTAAATGTGTGAACTCAAATCGTTACGAAAAGCATAATAGAAATAAAATAACATGTCACATATTTCCAACCGATACAAAATATTTAAATGCATGGTTAAAAGCACTAAATTTATAACCTTGGAAACCGCAGAAATATGATGTAATTTGTTCGCAGCATTTTGAGGAAAATTGTTTAGATCGAAGTTCACCGTTAAGGATACGTCTTATGAAAACTGCAATACCTATCATTTTTGATCAAATGTCTGGGGAATTCGTTAATAAAGGAAGTTATCACAGAAGATAAACGAAAACGTAAAATAAAACATGAAGAAGACAACATTCAAGATAAATTTATGTAAGCTTTTTTTTGAATTTTAATTTATATAATTTTTGATTTGTTTTTAAATTAAAATTTAAATCTAAATTATTTTATTTTTTAACAATTAATAAGTTTCTTTTCAAGCTTTCTGTGATTCATAATATAAGAGATTTCTAAGTGTAAATTCTGTTTGTCTTAGATTCAGTTTTCATAGAGTTTTTTGAGCTTTTCGGTGTAAAGTCATATTATAATATTCGTATAAAGGTCCAAATCAATATAGTACATATCTAGAAATAAAAGCAACCGTTTGATGAATCTTTTAACCCATTTTGTTTTACAAAACTGAGTTAAAATCTTTTTGAAACGTGAAAAATTTAGTATCCTCCAAAACATCTTCTAATTATATAATATCAATAAAATATTAACTGTGTCATTAACACATTCAATGTCATTATAATCCTTAATATTATGTTTACACAAAATTTATTTTATTAAATCCAAATCTGTTCCATATTCTAACACAAGCTCCAAAAAAAAACTCCACCTTGTCCACCTGATGTATAATGTATTGTCCGTAAATTTACATATCATAACCAATCTTTAAATGAAATATATTAATTTCATATTTTATAAATAATAATATTAAATCAAGGTTTAAATTGATCGATTGATTTTCGACGTAATCGGTTCAACTTTAAGCAAATAAAAACATAAAAGTGCGTGAATACATGCAATAATGCTAAAATAGTTTGTAAGAAAAAGTTTCTCCCAAATAAAACTAGAAATAAATTATTTTCTTTCCGTATTATCACATGTTATGATATTTGAAATTTTGATGTTACACATTTTGATACCGTTTTCTTTATATGAAAATAAACACTTAAGTAATGGTCCTCGTTGTCTTTTGTTTTTAATTTTCTGTTTTGTATGGAATGGAATGTCCACTTGTTGTTGATCTCGTTTTACTTTTAATTTATAAGTACGAGACAAAAGTCACACTGAGAAACAGAAAATGGTATTGAGTGACCAAAATATCATATTGTTGAGCTTTCTGAAACAAATGGTTTCATTCCTATATAAGGAAAATCAATTTTTTTTTGGTTAGTTTAGAAAATATTTGCAAAGGACATTCAAGCATGAAATCTCAATTAAATCAAATCTCAATCATTTAAACCAACTAATACACAGAATAAAAGCTATTTCTAGAAATTGAAAAGATAACCGATCAATTTTTTCTGGGTGTGATTGTTAAAAGAAATATTGTTTTTTTTAAATCCGAAACCAAAGCTGTTGAAAGTTAAAATTGCATTTATGTATTGCAGTAAGCAATAAATAAATCGAGCCAAATAAATTATCACAACTTTGAATGTTGCTTTCAGGGTTTTTTGTTATGTTAGGTTTTTAATTTTATTTTTAATTTAATTTAATTTTATTATACGTTTTTGATTCATAAAAATCAGTTATAACATCAAAAGTGATTGTTACAGTTAATTGGTGACGAAATATAGTTTTTAAACTGCATTGTTTTTATACAGTGTAAATTGGAAAGTGTGCTTGTTTGTGTTTATTTACGAGACAAACAACGGGATGCGTAAGTGTCAATTGCCTTTATAGTATTAGGTGCGTGCATGTCGGTGCCCAAACTTAATTTTAATTTTTTTTGGTTCTGATTACAGATTACAACTATTCACAACTTTTATCATTTTATCTATAAATGCCGATAATAATAAATGACATTTCCGTGTATCGTTGTCTGTTGTTACGTAGTTATAACTTCTAGTTTGCTGTACTACTGGGTTGTTGGCTACAAGCTGTCGAAAATCAAAAAGGCTTGCATTATTTTGTTTGTTAATAATTAGAATTCCTGTATCGAGCGAATCATACGAGCGAGGAAAAATAATTTAAAAAATGCTTAAATGCTTAACATTTAAATCAGCGGCATAATATGTTTGTGTATGCAACGCTTTCATAAACTATATTATCGTAAAGCACGTGCAAAAGCTAAAGTTATTCAGTTACTAAAGCGGAATGATTTGATCAAATTTTAATCATAAGCTATAGGTGTTATGTATCCATTTGGAAATGTCAGACCCCGGTTTTCAAATAAACCCCTAGTCAGCCCTTAATAATAATAAATATGTATTAAATTCTTCAAACTAAAACAGAAGAAGGACGCTTAAGGACAACATTCGCTACTCTATGGGGCATCAACGGCACAACAAAACTAATGATAAGTTTACAGAACAATGAAAAATTTACTAACAATATTGAAACAACAGATAAAACACATCAAAATGAAAAACTAATGCAGTTTTACTGCCCTTTTTGAAGCTCTCCAACCAGTTTACAAAAAAAGTAGTAAAACTGATCCAACAAATTACAGACCCATTTAAATTTTGTCGGTTGTTGCAAAAAATTTTGAGAAATACATTAATTTTAATATAATGAGATTCTTAGAGTCCTCAAAATTGCTTAATGAAAGACAATACGGGTTCCGTAAAGGAAGGGCGACGGGAGATTTACTTTCTTTTGTCACTCATGTCTGGAATACATCTCTTGAGAACCATGGTGAAACTTTTGGTGTTGCTCTTGATATATCTAAAGCATTTGACAAAGTATGGCATAACAATCTTATTTGCAAATTAAGATGCTATGGTTTGGATGACCAACTTATTACTTGGATACAGAGCTTTATTTCTGAACGAAAATTTCGGGTTAATATTGATGGTGTCTCATCAGGTGGTTCCTCAGGGTTCTGCTTTGTCACCAACTCTCTTTCTTATTTATATCAATGATTTATTGAATTCAACTGTAAATCCTATTCATAGTTTTGCTGATGATAGCACACTTCTTATGTCTAATATACATTCACCATCATAACTGTAGGACAAATTTGATAAATTCCTTAAACGATGATATTATATTTTGAATTATTGTATGTTACTATGACAACAAAACATAACAAACAGTTTCATTGGATAATGAAATTTGTAATTATTGTATAACTATGACAACAAATTAACAACTATTTCAATTGGATTATGAAATTTTGAAAAGGCTGCTTTGATAAAAAAATTTTATTCATACAAATTTAAATGTTTTTTTGGAAGTAATTATGACGATAAAAATTCATATTTATAAAAATTTTGATGTATTAATTTCATATTTATAAAAAATTTAAACGTTTGCCGAAAAAATAGTGTATTTAATTCGGAGCTAAAGTGACTTGTTGTGTATCGTCTATAATTGTCAAACTATAGACTCAACACAAAAAGAATCACTTTAGTTCCTAATTAAATAATGTACTATTATATATTAACTATCATAGAAAAAATTACATTTCCTACGCGAGATAAAAACATTTTACGTTCGTGAAATTGCCCCACTCGACACTAACGCGTCTCGTGAACAAATTTTCACTCACGAAAAAGCAGCGTTTTCATCTCTTGTAGGAAAATTACTACTGAGACTATTATGTGATAAATGTCTTTTAGACCAAGAACCGTTTTTTGTTTGTCTACAAAAATTTGGTTATAAAATATCTGAAAATGAATTACTCCAGAAAATGGCCTAACAAGCTGAAATATGTATAGAGTAACAGTAAAATTATAAAAAACTTTGTTTTCTTTAATTTTCTATTAAACTTATTAAATAATTTATTTGCGTAAAATAACAAGAGATTGACATTATGTTATGAAAATTAATTTCTTCACACTTACAATTTAGTGATCGATTCCAATAAACGCTCATTTTTTTTTAATCGATTCAGTAGTTTTTGCGTTTTCTTCAAACTTGACGGCCGGCCAGATGGACGGAAGACAGCATCGACCCAACACCGAGAAATGCCAAACAAAAGGGAGGCAAAGGTTTTGAACATTTCCCCATGTCCTTATGCTTATGTCTTTCAGGTCGAGCTAAAACTAAATCTAGACACAAACTGTATATAAAAATACAGCAATCAAAAATAAAACGCAAAATAAGAAACATAAAAAACAAACAATTAACACAAAACCAAACAAATATAGGTAAAACAAAAATTAATACAGTAAAATCTCGCAAAGCCGGAACTCGATTATGACGGAAACTCGAAAAACACGGAACAATCGACTAAAAATATCCCATTGAATTATACTTCGTATATTATTATATATTTATTATGAAAACTCGCGAGACGGGGACGGAACAAATTTTACCTAGAGTACTCGACAAAAACAGAATTATTACCAACTTCGTTTCAGTTTTTGGAAAAGTATACGACTTCATTTGTTAGGAAATGAATTTGTATGTTTAAAAGTAAAATTATTATTCAAAGTTTTACGAATAATTTGTTTAGTAAATGGATTAACAATTTATGTTTTTATGAAATACAAATATATTTACGAAACTGGTTTTTAGATTTTTTTAAAACACAAGAAATCACATGCGGAACGACATAGTATTTTTTTTAACTCCGAAACCCGGAAGCCGGAAAATTCGTCGGTCCCTTCTAATTCCGCCTTTGAGAGATTTTACTGTACCATTTCTATCACTATGTATTCGCAACTATCATAACCAAATATTTCAAGATCACTCTCATCAAAATCCCCAAAATTAAAAAAACAACAAAATTAAATGAGTCCAGAAATAATTAAAAAAAATCAAAAATTAGTTTAAATTTTAATTGCTTAAAGCAAAACTTAACGTGCATCTAAACAAATGGATTTTAATTAATTCAAGTTTATTCAAATAATTTTAAATCGATTTCACCGAAACATGCAATTTAACACACTTTCAACATTAAACAAAAGCAACATGTTTTGTTGTTGCCATTCATTTGTTTCAATTGATTTCTGTCAAAATCAAACACAAGTGGTATATTAAGATTTTCTATGGTTAAACTAATTAAGACTACTGTTAACCTACTGATGTTAATTTAATGCGTTTTGATTAATGATATTAATGATTTTTGTTATTAATTTAATAGTTAACTTAAGCGTTTTTACGTAATGTGTCAGTTATATTCTTATTCTTAGTCAACGTTTAAAAAATGCCTTAGAGAAAATTATATTTTTCTTATGTCAAGCCTACAAAATTGAATTTTGTTATTTTTTATAAATTAAATTAAAATTAATAAAAATCCCAGTTTTACGTAACAATTATTTGTATTTTTTATTAATAAATTCAACTTTTATGTTTTTATTTTTCTTACGGCGAATGTCGCAGCAAAATATGTTGAATTGATTTTGCAAGATTCAAAGTGAAATGATGATGTAATTTTTTCTTTAATGTATAAAAATTTATCATTAAAACTATATTGATCTAGATTTGAATATTATTATTATTTTTAATAACTAATAAATAATATTTTTTTATGATTATTTAGTTTTAATTTAATCTAACGTATGTGGATATATATGAGAATGAAAGAAATTATGTAAATTAATTTTTTTATAATATCTAATAATTTATGAAATTACAATGTCAAGAATGATAATTATGGACAATGTGGGTCATAAAATTTGTTTTCTAGGTATTGGGGGTTTTGTCGGTTTATGTGGTTTTCTTAAAAATGTTTTTGAGTATATTTAGTGCTGGGAAAAAAAATTTAGTTAAATAATTATAAATTATATTTAGTGATGGAAGGGGATTGTTGTGAAAGGTTCAATAGGTTACGCAACGATAAATTTTTGTTTATCCATTAAAAAATAAATTCAAAGTATTTTTAGTGATCTGTACTCTTAAGCGCCTAATTAATTGGACAATTAATTATCTGGTGCCAGTGTGCTAGATACTTTAATGTTTTACTTCATTACTTGTATGTAATTGTGTTTTTTTCGCCGTATTTTGGTGAAACGAACTCGTTTGTTATAAGTAATAACTGTAGAGTATAGTGTCAGGTATAGTACCCTCTCTTCAGATTTTAAGCTATTTTAGATGAAATGAAAATATATCCTTTCGCTTGATTTAATCAGACCTTCTATAGTCAGGACTCCAAAAGTCGAGTTTTCATGGTTTATGAATGCCGTATATATTTCTTTTCGTTTAAATTTGCAACAAAATATCTATGAATCAAACTTGAATCCTTAGTAGGAAGCAGTAACGGTTTTTATTATAGGTCTTTTTTCAAAAGAGAAGAGTTTTGATTTAAATTAACAACCACTGTCTACCGTTATTTTCAGGGGAGTTCTAAGCCTCGGAATGTATCGATAGACAACAGTTCTGGATGGACAACAATGAAAAATTCGACCCAATGTGTAACTACGTTGTTAAAATTAGACTAACTCTATTTTACTATATCAAGTTGTGTGATGTCCTTATATCTGAAAAAAACTGACAGTTTTGAAAAATAGTTCGTCTCATAGTATCAGGAATACATGATCTTTTTATGCCGGTAGACTTTTCACAATATGTGGAATAGAATAGTGATACATTTGAACATTTAAATTTGTCAAGCATTTACTTCAAATTTAGAGCACGATGTGAATTAGAAAGTAGTTGCTCCACGTGAATAGAGCGTTTTTCGTGAGTTTTTGCCTGTTTTGATGTAGAGGGCTTTGATAATTTTCTGATAATCAGTAAAGATTGTAAACTTGCTATCCTTTACAAAAAAATGAAACTCCTTATTTAAAAAATAAATGCAAGAAAAACAGTATTGTTATAACCGTTATTGCGGTTATGCCAGCATTTGTAATAGAAAAAAAAACAAATAACCATGTGGCCTCTGGCCCAGGAAAAATCTCTAATAATTGAAAGTGTTTAGAGATTCATATATTTAACTAACGAAATCACTAAATCAGAAAAAAAATTATAAGAATTGTAAAGCGAAACAAAAAGAAATTATCTCAAGTGTTGACTAATGAAATTCTTCCGTCGGAGTTGATCTTCCCAATTCACTTTTTTTTTCTTCCTTTTATTTTTATTTCATAAATGTACTGATGGAACACTTGCCGGTATCCATACCCCAATTCCCCAGATTCTTGCAATATCAACTCAATACTGATTTCAGAATGTATATCTATTCCTGTATGTAACAACGGTACAAATACACTGTTACAACACCGAAATCTGAAAACATCCCCTTTTTTCTTTCCAATTTCTCAAGAAACCACTAATAATTCACCTTCGCCTTCATCTTCCTCCCCTCTTTTTTTTATATAGATATTGACCCAACTGTTCAGGTCACAACTTTATGATACTGATGACGTCAAAGCACCAAATTTTTTATTTTGAGAGGTCAACACAAATTTTTCTAACATTTATCAATCAACTGTTGATTTTGCTAATTTCTTTTTTTCTTGAGAAAAAAACAACCTGTCACCACTTCAATGACAAAAACAACATCAAAACATTTTTTTTTCTTTAAACTTTATTTGTATTTTATTGATAAAATCTTCACTATACTTTTATTTTATACACTATTTCAAAGCTTTTTAAGTTTTCCTTTTCAACAAAAATAAATGAAAAATACCATTCCAACACTAAGAAATTTAGTTTAATTTCACAACGGAAATTTAAGGTTTTCAAACAAAACTTATTCCGTATTTTGGTAATCAATTTATCAACTAACATTAATCCCTTTAATTTTTCTTATTATTATATTTTTATCGTTATTTTTCCTTCACACAATATAGTCCAGTAACTTTATACATCACAGTATGAGTCAAATCCGGTAGTTCTGATTTTTTGCAGACTTGTTTATGATGTTGGCTCAATGAATAATCCAAGTTTGTGACCTCGAGCGCCGAACGCAACTTTGTCAAAAATCGAAAAAACCGCGAAAAAATCGTTATTTTTTAAAATTTTGGCGATTATAACCCTAAAGGACTAGTTTTTTCTTTATACTTTTTTGGGAAGGTTTTAAAGTAGACTAAATTTGCTACAATATGATACTAGAACTGTCTCTGTAGACCCAATAGTTTCCGGGATTAAGCAGTTCAAAGTTTATCATTTTTTTCGAAATGCGCAAGTTTTTGCAATTCTGTCGTTCTGAATGAATTTTCGAGTGAATAAAATAATGTCTAAAATATTGCAAAATATTGCGAAATATTGCGAAGTTAAAAAAATGATAAACTTTGAAAGGCTCAATCTCGAAAACTATTGGGTCTACAGAGACAATTCTAGCATCATATTGTAGCAAATTTAGTCTACTTTTTTTCCAAAAACTAGTCCTTTTTTTTTTTTTTTTTTTTTATTCAAAGTTAGGCATGTTTAGTGTTAATTATAATAAATTATAAATTAACGTCTCTGAATATCCGAAGATACCATGCCAACTAGGGATAAGAATGGAATGCAAATTAGGATTCTCTGAGAAATTTATGAACGTTAACTTTAAAGCCTTGAGGATTAAATTCATCAGGGAAAACCCAGGAAGGTAAGGCATTCCAAAGATGAGAGACTCTGTTGAAAAAGTCACGTTGGAAGGCTACAGTTCTACACCTAATTATTTGAACTGTAAAGGGATGCGCTGCTACGTTTGCTCTGGTGTGACGCGAAAGGTTTGCTGATTTAGGTAAAATCGATTTGATCTCTTCAGAAGCTCGTTCATCCATAATATATTTATAAAATATAGTCAAATCAGCAACCTTTCTTCTGTGCTGCAAGGAATCAAGACCGTTAGTAAGACTTGGGTTACCAATGAGTTTAATAGCTCTACGCTGTACAGAATCAAGGCAGTTGAGACTACTCAAGTAAGCTCCACCCCATATGTGAGAACAGTATTCCATGCAGGGACTTATAAACTAAAAGAAGTTGTTCGCTATCGAAAAACTTACGACATCGCCCCCAAAAACCTAACTTTTGAACAGCATTCTTAGCCAGATTAAAAATATGAGAATTCCACTTCATATTATTTTCAATCTCAACTCCTAGAAGTCTGACAGACTCATTCTCTAAAAGATTTTTGGGGCCAAACGTTAATGGAAAAGGATTGGGTGTCGTTATCCTAGAAAAATGACAAACCTGTGTTTTGCTTGTATTGAATTCAACACTGTTAGCAATACCCCAATCCATAATTGTTTTAAGATCAGTGTTAAGGGAATCTATCAATTTTGACCTACACTCACTAAGCGCTAAGGGTGTATATAATTTAGGTGCTTCATGAGACGCATGAAGCGTGCTATCATCAGCAAAACTATGTATAGGATGAACCGTTGAGTCCAACAAATCATTAATATAGATAAGAAAAAGAGTTGGTGACAAAGCGGAACCCTGAGGAACTCCTGCATTAGTTGAAAAAGTATTCGATGATACACCGTCAACATTGACCCGAAATTTCCGATCAGATATAAAGCTCTGAGTCCAAGATATAAGCTGCTCGTCTAAACCATAGGATCTCAATTTGCATATAAGGTTGTTATGCCAAACTTTGTCAAATGCCTTGGAAATATCAAGAGCAACACCGAATGTTTCTCCAAAGTTTTCAAGCGACTTGTTCCAGATATGAGTGACAAAAGACAGCAAATCTCCCGTCGCTCTTCCTTTTCGAAATCCATATTGTCTCTCATTAATTAATTTGGAAGACTCTAAGAAGCTCATTAAATTAAAATTGACATATTTCTCAAAAATTTTAGCAACTACCGATAAAATTGAAATGGGTCTGTAATACGTAGGATCAGTCTTACTGCCCTTTTTTGAAACTGGCTGTACACTAGCCATTTTCCAAATTTCAGGAAAAATTTCTTTCTTATATGACAAATAGAAGATTTTAGTGAGGATTGGTGCTAGCTCCCTAGCAAATGTTTTAAGTATAATCGGAGGAATAAAATCAGGGCCTGTTGCCTTGTTAGTATTGATTTTCAAAAGCATTTTTCGAACAATGTTTTTCCGAAAAATTATCCGCCTCATTTTATAAGAAACTTTAGAAATAGGTTTAGGCTGGAAATTAGGTTCTTTTAAAGTAGAATTTAAAGAGAAATAATGCCCAAGCAAATTAGCTTTCTCTTTTGGATCAATGATAGGGACATCTCTATTAACAAGAGGCGGTAGGGAAGATTTACAAAAGTTGCTTTGGACAGCCTTTGCGGCTTTATAGAAATTGCGTGAACCAGTCGAATTTTCTGCGAATTTAGATGCTTTTTTCCTATTAAATAGATGTTTCTCTTCATCTATTAACTTACGACATAAATTTCTCTCTTTACGGTACTGTCTAAGGTTTTCCTCGGTTTTGTTTTGATTAAACTTTCGAAAAGCTTTTTTTTTAACTTTTATAGCTTTTTTGCATTTACTAGAAAACCATAGATCAGTTTTTGGAATGATCAATTTATTAGGAATAAATCTGTGCATACCATCAATTACAGTTTCAGAAAAATTTGATGCAGCTATGTCTGGGTCTTGGCCGGTAAGGCAATAGCGTTTCCAAGGAAAACATCTAAAAAAACTTTTAAGTCCTTGCCAATCCGCAGCTTTGTAATCCCAAACATTGCGAGGATTCGCTTTAAATTGTTTTGGAATTTGTATATTTAGTTGTGTGGAGATCAAATTATGATCTGAACCACCCAATGGTTCTGATATTTTAAATTGAACCAGATATGGATCGTTTGTCAAAAATAAATCAAGTAAATTACTACTTTGACCAGGAATGTCAGGAACTCTGGTTGGCAGGTCTATTATTTGAGTAAAATTGTGATAAAGAGCAAACAACTCAGCCTGTCTACCAACCTCGTCAGTTTTAGAGCTGTATGTAAGCCATTCTTTATTGTGGACATTAAAATCTCCAAGAACTATAAACTTTGCATTAGGATACTCAACCAACCTATCTATCTTCTCAGATAAGTCATGAAATAAATTAGAGTTCTCAGGTGAATTAGGTGAACGGTAAAGTCCAAAGACAAACAGCGTTTGACTTGGACAACTAATTTTTAGTGACACCATATTGTGAAATTTTGCATTTAATTCAAATTTATTTAATCTCACATATGGTATAGTATTCCTAATATAAGCACAAACTCCATGCTTAATGTAGAAAGAGGATTCAAGTTCATAATTGGGACAAAGGTATCTGTTTTTATCTAAGGTCACAGCACGCGCACTGATAATCGTTTCCGTTAAAAACAAAATATCAGGTTTCATAGTTTCAAGAAAAAGATGGACTGAATTAAGGTTTATATTCAATCCTCTTATGTTCGCATAGCTGATAGATAATTTTGCCATTTTAATTCATAGAGAAATATCAATGAAAAACATACATACGAAAACCACAGTAATGCGAAAACAAACAAACTCAAATTGAAATTGCAATTGACTACTTCAACAGCTGGACAACCTGAATCTAAGTCTAGGTTCACTGTTAAAATCGACAATTAAAATTATGAAATTGTAAACAAAATATTATTTTAGAAACATCCAAACAAGATGTAACTCAAAGACAGGAAACTATACATAAAGTGTACTTAAAACCTGTTATTGAGTCAACAAGACCACAAGAAAACTAACAACGAAACTAATAAAATAACTACAATTCAACATAAGTCAACAATAAACAATTATTGTACCTTACCGTCCACGAATATTTCGAATTGTTTATCATATTATGTTTACAATAAACAATTCCAATTTAACAGATTATGTACAACAATTGTACACTAAATTGTTAATATATAAATAAAAACTAAATATTATATTAAAACGCTTGTTTTTTTTCTCCTTTTTGAATAAATATATATAAATATCCTTGGCAATAACTGGATCCAGTGCCGTCCCAATGTATTTGGGGGCCCCTGGCCCACTATTTCTAGGGGGCCTTTTCGAAAATTAACAATAAGACTGCGTTCCAATTGATGCTTAATTGTACTAAACGTGCTAAATCAATTTAGTCAACTATTTTATTTGACCAAATTATATTTTGTTTCTAAATAATTTGGAAGAAATTCATACGTTAAACAATATCTGACAACTTGATTATATTAATTTGAATTAAAATTCGATAATTTTGTAAAACTAAATTTAGATTTAGCAGTTTCGTACAATTTAGCAGCTAATTGGAACCCAGTCTAAATTAAATTAAAAAGCATAATTACTTACGGGTTTTTGAGGTTTATTATAATGTTTATTTTATTTAAATATTTTTTCTTCTCACTTTTTTGTCAACAAATTTATCTACAACATCTTCAAATTCTATAGATTTTAATAAATCACTTTCTATGCACATCAACGCAAGGGAATTCAGTCGCTCCTGCGGCATGCTGTTTCGCAAATCATTTTTTATGTATTTCATCGCCTAAAAAGACTGTTCTCCTGAACAATTAGTGACCTTAATGGTTAAAAAAATTTTGAATGCTCTTTCTATGTTTGGAAACATATTAATTAAATTCTTTTGAATAATAAGTGTTATCCTCAATAAGGAAAATCCTCAATATCCTCAACGGGAAATATTTTCTAATATATTCAATATTCAAAGATTTTCTGATATAAATTATAATGTCTTTTTGTGATTATTTAATAGCTATTTATGAAACAAGTTGCTAAATTAGGTTGTTTTAAGCACGAGATGTGAAATTGGCAACCGAGGCGAAGCCGAGGTTGACAATACATCGAGTGCTTAAAACTACTAGTTTAGCAACGTGTTTCATACAAGATTTTTTGTAACGAAGTTGCAAAATTAAACTTTTATAAAAAATACAACTAAACAAATTGCATTTGTATCTAGTACGTTTTGAGCAAACCAATTTGATCTTATAAGGAGTATGTAGCCTTAGTTTTCTTTTAGTTTTCATACTGCCAATTGTGAAAAATATCAAGATGAGTTCAAGTGATGATGATTTTGTATCGTCAGATATAGAAAAAGCAGCAAATGAAGCTATTTCTACAATCGTACCGGAAAAATTGGCAAAATTGGCGTACGAAACTTCATACAAAAATTTTGATGAGTGGTTCAAAGAATCAAAAACTACAACAATCAATGACATGGTCATGCTGGCCTATTTTGTAAGAAAACTAGGATGAAACCTTCAACATCGTGGTGCGAGTACTCTAAACTAAGAACTATGGTTTATTTGAACGCCAGCGTGGATATGAAATCATTCACGAATTTGATAGATTTATTTAAGCATTACTCTAGTAAATTTGGTCAGATTCGTTAAAGTACTAATTGTAGTTGTTTAATAGTTTATTAAAGCATTAATTATAATGGTTTAATGATTCATTAAAGTACTTATACTTTAATGTATCATTACACCATTATTATGAATGCTTTAATAAAATATTAAACAACTACAATTAGTACTTTAATGAATCTGACCAATGTACTAGATTAATGCTTAAATAAAGCTCATTTAATTACTAAAATGACGCACGAAAAAGCGTAGATTTTGTAACTTAGTTACAAAAAAAGAATTTTTGAAATTGGCATGGGCCCAGTAAAAAAATTGCATTGTTGTTTTTTGAATTTATTGTTTGAAGTGTTCATTTTCATATTTTTATGAGTGTTTTATGGTGGGCCCCCGGCCCAGGGCCGGGTGGGCCGTACCGTAGTAACGGCACTGACTGGATCCCAGATCCAATCATAATATAACTTCACAAAAACTCAACTAAAAGTCAAAACCAATGAAAAACTTGTAACTATGACTAAGTTTCCAGTCAAGACTATCAATCGAAAACAACAATTCAACAATGGAAGGTAAACAATCAATAAAACGCAAAAATTGATATACACATCAAAATGATTGAAACCTAAAAGTTAAATTTAAATTCAAATAAAATATAACTTAACTTAAACAACTTCTTAAAATGTTCTTAAAACAATTCCTTATTTTGAAATTTCCTACTTGAAATTTTCCTCTGGTGTGTTTTAGCTTCTTTATTTTGTAAATAAAGCACTTTAATTCTGGTTGATTTTCTAATCCAGAAATCTCAAAAATTGCATTACTTTCCAGCTATAAACACTTTATTCCAGTATACTCTTCAAGACCTTCAATTTTAAATAAACAATTTTTTTATGTAAAATTTCTTACCTAAAACAAGATAAAAAGATAATTAAATTAAAGGAAAATTGAGTTAATTTACTGTTAAAATAAAATAAAATTATTATAAAAGTAAATAAAAGTAATATATATCGAAAAACAAATTAAATTTTTATTTATATTTAAAAATTGACTCGAAAAAAAACAACGTCTATATTCTACGGTTGCTTTGTTATCTGCTTCAAGCCGCCCCTAACATGGAGAACAGACGCTTGAGTCGCATTGGTTTTAAGGCGCCGATTCGCCGTTATGAACCATGATTAGTTAAGCAGATTTTACTCTGCTTGTCTCCGGTACACAGGGCCATAATCGCCAAAATTTGAAAAAATAACGATTTTTTCGATTTTTGAGGCTTAATTTCGAAAACTATTGGGCCTACAGAGACAGTTCTAGTATCATATTGTAGCAAATGTAGTCTACTTTAAAACCTTCCCAAAAAAGTATAAAGAAAAAACTAGTCCGTTAGGGTTATAATCGCCAAAATTTGAAAAAATAACGATTTTTTCGCAGTTTTATCGATTTTCGACAAAGTTGCGTTCGGCGCTCGAGGTCACAAACTTGGATTATTCATTAGGCCAACATCATAAACAAGTCTGCAAAAAATCAGAACTACCGGATTTGACGCATACTACCCCATACTCTCAGGCGACAAAGTTACTGGACTAATAGGAAAGTATTGTGATTTTTCATTACTAATAAATAAAAAATACACCAAAGAAAAAAAATTTAGTTTGTTCGCACTGAAAACACAACGCTTCACAAAAAAAAAAACTGTTCCGAATTTGTTTACCAAAATGAACGTTTTTAGACCGATGTTTGATTCACGATTAAATGTTAGTTTTTTTTTATATCAATCAAAAACTGACTATCGCTATTGTAAAAATCAAAATTGGCTGAGTAATTATATTAAATAACAATGCTTATATTAAGAACCTATCTAAAAAAAAGAAAATAAAAGCAAATATACATCCAATTAGTATATTACATTCGTTACCTTTCAGGAGACAACTAGCATTTTCATCATATGACGTCACTACAAGGGTTTTTGCAAATACAACATGCATCATTATATTTACAATGAAAGACATTTCGCGCTTAAAAAAAAACTAAGTGCCAGTCTTTACTGACCTCATACACAACATATTAACGAAATAACAATATCCTTATTGATCATTGTAAACAAACTAGCCAGCTTGTTCACCGAAATAAATGAATCAAAAATCAAATATATTGTACAAAAACCAATGAAACAATAAATTGATTTTTTTTCTGATTTGATTTTGTTTTTATAAATGAAAACAATGAAGTCATTGAATGGAGTGTGGCTATTGGAATACAGAGAAGAAAAAAGTTAGTGCAGTTATTGTGCTAAATATTTTGTTTGGATTTATAATTCTTATTCAAGATTAGATATTATTTGTAAATGAAAAATGTTGCGGCATAACAGTATTTCTTAATTTTAGCTGAGGATACTTTTTAGAAAGTAATTGACTGGCTCGTAAAACTATTTTGAAATAAAATGAGCTTGATGCAAAATTTCCGTGCACAAAATTGTACATAGCATATGTCATGCACATTGATGTGCAATATTCTGGAGACATATCGTAAAACGCATCTTAGCCCATATATTTGCACACACATTTGCATACAATTATGCACACGCATGTTTAACGAATAATAAGAAAAAATTTATTTTTCTACTTCAAGCTACGAAAATGTCATTTTAATATATTATGTCATTTTAATATATAGTAAAACCTATGTGAAAGGGAAACTTTTTCTAAGTAGTGACTGAAAATGTTTTCAGTCACTAGGACTGAAAGTAAATAAGTTTTGGTGGTGGTTATTTAAAGGATTGAATAAATAATTGAATATTTGAGACTGAATTTGATTTACTGTTTCTGTTGCTGTGTTTATTTCTGTTTATATCGCAGTATTTTGAAGGGATTGAATATTTTGAATATTTTGATCGAATCGAATCGAAACTAATCGAAATATATCAATTGTGTGTAATTAATTAATTAAACTAATAATGAGTGTGTTTTTTGTTCTATATCGGAGAAATCGGAGCGATAAAATAAAATTTGTATCAGATATATCGTATAATTTTTTCCTCCGATATAATTAACTGTCAGATATAAAATTCATTCTCTGAGATCTTTCCGCCAAAAAAAAGTTTATTAAATAAATAAATAAATTTTATTAAAAAATTTATTTTTATTTGTTTTTAATTGAAACTTTACCTACAATTTTTTAAATTTATACTTTAAACGATGACTTCCAGTCGTTAAAAAAATATCTGTAATATCTGTAAAAGCTTTTAGAGAAAATATATGAATTATTTTCATTATTCATATTGTCTAATTCATCTACTAAAAACTTACAAAACGACATATCTAAATTTGTGTAAAAAATAAACAATTATATATCGCATTTTTACCAGTGTAAAATAATGTTATTATTGTGTTCGCCTGTTATTATTCCATCTGTACGCGAACACAATAATAACATTATTTTACACTGGTAAAAATGCGATATATAATTGTTTATTTTTTACACAGTCAAATTTAGATATGTTGTTTTGTAAGTTTTTAGTAGATGAATTTGTAAATATTATCATTTATATTTACAAGCGTAGAAAAAATAGCGTTTTCTAAGCGTGGTGAAAACGTTTTTGCGGCTCTGAACTTATTACAAACCGTTCAGTCACGCAAAAAGAGACGTTTTCGCCACTTGTATAAAAATCTACTATTAATGATAGTAATAATAAACAAAAGAATAGAATAACTTAATAGAAAAATTGAAAAAGTTTTTTTACATGTTCTAAAATGGCTGGTTTAATTAAACTTTGATGTATTCAGCTGTAGCTTTAATTTAAGATCAATACTCGTATTCTATTAATTTCACAACTGAATTTTATTATGTACTAGCAGCACCCAGCGTGCTTTGCTACGCTTATAAATAAAGTTTGTGCGCAGACATTTTGTTGACGTAGTAGCAATGATTTCAAAAAAGTGGTAATGAGAAATGATAGCATAATTTTTAAATGTGCTTTTTAAAAATATTAATGAAAAATAATCAGCACTCTAGCTAAGTTCGGATATATGAAAAATTGGCGATCAAATAAGTTTTCAAGTAAGCAATAAAAAAATTTAAATGACTTGTTGAATTGGTAGAGGTGTGCCATCTCTATATAGAACATTATACAGAACAAAAATAGAATCACAAATGTCCACAGTGCTCATGAATTGTATTTGCTCCCGACACGAAACATACAAAAATCTCTCAAATCACTCACACAATTTCTCAAAATTTTATTTTTTACACCAAATAGTGTAAAAGTTTTGATTATTTAACATTATGCTCGTCGCATATTGCCACTATCTCATAAAAAAGAAAATTCGAAAAAACTCGTTATGATAACATTCAATTTCCATTGTGTCATTTTTATTTTTATTAACTTATTTTAATATGGATAGAATTTCAAAATGTTGTTTTAATTCTTCGATTACTTATTTATTCGATTACTTGTGGGTACACTTTATTTTTTTTTAATGTCGTAACTAATAGTCTATTTTTTATGATCAAAATTTTTCTAATAATTTCTATATTTAAACTCTTACAAATCTTGCGGCTTGTTTAAAGACTATTTTCTGTATTAATTTGTTGTCTTTTTTTATTAAAACATCAAACAATTTTTTTTATATTGCTTATATTTCGGCCTTGCGGGCCATCTTCATGAGCTATAATAATTAAAACAGTTGTTTAAGAAAAGTTAAACCAAATTATAAACACCAAATCGAAAAGCTCAATGTGCAAACACAAAAAACTTTTCTACATCTTACCTAACTATTTGTCTAATTTTTATAAAAATAATAACAATACTTGTTCTGAATATATAAACAAAATTAACTAATATAAAAACACTAATTTTTACGTTACAAACTATTTGTATAAACCTTAAAAACTTCATATATAACTAGCAACTCTAAAGTTGAAAAAAACCTGTCGTTCAAAAAGAAGAATGACCTAATTAGAAGAAACGGATTTTTTTCCCTAACCTTAACTCAAAATAAAAAAACAAACTTACAGGCTGATTCTGAGTTAAGAGGTCTTAGCTATGATTATTTTTGTTATGGCAATTTTTTTAAGAGGAATATCTTAATTGCGATTCTGTGTACGTTGTCATAAAAAACCTCACAATAACTCTACAAATATATTTTGTAGATCTTTCAAACGGCTATTTTTATAAAGAAAAGTGTTATAAAATGTCATATTTTCTTTTTAAATAATTTAAATACAAATTAAAATACCATATAAATTATTATTAAGAATTATGGTATATTATATAATAATCTTTTATAAAATTCAAGTTTATGTTTTATAAAATTTTTTAAGGTATCAATAATATTTCAATAATATATCAATAATATTCGCCACAACCAAACGCCATTTTCAATAATCAAAAATGTATTTTATTTTATAATAATTTATATACAATCAATATAAAATTATACCATATATTAATTAATTTGCAATAAATTTGTGAGAAAAGAATTATTGTTTGTCCTTAAGTTTGTATAAAATTTGCAAAATTTTCATAAAACAACATGAGACGCAAAAGTTTGATATTGCAAATATGAAATTTTCAATCGTCATTTTATTTAAAATCAATATATATCAATATATATTTTGTTTCATATTTTTGATTCAAACTAAAATAAAATATAGATAATTATTATAAATTTTTTTAATAATTACATAAATAATTCATAATTAAAATTTTATCCTTTATTAATATAATTTTTCATACAAGAATTCAAATAAAAAATATGAAACTTTAAGTTATGATGCTTAAGATGACCATGTTTGATGGTCTTACGTTAAGAGGTTTTTTTTTGACATCTCACAGTTGTGACTACATACAGAATCGCATTTAACAGGATTTAGTCTTAGCTAAGAGAAAAGTCTTTGCTATGACTATTTTTACATCTGTGAGGATATGTCAGAATCAGCCTGTTAAATAATATAGATAATTAATATAATTTTGGTAAAAGATATTCATGCCAGTTACTATGATTTAAAAATGTATTTGTCTTTATTAAAGTTACAGAACAAATTAAGGGAGTAAAAATTATTATGAATTCGGCTTATTTAGAGACTTGATGATTCCAATATAATTAGCATATAATTTATTAGTGTCTACTCTGTAGTTGACTGTGTTACCACTATGTGACCAGATATGGCATGCTTCCTTAAATGTACGTTTGAATTTTTTGCTTTCATATTCTAATATCTGAGTATTGTTTTAGATAAGGTGACTCTCAAAGATGACGAGGTTTTGGTTTCGTTTGATGTTATTTCCTTATTTACCAACATACCGGTTGAAGTAGCCAAAGAAAGTATTATTGAAAGGTGGTCTGAAATAGACGTTTCTTCAAATATTACCCAAACGGATTTCTTAGAAATGTTTGATGCTTGCATCATAGATAATAATTACTTTCAATACAATAACCATATTTACAAACAGAACTTTGGCCTTGCGATGGGCAATCCTTTATCCCCGATATTAGCAGACATAGTACTGGAAAAACTATTGAAAGAAAAACTTTTCCATCTCACATACCAACCATCCATTATTTATAAATACGTAGATGATTTTTTGATAACTTTGCCAGAATCCCAAATTAGTAATACATTAAAAATTTTTAATAGTTTTCATAAGAGAATTCAGTTTACCTGTGAGATAGAGAACATGAACAGCTTACCCTTTTTGGACATGAAACTAAAAAGAACTAATAACAAGATCATAACGAATTGGTACCATAAAGAAACTGCATCCAACAGAATTTTGAATTTTATTTCCTATCACCCCTACAATATGAAGTTGAATGTGGCCAATTCTTTCATAAAACGAATTCTATATTTAAGTGACAAACAATATAGAACTAACAATATCAATAGAATAAATAGCATATTAACAATAAACAACTATCCCAAGAAACTCATATCAAAGCTCATTATGAAAACTCTTTATACATACAAAAAGAAAAACACTACTCCTGTTACCCCCAACCAACAACTAAAAACAGTGTTTGGATCATTGTCTTATATTCCTACATTATCCGAGAATGTCAAAAAAAGAATTACTTCAACATCACACAGTGGCGTAGCTAGCATGGGTGACACCCGGGGCGGATATTATGGTGTCACCCCAAGAATGAAAACTGTCAATATTAATAAAAAGCCGATATACGTAATTTATAATTTTATTTAATTAATACAAATTATTTAATTAATGCAAATGAGCATTATTATTAATAAGTTATATATAATTAAAGTACTGTTTTATTATACATTCTTTCATATTGATGTATGAAAATAAATCTTTTAGGAAAGTATCAGCGTCGTCACTCAAAAAAATTAAAATGTATCCAGTTGTATAAAAAAAGAGTATCCAAATGTATACATGATTATTTGATGTTGCTAATTTATTTGAGAACGACCTATATTGTGCGGTTTCAGCGCAAAATATACCTGGAATTCCTTTTTTTCATTACAACGGTTACGGTATAATGCAACCTTAAATGCGCTCAATTCAGAACTGTTTACAAAAATTGGTTATCGTTTTTCCACAACTGTTTATATTTGCTACACTGTTCGCCAATTTTCTGTTCCTTGATCTTCTACTAAAAGAGAATACGACGAACAATGTAACACAATTTATTAACATTTTCAAATGCATTTAATGCATTTTATACACAATGTTTTCTTGCGAATAAATTGTATCCATTCCAGTAGTTTTGCGAATTTTTGGTACCCAGTATCCATTTAACAAATTTTTTAAATAATGTATCCAAATTAATACAAATGTATACAAGTGGCAACCCTGGAAAGTATAGTAAAAGAAAAATAAGAGTAGAATTAATATACTCCCACATACATATTATATACATACACTTAAAATCTCTTCTTTCTAGCTTTAACAGCTGCAAACTCAGAAATCACAACTTCAAAATTTATATTTTGTGCTGCCTCATGTTCTATGGTTAATATGCCAAGATTTTTAAGCCTCGTTTGGGTCATTGTTGCCCGCAAGTAATTTTTAATTAATTTTAATATGCTGAAACTCCTCTCACACGAAGCCACTGATACGCAAATAGTCATAAATAACTTCAGTGCGACCATAAGATTCGGAAGAGATTCTGTAAAATCACATTCCACGATGAATTTCAAAAAGTCTAGGCACACCCAGTTAGAAACTGTAACATTGGTTGCTTTTAAATGCCTCCTTAACCTTGGTATCTCTGTGAGGAGTTCCGTTTTCGATACCTCATCATAAAAACTGGTAAATTTTGATACAGATAATTTCAACTCTTCACTGTTCGCCAAAAGCAAAGTCTTTGTCTGAGCAACCTCGAACAATGAAGCAACATCTTGAACTGACTTCAGTCTTGTTCGGAGTTCAACACTGAATCGGTCAAGACATTCCAACATGTCCTTTTTAAGTTCAGCTCTCAGTGTCAGTCCAACATCTGGAGCCAACTCACCAGCCATTCGTTTTTTACGACGAATTCGTCTTTCCATTGGAATGTCATAGCTCTCCGATTTCGTCGCAGCAAGATCTATTGCCTGTTCTACAATGTCATTTCGTTTTTCTTCAATATAAAGACGAAGTGACTCTATTTTTGTAATTAATTGATCGTTATTTAAGCCTTTGCTTTGCAATCCAATCTGAGCACAATTTATTTCCCTAAGAACATCATTCCAAAACAAAAGATAGCAAAGAAACGTAAAATCACACACTGCATGCATAAGGTTGTGTGCAGAGCCTCTAGTGTCTAAATTTTCTTGTTGATCACTTAGCTTCTCAATTGCAGCCACAATCCCATCAAAATTTTTTGCCAATACTTTTACTGCAGCATAATGAGCACTCCAACGCGTTGTTGAGAGTCTTTTAACAGTTGTTTTGCTGTGTTTAACAAGCACTTCCCAGCGGCTAGTCGAAGCAGAAAAAATGTAAAAATGGCCTCCACTGTTCCGAAAAACGTTACACAAGCTACATTTTGTGCAAATGAGTGTTGGCCACATAAATTAATTGAATGATCTATGCAGCCCACAAAAATTGCTTTTTTATTTTTTGCTTTAATAATAGCTTGCACTCCTCCATGTATACCACTCATAACAGCTGCATTATCATAACCTTGGGAACGACAATTCATTACCTCTAAACCGTCATTTTTAAGGTTTTTAAGAATTTCATCGCTTAAATCAGCGGCTTTTTCCCATGTAAAGAAAAAAATCCAAGGAATACTTCTTTGACTTCCACTTTTCTACCACCAATTTTCACATAACGAATCACTTCAGACATTTGATCAATATGTGAAATGTCAGGTGTGCTATCAAACATAATTCCAAAATATTTAGCTGATTTAATTTCGTTGACAAGCTTAAACTTTACGTGGTTCGCTAAAACATTTATGAACTCATTTTGTATATCTGGTGACAAATATGATACTTTTGGTGATTTGCCATGCTCCAAATTCAAAATGTGTTCTTTTAACACTACATCATACTTTGACAATAGATTGACTAGTTCTAAAAATTTGCCTTTATTTGAAGAACTTTGTCCTTCATCATGTCCCCGAAATGCTAGGTTTTGTTTAGATAAAAAGAAAGTTATATCCAATAATCTGGATAAAAGATGTTTCCACTTCTGTTTTTCATTTTCTATTAATTGTAAGGCTGCGTCTCTTATCGTTTTATGACATTTCAACCTCATTTCCAAAGTTTTCCACTTTTCAAAATTCTCCAGATGTTCATTTGAAGTTTCATGGTCGGCTACTTTGGGATTTAGCTTCCACCACTTCTGAAATTCAGTCGTAAATGCTGAATTTATATTACAACTATTGGTGACAGCAAATATACGACAGCAGAAGCAGTACAGGCTATTATTTATAGGAGAATAAACCATCCATGACCGCAGAATTTTTTCTCTATATAAGGCATCACTTTATGAAACCATTCTTTAGAAAGATGGCGAACATTACCTTTTGTGTCTAACCCGGGTCTAGATACAGTAGCAAACGGCCCTTCTCTATTTTGAAAATGTTCACTTCCTTTTTTTATGATTTCAATGCGAACATTATCAGAGACAAGTATATTCCAATGTGATACATCTCTTAAGTCCTGAAGTGATTCACTCATACAAATACTGTCTTCGATAGTAGAAGCATTAGCAGCATTATCACTATCATTTTCAGTATTTTTTTCTGATTCGTCTTCATCATGGGTTATCATTATTAATTCTGTGTTGTCGCTGTTACTTTCTGAAGATGAGCCAATATTCTCTGAAACATTCGTTGCATTTACGTGAGAATCAGTTTCTTTTGATGAGCTTTGGCTATCATCAGGTTTTGTAACATATTTATAAATCGATCCAGATATGCTCTGAACATCATCTATTTTAGCCTGTTTGGTCTTTCTCTGCTGGAACCCGCTTTTTCTTTTAGAAGTATGAACTCCTCGTGGCATATTTATTTGTTAGGATATTTGCTAGACGAAATCTAAAAAAATATTTTTAATTATAGTAGGTATCAGCAAGCCTATAATTCTAAATATATATGTAGGATACATATGTCTATTTCATAATAAGTACACTGTGTTAACGATTAAATACACTACCAGAATTAATTTATTTAAAATTCCTTGCAACAACTTATATTAAACAATATTTGATAAAATGGAATATACAAATCATATGCTTAATATTATTAGGAGCCATTTAAAAATATATAAATATAAAATCCATCTCTTAGAATTTTATATAAAGTATTGAAACCAAAATTAAATATCCAATTAGAATCATGCTCAATAATTTACAAATTTAATTGTGATTCTTTTGAAAAATTTTACATCTGGAAAACCGGAAAATGTTTTAAAGACTGATTTAAGGAATATCGTCTAAAAATCTAAGAAGAAAAATAATCAAAATTTAAAGTCGATTTTTAAATTTAAAGTCAAACCATTTAGTTAATAACAATCATAACTACACCACATTTAAACAAAATTTGAAGGCTTTATATTTATGTTACAAGGATTTTTTAAATAAATTTAGTTCAAATAAATTATTATAATAGTAAATAAAAACAACTTGGAGCCCAAAATCATTTTATATTTTAATTTTTTTTTAAATAAATAAAATACAAAAGTTTTTGCTTTAGTTTTATTTTAATTTAACCCAATTAAATTCTCTAAAATGTAATGACATCATTTAATTTCACCAATAAGATTTGAATTATATTAATAACAAATAATTATACTTCTGGCCTACTGGGATATTAAAAATTATCAAATAATTTTTGAAATAGTTAACTGATATGGTTGGCAGTAGGCCAACGTATAATTCATAAAAAATATATAAAGAAATGAAAAATGGCAAAAAAATTTCTAAACGAATTCCCCTCGTTCGTTGATAAATTCTCATAATTTTTTGGAAAATTCCTACAGCAAGTGGTATTAATAATAGTTAATAATAGCCCTCGGCCTACGGCTTCGTGCTATTATCAATATATGTATTTGCTTTCGAAATTTTTAAAAGAGTATTTCGAATTATCACCGCCCTTGGATGATTACTACTGATAATTTTTTAGAATGTTTAATATATGATAGTTATGTAATCCAAAGAACGCTGAGTAAAACTTTAGTTTTGATATATGTACTATCAATTGCTTAATGCAAAGCAATTCTATAACAATTGCTTGTTAACGCAAAGGGTTATACTTTTTATTGCATTTTGGGTTGTTCTAAAAATCGCGAAACCGTTTTTCAATAAAATTAAAATAAATGAAAAGTTTGCAAAAATTGGCATCATAAAATTCTAGCTTACAATTAAAATGAATTGAAAAAACTAAAGTCAGCTTCATCCTCAATAATAATAATATGCCCAAAAACCTAAACTTTGCATCCTGAAATTTCGTTTTTTCTACTAATATAAGCCGTGTTCGATTTGACTGAAGCAACTGATACAACTGATAAATTGAATGCAATTGTAGTTGTTTTTTAAGTTGTTTCAGTCAAATCGAACGTACCTATTCTCTTCTACTAATATAGCCAAGAACGTAAACGAAATATATCTTGTAAAACCATCAAGACCTAGGAACACTAAAATGTAATCTAATTTTGCTTTAGTTTTGATGTTTAATTAATCCTTCTTAGTTTAAAAAGTAAACTGAAATTTTTAGCATGTCTTTGGATTTGTACTAACATAAAAAGACGTTCAACAAACTACCCCAAATAATAACTCAAGTAATAACTCAAGAATTTTAAAAAGTAGGAAAGTAGAACCGTAGAAAGTAGAAAGTAGAACCAATAGGACACATTTATAAGCTATCACAATTTATAAATTAAAATTAAATGGATAACCTGGTTGAAATGGTTTCGAAGTGATTTATCGTTGAAAACATGTGATGGTTTGTTTAAGTTTTTTACGTTTGGGTGTCACCCCAAAACGGTTTCGAAGTGATTTATCGTTGAAAACATTGTGATGATTTGTTTAAGTTGTTTACGTTCGGGTGTCACCCCAAAACGGTTTCGAGGTGATTTATCGTTGAAAACATTGTGATGGTTTGTTTAAGTTTTTTACGTTCGGGTGTCACCCCAAAACGGTTTCGAAGTGATTTATCGTTGAAAACATTGTGATGGTTTGTTTATGTTTTTACGTTCGGGTGTCACCCCAAAACGGTTTCAAAGTGATTTATCATTGAAAACATTGTGATGGTTTGTTTAAGTTTTTTACGTTCGGGTGTCACCCCAAAACGGTTTCGAAGTGATTTATCGTTGAAAACATTGTGATGGTTTGTTTAAGTTTTTTACGTTCGGGTGTCACCCAAAAACGGTTTCGAAGTGATTTATCGTTGAAAACATTGTGATGGTTTGTTTAAGTTTTTTACGTTCGGGTGTCACCCCAAAACGGTTTCGAAGTGATTTATCGTTGAAAACATTGTGATGGTTTGTTTAAGTTTTTTACGTTCGGGTGTCACCCCAAAACGGGTGACACCCGGGGCGGACCGCCCCCCTCGCCCCCCCCTAGCTACGCCGCTGACATCACATACAACTTACATTGCTAATAAAATTACAAACAAATTATCGCCGTGTTTTTCTCAATTAAAAGATAAAATACCAGTTGAAAAGAAAAACGGTTTGGTTTACAAAGTTGACTGTAAATGCAAGAAAGTTTATATTGGAGAAACTTCAAAAACTCTAAATACGAGAATTAACCAACATAAGAATGATGTAAAAGTAACACGAAGTAGGTTAGCGAGTGGTCAGTTTAGATCAGCACTAGCAAAACATTCCTTTGAATGCAATGAATCCTTTGATTTTGACAATACTCAGATATTAGAATATGAAAGCAAAAAATTCAAACGTACATTTAAGGAAGCATGCCATATTTGGTCACATAGTGGTAACACAGTCAACTACAGAGTAGACACTAATAAATTACATGCTAATTATATTGGAATCATCAAGTCTCTAAATAAGCCGAATTCTTAATAATTTTTACTCCCTTAATTTGTTCTGTAACTTTAATAAAGACAAATACATTTTTAAATCATAGTAGTACAGTCTGTGAAGGGGAGAATTACTTATAATGAAAACTACATTTTTAAATCGAAAATTTTCTTTTATAACATGTTATTTGTGGTCGACCTCCTTTATTTTACTACCCCTTAATATGCCTTTTATCAAAATAAAATATTTTTGTCGATTTATAATTTTTTAAATAATACGTTTTTTAGTCTGGAAATAGGTTCCTACACGTTTTTTTGGTCGCTGATTACGAATCCGACGTCAGTTTTCCAAAATAATAACGTGAAAAGCGGAAAATCGAGAAAATTTTACCGAATTTCCAATTTTAGAGTATTATTACGAGTTGCATATCATTTTCAGTGTTTCTAAGAACGCTGGCAACGAATTTTCACTCAAAAAGTAAAAATCTTTAAAAAGTATTGGAAAACTGTGAAAATTATTTGGAAAATTTGGAAAATTATGATTGCAAAACCATGCAATATATCGTTTCAGTGTTTTTTTTGGTCTCTGATCTCAAATTTAATATTTATAATGAAGAAAATTTTCTATTTTCCCGGAAAATGGCAAAAAAAATTTTCCGATTAAAAAATTTTCCGATTAAAAAATTTAATTTTTTATTTAAAATTTAAATGTTGTATAGATGAATGTATAAATTTTTAATGCGAGTTTACTGCGCTTCAGTAGGTGCAGGTAATTTTGTCGTGTTTTTTTGGTCACTGACCTCAAATTTGATTTTTATATTTAAGAAAAATTTTCTATTTTCTAGGAAAATAGCAAAAAAAAATTTCTGATAAAAAAATTTAAAAAATTTAAGTACAATTAAATAATACATGTTTTAATTTTTTTGGTGACTTTAATGTCAAATTTGATATTTAAAATAATAAAAAAAATTTATTTAGTCGGAAAATTATGAAAAACTCCTGCAAGTAATATTTTTTGGTTTTAAGCTGAATATTAATATTTTTTTATTATTTTTAACTTTTATTTTATTTTTTACACTAATCAGTCTTTCACATTATTTTTTTATTATTATTAAATTAATAAAAAACAATATTTCGGCACATTGCCATTTTCAAGCTAAACAAAAATTAAATACAAATATTATAAAAAATAATATAATAATATAATTTTTATATAATTTTTTCAATTCATTTAAGTTTTTTCAATTTTTGTGTCAATTTTTATAATATTTGTATTTAATTTTTGTTTAGCTTGAAAATGGCAATGTGCCGAAATATTGTTTTTTATTAATTTAATAATAATAAAAAAATAATGTGAAAGACTGATTAGTCTAAAAAATAAAATAAATATTATAATCGAACAGTCTAAAAAAATTTTTAACTTTTTTTTTCAATGATGATTGTGAGTTATCAAATTATAATAAAAATTTATCCTCAAAAAATTCCAAAAATATTAATAAAATAATTTTATTTTACTGCGTAGCATACAAAATTTTATATATTTTTTTGATGTCCCTGAAAACACATTTTTTGTTATAAATATTGAATAATTTTAATTAAGAAAAAAAATATGAAATTTATAATTTTTTTTATTGTAAGTTTTTGAAAGTAATAAATTTAAAATTTTAAAAATTTTTTCTAAAAAATAAAAATAATACTTTATTTAATAAATAAATATAAAAAAAAAGAAGGCAGTGTTAAGGACTGTCGACAGAAGTGAAAACTTAAATCTGTGAAATAGCTGTGTTTTTTGTCTGTCTTCCAATTATTGTAGCATTGCAAATTAAAATTTCAGAATGTTTAAATTAAAATCATTAAAACTATTCTGTGTTTCACATCTATCAGCATTCCAAGCAACTATTATATACATTTTTATATCTTCTATAACAATAATAATAATAATATAATAATAATAATAAAATAAAGTGTTTGTCTGTCTGCGTGCGCTCTCCAGCGAAATCTGTAGCACACAGGAGTCTAAAATTTTGCCAGGAGAAGGCCATTAACAGGCACTAATGCACCTCGGAGCCAAAATTTTAAAATTTAATTTATTTTTTTGAATTAATAATTTAAATTTTCCGAATGGTTAAATATATGCCTAAATGTATATTATATTTTATACATAAATTATTCAACTTTCACTCAGTTATCTTTGATCGATTTTTTTTCCGCAAAACAGAATTACCATTCAAATGGAAAATTAAAGTTGACAAACAAATTCATTTAGATGAAAATTATATACATTTATATATTTATTATATACATACAATTATATGCATGCAACACATTACGTTGCGAATAATATTTCTAATTTACAACACTCATGTTCTTGCTTTGGTGTATATACATATGTAATACATATTTCATTTGCTTTATATATATATATATATGTTATACATGTTCTAAATATAGAAAATGGGCGTTTCTTTTCCTCTTTTTAGAAACAATGATGCAGCAAGTTTTTGCAATGGAACCGTTGAATTGAAGAATAGGATTATGAACAATAATATCAAAGCTACAGGTTGAAAGTATTTTACTTATTAAGAAAAATAGGCGTCCCCATTAATTTCAAAAACAAACAAACCATGTAGGTTATTTAAAGAAATCGGTAAAATATATGCAAATATGTTAACAAATGAAGTGATTTGACTGGTTTTAGATTAGTATATAAGTCTGAATTTATAAATGATATTATTCTGACTATTATTATTTTCTGCACACAAACTTTTTTATAGGCGTAGCAACGTACGCCGTGTTCTGCTAGTTTAAAATAATCAAAACATATCATAGAAAAATTTGCGTCTATCAACACCTTAGAAAGCATGAATTGTTGTGGGACCTTGTTCTTAAAAGTTTTTTATGTGTTGTTGTGACATACCTTGTAATTTCTACTACCAAACACATTTTATTTAAAAAAAAAATAGCGTATCATCAAAGAATATTCCATAACTTAGAGTAAGGGATGGTATAGTTGACTGAAAATACTTCATCCGCTAGCACCCCTAAGATATCACTTTGGCTAATGAGATTGCACTGCTATTGCCAGTGGTATACGATATCACAAGATAACTCATATGCCAATAGCAGGGACTAAAGTACGCGTGGTTGTCACACCCAGAGATCAACAATATTAAATTTTACAAATCTTCCTGCGGAAAGCTAAGTAAATTAATTGGTATTAATGCGCATTGTTGCCGTTTGTAAATCACTATCGGCTAAGTGTCACCATTTTTAATTATTTTATTTATCATGATTGCCATCCAGGTTTAATCATACATAAGCTATGCTTTATATAGAATTTTTGCGATTTCCGTCTCGTAATTGTGAGCTTTAAATAATATGAGCTATTGTGAGCTTTAAACATGTATTACATACAACTTCAAACCAACAATTTTGATATACAAATGTAATTGTTTCAGGTTATACTATCTTTCCTATGTTCAATATTTATTTAGCATGATGACTAGAATGCAAATTGCAAAAGACAATAACAATATAACTTTAAAAAACTGCATTATAGATCAACTTTTATTATTTTTATGAATTCATGAATAAAAAATAATAATTTTAATGGTATTTAATAAAAAGTAAAAAAAAAAACAATAAAAAAAAAGTACCAGTCCAGGAGTGGGAACTCACGATCTACAGAACAACAGTCGAGCGCGTTATCCACATCGCAATTTCAAACGTTAAGAAATGATGGATGTGTTTCATATTTAAAAATATTTTCCTGATTTAAAAATTGGTAATGCGAATATATAGATTTTAGTCCATATAAAATTTTGCAACGCGGCTAAAGAAGTTTTCACTTCAAAAAACAGAGAGTGTGCTTAAGACCGCACGGCAGAAGTGAAAACTTCATTGCCAATCGCAATCAATTGATATCGTATTAGTAATATTTGGATCGTATTAGTAGAATAAATGAGAAACAAGTCAGAACGATAAACCGCTCACTACACACACTAACCTCACAATGTAAACCAAATAATTGTCAAAATAGCACTCATATGCCAATAGCAAGGACTAAAGTACGCGTGGTTGTCACACCCATAGATCAACAAGTTTAAATTTTACAAATCTTTCTGCGGAAGCTAAGCAAATTCATTGGTATTAATGCGCATTGTTGCCGTTTGCAAATCACTATCGGCTAAGTGCCACCATTTTTAATTATTTTAGTTATCATGATTGCCATCCATTTTTTATCATACATAAGCTATGCTTCTTTGTATAGAATTTATGCGATTTTCGTCTCGTAATTGTGAGCTTTAAATCGATATAATCTATTTTATCAAGTATCAAGTTAGAAGTATTAAGTCTTCACCTAATTTTAGAAACATGTATTACATACAATTCCAAACCGACAATATATTTTGTGAAGATGATAAAATTCCAATACATATAATTTTGATATACAAATGTAATTGTTTCAGCCTTCAGGTTATACTATCTTACGTTATTTTTAATTTCACAAAAAAATTATGTTCAAAAAAAAAACATTGATCAAAGCAAACTACTGTTTAAAACGATAGTTAAATAAAAAAGCAAAAATTAAGCTTACACAACAACTTCATAAATTTTCATGATGATTAATGTATTAATGCATAAAGGACAAACAGACATACTTTCAATTTTATATATATTCAATATTTATTTAGCATGATGACTCGAATGTAAATTGCAAAAGACAGTATCAATATAACTTTAAAAAACTGCGTTATAGATCAATTTTTTAAAATTCGTATAAAGAAATTTTTATTATTTTTTATGAATTCATAAATAAAAAAAATAATTTTAATGGTTTAATTTTAATGGTTTAACAACAATATTGAGTACACTTTAATGGTATTTAATAAAAATTGAAAAAACACAATAAAAAAATAAGTACCACAACCAGAAGTTGAACTCACTACCTACAGCACATCAGTCGAGCACGATATCCACAACGCAATTTTAAACGTTAAGAAATGATAGATTGATAAATTGATAAATGATGGAAATGCTGACGGATCAGCATAACTTACTACCTACAGAAAAATCTGTGTGTGGTGCGCCAAAAGAAGTTTTCACTTCAAAAATTATATTAAAATATGAGCAATATTATTTTAAAAATCTTCATCATCCGATTCATTTTTAAGAACTGGATACTGTTGTTCTGATGCAAGCTGTTGTTCTGTTTCACTTTCATTTTCTGTGTCATTTGCATGATTGTCCTGATCATCGGTGGTTATGACACATTCTTCATCACGAGGTGCATCACTCGGTTGAATATTTGTACAGATGTCTATCCCTTACTGCAAAAACAACTTAATGAGCAATACATGCTATTTTTTCGACACCCACAAGCTCGTCCGCATCCAGTTTTACATGAACACATAATGACCTTTAAAATGTCTTCAGGAGCTGGAGAAGATAACATTCGAGTAGGGCATAAGTCACCATCAATAATTTTCCACCCCCAATCAGTAGGATTTAATTCTTGTAATAAGCCTTGATAAAAACCAATTCACGTTTGAACTTGGAAATACACTCTTTTAAGATGTTCTTTAAAACCATCAACAGATGGAGGTAAAGTAGCAAGATTAACAGATGTCCGTTTCGTAGATTTTATATTTGCAGATGTTTTTGCGCAAAAAAGGTTAAAGCTGTACTTGTTAAGTTGCTGACTCGGGCTCAAATCTTTTTCGTCTGTTGTTGGTTTATATTTATATAATTGTAACAAGCACTTTATTCCTGAATCTAATATTTCTTCAATATTGGTTACGCGCTGCTTAAATACAACTGCACATTCACGTAACCCTTTTCCCTCTAAATTATTTTTGTTCAAAGTTTCAAAAAAGAATTTTTTTCCTTTGTTAAAAAACCCGGATGTTGTATCACATCCCGAAAAAGAGTGGACAAACAAGAGATGATCTTTGACGTATTGGTCATCGAGACTTCTAGTAGAGAATAGTTTTGGTGGCTCTGTTCCACTACTACTTTCAAAAAATAAACAGTTTGATTTTCAAAAACAGTCGGAGATGATTTCACTGGCCGCACTAACGTCAACTCGTCCTGACAAAGCTATTAAAATGATAAGGACTGCATCAATATCTTCTGACACTACAACTATTTTCTTATTAGCATACAAATCGCTACTAATAGCTTGAGTAGCAATCGTATATTTATTTTTTGAAACCTAAAAGTAGTAGTGGAACGGAGCGTATACAGTTCCGTTATATCTTTATTTTCTTAAATGAAATATTTAAAATTTATTACTTTCAAAAACTTACAATAAAAAAAATTATAAATTTTATTTTTTTTTTCTTAATTAAAATTATTCAATATTTATAACAAAAAATGTGTTTTCAGGGACATTAAAAAAATATATAAAATTTTGTATGCTACGCAGTAAAATAAAATTATTTTATTAATATTTTTGGAATTTTTTGAGGATAAATTTTTATTATAATTTGATAACTCACAATCAACATTGAAAAAAAAGTTAACAACAATAAAAAAAATATGGAGTGGCTGAAATCTTACAGCTCTGAGATATCAAGACTTCGGTCTGGGTAAAAGATTTTGATATAGTTTTCGGCAAAAAACTTTCACGAGGACATGGTTTTTAGTTTTGGGCAGCGATGTATATCAAACATAACTCTTTGTTAAAGTACAAGTATTTTTTATCTCTGTTTAAAAATTTATTACAAAACTAACACGAAACATCAATACGTTGCCGGAAAATTATAATCAAAATTCCAAAAATATTGTTAAATTAAATAAAATCAAACTTTTTCAATATTCCAAAAATATTCCAAAAATTAGAATGAAATCAAATATTTAAACTTTTTCTAAATTCCGATAATATTCCAAAAATTCTTAGAAATTCAAACTTTTCCTAAATTCTAAAACTATTTTTTTTTTTTTTTTTTTTTTTTTTATTAATTAGTTAGACATGTTTAGCACACTAAATATGAAATATTCATTATTCAGACTCTTTGAATATCCGAAGATACCATGTCAACTAGAAAGGAAGGAGACGGGGAAAATGAAAGGAATGAGGGTGTGGACTGGACATAACTATACTAATTCTTTTAAATGACGATTGACATTTTTTTTAAATGTCTGAGGGGCAAATTCATCGGGAAATACGGACGCGGGCATGGAATTCCAGAGTTTGGTCACTCTATTAAAATAATCGTTCTGGAAGGACATAGTTCTACATCGAGATATTTTGACAGCAAATGGGTGGGATGACTCTGAAGTTCTTGTTCTTCGATTGTACTGCGCACATGATGGAAGGATGTTTTGAATTTCTTTTGAAGAGAATTCGCTAAAGTTATATTTATAATAGATTGACAATTCAGCTACATTTCTGCGGTGCTGGAGTGTATCAAGCTGATCAGTTAGTTCGGTATTTTCAATCAACCGTATCGCCTTTCTCTGTACAGAGTCTAGACATTTTATTGTTGACTGACAAGCACCACCCCAAACATGACGGCAGTATTCCATACATGGACGAATAAAAGACTTATAGATCAGCAAAATTTGATCCGGTTTGAAAAACTTTTTACATCGACTCAAGAATCCTAATTTTTGCATTGCAGATTTAGCAAGGTTGAACACATGTTTATTCCATTTCAAGTTATTTTCAATATCAACTCCAAGAAGCCTTACTGATTCAACCTCATGCAATTCCTCATTTTTTATCTTAATAGGGAAGTTTTTTTGTCTCTCTAATCGTGATAGACGGCATAGTTTGGTTTTCGTTGGATTAAATGAAACAAGATTACGATCGCCCCATTCCATTATACGCTCTAGGTCTGCATTGATAGAATCAATTAACATCTCTCTATCAGTGGTGACTGCAGAATGAGATCGAAATTTAGGAGATGCATGTGATGCATGCAATGTGCTGTCATCAGCAAAACTATGGATTGGGTGCACTGTGGAAATAAGTAAATCATTAATGTATAGAAGAAACAAGGTTGGTGAGAGTGCAGAACCTTGGGGAACCCCAGCATTGGTTGTGAAAATATTGGATGTGATACCATCTAAATTAACATGAAATTGACGACCTGTAAGAAAACTTTGAATCCATAAAACAGTAAGATGGTCTATACCATAAGATTTTAATTTAGCAATTAGATTTCTATGCCACACTTTATCAAATGCTTTAGAAATATCAAGTGAAATACTGAATGTTTCACCATGATTCTCCAGCGATTTGTTCCACAGATGGGTTACGTAGGCTAACAGGTCACCTGTTGCATGACTTCTACGAAAACCATACTGCTTATCATCAATAATTCGTGACATCTCCAAATATTCTATAAGATTATAGTTAACATATTTTTCAAATATTTTAGCTAAAACCGACAGAATTGCAATTGGTCTATAATTATGGGGGTCAATCTTACTACCTTTTTTTGATATAGGTTGAACACTGGCCAGTTTCCAAGAATCGGGAAATATTCCGGTTTTGTAAGATAAATAGAAAATCTTTGTTAGAATTGGAGCTAGCTGCCTAGAAAAGTTTTTAAGAATAAGGGGTGGAATGCCATCGGGACCAGCGGATTTGTTGATATTGATTGAAAGAAGCATTTTTCGAACAATATTACACCGAAAAACAATTGGCTTCATTTTTGTTTCAACTGGAGGAAGTAATGTAGGAGGATAGGTAGGTTCAACTATGTTTGAGTTTTCTGCAAACAAACGACCCAAAAGATCCGCTTTCTCCTTCGAGTCGCTCACAGGAATGTCATTCAGAACTAAGGTTGGAATAGAGGATCGTGTGAAATTGCTCTGGACTGATTTAACTGCTTGAAAGAAACTACGAGAGCCAGATGGGTGCTCCGCAAATTTTTTTGCTTTCTTCTGGATAAACGCGTCTTTGTCCAAATCTATTGTGTATTTACTAATATTTCTTGCTTTCTTATAGGCGCAATAGGTTTCTGGTGTTCTACTTGAGTTATATGCCTTAAATGCTTTGCGTTTATTCCTCACCGCCTCATCAACATCCCGCGTGAACCAAGGTTCAGTTTTAGGAGTGAATAGTCGATTTGGAATAAACCGCCGCATTCCTTCTTTTATGACTTCAGAAACTCTTAGTGCTGCAGTGTCAGGATCTTGCTCAATACGACAAACAGTTTTCCAAGGTGTTTCTTCATAAAAGTTTCTTAATCCTTCCCAGTCAGCGCGTTTATAATTCCAAACGCGACGAGGATTGGCTTTAATTGGTGAAGGTGATGAAAATTTTACTACTGCTGATATTAGTAAATGGTCCGATGATCCCAGGGGTTGATCAACTTTTGTTTTCGTTGTATTAGGCTCGTTTGTCAAAAACAGATCCAGCAAATTATTATTATGTTGTGCATTCTCCGGCATTCTTGTGGGGCACTCTATCATTTGAGTCAAACCATGGTAATTTGCCAGTATTAATTCGGCTTGTCTTCCTACATCGTCAGTGCGTGATGAGTATTTCAACCATTCTTTATTATGAATGTTAAAGTCTCCAAGAATGGCTAGTCTTGCTTTGGGGTAGTCTTTGCAAATTTTGTCGAGGTTGCACGATAGTTTGTCGAAAAAAGGACAGTCGGGAGGAGAGTTGGGGGATCTGTATATTCCTATTATAAACATAGCTTCATTTACACCTGAGATCTTCAATGCCAGAGAATTATGATGCTTTGAGTTCAACTCGTAAGCCTTAATTCTCATACATGAAACTGAATCTCGAATAAATACACAGACACCATGTTTGTTATAAAAGGAATGCTCCAATTCGTAACTAGGTATGTGGTATTTATCGAGATCCAATTTCGATGCTTTGCCACTGACAATTGTTTCAGTGAGAAACAATATGTCAGGTTTATTTTTGTCGATGTAGTGATGCACCTCGTTTAGATTCGAATTGAGACCTCTTATGTTTGTGAAATCAATACTAAGCTGTTGGTTCACACTGCGGCCATTTTGTTGAGACTGAGACTTACCTCTTGACATTGTAGGTACAGTGACAGAAATTCGACCAGGTGTAAATTTCAACACTATACAATACAAGAAAATCTGTGTATCTCCGTCACAACAGTAGGACACGAGATCGCAACTGCAGCACAGTAACTAAAAAAACAGGAGGTAGGGACGCTAAATAATAGGATTTTACTAAGTGTGTAAATACTAAGATTGACTATACTAAGGGACTTACTAATATGTTATTATTTAAAAACAATAACGCTAATATAATTATTTATCTAATTAGACTTAGGGTATAAAACATTTTTGAGTGAGAACCTGTATATTTATGGATTTCCAGAAAGAATCAATAAAAAACAAAAAGAAACAAAAAGAACTATTTCAATACAAACTGAATATATAATTCAAAGCTTTACCTTAGTGATCAATAGGGGTATTTAGAGTAATTAATCAATTAAAATAATTTACCATTACGGCAACAGAAAAAAATAATACATTTGCAGTACTGAAAATTGACCATAGATTCGATAAAAAATTACTTTAAAACAAGGAGCGGAGATAGCAATAAATTACAAAATTGGAATAATAAAATCGGTAACAAATATAAATAGACAAAATAAAATGTATACAACCTGACAATTTTTATTTTAAACACTTAAAATAAAAACTGCTTTGTCTTGGGGCGTGTCTTCTTGGTACAAGATGATTGAATGAAATAATCCTTTTTTCCTTTTAAAGACGGAGATGGGATTATATCACTTTCTTTTTTAATTTATATACACCACTAATAAGTTAAATGTTTTGTTTGTATATAAATTAATGTTTTCCTTTTTTCACTAGATATTTTTTAGAAATCACTTCACTTTTTCACTCTTCTTTTTTTTATTATATTACTTCACTTCACTTTCGATTAATTTTTTTTTGTTTTAATAGATAAATTTATTATAAAGGAGCTCTGTCCTGTTTGAAAGCAGATTTGGTAATGCAAAAATTATTGCAAAATCAAAAATTAAAACTTTTCCCGAAATTCTAAAAGTATTGCAAAAATTATTACAAGATCAAAAATACAAACTTTTTCAAAATTCCAAAAATATTTCAAAAACTATAACAAATTCAAAAATGTCCGTGTCAAAATTCCTAAAATTATAATAAAATCAAAAATTTTAAATTTTTCAAAAATATTCCAAAAATTCTACAAAACCAGAAAATGAAACTTTTTTCAAAATTCTAAATATATATATATATAAAATTCAAAAATTCTATTTTTTCCTGAAATTCTTAAAAAAATTGCAAAAATTATTACAAAATCAAAAATACAAACTTTTTCAAAATTCCAAAAATATTTCAAAAACTATAACGAATTCAAAAATTTCCATGTCCAATTTCATTTTCAATTACATTTACGTCATAAAAACAGCTACATTTTTTTCCAAAACATTGGCTAAAAAATAAATGAAAACATTTTTTGACACACTTGACAACATTTTTTTGACAAACTTATAATGCCATAATTCTCAATAATAATAATAAAATTTCATTTCAAACACACAATCTTATTTTTTTCCAAAAAATTGGGTAAAAAAATAAATACAAATCTTTCTTTTGACACACTTGACAACATTTTTTTGACAAACTTATAATGCCATAATTCTCAATAATAACAATAAAATTCATTTCCAATAAACAATTAATCTTATTTTTTTTCCAAAAAATTAGGTAAAAAAGTAAATAAAAATCTTTCTTTTGACACACTTGACAACATTTTTTTGACAAACTTATAATGCAATAATCTAGTTTTTGATCTCACTAAAAATCCCTACCATCAAGATTTCTCCAAATTTAATGTTCCTACTCGTAATCACTTAAAATGAACGTTTTTAAGCCAAAAATATGAAAATTGGCTATTTTTGACACACATGATTATTTTTTTGACACACTTCCGGTACAGTTATCGAACACAGCGTCCTTTCAGACCTGTCCCTTGTGTATACCAATTTTTAGAAAAAAAAATTTTTGAAATCTCTCCAGCGGTTTTCCCTGCAGCGTACATAATGACGGCCGGCCAGCCAGCCGGCCGGCAGACAGACATACATTTTTTTTTTGCTTTTCTGATTCTAAAAAGGAGGAGGTCCTTTAGGAGGTCCTAAAACGTCGAGAAATGTCAAAAAAACGTGGGGGTAAGAATTTCACTTTGAGCTCATGAATGTAATACTTAGGTCTTTCAGACCGAAGTAATATTAATTTACAACTTAAAGCCAAATAATATTACTTGCAGGAGTTTTTCATAATTTTCCGACTAAATAAATTTTTTTTATTATTTTAAATATCAAATTTGACATTAAAGTCACCAAAAAAATTAAAACATGTATTATTTAATTGTACTTAAATTTTTCAAATTTTTTTATCAGAAATTTTTTTTTTTGCTATTTTCCGAGAAAATAGAAAATTTTTCTGAAATATAAAAATCAAATTTGAGGTCAGTGACCCAAAAAAAACACGACAAAATTACCTGCACCTACTGAAGCGCAGTAAACTCGCATTAAAAATTTATACATTCATCTGTACAACATTTAAATTTTAAATAAAAAATTAAATTTTTTATTTGGAAAATTTTTTTTGCCATTTTCCGGGAAAATAGAAAATTTTCTTCATTATAAATATTAAATTTGAGATCAGAGACCAAAAAAAACACTAAAACGATATATTGCATGGTTTTGCAATCATAATTTTCCAAATTTTCCAAATAATTTTCACAGTTTTCCAATAATGTTTAAAGATTTTTACTTTTTGAGTGAAAATTCGTTGCCAGCGTTCTTAGAAACATTGAAAATGATATGCAACTCGTAATAATACTCTAAAATTGGAAATTCGGTAAAATTTTCTCGATTTTCCGCTTTTCACGTTATTATTTTGGAAAACTGACGTCGGATTCGTAATCAGCGACCAAAAAAACGTATAGGAACCTATTTCCAGACTAAAAAACGTATTATTTAAAAAATTATAAATCGACAAAAATATTTTATTTTGATAAAAGGCATATTAAGGGGTAGTAAAATAAGGGAGGTCGACCACCAACTTTTTATGACCGACGAATGATCCTGAGGGTATAAATAACATGTTATAAAAGAAAATTTTCGATTTAAAAATGCAGTTTTCATTATAATTAATTGTATGTTGATTCCCCCTTCACAGACCGTACTATAGTAACTGGCATGAATTAGGGTTTCTCATTTCCCGTAAAAATTCAAATCCCGGGAAGCCGGGACAAAAAATATTAAATTCCCGGGATCCCGGGAAATCCCGGCAAACGCTAAAAAGCTAGATTTTTCTAATTGGGTGGTAGAAAAATGTGTAAAATTAAAACAGCACAAAAAATGCGCTATTGATTTTTAAATTTAAATTATTTTTAATTAAAAAAAATTTAAGAATTAAATAAAAAAGAATACATAAAAACCAAACAAAAATAAATTCATAATACTAATTTTTAAACAATTTTTCAAAAAACTAGGTTGTCAATGGCGCTATCACTCAATTTTGTCCGAATTTTCGTGACGAAACGTCCATTGAACTATCAATCGAACACCATCCGTCCAAGTGAACCATTAAACATAAATTAAGAGAAATAAAGCGCAAGTTTTAGGTAGATTTCTCAGAAAAATCTACCTATTTTAAGTTTTATTGGTTTTAATTTGTTGTGTTTATATGTGTCAAAAAAACCATACAAAAAAACCATGATACCATATGTGTCAAAAAACATTTTACTAATTTTAAACGAAATTAATTGTTACAGAGAGAAAAGAATTAAAAACTACTCAATTTTCGAGTGAGAAAACTTTTAATATCTTTGAAAAAAGTACAAAAACTGTTAATAAAAATTAGCGGGATACCCGGGATGAAAATTTACCCCCGGGATCCCGGAGAAAACGGGATCCCGGGATCCCGTTTGAGAAACCCTAGCATGAATATCTTTTACCAAAATTATATTAATTATCTATATTATTTAAGTTTGTTTTTTTTATTTTGAGTTAAGGTTAGGGAAAAATATCCGTTTCTTCTAATTAGGTCATTCTTCTTTTTGAACGACAGGTTTTTTGCAACTTTAGATTTGCTAATTGTTTAAAAAAAGTTATATATGTATTATCAAACGAATACATCGATCTAAAGGAAAATTTTATAAATTTTTTAATCAATTGTTTTTATATAAATAATTAGTGTTAATGTTAAATTTTTTACTTGTGAAAGTTATATATGAAGTTTTTAAGGTTTATACAAATAGTTTGTAACGTAAAAATTGGTGTTTTTATATTAGTTAATTTTGTTTATATATTCAGAACAAGTATTGTTATTATTTTTATAAAAATTAGACAAATAGTTAGGTAAGATATAGAAAAGTTTTTTGTGTTTGCACATTGAGTTTTTCGATTTGGTGTTCATAATTTGGTTTAACTTTTCTTAAACAACTGTTTTAATTATTATAGCTCATGAAGATGGCCCGCAAGGCCGAAATATAAGCAATATAAAAAAAAAATTTGTTTGATGTTTTAATAAAAAAGACAACAAATTAATACAGAAAATAGTCTTTAAGCAAGCCGCAAGATTTGTAAGAGTTTAAATTTACAAATTATTAGAAAAACTTTATTTTTTGTTTTTCCGTTTAACGGTATGGTTTTCCTAACGCGTTAGCCACATACAGTTGTCCTTGTGAGAAGCGCGGATTCTCCAAATCTAGTCCACATACTTGCTGTAACTGTCCTTGTGATTTGTTGATGGTCATTGTAAAAGCGAGTTGCACTGGAAACGAAACGTTTGAGCTCAAAGGCCATATCTGTTGGAATACGTGGCAACACTTCATCTTCCGGTTCGAATTTTCCATTTAAAATTGTGGTTTCAATGACATTGTTCATCATCTTTTTCACCGAATATTTCAAAAAAATTTGTGCAACTTCACAGTATTTAACATATATAGAATTACAATGTATGTCACAAAACACATAAAAACCTTTTAAGACCTAGGTTCCACACCATCATGTTTTTTAAGACGTTGATGGACGCAAATTTCTTTTTTTTTGGTTTTTTATGTTCTTTTTAAAGAATGGAAAACCAAATAATAAATCCTTTCACATAATAATGTACGACGTCGGGCAATATTTCATAATAGGATGGAGGAAATAAAAATAAAATACTTTTTCTTTTTCAAATTTGCAGGAACAAAGCTAAAATTGGGTTACTAATTTTCTCAGTGCTAGAAGCATATACCAAGATCATGTAATGCATTGTTTTCCTCAATCCAGCATATATAATAGTTATATGGAAACTCATTTCTTCGAGCAAGCAAAAAAGTTCATTCTTTAAAATAAAATATAAAAAATAAAAAAATTGCGTCCATATAAACACCTTAGAAGCATGTAGTTGTGGGACCTTGTTCTTAAAAGGTTCATATGTGTTGTTGTGACACGTTGTGTTGTAATTCCTACTACCCAACATATTTTATTTAAAAATACCTAAAAAAGCGTGTCATCACCAAAGAATATTCCATAACTATAAGACTAAGTGTGCTATCGTTGATTGAAAAAGTTTATCCCCCAGCACCCCTAAAATATCACTTATCCCCTTATATCAGTGATATCTTACAGCCGTTGCCAGTGGTATACGATATCTCACGTTAACTGATTTGCCAAAAGCAGGTACTAAAGTACGCGGGGTTTTCACACCCATAGATCCAAAATTTATATAAAATTCATAGAATTCATAGAAAATATATAGAATTCAATTCAAGATATATAAAGTTTATTGGTATTAATGCATTGCTACCGTTTGCAAATCACTATTGCAAACGTTTTGCCGGCTAAGTGCCACTATTTTTAATTAGTTTGTTCATCAGGATTGCCATCCGTTTTTGATTATACATAAGCTATGCTTCTTTGTATAGTATTTGTGCGAATTCCATTTCGTAATTTTGAGCTTTAAATCGATATAATCGATGTTATTCACTATCTTCACTTAGTTTTAGAAATATGTATCACACACAATTGCATACCAGCAACATATTTGGTGTAGATAAAACAATTTGATCATGTGTTAAATTCCAATATATGTAATTTTGATATATAAATAAATATAATTGTTTGTCAGATCATACTTTCATTTTCCAATTTCATTAAATTATGTTCAATGTAAAAAACATAGACCAAAGCAAACCAAATATATAAAACCATATATTTAGATAAAAATAATAAAGGCAAAACCCCTTAAGTTAATTATAAGAGCCCTGGGGTTCCATTTATATACATAATATATAGCCTATGTTCATCGAGAATAATGTACCTTTCAAATAGTGAAAGAATTTTTCAAATTCAATTATCAGTTGCTTTGTGAAAAGCTCGAACACGAATGAATTTAATAATTACGATTAAGGGTTTTGACTTTTCTTTTTGCCACCAACCAAAATGATGGAGAAATGTTCCATTGAACCAAATTCGATTTTCGAAAATCGAATTGATTAAATAAATTAATTTATCGTGTGGGTGACGTGAATATAATTAAGTTTTAGCAAGGTAGCAGACGGTTCATGTGATGAGTATAACTGATCGTGTGATCGTTTAAGTTTGTAGAAATTAATTTTTTAGATTTAAATATATTAACCTCTACAACTTCTTATGAAATAATCATTCTTTATATTAAATTGATGAATTTTAGTTTATGTGTATCTAAAATTATGTGCTTAAAGCAAACAAACAGGTACTTTGAATATTTAATTTTAGTGGTCTAAAAGAATTATTATTATATTTTTTTAATATTTTTTGTTTGCCTTGTTTCATGTCGGTTTACTTATATTTAAATATATTGTTTTATAATATTAGGACAATTGTGCACAATTAATATTTTCTTTTATATGTAAGTCAAATATTTAAATCTTTTCATTTAAATTGTATCATTAAAATAATGGCGAAAAATGAACGCATCATTTACAAAAAAAATTTCGTACATGAAATATTTTTGTATTTATGGCTGAAAGTTCTACGCTTTATATTGTGTTGTCCCAATGTCCCGAATATATCCAATTACTAATAATAATAAACTGCATCACAATTTTCCATTTCTGTAATTAAAAATCAATGACAACAAAATTTACTGTAATTTTGTAATACGCGTAATAATAAACTATTTCTTTATAATTTATAGCTCAACAAAAAGAAATTATTCGAAAAAATTAACCAGTTAAATAACTTTTTTGAATTAAGCTTAAATTAATTTTTATTCGAAATGACTTAAATAATGGAAACATTAAACGCTTCAAGTTAAAATAAATGTATTTTATTTTTGTAAAAAAATTTGTGTTAATTAAGAAATATTAATAAGGTTAAACAAGTTAATGTTCTTTTTTGATTACATTTTTAACATACTTTTATTTCATTTTTGTTCATTTTCATCATAATTTCATAACTTTTTCTTTTTAAGTGAAAATTGAAAAGTTTAAAATGTAATAGTAAATATTGTTTAATTGAAAAATAAAATTTAATTTTTTTTCTAATATGTATGTTTTTTGGGAGTGTCCTACAGCATTTTTTAAAGAAAATATTACTTTTGTCTCTTGTGAAAATATAATTCGGTCTCCTGATTGTATTACATGTTTTATTAGACACTAGACACCAGACACCAGACACCAGACACCAGACACCAGACACCAGACACCAGACACCAGACACCAGACACCAGACACCAGACACCAGACACCAGACACCAGACACCAGACACCAGACACCAGACACCAGACACCAGACACCAGACACCAGACACCAGACGCCAGACACCAGACACCAGACACCAGACACCAGACACCAGACACCAGACACCAGACACCAGACACCAGACACCAGACACCAGACACCAGACACCAGACACCAGACACCAGACACCAGACACCAGACACCAGACACCAGACACCAGACACCAGACACCAGACACCAGACACCAGACACCAGACGCCAGACACCAGACACCAGACACCAGACACCAGACACCAGACACCAGACACCAGACACCAGACACCAGACACCAGACACCAGACACCAGACACCAGACACCAGACACCAGACACCAGACACCAGACACCAGACACCAGACACCAGACACCAGACACCAGACACCAGACACCAGACACCAGACACCAGACACCAGACACCAGACACCAGACACCAGACACCAGACACCAGACACCAGACACCAGACACCAGACACCAGACACCAGACACCAGACACCAGACACCAGACACCAGAAACTAGACACCAGACACCAGACACCAGACACCAGACACCAGACATCAGACACCAGACATCAAATTGATTTGACATGATTGCAAATCGAATTCGTGTTTTACGAATCGAAAGTTAAAGTACTTTACCATATCATACGAATAAGATACGATTATATGTGAAAACGTCAATGAAGTTGTGTAGAATTATTAGAGGCCAAAATGAAAACATAAAGCATAGTTTTTATCAAACGTACTGCAGTTTACAAAAATAATCAGAAGATCCCCTGAGGGATCGTATTAACCCAGACCACGCACAACTTCGTTAAAATCGCGCAAAAACTGGAGACTGTTATGTGAATGGAATGTAATGTAAATCAACCTTAAAGAGAATAAATTTTGTAAATATTGCTTTTAAATCAATCTAATCTGTGCGTTCGTTCTTTAACATTAAGACTCGTTTTTAAATTAATTATTTTGTTTATTTTTTTACCTTTTTTTGTTAAGGATTAATATTTCACATGAGAACTATAGTGAACAGCGGCCAATTTGAGATATCATTTTTGTGATAATTGGAAACTAATTAAAAAATAATTTCATGACTGTGCTTTTACAATTCATACTATTCCAATGTAGTGAATGAGCGAGCTCGCAATAAAACATACCAAACTTTTAAAATTATTTTATTTTTTAATTTATTTTTACTTTTATCTTTTAAATATATAATAATTACAATAATAATATTTTTGACACATTTTTACAAAAGAAATAATATTTAGGGGGAGGGATGCTATGACACTTTTATCACACAAAAAAAACATTCTACATTAATTCTATTCCGAAATTTTCTTAATTTTTTTCTTCGAATAAATATTAGTCTTTTTTTTAATTCGGTCAAATCAAGTTAATTAAATAATTATAAAATAGTAAGAACAAACACGGGTGGCAAGGTCAAACAGGAGCTACACCGTACATCATTAAATGATTTCTGTTTCTTCGATAATGTGTTGTGTTCTTTTTTTTAAATTTAATTTAGATTTATAAATAAAATTAAAATATTTAAATAATTTTTACAAAACAAAAATTGAAAATGAATGAAAATGAGAGAAGGAGAGAAGAAAAGAAAGATAGAAAAATGTCAATATGAAAAAACTAAAATTAATGGGAAAAAAATGTTTTCTTAAAGTATCACTATTTTTTATGCTTTACGTTTTGTGATAATTTTTTTTACTTGATCCCGACTATTTGTTACCTCTGCATGGAATCCCGTTTCCCAGTCAGCATAATAGTTGACAGTACGTACATTACCATCTGGTTCAACTAAGGAATATTGACCTTTTACAACATCACCATCACGTTCTTCTTTTTGATGTTTCTGGTCACCTGAGTAGGGATCGTTTACACCATATTCAAAAGCGTATCTTGGATGATCATCCTGTGGCAAGGAATAAATAAATAAAAAATAAAACAAAATTTGAAGAAAACTAGAGAAAAATTGTTTACGTAATATTCAAGATGTTTTGAGGTAACTGGTTTGATAACAGCAGTTGTAATTGGTGCTGATTTTATATAAGCTGCTGGTGAAGCTGCATATTTAGCGACAACTGGAACGGCTGCAGCATAACCACCTCCATAATATCCACCGTTAGCGTATCCCCCAGAATAATCTAATGATGAGCCTAATCTAAGAGCTCCACTTTGATAATAACCGTTTGCTCCAGCACCATTCAAATATCCTCTAGCTCCGCTGGATGTATATCCTGAAACTAAAGCTCCTGCTGAATATCCTGAAACCCCTGGGGAAACAGATAACTTTGTAACGGCAGGTGATGCTGAATATGCGGCATAAGCAGGTGATGATGAATATGATGAAAATCCAGGCGTAACTGCTACTTTCGAAACAACTGGACCAGATACAATTTTTGAGTAACCACCTCCGCTTGAGTATCCTGAGAACCCAGCTCCATGGGTATATCCAGAAACAGCTGGTCCAACAGCGATTTTAGAAACAACTGGTCCGGATGAATAACCACTTACAACTGGTCCCGATGAGTAGGATGAAACTATTGGTCCGGATGAGTATGATGAGCTGGTTGGTCCAACTGCAAGTTTTGAGTATCCTAATCCACTGCTATATCCAGAAACGATTGGAGATGATATAACTTTTGATACTATTGGCCCAGATGAGTATGCTGATACACTAGCACCAGAAGAATATCCAGAAACAACTGGAGATGATACTACTTTCGAGATAACTGGGCCAGATGAGTATGATGATGAACCGATTCCTGACGAATACCCGGCAACAATTGGTGAGGATACAACTTTTGAGATAACTGGTCCTGAAGAGTAGGATGAAGATCCAATTCCTAATGAATATCCGGAAACAATAGGTGAAGACACTACTTTTGAAACGATTGGTCCGGATGAGTATGAAGAAACACCTGCACCAGATGAGTATCCTGAAACTACAGGGGATGATACTAATTTGGAGATTACTGGTCCAGATGAGTATGATGAAGAACCGATTCCAGATGAATATCCGGAAACAACTGGTCCGGATGAATAGCTTGAAACAACTGGTCCTGCTGAATATGAAGCAACTGATGGTCCTACGGCAAGTTTTGAAACTGATCCACCTGAAAGGTATGATGATGAGGTAAGAAGGGGACCGGAAGAGTATGTAGAAACAGATGGAGAAGCGTATGCTAATTTTGAAGGCGACGATATATATGATGAGGATACAGCTGGTGCGGATGAGTATGTAGCAACTGATGGTGATACATACGAAACTTTGCCGACTGGTCCAGATGAGTAGGATGATACTGATGGTCCTACAGAAAGTTTAGATAACCCTGCCCCAGAATAGTATGATGAAACTGCGGGGCCTGTTGAGTACGATGAGACAGATGGACCATTTGAGTATGATGATACAACTGGTGCAACGGCCACTTTAGCTACAACTGGAGAGGATACGTAAGATGATGCGTACGATGGTCCACTGGAGTAGGCTAATTTTGATGGAGCTGATACGTAGCTGGAGGATACTGCTGGTGCTGATGAATAGGTGGCAACTTTAGCAATTGGAGCTGAATACGTGGCAAAAGTTGGAGAAACAGCTATATTATTGGATTGGTATGAAGAAGTTAATGCTGATCCTGAATTGTATGAACTAATAACTGGTCCTGAAGAGTATGACGCAATAGCTGGTGCAAGTGATACTTTGGCAATTGCTGGAGCAACATATGCGACCTTTGATGGTTGTGAAATGTATGACGAAGAAACAAATGGAGCTGATGAATACGAAGCAACAACTGGAGAGGAAACGTATTTCGATACAACTGGTCCGGCTGAATATGTGGCAACGGATGGCCCAGCTGAATATGACAGTTGGGACGCTCCTGATGAATATGATGAATATCCTGGAGCTGAAAGAACTTTGGCTGCAGGTGCGTAAGTAGAAACAGTTGGACTGTATCCTAATTTTGAGCCTGAAATATATGAGGATGATAAAGATGGTGAAGAGGAATATAGTCCTGATGATAAATAGTCAGCTGATGAGCCGAAAACGTTACCATATGATCCGTATGATCCATATGCAGAAACTGGTGATGCGTATGAGGCCACTTTAGCAATAGGTCCAGAGCTTGAGTACGAGTATCCTGGAGATGACACAAATTTACTAACTGCTGGTGTTGAATAATAAGAAGAAACAGCTGGAGATGCTGAGTATGATGAAATTGTTGGCCCTGCGGTCAAGACCTTTTGAACAGATGGCAAATAAGCGTTTGAAACTGTTGCAATTTTAGCGACAGCTGGTGCAACATATGCTGGCGCAGCTGTGGCATATGTCAAAGCCGGTCCTGCTGAAATATGATTTAGAGATGGTGATGAATAGTAATTTGATAACCCACTGGTTGTGGCATAGCCGTTACCTGAGGATTGCTCAGAGTACACAACACCCCCAGCTTTTTCAAATGACACTGCTGGAGTGTATGATGCACTTTTATATCCAGGTACATAGTTTGTGACTTTAACTGCTGGTCCAGCTGAAACTGCTGCAAATCCAGGTGATGATGAATATGAGTTATATGCTTCACCAATCGATTCATATTTAACATCGCCTCCTTCGAAGTATGACGAAAAACCTGGTGTCACACTAACTTGTTTAACTGCTTGTCCAACACTTAATTGAACTTGTGGTTGTGGATAAAAATATCCTGGACCATTGCTAACTTTTGAATCTCCACAATCAGGAGCCGGACTTCCTAATGTTGATAAAAGCAGTTGTGTCACTGTCAGAAGTATTGTGAACTTCTGAAAATATACAAACAAACAAAACTTATTTATTATATTGTTTGATGACTTTTATTTTATTTTAACACTATTTTAATTATAATTATAATCCAATAAAAATTGTTCATGTATCCATATTTTATGTGGTTTTTAAATCCTTTTTTGTAATCCTGAATTCAAAACAATTTTTTATTTCACTTCTCTATTTATTACAACAGTTCTTATTTTTTTATATTTTTCACTATTTAATTTTTTTCACTTTTGTTTATCACTTTTTTCTTCACTTCATATAATTTAATCAATAATTAATTCTACCCCAATTAAACGATCTTAAACTCACCTTCATTTTAATATTTATACTTTTAACGTATTTTTTTATTTTATTTATATAAATTGAATTAAATTAATTTTTTTTTGTTTCAATTATAAATTAAAAAAAAATAATTAATTAATTTAAATAAATTTCCTTTTAAAGTAAAATAAAATAAAATTAATTTTTTCTAGATCACTTAAAATAATTCGAAATCGACTCTACATAACATGTAGAGTACCACGAGACTGATGGACGGCCTAACCCTAAAGTTTCTTATATACTGGTCACATATAAAAAAAGTATTTGCCCCATTTCATTCAATTTGGCATTAGCCCCACCAGCAAAAATAATTATTTTTACTTCTATAATAATTTCATTTTCATTCAAAGTAATTCGCGCAAAAATGAAGGATAAGAAAAAAAATTGTTATTGAAAATATTAAACTCAATACATTACATACTCGATCGTTACGACGGGTGTTTTTTTAAAGAATTATATAAAAAGTCATAAGTACCAACAACAACAAAAAAACAGCAAATCTCCTACTTTTACGATCTCTTTAACAAAGTATTAAATGTAACGATCGCGTAAATTTTGTTTTCTTCTTATTGATCATGATGTCTTGTTTTTTCTGTATGAACATTTCAGCTCTCAAAAAAACAGCAAATTAATTTCTCTTAATTTAAAAAAAAAGTTTTTAGCGGATCAATTGATCTAATTTTGTTGAATGTAAATGAAATTTTTGATTTATTAATTTCAATTACACGATCTTGTCTCATCGATCACCTTATGGATCGATTATGTCAATTATATCATTGTCATTGTTACTACCTAGCATCCCTTTGTTTTTGTTGATAAACCATTTTTTTTGTCTTTTATTTCACTTTCGATCGTATTAGAAGTCGGTGATTTTGTTAGTGTATTGTTGCGTAAAAAATTAAGTCAAACGATGCTATAGAATGTACTCATTTGCTTTTTTTGTTTTTTAGGAATTAATAAACGATTTATATGATGTTCTTTGGCAAGTAAATAAATCAATCTTTTTCGATCAAGCAAAAGAAGGCGACATAAATAAATCAATCTTTTTTTGCCAAAGAACGCAAACCGGCCGTTTTAAGGAAATTTATTTTCATCTAAGATCGATTTTTGTTGGCCAAAGAACGGGACATTAGGTTGACTGAATGAATGCCTCTCCATATAAGGTGTTCCCTAAAACTCTCTTTTCGTGTTGTGAAATAATTTCTATTTGTTGTACCTAAGCTGTAGATATGGGTCTACTATTTACTCTCTATTCCATAGATAATCAAGATTTTTCGTTTGGAAAAACAAAAAATTCGTAGTTTTTGCGATAATATTATTCAAGCTTACACCATCTTGTAAATAAACGTTATTCATATCGATTGTTAATTACAATAGAGAGATACCTTGGTATTTGGAGATTTACTAGATGAATATTTCTTCTTAAATATTTATATGATTCAGATTATATTTTTACTTTTCAAAAACTGAAACGATTGTTTAACATAATTTTCTTTATATATATATATATATATATATATATATATATATATATATATATATATATATATATATATATATATATATATATATATATATATATATATATATATATATATATATATATATATATATATATATATATATATATATATATATATATATATTAAGCTTGCCAGATCGCCCGGCTAAAGCCGGACTCGCCCGGCTTTTTTTGGTAAAACTTGGCTGAAAAATCGCCCGGTTCGGACGCCCGGATTTCTAAACAAAATCCGGAAATCGCCCGGATTTTTCCAACATTTGTTCATTGAAAAAAAAAAATATATATATAATATTAATTCGTTTTATAGTCAAAATTTTAATAATCTGTATCTTTCTTATTCAAATATGTTTCACATGTTAAATCGTGTTATTTTCAATGTTTCATATGGAAATATATAAACAATTGACATCATTTCAACGTTTTATAATTTATATATTGTGCTCTCGTTCGTTCAATCGTTTGCTGCAAATCGTGGAGTTTGGTTTAGTTATCCCAGCGGCGGCCAATACGACAACTGAGCGCGTATTTTCTCACATCAATGACATTTGGACAAAAGAAAAAGGTAAATTGACACTGGAAAACGTTCGGGCACAATTGATGGTAAAATTCAACTGGAAGGAGTCATGTCCAGAGTTTTATACAAAAATAAAAGAAGATGCTGGTTTTCTCCAAATAGTTGCTGGAAGTGAAAAATACAAAATGAGAGCTGATAGTTTGTTTGGTACTCAAGAGAGTGGACAGTCATCGACTTCGATGGAGATTAATTGAATACAATGTTGACAATTTAAGCATAGAACTCTTTCTGTAATAAACAGAATTAAAAATATTATTAAGAAAATATATTTCAACATTTCAAAGCAATACGCATGGAGGGATTAGTACGCATGGAGGGATCAGTTTTTATTAATTTGTTAATTTTTTTCTATTTTTTGATCCACGGGTGTGACAACCCCGCGCACTCCAGTCCCTGTTACTGGAACATGAGTTAACGTGAGATATCACATACCACTGGCAATAGCAGTGAGATATCACTAGCCAAGGTGATATCTTAGGGGTGCTGGTGGATGAACTGTATTCAGTCAACGGTAGCACTCTCAATCTTAGCTAATGAATATTCCTTGATGCTGGAACGCTGTAGCTTGCTCGAAGAAACGAGCTTTCATATAACTATA
>OY856186.1:228776947-228843790 GCA_963693315.1 Diogma glabrata
TACATTGGAAAGCATCAATTTTGAAGAAATAATTAAATGTGTGAGTATTTGAAAGCAAATATATATTTGAATATAGGAGTAAGAACGATATTTTATTATTTTCACTCGTGAATTTGGCATTGTTATATTTCTTTAAGTTACTCGTTTTGAAAGAGCGGAGCAAAGGAGTGATATAAGAAGCTAATATTGGATTAATATTGGTTGCCAAAATTTTTTTGGCAGCTCATTTAAGTGATCAAATTTGTGAATGATGAAACAAAAAGAATATATAACTATAAATATATGGAAAATATTTAGTGAATTAATTGTTGAGTTTACATTATTTCAAATTCATCATTGATCAAATTTGTTAATGATAAAAAAATGTATAACAAGATATATGACAAAATAATTTGTACATTAATTAATAGTTTTATAAGTAAATTTTGTTTGAGGAAATTATGAAAATTCTTTGAATATTTAGTAAATAAGGGTTTAATTCCAATTATTGTCTAGTTATTGATGTGTAAAATTTCTACCGAAATCGTGAAAAATTTCTACCGAAATCGTGAATAAGTTGTATGTACTCTTATAGTAGCTAGGTTGATATGTACTATTACAAGAACACTGGGTGAAAGTATCTATTCCCATTGGATAAATTGTGCCACATTTCATTGATCAACAAAAAGTTATCCGTAGCTGACACGGGATGAAAATTTGGTGGGAAATTTGTTTTGTCGTTGTGAAATTTCGTTATTTTTGAATAAAATTTTGGTAATAATGTTATAACCTAGAAAAATCAAACTCAATGGTACTATCTATCGATCGGAAGGGAGAAAGTTACAACAGCTACACGGTGGTTGTGGTTACGTGGTTGATAAGTTTTATGGAGAGTAGCAAGTGAGTAGGGAACATGGTTTAGGGTTGGTAATGTGGGTAAGGATGGAGTTTCTCTCTTTTAGGCTTAATCTGAAGGGAGAAAGTTATCTAAAATAACTTTCTCCCTTCCGACCGATAGATAATACCATTGAGTTTGATTTTTCTAGGTTATAACATTATTACCAAAATTTTATTCAAAAATAACGAGATTTCACAACGACAAAAAAGATTTTCCACCAAATTTTCATCCCGTGTCAGCTATGGATAACTTTTTGTTGATCAATGAAATGTAGCACAATTTATCCAATGGGAATAGATACTTTCACCCAGTGTTCTTGTAATAGTACATATCAACCTAGCTACTATAAGAGTACATACAACTTATTCACGATTTCGGTAGAAATTTTACACATCAATAACTAGACAATAATTGGAATTAAACCCTTATTTACTGAATATTCAAAGAATTTTCGTAATTTCCTAAAAAAAAAATTTACTTATAAAACTATTAATTAATGTTCAAATTATTTTGTCATATATCTTTAGTTATAAATTTTTTTATCAATAACAAATTTGATCAATAATGAATTTGATATAATATAAACACAACAATTAATTCACTAAATATTTTCCATATATTTATAGTTATATATTCTTTTATACGGCAAGCGGCAAGGACTGCCTTGTTACCGGACAACCTACGACCAAACATAAACGTCTGAGTAAATTCGAATAAGCGGGTCCGGATTCAAAACTAGGTAGGCAATTCACTAACTTTAACTAGTGCAATCTGCGCTCTAATACTTTAGGAAGTTAATTGGTGTTAGTCATTGCTTACTTTGTGTGGATTCTGCGTCAAAAATAAAATTTTGAAAATAAAATAGATTTATTAGGTAAGATTTGATATACGTAACGAATGAGATTTAATACGTAAGGAATAAAGGAAATGGTAAAGCATGAAATTTAAACTGCCCTCAAAAGATTAACTTCACCACATTATCTTGAAGACACAAGTTTATAAAAATATGTTCTATGTTGAATCACCAAAATTCAAAAAAAAATTGAAACAGTTTCGATCCTTAATCACTATTATTATAGTCTTTCAGCCGAGAAGCGATAACTAAATCATAGATGGAACGATTTTAACTATATATTTCTAAAACGGATAATACTCTAGTGAATTTTAATCAAAGGAAATTTTATCAATTGAAATAGGGCTTAGATCAGGTTAAATAGGGCAGGCTCTAATAGGGAGATCATATATAATTTCTGATAAGGGCATGATACAATAAATAGGGCAAATCCTAGTAATTGGTATTTCGTATCAGGCCCTGATTAGATTGCTCAACTAGAGGTAAAATACGAAAAACGAAATTAATGCCGGATATGTTTAACCCTAAAAGAGTATTTTAAATCAGGTCCGGAGCAGGTCGACATCAGTTGAAATAGGCGTATATTGGTCGTCAAATAAACGAATTCCAACTGTGATACAGAGACAGATATTGGAGAAAAGATTAGAGCCACTTTTTATAGCCAGTTATAAGGTTTGCATTAATAATAAATTTTAACATTCAGAGGAAATCTTAGTTGTAATGGACACTGAGCCGGTTAGTATGAATACCAACAGGAAGCAATCTGAGGCTTGCTAGTCAGGTTATATTCGAATAAACAACAACCATGGTGAAACGAGAATGAACGTCCCCCAATCCTGCAAAAATTAAACGGTATGCGCGCGTTTGAGATAGAGCAGACGTATACAGACAAATTGAGTAGAAGAGACTCTGACGACCGCAAAATACCGAGAAAGCCGAGATTATCACATCCACACCAATGCTAGTACAACGTTTACATAAAACAAACTTAGCAAATATATGAGTCACTCACCCCCTGATTGTAGCGGATCCAACTCATTTCAACCTTCTTATCAACTAGCCTATCATCAAGCGTATCTTAAATAAGTAAAATTAAATGTGTGGGTTGCGCCAATGGTAATGGCGATTGTTGAACAATAATCATAAACCACTCTTAATTCAGTGTGATTGTTGCACCGAGAGAAAAGACGATAGTTGAACAATAATCGTAAAAACTAAATTCAAATGATTGTAATTTGTTGCGCCGAATATAAAGGCGATAGTTGAACAATAATCATAAAAATAGCATTAATTCAGTGAAGTCATGAATAAAAAACAAGCATTCAAGATTTCATCTTTGTCCTATAACCGAAGATTAAATAGGAACAAGATGTAAAACTGTAACTAGCTAATTATTCCCAAGACTAATGGGACACACTGATGATACTAGGAAATTTTACTAGTTCAAATCTACTCACAAACACATTATAATTTTTTTCTAAAATTTTTTTTAATAGTGCTATTAATTAACTAACTAACAATTGCACTAAAACATTTAAATTTTTTTCTAAGTAAAGATTTCATTAATAGATTTTACTAATAAATTTAAACTAAAAAATTTTGCTACTTGACAAAAAATGGAATATCACAACACTTGTTATAAATTTCTAAACAAAAAAACGCACAACTGCAGTGTTTGAGTATATTCACAACATTTCTCGTATATCAATAAATGTCGCACTAAATATGTTGTCAATGGCATGAGCCAGCAGCATTTCTAAAACGAGACAGAATAATAAACACATTGAAAAAATAAATATGGACAAATTTCGATCAGGTAGATTATGCATGTCGACTCATAAATTAAGACCGACAAATTAATTCATGGATTGATTAATTAATTCACACAAAAAATTGATTTACGAATACGAAAATTTAGTAAGACAGAGAAATTTTATTTTCTCACTCGGGAGACAGCTTTGTAACATTGTTAGAATTCTCTAGGACACCGATGACTTGGACAAAAGCAAAGCCAATTTCTGCAACATCGTAATGTAGATAGATGTCAACATTTTTTACGGATTGGTACCGTAATGGTTATTTTAAAATACTCCTGTGACATTTTTGAAATTTATAACAATAATTATTTTATGTACATGCAGATGCACCGTTTTCCGTAAGTAATTTATTGTCTTAATAGTACTTTATTGCTGAGTTGTTTAACGAATTAGTTTATTATCAAGCAATAGTTTAAATTGTGCAAATCATTTCGAAGACTAAAGCAAAATTGCATTTAGTTGTTGATATAATTTTTAATCAGAGAATGCGATTTGATTTTAAATTTATAGTTTTTACTTTGTTCACATACAAACAAAACAATTTCATTATTTTATTATTTCATTATTTCATTATTCCGCGCTATTCCGAAAATCTTGGCGCAACATGAGTTTTCATTATTCGTGATTTTAAGAATGCGTATAATAATTAGTTTCAATAACGTCAAATTGAAAAAAAACTAGTTGTTTGTCCTTCGCTACAGTTCAATTTTGGTTAGAGTTTTTTGACCGGCATCATTGTCGTTTGAAAGAAAATTTGTCTTAATCTTTATTTGTCCAACCACCAAGTCAAGTTTTTCACGATTTGATAAAGTGGGCATCACATATCAATAAAGGTCCCTTTATCAACGTGTTTCATCATATCATATGTAAAATCACGTTTGGCAACGCAAACATAAATCTACTAATATTACAACCCTTATATATTCATTTTCTGATTTTACATATTCATTTGTATAACGTTAAAATGTGATCAATTGATCATTTATCTTTACCATAAAAAAAGAATAAGAAAAGAGAATTTACTTGTACACGATATAGAAGTTGAAAGTGAAAGGAGAGTAAGATTTTGTAAAGATTGGCACGCGTGCTAAAATGAGACAACTCGATCTCAAGAATTTTATTTTTGTTGTTGTTATAACTATAACATTAAATGATAGTTGTTTTATAGTTGAATTATTTATTGGATTAACGGTTACATTTAATTCACAGATGGTCATACATAAGATTTTTGTTTTTTATAATTTTATTTGGCTTAAATTTTAAATATATTTTTGCGGGTGGATATTGTTATTTAATGTTTGTAATGAAAGCGGATTTTGTTGTTGTTATTGATTTTATTGAATTTAGTTAAAACAAAACACCTTCAGTTATTGAACAAATGTAGTTCTGTATAGATGCCTTTGGTTTTCTTTACGATGATTAATTTATTTATTAAACTTTTCAATATTTATTTGTGTCCCCAAGACAATTGGACAATTATGCCAAGTGACAACAGTTCAAGGTTTAACATTTTTTTAAAAAAATTTTCTTGTAAAATTTGGTTTAATTTTTTTTCACCAACTACTTTCATGATCAGATGAAATAAATCAAACGCATAGTAAGAAAATGTTGTTTATTATTCGGTAATATGATAGTTAAACCTATTGAGATTTTTATCGTATGTTACTTGAATTTTTTTTATAAAATTTGAAGATTAACGTTTATGTCATAAATCATTTATGGTTATTAACGTTATAATTCTCTCGATGAGTTCAGTAACTAGATTTTGGACTATATTTAAATTTAATTGTTTTGCTAAAAGAACAAAATCGATTAATGTATTTTATGTTGGTGAAAGTGCATGCGATTATTTTGTTATTTGTTACAATGCAATCTATTGATGGCCTTTGGGGAAACGCAATGGGATATAATTAACACGATTTATATTATTCGTATTATGTAAATGATCGAAATAAAAATTTAAACATTACTTTAAATAAATAAAAACTTAATCTGGGGCGATTGGGTGTTTGGGCGTAAGGAAGCAAGAAACGATAATGGTTTTATTATTTGCTTAACTTTTTTATGTTTGATTTCTTGTTAATATTTGCAAAAGTAAATTATATTAATATTGATGTGTAAAGTTTTCTTAGTTTGCTGGTAATTTGAACAAGATTTTTTTTAAAAATAAAGTGTGCTGTGTAGTATAAATAATTTAACACATAAACATCGTTTAAGACCAATTTCCAACAACAACATGCGTTCTTAGGCCATTAATGGATCAAATTGTTTTTCTATATATTTTTTTTCAATGAATGGAAAACTAAACAATAAATCCAATCACACAACAGCATCTGATGTAGGCCAATATTTCATGATAGGATAAAGGAAATAAAGTAAAATAAAAGAATATAAAAGGCACCTTTTTTAGAAAAGAATGTGTGACGCACTGTCTTCCTCAATGATTAAAGCCTCGACCTAGAGTTAAATGAAGGCTCACTTCTTCGAGCAAGCAATAGCGTGTAATCATCAAGACATATGCAATAACTAATATTGAGGGTGCTTCCGTTGACTGAATAGAATCCATCCGCCAGCACCTCAAAGATAATGCCTTAATTAGTGATCTCTGACTGGGCTTACCACTGATGTGTGATATCTCACGTCTGTCAATAGCAAGGACTGGAGTACGTAGGGTTGTCACAACCATTGATCACAAAAGTATATTAACAAAACATTGCATATAAAAGTGATTTAGGAAAGTTAACCCTTTAGAGTTTCATGGCAATAAATCATTCTAAGTTTTGATATTGCTTGCATTTTCCGCTTAAAATTTCCCTAAATTCAAGTCTGGTGTTCAACTTAACAATAAATTTAATATTGTTTCGGCTGATTTTTAGCATGTCGTGATAATTAAAGTGGAACTGTAGTCTATTGCATTAGTAGTTCGTATAAAGCTGCATAAATGTTGACATATTTATTCATTATTAATTCAGGCGGAACTTACTCAGTAAAGTTCAAACAACTAAGATGCAATTTTTTATTTATTACACTATTCTTGTCATCATAGCGTTAAATGTAATTATGTGCCGTTAGTTTGTGATATTAAATTAAGTATATTTAATATTTTAACATTTCAGATTCATACAACTGTTGCACTAGCAGAAACATTTTGTGAAGAAGAAGGCCGTGTTGCACATAAATCGATTAAACTGACAAGTATTTGTATAAAAAATCAAATTTTTGATTGGTTTTTTCAAACAATACATTTTAAACGTACGCGAGAGGTTACACTTACGCCAACTGATTCAAAACCAGATCATTTAGATTATATAGCAAATCTTGAAAAATCAATAAAAGCAATTCAGGCTAAAATAGAAGCAACTAACTGCGAGTTATTTGATGAAGATAATCAATCTATCGCAGCAATGATTGATTTAGTAGATTGTGTTATGAAAGTACCAATTGCTTCTGAAGTAATGACCAGATGAAATATTGAGAAGATTGAATAAATAATTATTTTTAGCAAAATCAATTTACGATAAAATTTTGACTTATTTTTGAATAGTTAAATATCACTAGTATCTTTTCCCATAGCTAGTAGTTTTTATATCGATTGACTACCATGAATAGATGCTACACCTAGCTAGACACTAGTTGAGTCACAACTAGCATAGAATGTAGCACATTGGTTTTCCAATTAATTGAAAATCGGTTAATGTAGCTTTAAATTGTAAAAGTAATCTATATGCGATTACAATTATAATCACGTTTTCAAGTAAAAAAAGTCGGACAAGTGCGAATAAAATTCGTTCGCCAAGGGTGCCGTGAATGTAAAAGAACACATTATCAAAATCATTGACATAAAGTTGTGTTTTTAAGTCTTTATATTGCTAGACCATAGATCGAAACATAAAAAATAAAGGTTTCATCGTAAATATCAATAGTAAATGTTAATCTCATCTATATTGATCGAAATGATATAAAAAATATTACTTTAGGTTAAATCTTATCCATAGCTGTTTATATTAACTAAGGAATGACTCAAAAACTAGATTTAGGGGGTGGGAGGGGTTAATACTAAAAATAGCACTTCTTAAACAATAATTAAAAAACTGTACATCGGAAAACTCTTAAAAATTGCTATGTTTCCTAATTTTTATTTTCTTTTCAAATGACACTCCATTCATGTGGGTCAAAAAACCTTTTTTTCACCCTTCCCCACTTCCATCCCCTAAGCACACAGAAATAAAATAATTTGAGACTTCGCTATATTTTTCGTTAAAAGCATATCAGATTTCCTTACTCTATAAATTTTTTCAAATTTTTTGTGAATCAACGAAGAAACGTAAGGGAAGGGGACCAATTTTTTGTCACTTTTTTGACAATAATTCAAAAACTGTGCATCGAAAAATTCTAAAAAAATGCAATGTTTCTTAATTTTGGTGCTCTTTCAAATGACACCCCAGTTGACCTGGTTTTAAATGGTGTTTTTACACCTTCTCATTCCCACCCCTTTAATAAATATAATTATTAGTATTTGACACTTTAATATATTTTGCAATAAAAACTTACTAATTTTTCTATCATTCAAAATACATTTTAAGATTTTCGATTAATTAAGTTCGGAGCTAATCAAGGCCAAAAACATACCGAAAACGCCATTATTTAAAATTACATAAAAAATGGTGAGGTGTAAAATTCCAAAATATATTTTTTAAAAATACTGAAGTGAATCCTTTTCATATGGTATTCTACTTGACTCGATATAAAAATGTATTTTCTCAAAGACCTTAAATTGCTATAAGGAAAATCAAGGGTTCAAAACATTATGTGTTATGTATAACAATATGTGCCATGCTAATGGCATCTGTGTTTACGTGAGATATCACATACCAACGTCAATAGCCATTAGGGATATCAATAGTCTAAGTGATATTTTAGGGGTGCTGGCGAATCAACTTTATTAAGGCAACGGTAACACTCTCAGTTTTATTTATGGAATTTTTGAGATTTTATTTATTCCATCTTAGCATATTCCATTGACTTTTGGGTTGTAAGGTCGTATGTAGTCTGTGAGAACGAATTATGTTCATCAACTCTTGAAACATCTTCGATTCAAAATTTGCTCCGCGATCAGAAGTTATATTATAAATATTTAATATTTATTTTAGAAGTTATATTTATACACACAAAATCTGGAAATGGCCATGAAAACTTTAGCTTCTTCTAAGGGGATGGCTTCAGGCCATCGGGTGAAAGGATAAATGGTCGTCAGGATACAGCGATATCCATGAGAAGGTAGTAAATGACCTACCAAATGGATATGAACTGATCGTCTCAGGGACTCAGGTATGTAAGGTTTTTTATAATTCAACCACTGAGATAGGTTCTAACTTTCTTACAATATTTGGGTTTGGATTAAACTGATGAGTTCTGTACTGACTCTTGAGGTTCGTTGAGTTTATCAAGATCAAACAAATCGTCATTTCGTCAGATCGTGAAAGTGTATCGTCCACTACATTATCCGTACCATAGTTGTGCCAAATTTCTGTTGCGAATTGGTAATTGAAGTCAAGATGACTTGGCTGGCGAAGACTTCTCTCTGTCTTTGAGGCTATTGATGCTACCAGAGGTTTGTGGTTTAAAGGACCTTCTACAAAGTAACGAAAGTGTTTTATAGCTAGTAATAATAGGTCAAAGGTAGAATATTTTTGCTCTGCAGGGAAGAGCTTTTTTTGAGAAAAATCCCAAGGGTTGCCAACATCTTTTATTAAATAGTTCGAGTACTGCTCCCGTTGCAATACCTGAAGCATCCGTTTTGATGCAAAAGCTTGCATGTTGTAACGGATGAGCCAAGAGTTTACAGTTTACAAGCGTCAGTTTGACTTGGTTAACGGCCAGATAAAAGTTAATTTTTTTTAGCAGCTATTATTTCGGCTAAGTTGGGTATAAATCTATGGTAATACTTTGCCATTACCACTAATCGTGGAACTTGACGAGCTGATGTTGGATGGAGAAATCTGGATTGCTATGATTAGATCTGGGTAGGGGTTTACTCCTTTCTTTGTGATTTCGTAGCTTAAACAATCAAGAGAATGTACATCAAATACTCACTTTGAAAGTTTGATTTTCATATCGAAATCAGTGAATCTTTTGAAAAGTATGCGTAAATGTTTTTGGTGTTCATATGGGGAATTACTTGCCACCAAAATGTTTTCGATCTACGCAAAAACGAACTCCAGTCTTTTGACGTTTTCGTTCTTAAAACGCTGAAAAGTCTCAGCTGCGTTTCTCAGACCATAAGGAATTTGAAAAAGCCAACAGGTGCAGTATTCGTAGTTTTATGTTTGTCGTCCGCAGCAACTGGGATTTGGTGGTAAGCTCAGACAAGATCGATTTTAGAGAACATAGTGTATCCGTTAAGATGCATAGAAAAATCCTGTATGTGTGGTATGGGGTAGTGATCTGGAATGGTAACATCATTCAAACGTTGATAGTCTATGCACGGTCTCCAGTCAAAAATATAATTATGCAAAAAGAAAAATACAAACAAATTAAAAATAAAATATTTTCTTTTGAAATTATTTATTAAATATATATGTCAGACAAATTTAACAGTCAGCATATACTATTTACTTCCCAATTATTGGTTTATTCCACATAAAATAATCTGCAATAAAAAAATATAATTTATAAAAAATCTCCATCGTAAGTAAACCAATGAATTACATCTTAATTAATTTCAACTAAGAAATTAACGTCTTAATCCATTCACATAATGAAATGAAAAATCAATTAAAAAAAAATTGCCAAACTATTTATTTTTGAATTTATTTTTTCAACAAAATCAACCAAAACTAAAACTCATGTTATAATAAATTTCTATTTATGGCTTCAACTTGATGTTGTCCAGACCAAATAAAAAAACTCAATCAATAATAATGACTTGAAACACTAATTATGACTGGAAAATGTATTTACAAAACAAACAAACAACCAACAAATCTTATGATTAAGCAGTTAATGTAAGATTTACTATAAAAAACATTAAATAAAAATAAATAACTAAAACGGTTTTTAATATTAATAATAGTAATACAATAACGAAGCCTAAAATAGTTTGTAACAAGTTTTTTTCTAGTTGTCTTTAAGATTTTGTAAATTGTAATTATATTACTTAATCGAAGTAGAAATTAAATTTATATGATTATTTTTTTGTTGTTGGAATTTAATATTATTCGCGATGTGTATCCGCCACGCCCGCACAGTAATAATAATAAAATAAAATAATATATGTTTTAATTATAATGATTTTTTTATTTTTGCAAACTTTATGAAGTAATCGATTCCATTACATCTGTGACAATTGTTTTTATGAACTATATTTACCACATGAAAGGTGCGATGAGATTTTTAAAATCTTTCAAATAATTTTATAATGTAAACAATAACAAATAACTGGATGTGTGCTTGTGTTGTATCGGACTAATCCGAACAACACATAATATAAATATAAATAATACATACAGATATAGATATAGATAAGATATAAATATAGATATAGATATAGATATAGATATAGATATAGATATAGATATAGATATAGATATAGATATAGATATAGATATAGATATAGATATAGATATAGATATAGATATAGATATAGATATAGATATAGATATAGATATAGATATAGATATAGATATAGATATAGATATAGATATAGATATAGATATAGATATAGATATAGATATAGATATAGATATAGATATAGATATAGATATAGATATAGATATAGATATAGATATAGATATAGATATAGATATAGATATAGATATAGATATAGATATAGATATAGATATAGATATAGATATAGATATAGATATAGATATAGATATAGATATAGATATAGATATAGATATAGATATAGATATAGATATAGATATAGATATAGATATAGATATAGATATAGATATAGATATAGATATAGATATAGATATAGATATAGATATAGATATAGATATAGATATAGATATAGATATAGATATAGATATAGATATAGATATAGATATAGATATAGATATAGATATAGATATAGATATAGATATAGATATAGATATAGATATAGATATAGATATAGATATAGATATAGATATAGATATAGATATAGATATAGATATAGATATAGATATAGATATAGATATAGATATAGATATAGATATAGATATAGATATAGATATAGATATAGATATAGATATAGATATAGATATAGATATAGATATAGATATAGATATAGATATAGATATAGATATAGATATAGATATAGATATAGATATAGATATAGATATAGATATAGATATAGATATAGATATAGATATAGATATAGATATAGATATAGATATAGATATAGATATAGATATAGATATAGATATAGATATAGATATAGATATAGATATAGATATAGATATAGATATAGATATAGATATAGATATAGATATAGATATAGATATAGATATAGATATAGATATAGATATAGATATAGATATAGATATAGATATAGATATAGATATAGATATAGATATAGATATAGATATAGATATAGATATAGATATAGATATAGATATAGATATAGATATAGATATAGATATAGATATAGATATAGATATAGATATAGATATAGATATAGATATAGATATAGATTTAGATATAGATATAGATATAGATATAGATATAGATATAGATATAGATATAGATATAGATATAGATATAGATATAGATATAGATATAGATATAGATATAGATATAGATATAGATATAGATATAGATATAGATATAGATATAGATATAGATATAGATATAGATATAGATATAGATATAGATATAGATATAGATATAGATATAGATATAGATATAGATATAGATATAGATATAGATATAGATATAGATATAGATATAGATATAGATATAGATATAGATATAGATATAGATATAGATATATAGATATAGATATAGATATAGATATAGATATAGATATAGATATAGATATAGATATAGATATAGATAGATATAGATATAGATATAGATATAGATATAGATATAGATATAGATATAGATATAGATATAGATATAGATATAGATATAGATATAGATATAGATATAGATATAGATATAGATATAGACATAGATATAGATATAGATATAGATATAGATATAGATATAGATATAGATATAGATATAGATATAGATATAGATATAGATATAGATATAGATATAGATATAGATATAGATATAGATATAGATATAGATATAGATATAGATATAGATATAGATATAGATATAGATATAGATATAGATATAGATATAGATATAGATATAGATATAGATATAGATATAGATATAGATATAGATATAGATATAGATATAGATATAGATATAGATATAGATATAGATATAGATATAGATATAGATATAGATATAGATATAGATATAGATATAGATATAGATATAGATATAGATATAGATATAGATATAGATATAGATATAGATATAGATATAGATATAGATATAGATATAGATATAGATATAGATATAGATATAGATATAGATATAGATATAGATATAGATATAGATATAGATATAGATATAGATATAGATATAGATATAGATATAGATATAGATATAGATATAGATATAGATATAGATATAGATATAGATATAGATATAGATATAGATATAGATATAGATATAGATATAGATATAGATATAGATATAGATATAGATATAGATATAGATATAGATATAGATATAGATATAGATATAGATATAGATATAGATATAGATATAGATATAGATATAGATATAGATATAGATATAGATATAGATATAGATATAGATATAGATATAGATATAGATATAGATATAGATATAGATATAGATATAGATATAGATATAGATATAGATATAGATATAGATATAGATATAGATATAGATATAGATATAGATATAGATATAGATATAGATATAGATATAGATATAGATATAGATATAGATATAGATATAGATATAGATATAGATATAGATATAGATATAGATATAGATATAGATATAGATATAGATATAGATATAGATATAGATATAGATATAGATATAGATATAGATATAGATATAGATATAGATATAGATATAGATATAGATATAGATATAGATATAGATATAGATATAGATATAGATATAGATATAGATATAGATATAGATATAGATATAGATATAGATATAGATATAGATATAGATATAGATATAGATATAGATATAGATATAGATATAGATATAGATATAGATATAGATATAGATATAGATATAGATATAGATATAGATATAGATATAGATATAGATATAGATATAGATATAGATATAGATATAGATATAGATATAGATATAGATATAGATATAGATATAGATATAGATATAGATATAGATATAGATATAGATATAGATATAGATATAGATATAGATATAGATATAGATATAGATATAGATATAGATATAGATATAGATATAGATATAGATATAGATATAGATATAGATATAGATATAGATATAGATATAGATATAGATATAGATATAGATATAGATAATAGAGTGGTTGTCTCTACACGAAAGCTTACAAGTACTTGTATGTATACGACAGTTTTTAAGCTTTCCTTTCCCTTAAATAATTATTTATTGTTACCTTTGTCGCAATCCAAGCGATCGCATGTAGAAGCACAGTTTATTTTAGCTGGCATTACATTATTCCCTATTTATTCCTAATGTGCATGTAAATGGGTTACAGACTAAACTAATGTCATAACCGACTCATCTGAGCCAGCTGTTTTTCGCGTATAGATATAGATATAGATATAGATATAGATATAGATATAGATATAGATATAGATATAGATATAGATATAGATATAGATATAGATATAGATATAGATATAGATATAGATATAGATATAGATATAGATATAGATATAGATATAGATATAGATATAGATATAGATATAGATATAGATATAGATATAGATATAGATATAGATATAGATATAGATATAGATATAGATATAGATATAGATATAGATATAGATATAGATATAGATATAGATATAGATATAGATATAGATATAGATATAGATATAGATATAGATATAGATATAGATATAGATATAGATATAGATATAGATATAGATATAGATATAGATATAGATATAGATATAGATATAGATATAGATATAGATATAGATATAGATATAGATATAGATATAGATATAGATATAGATATAGATATAGATATAGATATAGATATAGATATAGATATAGATATAGATATAGATATAGATATAGATATAGATATAGATATAGATATAGATATAGATATAGATATAGATATAGATATAGATATAGATATAGATATAGATATAGATATAGATATAGATATAGATATAGATATAGATATAGATATAGATATAGATATAGATATAGATATAGATATAGATATAGATATAGATATAGATATAGATATAGATATAGATATAGATATAGATATAGATATAGATATAGATATAGATATAGATATAGATATAGATATAGATATAGATATAGATATAGATATAGATATAGATATAGATATAGATATAGATATAGATATAGATATAGATATAGATATAGATATAGATATAGATATAGATATAGATATAGATATAGATATAGATATAGATATAGATATAGATATAGATATAGATATAGATATAGATATAGATATAGATATAGATATAGATATAGATATAGATATAGATATAGATATAGATATAGATATAGATATAGATATAGATATAGATATAGATATAGATATAGATATAGATATAGATATAGATATAGATATAGATATAGATATAGATATAGATATAGATATAGATATAGATATAGATATAGATATAGATATAGATATAGATATAGATATAGATATAGATATAGATATAGATATAGATATAGATATAGATATAGATATAGATATAGATATAGATATAGATATAGATATAGATATAGATATAGATATAGATATAGATATAGATATAGATATAGATATAGATATAGATATAGATATAGATATAGATATAGATATAGATATAGATATAGATATAGATATAGATATAGATATAGATATAGATATAGATATAGATATAGATATAGATATAGATATAGATATAGATATAGATATAGATATAGATATAGATATAGATATAGATATAGATAATAGAGTGGTTGTCTCTACACGAAAGCTTACAAGTACTTGTATGTATACGACAGTTTTTAAGCTTTCCTTTCCCTTAAATAATTATTTATTGTTAACTTTGTCGCAATCCAAGCGATCGCATGTAGAAGCACAGTTTATTTTAGCTGGCATTACATTATTCCCTATTTATTCCTAATGTGCATGTAAATGGGTTACAGACTAAACTAATGTCATAACCGACTCATCTGAGCCAGCTGTTTTTCGCGTACAACATTATTCAATTAAACAAAATTCATTGAAAATTAACACCCTGTTGATGAAATACGTGATCTACGCAGGTGAAAAAGTCGAAATTTGAGCTTGACCATTTTTGATTTTCCTGAAACTTGACATGTAAGTAGTATGGACAAAATAAAACATACGACTTATTTAAATTTTTTTAAAGTGCTTAGTTTAAGCATAGGGGGCACCCCAACATGCATGAAAAATGAAAATTCTGCCAATTCGATGTAACTTTGAAATTAAATTGCCCAAGAACGACTTTACTGATTGCATCAAACTTTTTTTGTTTGATAGATGATTAGTTAGTCCCTTAAAAAAAATTAATTAATTGTTTTTATAATTGAATTTCAAATAAAAATATTAAAAAAACTTTTTTAAATATGGCGCTAGGGTCGAAGATCAATTGGAATTTAATTAATGTTTTTTCTGAAAATAGTTCTATCCTTACTCTAAAATATATCAAATTAGCTCCCCTAACAAATTAAACAACAAACTTGTTTTGATTTTCGCTATCTTTGATGTATTTATTTCAATATGGTGATACAAATTTTTGCATGAAAACTGGAAATCAAACGAAATATTTTACAGTCGTGGATAAAATAGCATCTTGCGTTCGCTTAGGATGATGACAATTCTTCACTCGGATGATTTTCTCCACTCGCTACGCTCGTTTCGGGAAACTTCATCCTCGTGAAGAATTGCCTTCATTCTACGCTCATATAAGAATCTACTATTATTATGTATTTTATATTTATATTTCTCAGAAAATAACTAATAATCTAATAACTAATATCTCAGAAAATAACTACAATTATTATAAGAAAAGCAATATTCAAAAGAAAAGTTTCTCGAACTTCAGTGGTTAAAATTTTTTGATGATATAAATTGTTCGAAAAAATAATGAACAATTAGAATTTTAATCGGACTAAAAATCTTTAAAATTAAATATCTCAAGAACACGAATTAACGCCTCTTTGTAAATTTGATATATTTTAAAGTAAGGTTAGAGCTATATTTAAAAAAAAAGTTAAAATTTAATTGATTTTAAAATTTTTGTTAATGAAAGTTGTTTGAAAAAATGAAGAAAAATTTGAATTTCAGTCGTACTAAAAATCTTTAAAATTAAATATCTCAAGAACAAAAATTAACGCCTCTGAGTTAATTTGATATATTTTAGAGTAAAGGTAGAACTATTTTCAGAAAAAAAATTAATTAAATTCCGATTGATCTTCGAGCCTAGTGCCATCTTTAAAAAAGTTTTTTTAATATTTTTATTTAAAAATTAATCATAAAAACAATTAAATAATTTTTTTTAAAGGACTAACTAATCATCTATCAAACAAAAAAAGTTTGATGAAATCGGTAAAGCCGTTCTTGAGCAATTTAATTTCAAAGTTACATCGGATTGGCAGAATTTTCATTTTTCATGCATGTTGGGGTGCCCCCTTTGCTCAAACCATGCACTTTAAAAAAATTTTAAAATAAGTCGTATGTTTTATTTTGTCCATACTACTTATATGCCAAGTTTCAGGAAAATCACAAATGGTCAAGTTTTCACAACTCTGTCTAGAACACGTTTTTCATCTATTAATATTACAAAGTAATTACAAGGTAACATGAAATTAGAACATGCCCAACTGTCATATTTAATTAATTCATTTAACGCAACATGATAGTTATAGCTTAAGTCCTTTTAATTATTTGTAAATTTCCATTATCAGTTCACATATTGTCTTACATACGCATAGTTTTTTATAAGCAAAAAATATTTTTTTTTAATAAAATTAATAATATATGTATTAATAATAATAAATTATATGTAAATTGATATCTTATTTCTATATCTCAGTCATTTTCTTTCGTTTATCCGTTAATAATTTTTTATTATGTATTTTATATTTATATTTCTCAGAAAATAACTAATTAAATAATTATTTTATTATTACAAATCAATAACAAGATTTAAAAAAAAAGAAAAATATTTACATTAACTGTTAATTTGTTTTTAAATTCTTACAATTATTATAAGAAAAGCAATATTTAAAAGAAGTTTCAATATTTTGAGTGTTGGCATATAGTTCACGAATTGATAGTCAAAGAAATTTGTATTGTAAATCTAGTTTTTTGATTTTTTTTGATTTTTGCTATGCTAGATGAGGCTAAGTTACAGTTGTTGTCACCGTGATGTGATTTGTGGTCGGTGCAGAACGAGCACATATTTTATGGATGATAGTCTAATTCTCCTTCTTTTCGTGAAACCTTCTGCAGAAGTGATAGATAATCTTTTATAAATTCAAAAACCTTATGCTAATGTGCTAAGATTCTGTTCAACACAATCAGTATTTTCTTAAATCAATTGCGTCAAAGTTTTTAAGTTCCTCGCAGTTAGCGTGTTTATAATCTCAAACGAAACAAGAAGTGGTACAACATAAAAAAATCAAAGTGGCTCTGTTACGAACGATGATAGCAGTGGTTGAACAGTCAGAAAAATCAAAAAAGAAACAAAGGAAGTTAAATTATTATGAAAACATAATAAAGTAAGAAACGATCAAACGTAGACTCTTTTTGTTGCAAGACTGTAGCGAGCATTTGAGTAGAATTCAGGATTACCATAAGCAATCCTAACGCCTTGCGGATACACGCGCCTTGAGTTTATTCCGAATAGCTCCAGTACATGGATTCGGTAATCATATACTCGGCCCTTTACAAATGCTGAAGGCACGCAGTTTTTGAATGAACGGCTACAAAGGTATGACGTAAAGTAGACTCTGACGCCCCAAAAATGATTGGAGGACAAATTCTACGTCCACTCTTACATCATCTATGACTACTGAATGTCAATAAATGGTAATTAAGTAATTTTTTGATTTCTCCCCGATTCAACCTATCATACTAAATAAATTTAATTACTCATATGACTAAATTATTATTACTAAATATTGTGGCGAATTATATAGGTTTATAATTCGTCTTCCGACATGGTTTTTGTATTTTTGTTAGGAGATAATTAATTTCTTAACCTCACTATTTGTGAATTCCGAAAGTTTGTAGGGATATTTTACCCCATACAATCCCAAGTCACTTGTGTAGTTATTATTGACTGTTTTCAATCAATTTGAAATCAATTTTACGACAACTGTCAACTTAACTTGTGAATCATATGAATTTTTCAATTCGAAATCAGTTTTTGGATTTATATGAATAAACCTTACAGTTATTTTTTAACAAAAACAACTTTTATCTCTAAACGTGTTTCGGGTGGGATTCGAACTCACAACCTCATCAGTACCAATGAGTTCGAATCTTTTGGTAGACACGCTATCAAATGCCCCAACGGCGTCGATGGTTAGAAACCTTTTAATTACGATTTTATATATATCTCTGTTTTTCTTAATGAAAAATGTTTTTGTCATACTGCACGGGTAACAAAGTTAGTTTATTATATAGGTTTATAATTCGTTTTCCGACATGGTTTTTGTATTTTTGTTAGAAGATAATTAAAAATTTGTAAAATATCCCTACAAACTTTCGAAATTCACAAATGGTGAGGTTAAGAAATAAATTATCGTGGCGAATGTTGCACCAGTTGTAGACGAAATTTATAAGTGATTATAATGGAATTACCTTCTTTGCTATTATGATTGTCTCCAAAATAAATAGGCGATTGTAGAAAAATATCATCAAAAATTGTTGCACTGAAATAGATAAGCGATTGTAGAAACATAACATCAAAATTATCGTTGCAGAATAACAAAAAAATTATCGTTGCATCAAACTAAATAACTAAGATGATTGTTAAAAATGTCATAAAAAAGTCGTTGCAGCCAAATAGGGGATTATTAAATAATACGATACAAAAATTATTGTTGCACCAAAACAAATGGGTGATGAATGAAAATTATCATAAACAATATTTGTTGCACCAAAATAATATGTGATTGTTGACTAAAGTGATAAAAACAAAACAATGGTTGTTGCGCCAAAAAATGGATGATTAATGACAAATATCATAAAAATAATATAGGTGATTGTTAAATAATTATACAATATTAAGAAAATTGTTGCATCAATTGCGGACGATGTCGTAAATGGATTCAATTAATAATTAGGTTTTTAAATTACTATCTTCAAACGACGACGACGATGATATTTTTTGCTTTTTTCTTTTGATTAGATTAAGTAGATTTTACTATATGTTAATATGAATCAAAAGTTAAAACACCAGCAATTGATTATGAATCAACAAATTAATCTTTATTTGTTCACCAAATGTTATGGTACAATAATATTTTTTTCTCAATTTAAAAGAAACCTTTTTTCATTTAATAAAACAAAATTTAATCAACAAATTTAATCATTTAATCAACATTTTTGATTAAACTATTAATTGTATCAGAAAATCCTTTACACACGAATGTCTTCAACTACCAATGTCATCGACTGCCACGAATTATTATTTTACACATGGTTATATTCGGACATTAAAATGAATGCGAAAAGAGAGAGAAAATGACAAAAACTATTATTGCAATTTGAAATAGAACGAACAAATTAATTCATTTCGGCACAGACGCTGGTACATATTTCCGATGCAACCGCTTTGCAACAAGACGTACGTTTGTGTGATTCATTTCGTATTTTAACACTTTTTATCAATGAAATATGCATCGCTACATTAGATCCAAAATTTCAAAAAATTAAGTTGTATTTGATATTGTAGGTAGGGTCCTTCGAGCCAGATGTTAATTTTTCACTATTTTAGATAAATTTATATTGAATTTTCAGCAATAATACTGCAAGTTTTAGTCACATTTAAGTTACATTTAATAAAAATTTGTCAAGTACACAGAGGTAGGTTTAATTTGATTATGTAAGTAAATAATAATTAGAAGGTTTTTGTGAGCAATTAAAAAAACAACGCAAAATTAAATCTTAGGTTTGTAATCAGTTAATTGATATGGAAAATTTGTGAAAATCATTATTACTAAATTGATTATTATCAACATCAGGGGATTACGATCTGGGATTGCAATAAACCTTTTTTCTTTGCTTTTTGTATGTTGAGTGGGCAAACTGCCTAGAAATGAACAAAACATTAAAACGAAATTAATTTAAATGATTACATAAAAAATAACCCGCACCAAACTTCTTCTTAGATACCCCAGCAAATATTTCTTTTATCATATCGTGATGATCTTAATTTAAAGAGTCGGTTGGACAAATCTTTACTATCGCATTGTAATTAAACACATATAAAACACAAAAAAACAAGTAAATTTTATTGCCGGCATAGATGTGGAATCATGTTTTTGGTGATTTGTAATTTTTGACACAATATTAGGCAATATTAGGTAGACATCAGTAGTCAAGGTGATATATTAGGGATGCTAGCATATGAACTGTATTCAGTCAATGGTAGCAGTTCCATCCTTAATTATAGAATATTCCTTGATGATGTCACGCTATTGCTTGCTCGAAGAAACCCCACCCGCGTGTCAGAAAGTTTCTAACGAGAATTCAAGGTAACATTGATTTGACAATGATTATATGTTAGAAATTTTCTTCGATTTCCGGAAAAGTAATGTTTAAAAGATGAAAAGAGTATCTGTGTTTATTTTACAGATTTAGTTGAGGAAAAAATAAATGTGTCAATTTGGAGGGGTTGTTACATATGTCGGTTAGTTGTGAATGAGAAAAAAATACCTGTGTTTTAACAGATATTTATCTACCCGCAACAAAGGTAAAGCAATAACAACCACATATGGTAAAACGGATAGCATTCACATTTTATTTAGTTTAATAAAAATCTATGTGAAGATCAGAGTCAGAGGTTAAGTGTGATGGTTGCTCAAAATTGTATTCTCTTCACAACAGAACCAATCGATTACAACTTAAAATTTTCACGATTTTTTATCTCTTTTTTTGAAAACTGAAATTCAATCAAGATCAATATTTTCTCTATATATACACTCATGAAATGCCCTCGATCTAAATATTTTTTTCGTATATAGAAACGAAACAAAATGAAAAAATATGTATATTAAGACGTAACAGATACTCTACCGGTATATAAAATTTGTAATTCTATGTTTTGAGATGATAGCTGTTCCTTGAAACAAATAACTCCAAATTAAATTTGACTAATTTGGTATGAAAATTCAATTATTTGGCTTTAATTGTGTGAAATTTTTAATTACTTAAGAAAAAAATCACAAGTCAACCATAAATGACTCACGAAATAAATCAAAATAACACAAAATAATTTACCACTTTGTCATAATTTACGAAAATAAATCAAAGAACATAGAACGTATCTAGATCACACAGATCACAAGTGAAAAGATGAATAATATATCCAACCATCACATTTGACCTCTTCATTTGCAATAACATTTAATTGCAGTTGTTTTATTTATTATATATTTTGTGGGTGGAAAGTCTTATAAATAAATGATCTATAATAGGAATTCAGAGTAACAATAAAATCCAAAATTATTTCTGCCTTTAATATCATTGAAACTTGACCAAACCTTAAATAAAAAATGTTACTTTTCATTTTGCATCCATTTCTTATGTAGTTAGTTAGAAAAATATAATACAAGATTTGATTTTGTATTTCTTTCGGGAGTGTGTTAATCTCACGGTCGATATTTTTTTCTTTCAAATATATCCTCGTTGATCGACATTTCACATTAATACGTATGTTTTGTTGTTTTGACTTTAAAAAAATTTGATTTTAATTCAATTAATTATTATTAAATTTAAATCAACAAATATGATTGCGTAATTATATATAAATAAAAAAAAATAAATCAATTTTGATTGCAATTAAGATTCAGATCTGAATTATTTTTTCATCATATTATGTCTGAAGTGGCGCTTTGATACAAATTTTTTTGCTTGTAAGAATTAAAAATTTGTTTGTTGTTCTTATGACCTTTATTGCGTATGGAAATAAGAGACAAGGATTTTATTATTTGTGAGATTATTATAGTTTAAGAAATTCACTTTTATTCATAAATTTTGAAAGCTTTTCGAACAATTCTAAAATGCAGCATTTCAAAACAAACTTTATGAACATATTAAGCTTTAATTGAACAAAAAGTAAAAGAAAATATTTGAAACAAAATGAAAAAACTAACCTATAGCCAGGAAAGGCGGGAGAAATAGATAGATTATTTGACAAACAAATTTGGTTACAAATAAATTTAGAATTTAAAATTAGTGTAGAAAATTACATAAACAAATAAAAAATATTTGCAAATTCATCTAAACACTCATTGATATCATATAAAGTAGTATAAGTAAATTTTAATGAAGGTAATGAAAACAAACACAAAAAACAAAGAGGCAGTTTAAATAAATAATTTTAGTGATTTAAAAAAATTATTATAATTTTTAATACATATATTTTGTTTGGTGTCGGTTTACCGATATGTAAATGTATTTTATCATAATTTTACGAAAATTATAGAAAATGAATATTATTTTCTACACACAAGTCCAATATTAAAAGTTTTTGATTTCTGATTTATTATCTTTTAAATTGTATCATTAAAAAATTGGGCGACTCACTTCATGTTTGACGGGTTCGATAAATCATTGAATGATATACAAGTGTAATTATCATAAAATTGTATTGAATGAATCAAATAATATAATTTGTTATCGGTATCCTCTGCAAAGGTTGTGGTAGTTGTTTTGCTCAGGCTAGGCAAGTTTCTTGTATATACCAAGTATAATTTCGGTCTTAGGACGCTTTCCTGTGGAACTCATACACCAATCTTTTTCAATGTGGAATAACTATCATCATTTTTTTACCATCGTGAACTTTGAAGCAAGCGATATGGCTCAGTAGACTAAATGATCTTAGAAGCTGTAACAAACATTGGACCTGCTAGTGAGTCACTAACAGTGAGCAAACAAAGGACTGCGTGCCTGACAGAGTTTTCTTCTAACGAGCTTCAGCTATGTGTGTCCAAGAAGTTTCCTCTAATTCAGTACAAATGATCAGATATGCATGTAAAGAAGACTTAAACAAGCAAAGACAAAGAATAGGGACTCTGATGATCTCGAAGGTTGAAAAATCTGAGATTATCACACACACACACAACAATACAATTCTACAGTTACCACATTTGACAAATGTTAGATAAATGTTTTACTCACCCAATGATTTGTTTCAGATTCAACTCTAATTAATTTAATCTAGTACATCATCTTATATACATAAATGGTTGACTAAGCAATGTTCTAATAAATGGTGGTCGGTGTTGACCCATAAATTGTTGTAACAAATTGTTGATGATGTTGACCAATAAGAATCCCAATAAATTGTTATAGCAAATCGTTGACGGCGTTGCCCAACAAGTCTTCCAATAAAGTGTGGACAGTAATAATAACAGAAAAAATTACAATTGGTTGATGATAAACATGATGATCGTATAAATTCAACTCATTGGAACCAAAAAACAGTTGGTCGTAATAAAAAAAACAAATATCGTTTTTATAACATTGACATTCTATTGACTTTAACTCATATACGTTTATCCATAGTATACATAGGCGTTTTCTTCTGAGCGATTGTCACTAAAATATCTATGTTGAAAAATGCCATTTTTCAAAACACTTTTAAAATATCCAAAAACTACATTATTATGATAGATTTTAAACGTAAAGAAATATGCTATTGCTTGCTCTATTATTATACTTGCTGTAACAATTTTCACCAATTCACTCTTCTCTCCTTTTTGTTCCTTTAAAGAATCAACGAAAAATAGTTACAGCTCCTTTTTATTAGCATTTTATTATAACAACATCAACTTTCTTGTAAATAATAAAGGAATTATTAATCTTACAAATATTTGGATTAGAAAAAAATTTATATGTATACTTTTACTAATTAAGTCACATTGGGTTTGATTTTTAATTGAACCGGGTCGTGTAGAGCTAACCGATTTACACTGAAAGAAATTAGAAATCATTTATTCATTCAGAGTAAGTTTGATGACACCGTGTATTAAACCAGTCGAATTAAAAAACGAAGAACAGTAGTCTTTTTTCGGTAGAATGGGTTGCCCTGCCGTAATGGTACCCAAGCAGGTGAGCCTGCCTAATGAGCTCCCTACCAGATAGGATCTGGTACTGAGATGCGCTAGTGTGCCTGTTCGCTAGCACCAAATCCTATATACCGAGCATCCTCCACTTTTAATCTAGCCTTACCACAGCACAGGGCTCTGCTGTGGTGTACCTTTGTATTCCCTTCAACCAACAAAATTATTTTATGGAAAAACATAAAAAAACAAAAAATAACCATAAGGGTGATGCGAGCCCTAAACGCATCACTAAACCCATTAGTTGAGTTCGCCAGACTCTCGAAGACCATGCCTGACTACACAAACATTAAGGACGATGACAGTAACCCTATCTTATCAAGCTCTAAGGTAATGTCAGAAATGACATACCGAGGGCCAACCAAAAAAGATTTCACTGGTATACCAGACATGTTAGACGAAGAAAAACATCAGTTCGAGAACGATTCTGATTCTACCCGGAACCTGCTATCGGGATTGAGTAGTCATGTGACTCAGAATCCAAAATAAAATCTAAAATCTAAAATGTCGGTTGTGGTTGCTACATCACGTCGACAACGAAAGGTGCTGCCTTATATCTACGTGTCCAATGCAACTGGATTAAGCTGTCCTAACTCCAATACCTTCTTTCCACAAATAACAAGCGTAATAAGGAAATAATCAAGAAAAGCCTCCCTAGAGAGAAAGCCACAGAAGTCTGTGCCCTCTCCAAATGCTTTGATCTCGCTACTTTGGTCAAAAATGGCACACCCAAGGACGTAACTCTGGTTGTAGACAAATGCTAGGGCACAAGGCACAAGAAGTAAATAGAGGGTTTGATCCGAAGCATTGCAGGACTCTCCAGAGTCTGCTACATCGGATATCAAACAGCATAGGTCCTCTGTTACTGTTAAATCATTAAAGTGTGCATCGCTGCTGAAAACTTGCCAGCCACCCACCTGAGTTGTGAGCAGTGCAGCGAAGTATAAACTAAGTAATGGATTTGAGAGAAAAATAGTAATTTGAGTCAATATATTAAACCTTCAAAAACTTCAAAAACGGCTAGCAAAAGAACGTTTGGTTGCTGTTTAACTGCACCATTAATATATTGGCATAGTGGGCGATAAACACAGTACCTAGGATATCCATCGGAGAGTTAAAGCTACGAATGCTAAGAGAGGAAGAGTAAACTCAACCTCTCAGGCTCATAGCATATATTTTTATCTACACCAAGGAATCAACAGAGCAGATTCTAAGGTGACTCGAAAATTGAGGCTAAACTGTATGTTCGATGCGTTTCACGCATGAATTGTAAAGAATACTGAAACAAACCATCTTTTAACCTCGAAATCAAAAAAATTGTGCCCAGTTCTACTGAAAATGTGTCAGTAACTGGATTCACTACTTCGTGGAAAGTGGTCGCAAGCTATGAACTCTCCACATCTCCTGCGAGAAACCGAGAGAAACGATACCTGCTCGATACCTGCTCGGTGTCTGCTAGCTTCTAAACTTCGACAACCAAACCATCCCCCGTCAGATCAGAACACTCACGTGCCAAACACACCACCTCAACCTCGAGCGCATACTGTTGTGTCCATGGGAACTAAGGTAGAGCTATGCAAAATACATAGCCTACCGCTCGATCTCCATAGTCATTTGAAAAAAATATGCCTTAAGTAAGTTGTGGCAGCGGTCAACGAGCTAGACCCTGATTACAAGGGTATACGGAAGTAATTAGTGACCTTTAAAAAATCGGCTGTCGTAAATATGCCACTGTTGCGAATATCAGTGCGAAATATCCGAAGCTGGTTAGCTCAGTAACACTCCTGCTTGGAGCATAGACGCAAAAAAAAGTAAGTTGCGGTTAAATTACTGACACAGGTCAACAATGGCTTCAGCTAACTTAAGCCACTTTATCCGATATTGGTCACGCGGTTGTGTTCATTCAAGTATACCATGGGCGAACAGAAACAAATAAAAGGTCTCTTTACCAACAAAAACATCCAACTGATATACGTCCCAGGACAGGAAAGACCCAGAACACTCATGCGCTTCAAAAAGCGCTTGCAAATATTTCCACTAAAAGGAGATGTGCCTTGGCGGAACGGGAACCTGGACAGGATGTGGAATTTAATTTCGTAAGCTCTTTAACAGAGCAAAACGAACAAATGCCTGGACGGAGTACCAATCAGATCTTACCAACTACAAAAAAAAAATCATACGATCAAAACGGGCCAGTAGGAGAGAGCTTTGCGGAACGATAGATAGTCTACCGGCTGCTGCTGCACTCTAAAAGTACTTAAAGTATAACTATTCAAATCCTCTGGGCTCAATATGTAGTCCATATCGGACCATACCTCCTCCATCAGCCGCAGTGAAACTAAATAGACACTTTCACAGATCCTCTTTTCGGGCTCCACATTAGAGTTTCTGGTTGCTGTTTAACAGTAACAGTAAAACAGCTGTTTTTTTGGAAAACATCTTAAACATTTGGATGGATCTTTTGTGAATAATTAAGCTTAAGTACATATTGGAAATCACTTGAATTTTGCAATTCGAAATAACTTTTCATTTTCTCTAAAATTCCTTTAGAAAAAATTTTTGTGTTTCGTGTCAGGATTCGAACTACATTCATCAGAGACACATGTTCAAATCCCGTATGTCTTACACAACTTAGCCAAAGCGGCGATGACGAATCATATTTTTAATTTTTGATGTTCAGATAATTTCTAAATTGAAACTTCATCATTTTTCATATTTACTTAAGTTGAATCTTTCATCTATGATTACATATTAGAAATTGCATTTCTTTGGGATTTTTTGTACTAAAATCTTAAACATTTGTTTTTGAAAGACTGTTTTCACTGTTTTTTGTGTTTTTAAATTAACATTCGAATTTTCGCAAAAATATTTGAAAACGCGCAATTCTTTTACATGCGTTCGTCGTTACGATTAAATTTTATTTGGACATTGTAATACGTTTCGATCAAGCAATTTTAAATTGAACAAATATATTTGTTCTCCATCCCATCGCTAAAGAGAAAAGGAGACAATAATATCAAAGAGCAAAACGTTAAGCATTTTCAGAAAATGCTAGTAGCCGAAAAACAAAATTGTCAGTTTTGTAACCAAATAATCAAGTGCTCAGGAAAGTATATGACTACCCTAATAAATTGCTTGAAAAGTCGCGGCATATAATTTGATAAGTGACAATTTTAAAAGATGAAAGTGGAAGTGAGAAGAGACACTGTTAGTGACTTCTTAGAGAAATGCTTTTAAAGAGATTATCCCTGATTTGAATACTGTTGGCATTTCGATTCCAGCTAGTACCAGGAATAAATAGATTAGCCAAACAATAGCTCGAGATGGATTTAAACTCAGCTAATAAACGCTCTTTAATGAAACTTTTGCACGAAGGTTTTGATGAAAAGGAGAATAAATGATAGTAAAGGATATAGTGAGTGAGAATGAAGATATTATCGACCACCATGATTTACTTAAGAACTCTTGCTCGTCAAATACATAAAGCTATCAAATGTTCGAAATCATGTTTTTCAATCAAAAGTCAAGGCTTTTTTTGCTCGAGAAATGGAAATTCACGTCGATGTAAAGACTCGCTGGAACTCAATCCCAACAATGCTGGATTGATAAAGACAAAACTTTTTTGCAATTTAGGACAGATCAAGATTTGGTCGACAATGTATGATGCGTCAAAAGATCTACTAGAAACGATGAGACCTGTAAACTAACGGTGGAGGATCTTAGCAGAGAAAATTCAACACTGATGAGCACTGATAGAATATTAGAATTCATGTTTAAGAAACTTTCTTCAATAAACACTGAAATCAGTAAGAAGAACTGATGAATGTTGGTAATGTAAAGTAATGCATCACTTTTTGGCGTAAATGATGTTGAAATTATTGAAACAACTACTGATTCCTACAAGTGAGTTTTAACTGTAAACGAAGAGCTTTACAAAAAAGAATCACCACGAGTCTCCTGTACAAGACAATTTCAAGTGCTGAAATCCTGAATTTGCTGTATTTTCTCTGCTCTCTATCCCTCCAAACCACAGGCCACCATAAAGAAAATTTACAGAAGATTTTTGATGCAATATTTATAATTAAGCCAATATCTATGGATGTGGAAAGAGTGTCAACTTCTGTACAAAAAAGGTCACGTTTTTCGACTAAGTCATTATCTTTGCTTGTATTTTGAACATATTATTACAAAAATTAAAATCTGTATTAAAACATAACTTAAACTTTCATGAAGCATGAAAGAAACAGTAAAACAGCTGTTAACAGCTGTTGCATCAAAGTTTTAAAACAGCAAACAGCTGTTTTTCAGAAACTCTACTTGATATGCGTAAGATCGGAAGAGAAAAACAGAAAACTTTGGTTCGTTGGATCCTGAAACTAAGAAATGACTTTTCCGAAATCTGTATTGTTTTATTTATTATTTAGCGTATGGTTTTTTTTGTGACACATTAAAAAATTAAACTTAAAAATAGGTAGACTCTTCTATGAAATCTACCTAAAACAATACATGGATACACATTAAATGAACTTACAATCGATTTGATTGCGTGCTTTTAAGTAAATTAAAAAGTAAAATATTTGGACATTGGGCAGTACATTTGAACATTAGATGTTTACATCGAGCGAGTCTATCCATGCTACTACATCGGGAGTTGCCAAATGGATGTCTGAGATGTTGCCATTGTAACGTCGAATTGGACACACAGTTGCAATGTGTTTTATAGTTTGTTGTGGAGCGCCGCAGTCACACTCAGGGGACTCTGAAATGCCCCACTTGTAGAAAGAATCAGCACAACGTCCATGATTCGTTCTTATTCGGTTTAATGTAGTCCAGGTATGACGTGGCAAATCGAAACCAGGTTGGGTAGAAGTCGGGTTAGTAATAGAAAGGCCAGTTGTGTTGTAATGTTGCCAGGAGGTGTCCCAGGCATCCAAGATATTAAAATCAGTTGCCAGCAGGTTGCTGGCAGTTTTATGTGGAGGCTTTCTTGATTTCAATCGACAATGAGTGTGGTCACCGTAATATTCGTGCAAGGGTAACGTGGTGTTGTTGGTTACCTTTTAAGGTTCACGCATGAGAGCATGCGAGCGTCTGAGTGCAGGTGGAGCGATATTGCTTAACACAGGGAGCCAAGGTAAAGGGGTGGATCTGATAGTACCACTTATAGTACGCATCGTAGCATGTAGCTGGCAGTCAATTTTTTGAGTATGTGTGCTATTTAACCAGACTGGTGCGCCATACTCAGCCACTGAGTAAACCAGACTTAGAGCAGTTGTTCGGAGGGTAGCTGGAGTAGCACCCCATGTAGAGCCTGCCAGTTTGTGCAATATATTGTTTCTCGTTTTAAGTTTTTGTGACGTATTTTCTAGGTGGAGTTTAAAAGAAAGAGTTCTATCGAGAGTAATGCCCAGGTACTTTGGCTGTTGATTGTATTTAATGACAGTGCCGTTAAATAACACTGATAGTTCGTGTTTTGCCAGTTTGTTGTTTAAGTGGAAACAGGAGCTCTCGGTTTTACTTAGATTGGGAAATAAACTCCACGTTCGAAAATAGTCATTCATTATCGCTAGGTCAGTTGAGAGCAAATCCTCCAAAACACCCATGTCTTTGTTTTGAGTGGCCAGGGTCCAATCATCAGCGTAACCAAATTTCTTTGATGTTGTGTCAGGAATGTCATGGATGTACAGATTAAAAAGTAATGGCGCCAGGACAGAACCCTGTGGTAAACCATTGTTAAGCATTTTAGACCTACTGCAGGAATTATTTAGATGAACTTTCAATACACGATTACTCAGCATGTTGTTAATTAAACGCGAGATGGTGCTACAAGGTATTGCATTGAACAGCTTATATATAATCCCAATTCGCCAGACCGTGTCATATGCTGCAGTAAGATCGATGAATACTGCGCCTGTTTTTAGTTGTTTTTGATACCCAGCTTCGATATAGGATGTTAGAGCGAGCAGTTGGTCAGTGCAACTGCGATTGGGACGAAAACCAGCTTGTTCGACTGGGATCTGGTCATTCAATATCGGTGCGATACGATTGTATATGAGCCGTTCTAGCAATTTATAGCAGGGGCTCAAAAGGGCAATCGGGCGATAGCTTCCTGGTTCATTGGATGGTTTACCTGGCTTAAGTATCGCTATCACTTTCGTAGTCTTAAAATGTTTTGGTAGGTTGCCGGTTTCTAGGACATTCGAGAAAAATTTAGTTAGCCACTGTTTTACATTTTTTCCAGCATTCTTAAGAAATTCTGGAAAAATGCCATCGTAGCCAGCTGCTTTTCCGTTTTTTGTTTGGGACAGTGCTGATTCTAGTTCTTCGCTACTAAAAGAGTTCGCATACTTCGATGGAGACGAGCAATTGCGCTTCATTTCTCTTAATTTGCGTTTAATTGTTCTCTTATGAAGGCGATTAATAGAAGCACGAGACATATTTACTATGTGATTTGCGATGTCCTCTGGATTTATTTCATTGTTAGCACGAGCAATTGAGTTTGAGCCACCCAGTTTCCGAAGGAGACTCCATGCTTCCCTGCTTGAATGGGAAAAATCAATGTTTTCAACAGCCTTAATAATGTAAGTAGCTTTTATTTTTATTTTATACAAAGACAATAGCATTTTATATAGATCACTAATTGATAATAATTTTGTAATAAAGATCCATGAAGATGATTTATATACATCGAAACGTAGATGAAGACTAATCACATGATTAACGGATAAAAACATTGTTTTATTTATATCCAAAACAAGACCGCAAAGCCGATAGATAATAATAATAAAAAAAAGCCTTAATCCACTTTTGTTTTCTCGCGGCGTCCAGTGAGTATATTAAGTCATCAACCACGTCTGCCTCACCACGACTAAGGTACTCCTCATATAATATATCGCTCTCTTTACTCCAGCCAGGAATATATTCTTCACGAAAGCCTCTTGGGATGCATTTCTTTGCAGTTGAGATGATGGCTCCAACAAATCTATCGTAATTTTTAGGAATGGGTTGGATCCAGCGAATCACTGTTTCCAACTTCATCCTATATTTATCCCAATCAGCTTTGTTAAAATTCCATCTAGATTGAGGAGTAGAGTTAACGAGTGGAATTTGGATTCCTACCTCAAGAATTACTGGACGATGTTGAGAGCGTGGAAAACCTTGTAAGACAGCCCTAGATATTGGAATAGGGTTACGTTGTTCGTTTTTTGTGGAAAAACAGAGGTCGGGATTGTAATCACGTCGCCATCTTGCAGATCTAAAGGTTTTCAAGTCTTTCGCATCATATACCAGGAACATGTTGTTATCATCCGCCCAGTCGGTCAGTTGCACGCCATTGGTATTATTATTTGAGTAGGACCACTGAGTGTGATGGCTATTGAAGTCACCAGCATATATTGCTGGATGATAAAATAATGGTAGAGTAGCAGCTGGCCATCCTGTATTTGGAGGCTTGTTTAAAACAACATAAATAAATCCATAAGCCCAGAGGAGACTAACATAGGCAGGCGAACTCTTAAGTTTCGCCAACAGTTTGAATATATTAATCTACTAAGATGCATGTTTCAAAGTTGGTATTATTAAACTTTTAACTCTGATACTTCCGAAAGTGAACATAACTTTTCATCTGTTTTTTAATGTGATGGACTGTAGCCGAGAAAAAGAGAAATAATATCTGGTACATATTTCATTTACTGGCATTTTGACAACTTCATTAACCAGTATGGATTTCAATTTGTAGTAATCTCCGTTTTCATTAAATAAACTCATCTTTTTAAATCAAATAATTAATTTATTTTTATTTCTTTTATTTTCAGGAAAACTAATGTGCTGCCTCAAATACAATTTCACAAGAAAAAGAAAGCTTTTTACAATAATTCTTATGTGGTAGGTTTACAATATTTCATTTTATCGATGTATTCGACATCTACTGGACAAATATAAAAATTATAAATTGATGCTTACTAACATTTGACAGTTATGCTATTTATTTAAATTTATTAGAACTTAGGTTGTTACATTCGGCCATCCTGACACAACAATCGTCCTCGATTGCATAATCGTGTTTTCTGTTAAATGGTTTCATATTAAAAGCGGCGAACACACCATGGAATGGTTTATTCGAGAGCTTCTGCCCAGGTAAATCTTCAATAACAAACCTGTTCCCTGGTAGTACATCAGTAGTACATCAGACTGTATACGGACCTCTATATTTAGGTAAAAACTTCTGACTAAGACCTGTTTCATTGGTGATATTTTTTATTAAAACTATCTCACCTACTTTATATTCGTATGCAGGTTTTCGTTTTGCATCGAATAAGTCTTTATTTTTTCTCTTTTTTCTAAACAAATCGAAGACTTTGTGTAATGCTTCAAAATGTTCATCTATTCATACTGTTGGAATTAAAATATCATCGATGTAAATGATCACATTTCCTGATTTAAATAACGGTTCAAGACTTCCGTTTCATATCTTTCAAAACTAGTTTTTCTCATTTCCAAATTATTTAAAAGTAAATTCTGACTTTGACGTTCACGATTTAGAACCTCACGTTCCATTTATAAACGTGATTCCGCATCGCGTAAAATTCTAACGTCTTGTTTTAGGTTTTCTACCATCACTTCAAAACGAACCGATTTTGATTGTGCTGCAAGTGCTTCATCGTTCACATGCATTAAAGTTTATTCATGTTTAACAATCGTTGTTTCATAATTTTTGTTTCGTTCTTCAAACGCCGAAATTTGTTTTTCATAAATTTCTTTTTTCTTTCTACAATTTTCAAATTCCTCTTTAACCGTTTTAATTTGCTTCTGAAGTTCTTTGATTTTCGCTTTATCCTTATTTTCATTAATCAAGTCAGCCACTTTACATGTGATATCGTAATCTTTTTCATGTAATTGGAAATACGGTCCAATATCGTAACTTGTTTCGACTGCAACGTCTGAATAATCTACGTCTTCTTTTTCATGTAATTGGAAATACGGTCTAATATCGTAACTTGTTTCGACTGCGACGTCTGAATAATCTACGTCTTCTTTTTCATGTAATTGGAAATACGGTCCAATATCGTAACTTGTTTCGACTGCGACGTCTGAATAATCTACTTCTTCTTTTTCATGTAATTGGAAATACGGTCCAATTTCATAACTTGTTTCGTCTGTGACGTCTGAATAATTTACGTCTTCTTTTTCATGTAATTAGAAATACGGTCCAATTTCATAACTTGTTTCGTCTACGACGTCTGAATAATTTACGTCTTCTTTTTCATGTAATTGGAAATACGGTCCAATTTCATAACTTGTTTCGTCTGCGACGTCTGAATAATTTACGTCTTCTTTTTCATGTAATTGGAAATACGGTTCAATTTGATAACTTGTTTCGTCTGTGACGTCTGAATAATTTACGTCTTCTTTTTCATGTAATTGGAAATACGGTCCAATTTCATAACTTGTTTCGACTGCGACGTCTGAATAATTTACGTCTAAAATCTGGTCGAAAAGTTCTACCCTATTACTCTCGTTATCGTCACCTTTGGGCAAAATCTCTTCAAACAAACCATTCGAAGATGTATTTAATATATTAAAACTTACCTTTGGATCGCGGAGAAACTCGCGCCCAATTATGCAATCGTACACCATTGTGTTGTCAGTAACCACGTGTAACCTGATATCAAAATATTTTAATTTAATTTTACATTTCAATTTAATTATTCCTAAAATACTTAGCTTAGACCCATTTATTCCTGTATACTGTTTATCATCCGAAGGTTCAAGCTTAAAATCTGCTGGTAATATTGATTTTCTGATTATATTAATTGGACTTCCTGTATCCAATATTGCTGTTGTTTTCCACAATGTTTTTTGATCCATGCCAATTGCAAGCTCGATAAGAAATTCGTCGTTAACGTTTACTAGGGATATCGTTGACGCTATTCCCTCACATTTACACTGTGCATGTCTTCTGTTGCATTTAGAACATTTTTCCCTAATTGGATTTTTACAATTTGTTGCAAAGTGTCCGAACTCATTGCAGTTATAACACCTTATAGTTGACTTTGATGGCTGTATTTCCTTTGCAAAACTTAAAGGATGATCAGTTTTATTGTTACCAAATCTAGCTTTCCTTGGCTGTTCGACAATATCAGATTTTCTGACAGTTGTTTGACGTTGAGATATTTGCTCAAACCACTATAGTTGTTTCAAAATTTCATCAGCATTATTAAATGGTGTTAGAGACATCGTCCGTTTAATTTCAAAACTGATAATCCCCGATATTAAATATTTCATGGTGGACGTACATCGTAGAAATTGACGTTCATCGTAGAAATAATTTTCGTAACTTTCGGCTGATCGTTTACTGCGATTTGAAAGACGTTGATGTAGATCTGCTTCATCAGAAAATATTGCAAAATTTTCAATTAATGAAGTGCAAAATTGTTCAAAACTGCTGAATGGATTTTCCATGTTATATAGCCACAATTTCGCCGAACCACGCAACCTGATAGTACCGCAATGTAGTGCTTCCTTATCGGACCATCCATAGAATCTCTGAAGCTGTGTCAGTCGTTTGATCCACTGAATGGAATACGGTCCTTTTTTATTACTCGGATCATATTCACTGACAATTTGGTTTACATCGTTTAGATGTAAAATATGTTTTGCTTGCTCGCTGCTTGTTTGTAAAATCAAGTTTCTTTCTCTTTCGAATAGACTCCTTTCACGGTCTAACATTTCCCGTTCACGGTGTAAAGTTTCTCGCTCCAATTGAAACCTTTCAATGAATAAACGATCTCGGATCGCATCTGTATTCATTGTCTAGATTATATGTACCATTTCCGCTTGGTAACCTATCTGTAATGTCTACATGCGGTGAATATCTCAAATCTGTACTTACATTATTATTATTATTATTTCCAGATTCCTGGAATAAACTGTCCATTGATCCACGATTTCGAATATTCTCGTATCTAATCGGCGAAATCGGCATTAGATTTGTGGTATTTTGTTTAGGAACCATGTCCATGTGATTTATTTTATTTGAGGTTATGTAAGGTGTTGTTTGAATTTCATCATCATTTAAAATTTTCGGTTTATACCTCGTATTATTGTTGTTATATCGCACTTCTGATATTTAGTAATTTCCGTTTTCATTAAATAAACTCATCTTTTTAAATCAAATAATTAATTTATTTACATTTCTTTTATTTTCAGGAAAACTAATGTGCTGCCTCAAATACAATTTCACAAGAAAAAGAAAGCTTTTCCACAATAATTCTTATGTGGTAAGTTTACAATACTTCATTTTATCGATGTCTTCGACATCTACTGGACAAATATAAAAATTATAAATTGATGCTTACTAACATTTGACAGTTATGCTATTTATTTAAATTTATTAGAACTTAGGTTACTACAAATTGATGAATTTAATTAAAACGCGTGCATTATTTTACAGGATCAAAAGTTAGGCCACTAACTCAAATGTTAGTTCAAAAATTTATGAGCTTAAGTATATACTTGAAAATTGAAATCGATGGAACGAACCTTAAGTTTGGATGCCATTTTAATATTTCTCGTAATGTCAACTACGAAATAGAAGTTAGGATATTTTTTTTTTAATAAAATGTGTTGTGTAGTAGGAATTACAATATGTGTCACAATAGCTCTTAAAAACCTTTTAAGACCAAGGTCCCACAACAACATACGTTCAAAGGTGTTGATGGACGTAAATCTTCCATTTTTTGTTTTTTTATATTTTTTGTTAAGGAATGGATAACTAAACATAATATCCTATTCATGTTGTACGAATATAGAATTCGAGATTTGTGTGATAAATCAACCACTTCACTATAATTATAACTTGTTAATAACGCAGTTATTCTTTTAGATTTTATTTATTTAAAACATTAAAATAAACTTGAAAAATTTTAAAAAACTTGACTTGTTTTTACATTTATTATAAGTTTTTCAAGTTTTTTAAAAATTTTCAAGTTTATTTTAATGTTTTAAATAAATAAAATCTAAAAGAATAACTGCGTTATTAACAAGTTATAAAATCCTATCACTGACAAAATATGACATAGGCCAATATTTTATGATAGAATAGAGAAAATAAAAGAAAATTAAAAAGTAAATAGCAAATTCTTACAAAAATTTGCTAAAACAAAACAAAAATGTAGTTGCCAATAATCCAGCCAGTTATTTATTCCTTTCTTAATGATTAAAACCCACACATAGTTATATGAAGGCTCGTTTCTTCAAGGAAGCAATAGCGTCTCATCATCAAGGATTACTTCACAGCTAAGATTGAGGGTGCTACCGTTGACTGAATACAGTTCATCCACCACCACCCCTAAGATGTCACCTTGGCTAGTGATATCTCACTGTTAATGCCAGTGGTATGTGATATCTCACGTTAGCTTTAAACTTCTCTAAACTTTAATTATCTAAAAACTAAATTCAATATTAATCTGAAATATCCATAACATATATATTCACTGAAAGTGAATTTTCTAGGCGTTCTTATTAATTAATTATTATAATCGTCAATATTTTCAATATTTTTTCCTTTTTATTACATTTCGCATAAATTTTATTGATATATAAATAAATGATTGGTTTGGTTTTAAAATGTGATTTTTTACTTATTTATATATATTTATATTTTTGTTATTTAAATTATTATTTGCGTTGAAAAAAAGAACTGAAACATGAAAACGTTTAATTATAGCTTATAATATGATGGAGACGCCTGGTATGGCGCTTACTAACTAACATTATAAAAGTAATAACAATATTTTGATTTATTTGTAATAATAAATAAATCGATTTCATAATTTATTTTTGAGATTTATAATAAAAAAAAATTTAAATGGAACAGTAATTTGTTATATAATTGTAATTTTATTTATTTGTTTCATATTTGATTTATATAAAATTGTTTCAATGATCTTTAAACATATTTTTAAGTTTTTTGTTTTTTTGTGGAAGAAAATGAATCATATCAGATTGCAATTTGACCACCATGTTGTAGAAGGATTTAATTTGATTTTTTATAATGTATTTATTACCTCATTGAAATTTATCTTATATGATTCCATTTAATAAAAATTACTATGAAGTATGAATTAACATTGAATAAGAACCCACTCAATCATTAGTTTAAAGTAAGATTAATAATTAATTAACTGTAATTTCTGTAGTTTAAGATTTGTATTTAAATACTTGTTATTAAGAAAAGTTAACACATTATTTAATTAATTTATTAAATACATGATGAAAGAACATAAAATATGGTTGGTACCGATACCTGACACCGTTTGCATTGACCGTTGTGTAAATGCAAACGAAAAGTATATTCATTATAACATTATTCAGTTAAAAATCGCTACTTTAGTGAGTCGAAATTGTCTGTTTGTTAAACATTGAGAATCTTTAACCTCTTCTTTCTCCAGAGTCTAGACAACAATTTTTCATCAAACTAAATTATTTCATAGAAAACATCGCCAACGTTACTTAACTAAACCTTTATATGCATTTAGTTTTCCTATGTAATCAAGTCACGTTTTATCTCCCATCTTGATATCAGATTCATATCAAAAAATCCATAACTCAATCAAATGTTTAGGACATAAAAATTCTTATTAAGTTAAGAATTCCTTAATTATTTATTTAAAAAAATTCAGATTGATTTAAATCTTAAATACAATTGAAGAAATTCCATTATGAAATAACTTTCGTTTTTTTTCCTCTTTGTTTTTGTTTAAGATCAAATTTCGCGATTTATCAATCAAAAGAAACCAAAAAAAAAACAAATTGTTTGGTTTTTGATTTTGTTTTAAGATTTTAGTGACAAGTGAAATTGAGTTTAAATGAAAAAAAACATTGTTTGTTTTACTTGTAATTTATTACAACAAAAATTTTTTTTGAATATTACATAACATAATGAATGCTTAATTGTTTCAACTTGATGGATTGTATCTAGAGTTTATTTATAGTGCAGCAAAAACAATTCTTAAGCGGGTTGTATTAAAAGGGTTAAGAAATTAAAAAAAGGGCCTATAAAGACAGTCAAATGACTAAAACCCTCAAGATATATAAGTCAGACATATATTCAAAACAGACAACAGAATCAAAAAATACAATTACAATAAAAGAGTCCAAACAGTGTAAACAGTTAGATACTTAAAATAACTAGGACCAGTTATAATAGGCTAGATGATTATCAAAAGAACTAAATTACTCGAAACACTATGGATACTAGGCAAAGTTGGCATGTTCTAGACAGTCGACAAAATCAAACCCGTCTTGACGGTCGCACGAAACTGTCAGCCAACTTAAGACAGTCAAAACAATTAAGTAAAAATATTTAGGTCTGTGAAATCAATTCGGTTAAGCCAGTCAAGACAGTGAAACGGTCAAAACAATCACTCAGTCCAAAACCTTAAAACAGTCAGAACTGTTAAAGTTATGACAACAAAATATAGTTAAGACAGTGAAGAAGGATAAAACAGTCAAGTCAGTCAAAACAGTCATAGATGTTCAATATCATCAAAATTCAATCAACATCCTACAATCAACACAGTCAGTACTATACAGTATATACAGTTAATAATGTACATTATAAACAGCCAATACTGTCAAAACAGTCTAGATAGTCCAGACAGTCAAGACAGTCAAGCCAGTCAAGCCAGTTAAGACACTCGAGATAGTCAAAACAGTCAAGAAAGTTAAGAGAGTCAAGACTTTCAAAGCAGTCAAGACAGACAAGATAGTCAAGACAGTGAAGAGAGTGAATACAGTCAAAATTGTCAAGACAGTTAAGACAGCCATGACAGTCAAGACAGTCATAACAGTTAAAAGTTAAAACAGTCAATACAGTCAAGACAGCCAAGACAGTCAAGACAGTCATAATCAACATAATCAATTTTTGAGAAATTATTATTTCCTGATTCTAAATAATTTTTAAAAATAGAGTGAAATTTGTTTTTGTGAATTATATTTAAATCCGGATTTAGTTTTAAATTAATATTAATATCCTCGTTTTTATTTAAATAATTTATCAACATTATAGCTTTAATTTCATTTTCCATATTTTCTTTATCCAGATCAACTAAACCTAAGTTAAATAATTAAATAGAATCTTTCCCTAATAACAAATCGTATTGCATTGTTTTATCTGGAACAATGCGATTAATTCCACAAAACGCATTTTTGTTTAAATCCTTTTCATAAAATTTTATATATTTTTCTTTAATAAGACTAACAGGACTACCTGTATCAAATATGCTAACTAGCATAGTTTTGTTATAACCTTTTTCTAACTCACCATATTCGACAAATACAGTTTCATCTAGTCACTTCTGTTTTTGGGTTTCTTCATTTTTTGGTTTATATGTACACTTTGTTGCAAAATGATTCATCTTTCCACAAATAAAACAGGAACCACGTTGTCTAATTGGTTTTTTGCATTGTCCCAATCCATGCCCTAAAGAATTACAATTGTAGCATCTAATTTGTGATTCCTTATTATAATATCATTTTTGTTGATTTACTGGTTTAAGATAGTTATAAGATCCAGGATCTATTTTGCTGGTTTGTGGTTCTTGTTGCGAATAATTCTTGTTTTGCCGTGATTTAGTCAAAAATTTATTATAATTCCAAATTTTATTACTTGCAGGTTTCTCCCGAACAACATTGTTAAATGCACTTAATCGTTCATCTGTTGTTTTAAACCGTTGCATTCTTGCATGATTAATTAAATCAACATTACCAAAACCATCAATAATAAAATCAATCAATTCTTCATCACTAATTTGAAAATAACCCGATAAAATAATTTAATCATAATAATATTCACTAAATTTTTCAAATGAATTCCACGAACTCTGCTCAAACTGCCTTCTTGATGCTAATAAATTTGGATAATTTTCAAAAATTCTCTGCATTTGATCTAATAATTCCGATAAACATAACTTTAAATAATCCCTTTGACAAAATATCATATTAATTTGATCAGTATTGTAAAATTTTTCTTCATCATTTACGTCAAATAAAACATTAGTACCATCAAGATTTATAGACCTTTTGTTTTGTCAGCTTCATAAATTAAAATCCGCGAAATTAATTCTGCTCATATACATGTAGATGGTTAAATAATTATAATAATTATAATTATTATAATTAACTAAATTCCTCATAGCACATTCTTGATTTTCTTTTCTTTAACCATTTAAATTTTTTCAAAACTCTCCATATTTTAAAACAAAGATTGTTTTTTTTTTAAATAATGAATGAAAATTTTATAATACATACATTGTTTTGTTTTAAACAAAAAAAAATCCAGAACTTTTCGACCACATTAAGAATTTGCAAAGAAAAAAATTTCTTGATCTTAATCTTTCTTGATTCTTATCCCACTTCTGAAATTGTAGTTGGTTTGATTATTTTAACAATTACGGCGAATAAAGAAGCAATAATAACAACACTTAGTATTTTTATATTTAATAATTCATATATAATAATTATAATTAATAGTTCACATAACTTTACTTAACCAACTCTCTGTATTGAATACTTAAAGCAAAAACTAGAACTAAAAATAATGTTTTAACAACAGCTCACTGCGATCAATAATAATTCAGTATAAATCAATGGGTTACTGAGTTTACATATTACGTTAACAGGTTGGCATTAGATAGTAACGACTACACTGGTCAAGACAGTCAAGACAGTCCATACAGTCAAGACAGTCAAAACAGTCAAGACAGTCAAGACAGTCAAGACAGTCAAGACTGTCAAGACAGTCAAGACAGTCAAGACAGTCAAGACAGTCAAGACAGTCAAGACAGTCAAGACAGTCAAGACAGTCAAGACAGTCAAGACAGTCAAGACAGTCTAGAGAGTCAAGACAGTCAAGACAGGCAAGACAGTCAAGACAGTCAAGACAGTCAAGACAGTCAAGACAGGCAAGACACTCAAGACAGTCAAGATAGTCAAGACAGTCATGACAGTCAATATAATAAAGACAGGCAAGACAGTCAAGTTAGTCAAGACAGTCAAGATAGCCTTGACAGTCAAGACAATCAAGACAGTCAAGACTGTCAAACAGTCAAGACAATCAAGACAGTCAAGCCATCAAGACAGTCAAGACAGTCAAGAGAGTCAAGGACTTCGAGACAGTCAAGAAAGTCAAGACAGTCAAGACAGTCAAGACAGTCAAGACAGTCAAGACAGTCAAAACAGTCAAGGCAGTCAAAACAGTTAAGACAGTCAAGACAATCAAGGTAGTCAAAACAGTCAAGACAGTCAAAACAGTCAAAACAGTCAAGACAGTCAAAACAGTCAAGACATTCAAGACAGTCAGTCAAGACAGTCAGACAGTCATGACAGTCAAGATAGTCAAGACAGTCAAGACTGCAAGACAGTCAACATTGTCAAGACAGTCAAGACTGTCAAGACAGTCAAGACAGTCGAGACAGTCGAGACAGTCAAGACAGTCAAGACAGTCAAGACAGTCAAGCCAGTCAAGACAGTCAAGACAGTTAAGACATTCAAGACAGTCAAGACAGTCAAGATAGTCAGAACAGTCAAGACCGTCAAGACAGTCATGACAGTCAAGACAGTCAAGACAGTCTAGACAATCAAGGCGGTCAAGACAGTCAAGACAGTCAAGACAGTCAAGACAGTCAAGACAGTCAAGACAGTCAAGACAGCCAAGACAGTCAAGATGGTCAAGATGGTCAAGATGGTCAAGATGGTCAAGATGGTCAAGATGGTCAAGATGTTCAAGACAGTCAAGACAATCAAGATAGTCAAGACAGTCATGACAATCAAGATAGTCAGGACAGTCAAGACAGTCAAGACAGTCAAGACAGTCAAAACAGTCAAGACAGTCAAGATAGTCAAGACAGTGAAGACAGTCAAGACAGTCAAGATAGTCAAAATAGTCAAGACAGTCAAAACAGTGAAGACAGTGAAGACAGTCAAGACATTCAAGACATTCAAGACATTCAAGACAGTCAAGACAGTCAATACAGTCAAGGCCGTCAAGATAGGTAAGACAGTCAAGACAGCCAAGAATGTCGAGACAGCCAAGACAGTCAAGACAGTCAAGAATATCAAGACAGTTAAGACGGCTAAGACAGTCAAGACAGCCAAAACAGTCAAAACAGTCAAGACAGTCTAGGCAGTCAAGATAATCAAGAAATTTAAGGCTGTAAAAAGACAGTGAAGACGGTGAAAACAATAAAGACATTCAGATAATCACACCATTAAAAAATTATGTACTTTGTTTCTGATTTATTTATGTGTATTGAATCATTCTTACCATTGAATCATTCTTACCTTACCATTATATAGTCAGAACCATGGTCCATAATAATTATATTGTTATGGGCAATTCTGGTTCAATAAAAAGATCTGTTTTGCATTTTAACCTGGAGCGTGTACTTGGTTGTGTTTCTAAATCGAATTTCATAGATACGTTTAACTGTTTTTATTCCTTAATTGATATTTACAATTAATAAAAAATGCTTAGGTTAATTTGTATAAAACTGTAAATGTGCAGTGGATCTGTAACTAATTAAAATTTTACTTGGTATAAAATCCCATCAATATTAATAATGAATAATTCATAAAAATATTATTACAATATTTACTTTACAAATTTAAACTGTAGTAAACATGAAACTAATTATTTTATGTGTTACTCTTGGCATCATACCGTTACATGTGAGTTTTGTTAAATTGTTATTATTTTAAAATTAATGTTTAATTAAATACTCTGTAATTTAAGATATGCGGTAACGATGCACAAAAACAAAGATTTTGTATGGACTTAATGCTAAGAGCATTTGAAGCAGTTAGTCTGACCAGTTCATGTTTTAGAAGTGTATCTTTAACATGGTTTAATCATATACATCATTTAATTGAAATTCGTCAAAAACATTTACCTCCTACTTATACAAAACCTGATTATTTCAAACACCTAGACGAATATATAGAAATATTACGTATTGTTAGGAGTATTATTGAAAAAAGTGATTGCGATAAAACAGATAACGATGTTCACTCTTTCGAAATATTGAATGAGTATATGGAATGTGCTCTTGAAGTTCCGATATGGGAACAGCAATATTAATAAAAAAGTAAACCAAGAAAATGTTTTTAATTAAATGCAAAGGTTTTATTATTTGATTCCAATATTTAAGCTTCCTAGACAATTGATAAAACATATAGTTTGGATGTTGGTAGCGACTTTCGTCCTTGTATGTCACTATGATTTCATTTGTGTATCACTCAATCTTAGGTTATTAGCCATTTCCATACAACCCTGTATGACTTCCAATACTTTCTCTGATGCTGTAACGGATGAGTGTCGTTTTTTTTATAATATCAGTAGCACAAACGACCAATTTATTATTTTTATGATTATGCCAAAAATATTACGATCATAATTTCATTCCATTTGTTCTACAAATTTTGAAACTGTAAACTTATTTGTTTTTTTCTTCCTTTATCTACCTTCGATCATTATACAGAAGATATTTTTAACATTAATACATTTAACACAATATTTTTTAATAATTTTACCCTTTTTATTTCATAGACGACGTTTGAAATTCGCCAACACAAGGGCGAATTCACTTAAATAGTGCATTTTCACAACACAATGAACTTGCAAAAATATTTAAAATAATTAAAATAAACAAAAATAACCATAATTTGTTTATTTATTGATTGATTATGATTTTAAAAATATATTTTTTTTTTGAAAAAAAAAAGGAAATACAAACATACATCACTATTTAATTTAATTTAATTTTAATGCAAAAAGAACTGAATTTTGAGAAAATTTGCTTTAATTAATTCTTTTTTTCTCTTTTAAAAATATCAAACCACGACTTAGCCTGCGTTTTTATTTTTCGATTTAAATATAAGATCATGAACTCGAGGATGAATGCATTTTAAATTCTAAATTACGATTCAAAATTATTTTCCAAAAATGCAGCTATAAAAACACTTTTGCTTATCCTAAACGAAAGAGAAAAAAGTTGATTGCATAGCATCCTCCCGCTTTGTAGCTATCGATAATATTAATACAATTACATCAAATTACCAAAAAAATGCATAAATCATACAGGCTGATTCTACATAAAGGCATATGGTTTTATTTTCTGCTAATTGAAATATATAAACAAAATAGGAATCATCTTCTTTTAAATACAATCATACCATCATTTAACCTTGTTGAAAATATAAATTCATACATCGAAAGAAATTTAAAGTAATTATTTAGAGTTTTCAGGTTTTCATATAGAACGAAAAGAGTTCATACACCTCATCTCTTTTGTTTCGTATTTATTTTAAAACAAAAGAAACAATAATAATAAAAAAAACTAAAAATATCTATGTAGAGATGATTTGAATATATAACAATAATAAATTTATGAAATCATACATTTGATGGGGCGATCAAAAAGATCTTTGCATTGTTATTACATTAATGATAAATTTTGTTAATGCAAAACATGTAACGTTGTAGAATCAAGGATGGAAAATGGAAATGTTTTTTGCGCCGGGGTTAGTCTTTACTGTTAGAGTTAAATACAAAGATCTAACTCCATTGCCAACACCTATACTCAGAACTCAAATTGTAGACTTTTCCGAATTGTAGACTTTTCCTTGGACATCACACAATTAGTGGTCATAACAAAACAAAGTAATGCCCAATAATTTAAAATTTGAAACTCACTTGTAACACCATAACAACAAAAATAATGAAGAAAATGTTTAATGTTTTTAGAAAATGTTTTTAACACAATTTACTTGTGAAAATGCTTCTTACTAATGTAACACTCTTGTGATCTCTGAATAGTTTCACTACCGATATTTAGCTCTTTTTAAGTCCTAGTGTTCCGTCGTGACATTTTGATAAAAAATCATGATTTTTCTGTACTAAAAATAGTAGTAAATGTACTTGATGTATTCATCTAGGTTTTAATTAATATCCACGATTGATTGTTCTGAATTTACAATTTATGTACTATAATTTGATTTATTTTATTTGTTTTACACGATTTGTTTTATTTAATTATAAAATATGTGGCAATAAACTTCCGTTCTACATAATAAATACATTCCATATTAACAAGAATACTATATTAACAAGGCACTCGCACAATTCTCGGTATAAATTGGAAGAATTGCCTGTTAATTAGAATGCCATGATTTTTATTAAGTTGTTGTCAATTGTTCTCATATTAAGTTTTTCTTTCTCACCCCTTACACTCTGCCCAACTTGCCGTAATGGTCGACGCTTCCGATAAGGCACTTGGCGCTGTTGTCCAACAAAAAATTAACGACTGTTGGACACCACTTAGTTTCTTCTCTGTGCGACTCGATGAAACGCAACAGAAATACAGCGCTTATGATCGCGAACTCCTTGCAGCCTACTCTGCAATTAAACACTTCCGTTATCTCCTTGAAGGTAGAACCTTCACTCTCTTTACCGATCATAAGCCACTCGTTTACGCTTTGTCGCAGAACCCTGCCAAAGCTAATCCTCGCCAATTCCGCCATCTAGATTTTATCAGTCAAATCACGACTGAAATTCGCCACATTTCTGGAATCGATAATATAGTCGCTGACACACTTTCTCGTGTCGAGCAAATATCAATTCCAGAAAACATTAACTGCGACGAAATTGCTGACACTCAGTTCAACGATAACGCACTAAAGGAATTAGTGGACACTAGTCCCACCCTTCAATTCCGATCCTTTCCAGTATCGTTTGGCAATTCTAATGCCAAAACTATTTTGTGTGATACCTCTTCTGGTAATCCACGACCTTTTATTCCAAAGCAATTTCGTCAATCTGTTTTCAATAGTCTCCACAATTTATCTCACCCAGGCGTCCACAGTTCTGTCAAACTCCTTACTGAAAAAGTCATTTGGCCATCCATTAAAAAGGATGTACGACAAATGGCTCAGAACTGCCTGGCTTGCCAAAAGGCAAAAGTTTCTCGCCATAATCAATCTCCTTTAGGTAACTATCCCTCCACTTCTCAAAGATTTTCCGAGATTCACATGGACATTATTGGTCCACTTCCTACCTCTGAGGACAACCGCTATTGTGTCACTATTATTGACCGCTATACTCGCTGGCCTGAAGCCATTCCTATCTCGGATATTACAGCTGAAGCGGTAGCATCAGCTCTCTACTCCAATTGGATTTCTCGTTTCGGAGTACCTTCAGTAATCGTCACTGATCAGGGCTCCCAATTCGAATCCAATCTCTTCAGCGAGTTGTCAAAACTAATCGGTTTCGAACGCAAACGAACTACAAGTTACAGTCCTAAATGTAACGGCCTCATCGAAAGTTGGCACCAAACTTTAAAATCTGCGATAATGGCTTACGACAGAACGGACTGGACGCGAATATTACCATCAATACTACTAGGTTTACGAACCACTTTCCGTGAAGACTTCCAGTCTTCATCGGCAGAGCTCGTCTATGGTACTAACATTCGTCTTCCTGGTGAATTCTTTAGCGAGAACTCCACTTCTACTCCACAATCAGACTTCGTTTCTCAATTGAAACAACATTCCAAACACCTTCGTCCCTCAATTGCATCAAGACACACTTCTCCTAAAGTTTTTGTCTCCAAAGCTCTCGAGTCTTGTTCGCATGTCTTCTTACGTACGGACTTAGTACGTAAATCTCTTCAGCCTCCATACGAAGGTCCTTTCCAAGTCATCAGTCGCGATGATAAAAATTTCGTTATTGACCGTAAAGGTCAACACATTCGAGTTTCCATCGACAGATTAAAACCGTGCTTTAGGGAACAATCTGAAGATGACCTAACTCAAAGCTGATCTACTTTGAGAACTGATCTCAGTCGCGCAGACGAAACTTCGTCTTCTACAGATAAAGTCCATTTTACTCTTCCGGACACATCCTCGTCTTTCCCTTCTACCTGTGAAGATGCGAGGAAACGCGACGCTAAAGCAACTATTTCAACTAAGAAGGTCAGATTTAATATTATTCTTCAAACACACTATTCCACCCTGCATCTACAATTACGCGAGCAGGTAGAACCACTTGTAGCTCTGCTCGTTTCCTTCGTGCTGTAGCACAATAATTTCTATATCGTCCCATCTTCGATGGCACTAGGGGAGGGGGGGGTGTTGTGGCAATAAACTTCCGTTTTACATAATAAATACATTCCATATTAACAAGAACACTATATTAACAAGACACTCGCACAACTCTCGGTATAAATTGGAAGAATTGCCTGTTAATTAGAATGCCATGATTTTTATTAAGTTGTTGTCAATTGTTCTCATATTAAGTTTTTCTTTTCACTCCACATAATTGTTAATTTTACTAAATTTAAACTATAACAATTTCATTATTGATAAGTTATTCAGTAACAACATTATCATGGTAAATAGCATTTTAAACTATTGAAATTGTAAACTAATTGTCATTATATTACGAATAATATTAAGAATAAATTGAAAGGAGTTTGTCGCCATACTTACGTTATAGTTAATACATTAATCTACTCCAAAATACGCTCGTTATTTGTTATTAATACAGAATACTGTTTATTTGAATCTAATATGGATGAATATTTAATAAGATTCAACTTTGTTCAACAGTGTATATTTTAATTATGATAAATAAAAATTCTGCAAATTGAATAAACTATTAGAGAAGAAAAATATTACAGTTTATTAATTGTCATCAGAGGCGTAGCTAGGGGGGGGCGAGGGGGGCGGTCCGCCCCGGGTGTCACCCGTTTTGGGGTGACACCCGAACGTAAAAAACTTAAACAAACCATCACAATGTTTTCAACGATAAATCACTTCGAAACCGTTTTGGGGTGACACCCGAACGTAAACAACTTAAACAAACCATCACAATGTTTTCAATGATAAATCACTTCGAAACCATTTTGGGGTGACACCCGAACGTAAAAAACTTAAACAAACCATCACAATGTTTTCAACGATAAATCACATCGAAACCGTTTTGGGGTGACACCCGAACGTAAACAACTTAAACAAACCATCACAATGTTTTCAATGATAAATCACTTCGAAACCGCGTGACACCCGAACGTAAAAAACATAAACAAACCATCACAATGTTTTCAACGATAAATCACTTCGAAACCGTTTTGGGGTGACACCCGAACGTAAACAACTTAAACAAACCATCACAATGTTTTCAACGATAAATCACTTCGAAACCGTTTTGGGGTGACATCCAAACGTAAAAAACTTAAACAAACCATCACAATGTTTGCAACGATAAATCACTTCGAAACCGTTTTGGGGTGACACCCGAACGTAAACAACTTAAACAAACCATCACAATGTTTTCAATGATAAATCACTTCGAAACCGTTTTGGGGTGACACCCGAACGTAAAAAACATAAACAAACCATCACAATGTTTTCAACGATAAATCACTTCGAAACCGTTTTGGGGTGACACCCGAACGTAAACAACTTAAACAAACCATCACAATGTTTTCAACGATAAATCACTTCGAAACCGTTTTGGGGTGACACCCGAACGTAAAAAACTTAAACAAACCATCACAATGTTTTCAACGATAAATCTCTTCGAAACCGTTTTGGAGTGACACCCGAACGTAAAAAACATAAACAAACCATCACAATGTTTTCAACGATAAATCACTTCGAAACCGTTTTGGGGTGACACCCGAACGTAAACAACTTAAACAAACCATCACAATGTTTTCAACGATAAATCACTTCGAAACCGTTTTGGGGTGACACCCGAACGTAAAAAACTTAAACAAACCATCACAATGTTTTCAACGATAAATCTCTTCGAAACCGTTTTGGAGTGACACCCGAACGTAAACAACTTAAACAAACCATCACAATGTTTTCAATGATAAATCACTTCAAAACCGTTTTGGGGTGACACCCGAACGTAAAAAACATAAACAAACCATCACAATGTTTTCAACGATAAATCACTTCGAAACCGTTTTGGGGTGACACCCGAACGTAAACAACTTAAACAAACCATCACAATGTTTTCAACGATAAATCACTTCGAAACCGTTTTGGGGTGACACCCGAACGTAAACAACTTAAACAAACCATCACATGTTTTCAACGATAAATCACTTAGAAACCATTTTAACCAGGTTATCCATATAATTTTAATTTATAAATTGTGATAACTTATAAATGTGTCCTATAAATGTGTTATTGGTTCAAAAAGAATCTATTCTACTTTTTAAAATTTTTGAGTTATTACGTGAAATAAAGTTTTAACAATATTAATCGAATCAACATGTTGAGCATTGAATCCCATCACCACAATTACTCAATAGCTTTGAATATTCCTATAGATACCATATTGACCGTTTTTACGATATATTGTTTAGCATGATTATTTAATGACCAGGTCTGAAAACACATACGCTGAATAATGTATAGGAAAAGTGGTTTACGTCGATAATGTGGCACCCTTTGTCGATAGGGTGGCACCATTGAGTTACAATGTCTCTATTCCAAAATGATTTCTAAAATATCCGCTTAACCTTACTACCTAATATATGTTTTACATTTCAAACAAATTAATTGCAAACACCTAAGGAAACTAACAAACAATCAAATTACCGTGTTTGCAAATGATCTCAAAATAATTTTTTTTCCTTTATCTTGAAACTCAAAGAATAAATTGAAATAGATCGTTTTTCAATGGACACAAAAATAATTACTGTAGAATAAAATGGCAGTTATGCAATTACTGCAGTTTTGCAAATTTTTGTAGGTTGATACATACTCATACTGTTTGTTTTCAGTTTTATATATTTATATATTTGAATTAAATGAAAGTTTATCATTTAAAATTACATTCTGTTGGGTTTTAAATCCCTTGGAAATTTCAAACTCATCAAGTGATTCTTTTAAAGATCCTTGGCTACATAAATGTAAAGCCTTCAATTTTTTTTTAAAAGTGGTGTAGCTATTGTTATTAATTATGTAAATGGTTTGCAAAAATAAACTTTAAATTTTGTTTATTTTTCTTCTTAGGCAGGTATTCCTTAAATCAGTCTTTAAAACATTTTCCGGTTTTCCCGATGTAAAATTTTTCACAAAAATCACATTCAATTTTGTAAATTATTGAGCATGATTCTAATTGGATATTTAATTTTGGTTTCAATTCTTTATATAAAATATCTTTTAGGATTTCATACTTATATTTTTTTAAATAGTTCCTTATAATATTAGGCTATGATTTGTATATTCCATTTTATCAAATATTATTTAATATAAGTTGTTACAAGGAAATTTAAATAAATTAATTTTCTTGGCGGTGTATTTAGTCGTTAACACATTGTACTTATTATGAACTATGTACCTATTATGTATCCTACAAATATATTTAGAATTAATGCTTTGCTGATAGGTATCCTATAATTAAAAATATTTTTTTAGATTTCGTTTAGCAAATATCCCAAAAAATAAATATGCCACGAGGAGTTCATACTTTTTAAAGAAAAAGTTGGTTCCAGCAGAGAAAGACCAAATCTATAAATATGTTACAAAACCCGATGATATCCAAGGTTCATCAAAAGAAACTGATTATCACGTTGATGCAACGAATGTTTCAGAGAATAGTGGCTGATCTTCGGAAAGTAACAGCAACAATACAGAATTAATAATGATAACCTATGATGACGAATTAGAAAGGAATAATGAAAATGACAGTGATAATGCCGCTAATGCTTCTACTATCGAAGACAGTATTTGCATGGGTGAATCACTTCAGGACTTAAGAGATGTATCACATTGGAATGTACTCGTCTCTGGTAATGTTCGCATTGAAATCATAAAAAAAGAAAGTGAACATTTTCAAAATAGAGAAGGGTCGTTTGTTACTGTATCTAGACACGAGTTAGACATAAAAGGTGATGTTCGCCATCTTTCTAAAGAATGGTTTTATAAAATGATGAATAATGGTGAAAAAATTCTACGGCCATGGATTGTTTATTCTCCTGTAAATAATAACTTGCGTCCTGTATTGTTTCTGTTGTCGTGTATTTGCTGTCACCAATAATAATAATACAAAATCAACATTTACTACTGGATATCAGAAGCGGTGGAAACTAAATCCCAAAGTGGCCGAGCATGAAACTTCAAATGAACATCTGGAGAATTTCGAAAAGTGGAAAACTTTGGAAATGAGGTTAAAAATTCATAAAACGATAGGAGACGCAGCCTTGCAATTAATATATAATAAAAAACAGAAGTGGAAACATCTTTCATCAAGATTATTGGATATAACTTTGTTTTTATCTAAACAAAACCCAGCATTTCATGGACATGATGAAGGACAAAGTTCTTCAAATAAAGGCAATTTCTTAGAACTAACCAAGCTATTGTCAAAGTATGATGTAGTGTTAAAAGAACACATTTTGAATTTTGAGCATGGTAAATCACCAAAAGTATCATATTTGTCACCAGATATACAAAATGAGTTCATAAATGTTTTAGCGATCCACGTAAAGTTTAAGCTTGTCAACGAAATTAAATCGGTTAAATATTTTGGAATTATGTTTGATAGCACACCTGACATTTTACATATTGATCAAATGTCAGAAGTGATTCGTTATGTGAAAATTGATGGTACTACCAAGTGGAAATCAAGGAAGTATTCCTTGGATTTTTTCCTTTACGTGGAAAAAAGCCGCTTATTTAAGCGACGAAATTCTTACACTAAAAAAAAAATTGAAGTAATGATAACCTCATCTCGAAGATGGCAGTTTATTATTCATGCAAATTTTCAAACAATTTCACCGTGATTGGGACAACTACTCAGTACTCAGTAACATTTTCCTGATAACAGAATGAGGTGTAATTAAAATATAAAGTGCTATCCAATATAACAGTAGTTGAATAAAGTTAATAACTATTTCCATGAAAACATATTTCTTTGGCCTTATATCATGAATTTTTCATTTTAAAATTTAAGTATTTGAGATTAATTGAACTATATTTTATTTTCACATAAATATTTCATGCATGATTGTCTCAACTGCATCGGCTTATCATTGTACGGTTGTTGAATCAATCTCGTATTTCGATTCGCCATATCTGCCCGCACGGTGAGGTTGAGACAACTGCATTTCGATTGGAAATAGGACATGTTTTTTTCAGTGTAAAATCTTGAAAATGATGGTATAGATGTTGTGAATTGTCGCTCCCAAAGGTTATGATAATGCAGCTGTTATGAGTAGTATACATGGAGAAGTGCAAGCTATTATTAAAGCAAAAAATAACAAAGCAATTTTTGTGGGCTGCAAAGATCATTCAATTAATTTATACGGCCAACACTCGTCAGTGGAAGCCATTTTTACATGTTTTTCTGCTTCGACTAGCCGTTGGGAAGTACTTGCTAAACACAACAAAGCAACTGTTAAAATACTCTTAACAGCGCATTGGAGTGCTCATTATGCTGCAGTAAAAGTATTGGCCGAAAACTTTGATGGGATTGTGGCTGAAATTGAGAAGTTAAGTGATCAACAAGAAAATGTAGACACTAGAGGGGTTGCACAGAACCTTATCAATGCAGCATGTGATTTTTCGTTTCTTTGCTATCTTTTGTTTTGGAATGATATTCTAAGAGAAATAATATCTATGCTCAGATTGGATTGCAAAGCACGGGCTTGAATATTGATCAATTAGCTACAGAAATAGAGCCAATTCATAACGAAGTCTCATTGTAGAAGAGGCAATAGATCTTGCTGCGAAAAAATCGGAGGACTATGACATTCCAATGGAAAGCCGAATTCGTCATAAAAACGCAAAAAACGAACGGGTGGTGAGTTTGCACCTGATGTTGGACTGACACTGAGAGCCCAACTTAAAAAGGACATGTTGGAATGTCTTGACCGATTCAGTGTTGAACTCCGAACTAGACTGAAGTCAGTTCAAGATTTAGCTTCATTGTTCGAGGTTGTGCAGACAAACACTTAGCTTTTGGCGAACAGTGAAGAGTTAAAATTATCGGTATCAAAATTTACTGGTTTTTATGATGCGGTATTGGCAACAGAACTCCTCATAGAGATACAAAGGGTGAGGAGGCATTTAAAAGCGGCCAATGTTACAGTTTCTAACTGGGTATACCTAGACTTTTTGAAATTCATCGTAGAATGGGATTTTTTAGAATTTCTTCCGAATCTTACGGTCGCACTAAAGTTATTTATGACTATTTGCGTATTAGTGGCCTCGTGTGAGAGGAGTTTCAGCAAATTAAAATTAGTTAAAAATTACTTGCGGGCTTATAATAATAATGCTCATTTGTATTAATTAAAAAAAATTATAAATAACGTTTATCGGCTTTTTATTATTATTGACAGTTTTTATTTTTGGGGTGACACCACAATATCCGCCCCGGGTGCCACCCATGCTAGCTACGCCACTGATTGTCATTTCCATTTGTGATCGAGAAACAAATATACTTCTACTGGATATTGATGTCATAACCGGAACGAACGCGGCTTACCCTTCAAGGATATTATAGAATTTTCAGTAGGTTATTTATCTGGCATCTATCATCATCGCTATCATACCTGGATACAGCTCCTGGCTATACCTGGACTCATCTCAGCTACCAAAAATACACTTTTAGATATTTCAGTTATTTCATATAAATACATACATCAATTTAGGACCAAATGGAAAAGTTACGCACGTCTATTACAAGAAATTTTGGTCACTCAGGGAGTAAAACAAACCAAAGAAATATGATTTGACAGATGTGCATAAATAAACGTTAAAAATTGGTTATGGTCATTGGTTGGTTCCAGCATAAATTGTGTGTGTGCTGATAGATTTCAATGAAAAAATCTACCGTTTGATTGGTTTTGCCTTCAAATCATATAAAACTATAGTTTGGGCTGGGTTTTATTTAAAGAGTATTATATAGTGTGTTTGGTATTAGTAAAAAACAAAATCCAAAATAATGACTGTTTATTTTTAATTGTTCGGCTTTTGTCAAATTTTCGCAGGTCAATAAATGCTTTCATTTTCACGACATTACAAGTACTAAAACTATGTTTATAAAAACAGTATGTTAGCTAAAAAGATCACATTAAAAAATTATTAGCCAAAAAGTAGTAGAAACTTAAAGAAAATAATGATACAAAAATAAATTAAAAATAGAGAAATAGAAAGAAAAATAAAATACAACAGTTACTTCGGTTTTGAAAAAACCTAAGTACATATTACATTCATGAGCCAAAAGTAAAATTCTGACCCCCACTTTTTTGGCATTTCTCGACGTTTTAGGACCTACTGATCCTAAAAAAGCAAAAAAAAAATGTATGTCTGTCTGCCGGCCGTCCGGCCGTCACAATTGACGAAATGAAGAAAACGGCTGGAGGGATTTCAAAAATTTTTGTTTCTAAAAATAGGTATACTCAATGGTAAGAGCCGAAAGGACGATGTATTCGATAGCTGTCCCGGAAGTGTATCAAAAAAATCGTCAAGTGTGTCAAAACAAGGATATTTGCATATTTTTTGCTTAAAAAGCGTTCATTTTAAGTGATTACGAGTAGGAACATTGAATTTGGAGAAATCTTGATGGTCGGGATTGGTATGTGAGATCAAATCTAGATTATTGCATTATAAATTTGTCAAGAAAATGTTGCTAAGTGTGTCAAAAGAAAGATTTTTATTTATTTTTTACCCATTTGTATGACGTGAAATTTTATAATTTTTATTAAGAATTATGGCATCATAAGTTTGTCAAAAAATTGTTTTCAAGTATGTCAAAAGAATGATTTTCATTTATTTTTTTTTGGAAAAAATGTAATTGAACATGAAATTATTATTATTGCGAATTTTATTGCATTATAAGTTTGTCAAAAAAATATTGTCAAGTGTGTCAAAAAATGATTTTCGTTTATTTTTTAAGCCAATTTTTTGGAAAAAATAAATTTAATTATTTTTATGACATGAAATGTAATGAACATGAAATTGTACATGAAAATATTTGAATTTGTTATAGTTTTTGGAATATTTTTGGAATTTTGAAAAATGTTTATATTTTTGAACTTGTAATAATTTTTTTTTTGAAAAAGTTTTAATTTTTGATTTTGTTATAATTTTTGCAATATGTTTACAATTTTGAAAAAAAAAATAGAATTTTTGAATTTGTGAAATTTGAATTTTATCAATTTTTTTTAAATTTTAAAAAAGTTTCAATTTTTGATATTGTTACAATTTTGAAATTATAATAATATCTACATATCTACAACAACAATATTTTCTTTAAATTATGTTAATTTATGATCTGTTATAATTTTGCGGCAACGTATTGATGTGTTAGTTTTTTAATAAATTTCTAAACAGAGATACAAAAAATACATGTACTTTAACAAAGAGTTTTAGGTTTGATTTACATCGCTGCCCAACACTAAAAACAATGTCCTCATAAAAGTTTTATGCCGAAAACTATATATCAAAATCCTTAACCAAAACCGAAGTCTTGATATCTCAGAGCTTGAGATTTCAGCCTCTCCATATTTTTCGATTAAAATTATTTTTTGCATGTTTTTGCATTTTTTCAGTGTCTTTATTCACAATACGGCTTACAACAATGAAGTGATTATGATGAAACTTATACAAAAAGGTTCTCACAAATAGTGTGAGGAAATAATGATCAGTTTTTGGGAGATATAGATCAAAGTGGCGAGGGGTGAACCATACAACTGCTGATTTTTCTCACTTAGTGTTTAAAGTTTGTTGGGAGCATACAGACTTCGTTTATTAATTAATTTTGATGACACGTTGTCAAAAGACGGATAATTTAATGACAAAGAGTTGATTAGTTTCGGGACGATATAATAACGAGACATTCGCCAACTAAGCAAAATACTTTTTAGCGATACAAAACAAAATAAATAGATGTTGTTGAAAGTTTATCTTCAACATTTATCAATCTTTTATCGTTTGACAACTTGCACATAAATCCTGAAATCAATTAGAACAACCCACTACTAAATCTAGAGCGATTCTTCTTATATCTTCAATTGTTAAAATGCATTCTTTTCCAACAATGGTGAATCCTAAATTAACGAGGGCATTTAGTATATTTTCTACCTCATCGTATGTTGTATTTGGATTTTGTAATACTAAATCCTTTATTTGCATCGTTATGTCATTTAAACAACTTACATTTTCAAGCGCATTCAAAAGATTATCTATTTCTGTATAACAAGGAGGAACTTGAGAAAAAGTTACGGATACCTTAAAGTGGAATAAATGATTAAAAAAAAGTAATGCCAAATTATTTAAAATTTTAAACTCACTTGTAAAACCATAACAACAAAAATAACGAAGAAAATGCTTAATTTCATTTTAACACAATTTACTTGTAAAAATACTGCTTACTAATGTAACACTCTTGTGATCTCTGAATAGTTTCACTACCGATATTTAGCTCTTTTTAAGTCCTAGTGTTCCGTCGTGACATTTTGATAAAAAAATCATGATTTTTCTGTACTAAAAATAGTAGTAAATGTACTTGATGTATTCAACTAGGTTTTAATTTAATATCCACGATTGATTGTTCTGAATTTACAATTTATGTACTATAATTTGATTTATTTTATTTGTTATACACGTCTTGTTTTATTTAATTATAAAATACACTTTTAGAAATTTCAGTTATTTCATCTAAATACATACATCAATTTAGGACCAAATGGAAAAGCTACGCACGTCTATTACAAGAAATTTTGGTCACTAAGAGAGTAAAACAAACCAAAGAAATATGATTTGACAGATGTGCATAAACGCTAAAAATTGGTCATGGTCATTGGTTGGTTCCAGCATAAATTGTGTGTGTTTTGATAGATTAGCCTTGCCTTCGAATCGTATAAAACTATAGTATGGGCTGGCATTTGGTTAAAAAGTATTATATGGTGTGTTTGGGCTTAGTAAAAAACAAAATCCAAAAATATGGCTTTTTATTTTTAATTGTTCGGCTTTTGTCAAGTATTTAAATGCAAAATATGAAGGGGCTGAAATCTCACAGCTCTGAAATATCAAGACTTCGGTCTGAGTTAAGGAGTTATTTTGATATAGTTTTCGGCAAAAAACTTTTATGAGGACATTGTTTTTAGTTTTGGGCAGCGATGTATATTAAACATAAAACTCTTTGTTAAAATACAAGTATTTTTTATCTCTGTTTAGAAATTTATTACAAAACAAACACGAAATATTAATACGTTGCCGGAAAATTATAACAGATCATAAATTAATATAACTTAGTAAAAAGATGATACACCCAACAAACTACTCAAAAACCTCTCCATTTAGCGTTTCAAGAAAATATCACAAAATCAAAAATTTATCTTTCTTTTAAAATTCCAAAAATATTCTAAAAATTAAAACAAAATTTAAACTTTTTTTGAAAGTTATAAAAAATTCCAAAAATTATTACAAAATCAAAGCTTGAAATTTTTTCAAAAAATATTGCAAAAATTATAACAAAATCAAAAATTGAAACTTTTTCCAATATTCTTAAAAAATTACAAAAATTATAACAAAATCAAAAATACACATTTTTTTCAAAATCAAAAAAATTATAATAAAATCAAAAATATTAATTTTTTCAAAATTTTAAAAACATTGCGAAAATTCATAATTTAAAAACTCAAACTTTTTTCAAAATTCTTAAAGCATTCCAAAAACTAACAAAATCAAAGTAAAAACTTTAAAAATTCCAAAAATTATAATAAAATCAAACATATAAACTTTTTCGAAATTCTAAAAATATTGCAAAGATTATAATAAAATCAAAAATTGAAACTTTTTCAAAATTGCAAAAATTATATTAAAATCAAAATTACAAATTTTTTTAATTCTAAAAATATATCAAAATTATAACAAAATCAAATATACAAATGTTTTTAAAAACTCAAAAATATTACAAAATCAAAAATTGATACTTTTTCCAAATCAAAAATTCAAAAAACTTTTCCCAAAATTCTAAAAATATCGCAAAAATTATAACAAATCAATAATACAAACTTTCTTCAAAATTCCAAAAATATTTCAAAAATTATAATGAAATCAAAAATTACTTCGGTCTGAAAGACCTAAGTATTACATTCATGAGCTCAAAGTCAAATTCTTACCTCCACTTTTTTTGGCATTTCTCGACGTTTTAGGACCACCTACTGATTCCAAAAAAGCAAAAAACAACCGGCCGGCCGGCCGTCACAACCTACGGAATCTAAGAAAATCACTGGACGGATTTGAAAAATTTGTTTTTCTAAAAATAGTTTACTCAATGGAAAGAGCCGAAAGGACGATTTGTTCGATAACTGTACTGGAAGTGTGTCAAAAAATCGTCAAGTGTGTCAAAACAAGGAAATTTGCATATTTTTTGCTTAAAAAACTTTCATTTTAAGTGATTACGAGTAGAAACGTTGAATTGGGAAAAATCTTGATCGTCGGGATTGGTATGTGAGACCAAAATCTAGGTTATTGCATTATAAGTTTGTCAAAAAAATGTTGTCAAGTGTGTCAAAAGAAAGATTTTTATTTATTTTTTTACCCAACTTTTTTGAAAAAAATAAAATTAATTATTTGTTTGAAATGAAATTTTATTATTATTATTGAGAGTTATGGCATTATATTACTATTATATAGAATTATGGCATTATAGGTTGGCACTGTAGCTAAATCAAAGTAGATGTGTGTTAAAACATCTCTAAAAGAAAAAATTAAAATTAAATAGTTATTTTGCACGTTTAACAAAAATATTATAATTCAGTGATAAATAGTAATAAAAACTACATAATATTGTAAGTCTCATGTCAAAAAAATGTTTAATTAGAGAGTTATCTACAATATAATATTGAAAGTGACAAAATTTTGCATATAAAACGGGAATACTATCATTGTTGTTTTTATTGCTTTTCTTTTGTTATTGTTTCGTTTCGAATAAAAATTAAATTTTTGTTATCATTTTTTATAAAAATAAAAAGCGAATTTCCAGCCGATACAGTTTGACCACCCAAATGAACAATGACATCGAAAGGAAAATAGAATCGATATCTCCGGAAGCAGCAGCTGAAGCAAAAAAACTTCAACAATCAGTAATGGCAATGGAAGTTGGTAAAATGAGCTTTGACGAGCTATGGTAAAATAAGCTTTGACGAGCTAATGTTAGCTTTCAGCAAACTGCTGGATAAGAAACTCGAACAGCCACAAAAGATGATTTAAAGAAGGAGATAAGTACATTACAAAAACAATGCAGTTCATTACAAGAGCAATGCAATCAACTGAAGCCTAAAGTATTAAAATTGGAGGTGAGAGAAAAAGCATCTGAGGCGAGAGAAATCACATTTATGCATATGTTAGAGAGAATAGATAACGAAAATCGGCGCAGAAATTTAATTTTCAGAGGAATACCCAAAGAGGGAAAAGATCCACAAGAACAGGTAATAAATTTCTGTAAAAATATAATGGGATTAGAAATGATTACTGTAGTTCGGGCGTATTATATGGGAAAGAATGAAAATATGATATTCGTGGAATTGGGATCACATATTGATGTTAACAGGATATTGTCCAATGGCAAAAAATTGAAAGGCACACAAATGTCAGTGAACCGTGACTTTACAAAAGGTTTTCGCAAAAAGAGGTCATATTTATTTGCTCTGCGAAAACAAATTCATACTGTGAACAAAGATATAAACTTCAAAATATTTGGAGATCAACTCTACATAGATGATGTGGAATTTCTCATATCAGAAGATGGTATACTTACTACTCGCAACAATGAAGATGGTATTAAAAATCTTAACGAAATGTTAAATTTTGATTTTTCTAATTTTCTAAATAACTTCAATAGCAAAAATAATCGAAATAAATAGCAAATAAATGCCGTCTGTCCAAGATTAGTTTTAGATGAATTAAAAGTTTTAGCGTATAATGTTAATGGTCTATCAAATAAATCTTTAATGTTAAGTTTTTCAAATTTTGTGAATCTTCACGATATTTTTTTTTATTTGAGACATGGGTTACAGAAGATAAATTTAAAACATATACACATTACTTTTCAAACTATGAATTATATTGGATTGGTGCTGTTAAGCAAAGTAACTTCGGGAGAGCAAGCGGGGGGTGTTTATTTGGTTTCCGAAAAAGTACCGCAGAAGTTTATCATATGAAATTTGAAAATATTAATAATTCTATAGTATTAAGAGTTAAGTTAAATAATTTATGGTTTCATTTTTTACCAACATACCGTAACTGTAACAAATGGGAAGTTGATTTTGAAAACCTGCAACTGCTACTCGAAATTTTAAAACAATTTATAATTATTGGTGATCTAAACATTAGAATCGGTAGTCTCCAAAAACTTGAGTTTATGTAGTTTATTTCCGGTAATTAAAGAAATTCGCTCATCAAAGGATTCAACAGTTGATTCAAAAGGAAGAAAGTTTTTAGATCATATGAGTGATGTAGGAGGGATTGTACAAAATGGCAGAACTGTAGGTGATTTCACTGGGGAGCTTAGTTTTATAGGAAAAATGGGGACGTCCGTAAATGACATATGTTGTGTATCAATTGACGAACTGGAACTAGTGCAAAATTTCGAAGTAAGAAATGAAAATTTCTCTGACCATTAAACTATTGTTTTATCTATCAAAGAAAATAGTACGGTTTCTGCCGAAAAACCTTTAGAACTATTACCCAAATTAATATGAAAAAATGAAAACTTGGAATCTTATATACACAAACTAGATGATTTAGTATCGGCACACGATGGGAATTTGGTTAGTCTAGATTTACTAATAAACATGATTTATCAAGCAGCTGGTAATAGGCGGACCCACAAATACAAAGCAGTTGAATTTGAGAGCAAGTGGTTTGATAATGATTGCAATAAAGCTAGGAAAGAGTCATTTAAATTATTAAATTTACTACGTACAAATAATTCAACATATGTAAGAAAATTATACTTCCAAGCAAATTCTGAATTCAAGACACTATGTTCAAAAAAATCAAAACTTTACTACAGTCGCCTTGCGGAGAGATTAGGAAATATTAAAGATGCTAAAGAATGGGGGGTTGCCCTACGCGAGCTCCGAAATAAGAAATTTATATGTGGGAATAACATCAGTATGCATGACTTTCAGATATATTTTGAAAGTCTTTTTAATCCAACAAAAACTGCTAGACTTACTTTGTACGCGGAACCATACGCAGTCTCTCCAATTTTAGATGGACCTCTAAACATTCACGAAATGCTAGTGGTTCTGAAAAAATCTAAAGATGGCAAAGCTCCTGGTGAAGATAGGATACCATATGAGTTTTTCAAAAATGCTCCAGCTTCTTTTTTAAACCGAGTTGTAGAAGCATTTAACCAAATTTATAATGAAGGAGTTATGCCGGATATGTTCAGAAAGTCTGTAGTCTTCCCTCTATTTAAGAAAGGTGGCCCGAATAATCCAAAAAATTACAGGGGAATATCGTTCATGAACACAATTGTAAACATTTTTGTTGGGATTCTTTTAAATAGACTTGAGGAATGGACAAACGTATTTGACATCTTAAACGAATATCAGTCTGGGTTTAGAGAAGGGTATTCAACTGTTGACAGCATATTTTCATATACTAGTATCGTAAAGCTGAAAACCACAAAAAAGAAAAAGAAGGTATACGCATTCTTCGTTGATTTTAAAGCAGCGTTTGACTGTATTATCAGAGAAGCCTTATTCTATAAACTAGTGTGCCCAGGAGTATCCAACAAGTTCATAGATATGTTAAAACTCTTATATTTAAATACGGAAGCAGCTATTTGGAACGGAAAAACTATATCTGACTGGTTTATAACTAACATGGGTGTAAAACAAGGTTGTCTGCTTAGTCCCTCACTATTTTATCTTTTTCTGAACGACTTATTCGAATTTCTTGGAGGTGGAATTATCGTAGGCAATCGCATTATAAGGTTATTAATGTATGCGGATAATATTGTTCTCTTAGCAGACTCACCAGAGAAGCTTTAAAAAATTATAAAACGTCTGGAAGAATATTTTGATCGCTGGAACCTGAATGGAACCTGATGTTGAAAAGTCAAAAATTATTATTTAATTATTATTTTCGGTAAGGGAGGCAGAAGATCTACAAAAGAGAATTGGACGTACCAAAAGGAAAATATAGAAGTAGTTAAGACGTATAAATATCTCGGGATTGAACTAACGCCCAAATTGTCGTTCCACGCAAATCTTAATTCCAGGCTTAGGTCTGCAAAAATAGGAATAAACGCGGCATGGAGTAACTATGTGTGTCAAAAGGAAGTATCGGTATCAGGTAAAATGAAAGTATTTGAGGCAGTCTCTAGAGCAGTGTTATGCTATGGTTGTCAAGTTTGGGGTTACTCAGATTATGAAAAAGTGGAGCGATTGCAAAGGTATTTCATAAAAAAAGTGTTCAATTTACCACGAAATACCCCTAACTATATGTTAGAGATAGAGTTTGGGTTGTCAAAAATGGCCCTTTTCACTTTGAACTACATTTTGACTATGTTTTAAAAATTCTGCAGTATGATGATAAGAGGTTGCCAAAATATCTAGCTCTTGAGACAGTAAAAAATAAATCTTTCTGGGTACCTCAATGGGAAAAATTAGCAGCTGACTGTAGTGTTTCCTTTAACCTCAACGCAAGCGATATTAATATCAGATGTTGGAAAGAAAACTGCTTGCGATTAGTTGAAATTGGGTAGCGAAAATCCGAAATTCTACGTCCACGCCGTGCTACCTGGGTAACGCTAACAGAATTAGGTTGGTGTAGTTGAGAGGGGCAGAGTAAATACTGCTAATACTCAATGATTCTGCACCATGGCGAGTCATTGGCGCCATAAAACCAGTGCAACTCAAGCGTCTGTTCTCCATGTTAGGGGCGGTTTGGAGCGTGCGTCTGTTTTGGATCAAGCGGCTCGCTATATAAATGTGTAGAAAGCGTCTGTTCCCTATGTTAGGGGCGGCTTGCAGCGGGTGTCTGTCTTGGATCAAGCGGCTCGCTATACAAACGTGTAAAAAGGTTGTTTCTGGTGACCTTAAGATGCAGAACGAACCCATTCACGAAAATTTGGGTTGGGCGAAGGGCTAACACACCATTGCCGTAAAAAAATTATTGTCATGAATTCTGTACACAGGCCTCGGAATATCTCGGATTCAATATTGGAACGACCTCGGAAGCTGTACCCGGACTACGATTTAAAAATGGGAACCTGGAACGTGCTAAGCCTTAGAAGACCAGGAGATCTCCTAAAACTAACACAACAAGTCGAGAGCTACACACTGGATATAGTGGCATTACAAGAACTAAGATGGCCAGGTAGTGGAATCCATGAAACAGCGAAAGGATAAACTCTTTATTATTGCGGTCATCAAAACGGAGGAGAATTTGGAGTTGGCTTTCTTATAGACCGTCGCGTGAATCAGCATGTTATCGACTTCTGCCCAATAAATATGCGTTTATGCACACCGAGAATCCGCACGCAAAAATTCAATGTAACGATCGTCAATGTTCATGCACCTACTGAAGATAAAGCAGATGATATTAAAGACCTAGAACTCAAAGAAGTCATCAATAACATCCCGCGGCACGATATAAAAATCGTGGTAGGTGACTTTAATGCTCAAATTGGTAGGATTGCAGAACTTAAAACACATATCGGCCCTAACAGCTTGCATCATACCAGCAACAATAACGGTTTTCGCGCAGCCGAGCTGGCTATGATGTATGATCTAGTAATTTCTAGCACTTTCTTCCCTCACAAGAGAATTCACAAAGCAACGTGGAAATCAAATGACGGAAGAACAGAAAATCAAATCGATCACGTCATGATCTCTAAGAGACACTCTACAAGTGTAACTGACGTTCGATCATTCAGAGGTGCTGATATGGACACCGATCATATGCTTGTCATCTTTAAGTACAAGTGCAAATTATCATCTACATTTAATAGGCAAGCAAAAAAGACCGTGCGCTGGAATGTCGAAGCATTTAAACATCCGGAAACGCTGAATAGATATCAGGAAATAATAACACAAAACATAGAAGAGCATGACATCTCTTCTGAGATGCCATTAAACATACAAGAAGAATGGCAAACGCTTCAATCAACCATTATAGCCGCAGCACAAACTACAATCGGAAAACGACCACCGAAATCACACAACGAATGGTTTGACGACGAATGCCGCCAATCCGTTGAAAATAAACAAAAACTGCGAGAAAAATGGTTAACAATGGTGAACACCCTAAGCTCCCAAGCTGATTATCTATGCGCCAGAAAAGCCTCAGCAAAACTTCTACTTAAAAAGAAGCGCGAACACATGAAGAGCTGCATAGAAAACATCGACCAACATGCGGCCAACGGAAATTCAAAAGAGTGCTTTGCCAATGCACGGAATCTGACAAAAGATTTCCACCCAAGATCTACAGCCATCAAAAATGAAAATAATGAACTTACAACAAGTGAACGTGATGTGCTGGCAGTGTGGCGATCCCACTTTCAAGACCTACTGAATAGAACGAATGAAGTTCATCCTATTCGAGCAATTGCTCCATCAAATGAGGAGATTTTTGTCCCTTACCCAGCAATAGAAGAAGTGGAAGCTGCAATTAAAAAACTGAAAAATGGCAAATCACCAGGTTTCGATGGTATTCCCGCAGAACTTTTGAAAAATGGAGGTGCAGCTCTGGTCTCACGTATATATGATCTGATTCTAGCAATCTGGGACCAAGAAGAACTACCTGCTGAATGGAAAACAGCTCTCATTGTTCATCACCGCTTCTCATCATCGGTGACTATCAGTGTGGTTTTCGTCCCAACCGTTCAACCACAGATCAATGTTTTACCTTAAGGATGATTCTAGAAAAATGTTGGGAGTACAACATCAGCATTCACCAGCTCTACGTTGATTTCAAGCAAGCATATGATAGTATCATCCGCGAAAACCTTTGGTCCGCACTCATATACCTTGGTATCCCAGAGAAACTTGTTTCTCTGTGCAAACTTACAACATCGGGATCAAATTGTAGAATAGTAATCGAAGGGTCAGTTTCTGATCCTTTCGATATAACATCAGGTGTTTGACAAGGTCATGCACTCGCGCCCGTACTATTTAATTTGGCGCTGGAGTACGCGATAAGATAAAGCCGAATTGAGACACAAAACTGCATGTATAACAAATCTAGTCAAGTTCTTGGCTACGCAGATGATATTGTGCTTCTCAGACGTAGAACAAGCGATATCAAGGATAGTCTCTCTCAGCTTGAAAGAAATGCTAAACGACTTGGATTATGCATCAACACCGGCAAAACCAAAGTGTTAACAACATCCAAGAACATACCTCCCGCAAATCTGGATACTGGCGACTATGAAGTGAAACGCGTGGAAAACTTCAAATACCTCGGGTCTATAATAACATCGTCAAACGACATGCAGGTAGATATCAAAGCCCGTGTCTCTGCCGCATACAGAGTTTTCTACGCATACTCAAAGAGAGAGAGAGAGAAAGAGAGAGAGAGAGAGAGAGAGAGAGAGAGAGAGAGAGAGA
>OY856186.1:228843990-228868277 GCA_963693315.1 Diogma glabrata
AAACCAAACAATGGCTTGATAAACATTATCCAAACTCTGCTCCATCGAGACAAATGGTAGAGAAGTGGATGGCTGAATTTAAATGTGGTCGTACCAGCACAAAAGATGCAGAGCGCAGTGGACGCCCAAATGAGGCTGTTATTCCAGAAAACATAAAAAAAATCCACAAATTGGTTATGAACGATCGCAAATTGAAGGTGCACGAAATAGCTGACATTGTAAAGGTAGCAGATGGTAGTGTTTTTACCATTTTACATGAACATTTGGGTATGCGAAAGCTCTGTGCAAATTGGGTGCCGCGTGAGCTCACAGTCGACCAAAAACAACAACGAATCGATGCTTCGGAGGAGTCTTTGGCACTGTTAAACCGCAATAAAAGGGAATTCTATCGTAAATATGTGACAATGGATGAGACATGGCTTCACAATTACACACCAGAATCCAAAAGACAGTCAGCTGAGTGGACAGCAGTCGACGAACCGAATCCAAAGCGAGCAAAGACGCAACAGTCGGCCGGTAAGGTGATGGCGTCTGTATTTTGGGATACGAACGGAATAATATTCATCGACTATCTCCAAAAAGGAACCACCATCAACAGCGAGTATTACTGTGAACTTTTGGATCGATTGAAGGCTGAAATCGCAAAGAAACGGCCACATTTGCAAAAGAAAAAAGTGTTGTTTCACCAAGATAATGCACCGTGTCACAGATCGATGAAAACGATGGCAAAATTGAATGAATTGGGCTTTAGTTAGTTAAGTTTGTCTAAAAAATGTTGTCAAGTGTGTCAAAAGAAAGATTTTTATTTATTTTTTTACCCAATATTTTGGAAACATTAAAATTAATAATTTGTATGACATGAAAATTTATTATTATTATAGAGAATTATGGCATTATAAGTTTGTCAAAAAAATAATGTCAAGCGTTTAAAAAAATGATTTCATTTATTTTTTTAGCCAATTTTTTGGAAAAAAATGCAGCTGTTTTTATGACGTAAATGTAATTGAAAATGAAATAGGACATGGAAATTTTTGTATTTGTTATAATAGTTTTTGAAATCTTTTTGGAATTTTGAAAAAAGTTTTGATTTTTGATTTTGTAATAATTTTTGCAATATTTTTAGAATTTTGGAAAAGTTTTAATTTTGATTTTGTAAGAATTTTTGGAATATTTTTGGAATTTGAAAAATTTTTAATTTTTGATTTTATTATAATTTTTGGAATTTTGAAATAATTTTTGATTTTATTATAATTTTTATAATTTTGGAAAAAGTTTCAATTTTTGATATTGTTATAATTTTTGCAATATTTTTAGAGTTTTGTAAAAAGTTTGAATTTTTGAATTTTTAAGAATTTTTAGAATATTATTAGAATTTAGAAAAAGTTTAAATATTTGATTTTATTCTAATTTTTGGAATATTTTTAGAATTTTGAAAAAAAATTTTTTAATTTTATATATGTTTTTGGAATTTTGAAAAAAGTTTCAATTTTTGAATTTTTAAGAATTTTTGGAATATTATTAGGTTTTAGAAAAAGTTTAAATATTTGATTTTATTCTAATTTTTGGAATATTTTTAGAATTTTGAAAAAAAAATAGAATTTTTGAATTTTATATATATGTACATATTTTTAGAATTTTGAAAAAAGTTTCAATTTTTGATTTGTAAGAATTTTTGGAATACTTTTGGAATGTTGAAAAATTTTAAATTTTTGATTTTATTATAATTTTTATAATTTTGGAAAAAGTTACAATTTTTGATTTTGTTATAATTTTTGCAATATTTTTAGAATTTTTGAAAAAAGTTTTAATCTGTGATTTTGTAATAATTTTTGAAATATTTATAGAATTTTGTTTAAAAAAAGTGAATTTTTTATTGAACAATATTTTTGGAATTTTGAAAGTAATATGAATTTGTGATTTTGAAATATTTTCTCGAAACGCTAAATGGAGAGGTTTTTGAGTAGTTTCTGATTGTATAATCTTTTCACTAAATTATGTTAATATATGATCTGTTATAATTTTCCAACAACGTATTGATGTTTCGTGTTAGTTTTGTAATACATATCTAAACAGGGTTAAAAAATACAAGTACTTTAAAAAAAAGTTATGTTTGATATACATCGCTGCCCAAAACTAAAAACCATGTCCTCATAAAAGTTATTTGCCGAAAACTATATCAAAATCCTTAAGCCAGACCGAAGTCTTGATATCTCAGAGCTTGAGATTTCAGCCCCTCCATATTTTCCATGTTCAATCGAACATGAGATTAAATTTCGGCTCTTCCTTTTGAGAAAAATTTTGAAATCCCTCCAACGGTTTTCTAGATTTCGTCGGTTGTGAAGGCCGGCAGACAGACATACATTTTTTTTGCTTTATTAGAATCAGTAGGTCCTAAAACGTCGAGAAATGCCAAAAAAGTGGGGGTAAGAATCTCACTTTTGGCTCTCTTTCAGACCGAAGTAATAAATGCTTTTATTTTCACAACATTACAAGTACTAAATCTTTGTTTATAAAAACAGTATATATTAGTTAAAGAGATCACATTAAAAAATTATAAGCCAAAACAATAGTAGAAACTTAAAAAAATAATGATACAAAAAAAAAATTAAAAATGACAGAAATTAAAATAAAATAAAACCGTTTTTTAATTAAATTCAAAAATGACCTTTATCTAAGGACACATTTTTATCTTACCCTATTCTCGTTCACATATTTGTCACAATTACAAAATTCTTCACAATGCTGTGTAAAAATGGTATTCCGTAACACATATATGTAAATCGTATAGTTTGTTTCTTGACATAGGAATTGTAGCAGTTTCAAGTATAAGTCTAGTAATTTATGTGCTATATATTATTACTATATATTAAAAATTCGCTGCACTGAAAAAAAATGTACGCAAAATTAACTGAAATGGCCATTGATTCAACATATATTTCGGTTACTTTTGATCCTACAAATTGTTCGTTAAATTCAACAACTGAAGTCTGTTGATCTTATTTTACGAATAATTTTCTACATACAGTTACTAAATTGCACAGACGCGTCTATTGATAATTACTAACAAAAGCAACAAATTGACTCTTAAAATAATGAAAATATTTGTTAAATATTTTTTATAGCATGCTTGTTTTGGAATAAACACTGTTAACATAGGCCAACTTTAAATCTGAAAAATAAAACTGCAAAAGATTAACATGAAATTGGTATTGAAATTTTTTAAGATTTTTATTTATTTTACAATATGTTCACACACAAGTAATTAAGTTAATAAACATAATTAATAAAAAAAAATAATCAATGAAGATATTGTTAGAATTTAATTATTTAAAATTATTATTTTACATATATTTACTTTTAAGTTTAATGCTAAATAATAATGTTTATTCTCTTCCATTTAATTATATCAGCTTTTTTGTATGTTTTTTCGATAATAATAGTATGTATTATTGTATTGTTTTCTAACCTATAGTCTAATGAACTTAACCTACTGTCTAACGAAAATTTTCCTATAAAAAATTATCATTATTCAATTGGTATGATTCCAATTGGTCAAATTGTTTTGATTTCATTAAAATTATTTTCAAATGATTTCGTTAGAAAAGGACTGGGCTTTAAGCTACGCCAAAATACATAGATTGTGACTTTGCCGTTGAAATCGGATCATTCGTTGTTGAGAAAGCGTTGGACAAATATTTGTTCACATACGACAACACACACGCACATACACACACACACATACATACTGCCAGCTAAAAATAGCCTAAACAGCTTCAGTAGGTCTTGAAACGTAAAGATATCATAAAAATTCCGATTTCGAAAATCGACCCAAAAACAATAACTTTCCATATAGGAAAGTTAATAAACAGTTGACCATGCGATCCACTCACGAACCTCTGACCTTTAAGTCAAATTTAGAAAATAACTCAGATCTTCGACATTCAAGTCAACACGCGTTTGCAGATCTTTTACATACCAAAATTTCATCCAGATATCATGCGTTTGCGTAACGAAAAAAAACACGTAGTTTTTTCACATTTTCTTAAAAAACTCAAAAATTAAGAAAGCAATTGTTTATACAAATCTCATTATAAATGGCTGATATGATGACAAACAATATGGAAGCTTCACCTTGATAGCATTATTAAATCTCATTATATTTGCAAGAGATATATTTCAGTTTTTTGGAAATCACTAAAAAACAAACAGTTTAATTTCGCTAGAAAAGGACTGAGCTCTAAGTTACGATAAGATACATCGATTGCGACCATTTTCATTCAAATCGAGCCATCCGTTGTTGAGAAAGCGTTGGACAAAAATTAATGCACATGCAGCGATACATACACACATACACACACAAACACACACATACAGACTGCCAGCTAAAAATAGTCTAAACATCTTCAGGAGGTCATAAAACGTAAAGATATCATAAAAATTCCGATTTTGAAAATCGACCCAAAAACAATAACTTCCCATATAACTTTTTTGAAAATAATTCGAAAACCATGCATTGCAGAGTTCTAAAAAAAATGCACTGTTTTTAAAATTGATCAATTAGGTTCGATGCATAGCCGAGGAAGAAAGAAAATAAAGAAAACGCCGTTATTTAAAATTATACAAAAAACTGTGGCGTGTAAAAATCCCAAAAATTTATTAAGAAATATTGAAGTGGAGGCCTTTCATACTCCTCTACTTGACTCGATAAAAAATGTTTTTTGCTCAAAAGCCTCACATCGTAGCCTTATAAAACAATCGGAAACAACTTTAATAATGTTTTAACCATCTTGTGAGGATAGGTTAGTTTTATACACATCTAAAATTTCAGGTCCATATGATTTATGGTTGACGAGATAATAAATGGGGAAAACACGTTTGCTCTCACCAATGGGGTGAGTTATGGGGTGAGTTATAAAAACGGAACCCTATAACCGATATTCGACTTAGTCTATAATAATAACGCAACGAAATTCAAACCGTGAATTAAAATTAGCTTAACAACATTTAATTATAGTTGTAAATAAATTGTCACAATTTTAACTAAAGAAAATGTTGAAATTGGTGACCATTAATCCATTCCAATCATAACCTAGCCCAATGAATAGTTTCATTTGTATTTCAACAAGAGATGAAAAAAAACAACAAACCAACAACAAATCAATCTACACTTTTTCATTCTCAATCAATCTACATTAGATCATTTTCAATTACTAATCTTACCATGTATCTAACAATTTAATTTTTCTATTATAACAAAAAAAAAAATTTGTTACAGTTAAGTAAAAAAAAAAACGAAAAAAAATTATATAACATTTAGAGCAACAACGACTCAATTTTCTTGAAAATAATTCCTCAAGCTAAAAAAATTTGTGAACTCCCCATTATTACAAAGATTCGTTTAGTTTACTCAAAAGCATTATAATATAATTGTAGATTAGAAATGTAAAGTAGTTTTGTCTTATGAATAATTTCTTATTAATTTATTTTTTTATAGATTTTGTACTAATCGGTGGTCAGTTAAACGTTTTTTTTATTTCTACTTTTTCAATAAAATTAATATTTGATTTATTATTATGTGAAATCTTAAATTATAATGAATATCGATTGAAAATTATATCCCTCAAGGAAATTTTGTTTTTTTACTAGATGTTTGTTTGAATTTGAAACGGAAGCTTTGTCATGCTGAAATCTGAATAAAAACCGTTTAAGTCTTAGGAAAAGTATTGATGATAGATTTCATAAGAAATTTTTGTCTCGATTTTCAGTCTTCTACTATATCTGGTCCTCCAAAGTGGAGTTCTATTAACTCCAATATTAAATTGTTAAAGTTTATTACTTCTGCAATGTTGAGGGCCGATTTCTTCTCAAATTTAGATAGTAAATTTGTTGTAGAAAGTTTTGGAACATAAGCTCCTTTCTTTGTAGTTGAGCAGTTAAGCGGATACGTTAAGCTTTGTTGTATATGAATGCTATTAATTCATTTCGCTGTACACAGAAAAAAATTATTTGGAATTCATCTAATAGTAATGTCCAATTTAAATTGAAGATGAGCCGTATTGAAAAGTTAAAGGCCAAAAGTCAAATATTTATTTAGATAAATTAAACTATATTTATTGCGTATTAAAATTATTTTAAATTACTAACGGACTTAGTAACCAAAATGAAAAATGCAAAGTAAAAAAAATTTAAATATAATTGTGATGGGTATCGAGCCTATTTTTTAAAAATAAAAGACATTAATTGTTTTAATAAATTTGTTTTTCGACGTTTCATATTTTTTTCATTTGACGAATGTTATCTAACATTTTTTTGTTGTATTTTTTTTTAAATATACTTTCTTTTTTGAAAATGGCAAAGGAATTTTGCCGAAACGTCGAAAAACAAATTTATTAAAACAATTAATGTGTTTTATTTTTAAAAAATAGGCTCGATACCCATTACAATTATATTTAAATAATAAATATAAGCCTACAAAATAATAAAATAAAAAAAAATTCTTGCCTTTACTTGTACAAACCAGTCATTGATGTCCTTGTGTTTTCGAATTTCATGTTTGACACAATCGCTAATTAAAGTTACAAAAACAATTTTAATTTCCTACCTATTGATGAAGTTCCATTGGTATAGTTAAGCGTCAAATATTATCGTCATGAAGATTAAAAATTTCCATAGTTTTTCTTACCTCACCGAAAATTTTACGTCTAGTAGTGGTACTTTCATTAAACAAACCTCAAGCATTTCTTTCACTATTGTATACTGTCTCGTTACTCTTCTAACAAATATTGATAACTGAGGTATGTGTCAGAGATATCGGTGCTCTCATCTAAAGTTAAACTATATAAAATATAAATTCTCTCAGTTTTTCGATCAATGAAATCTTGATGTTATCTGCTATATCACCAATTCTGATACCTACTGATTGGTGTGGATGCAAATATATTTATATAATTTTCTATACAAATTATCCTAAGTAAAGGATTTTCCTATTTTAGCTATTTCTCTGGATATTAAAAAACTTATTTTTGTAACTGTTTTAGAATTCTCTTTTAAAACTTTAAATAAAGATTGTTTTCCAGTTGCATATTTCTTTTCAAAGAATTTATATAATCATTTCTTACTTTTTCTTGCATACGGTCATATTTGGTTAAATGTTTTTGATTGTAATCTATACTTCACATTTTATTCTTTGAAGACAGCAATTTTTTCATGACGCAACACTTTCTGGAAGTCCACCTAAAGCTTATAAAGATACTATAAAGGCATTAATGATGTAAACCGACGAATAATAACTCGTGAGATCGTTAAGAGATTAAATTTGTTTTTTCAAACAATTTTTCAAACTCCGAAACGGGCGAAGCGAGTGGAGGGAATCATCTGAGTGAAGAATTGCCATCATGATGCTATTTTATCCACGACTGCAAAATATTTCGATTAATTTCCAGTTTGCCTGCTAAAGTTTTTATCACTATATTGAAATATGTACATCATAGATAGCACAGAAAAACAAAACAACTGACATAAAGGAAAATCTTGTTTTTTAATTTTATATTTTATATATGTATTGTTCTCGTTTTAACCTTTTGATAATACTATACCAACAAATAAAGTAATAAACTATAGAACTGTTGTAGAATGTAATGATTGCGTCACATTCCACACACAAGTGAGAGAATGTATAAAACTACAATGGAAGACATAAACATGGAAAGCGTATGTTCTTTATTAGTCGTGGATAAAGAAATTTCTATGACTGCATTGACATACATATGTGATTTGCTTCTCAGACGTTAAGAAAATAACCCTTTTTTACAGCGCGTCATCAATGTAGACGACAGTTGTCTAAGAAAATGTTAAACGCAATAGATCATGCAGTGAAAAAGATCAAGGCCGATATTCATCATATGTTTGGTTGGATTTCAAAGAAATCTTTTATTGATTTTGTGTTCTTTAACTAAAATCGTTAACCGTTATAAATATCACATGAAATTTTTACTAAATCTAACTATGCCGTGTGTTTTTCTGCTTGATTGCGTTTACGACAACTTGAGCAACAAAATAGTTTGAAACAAATAGAACAACGAACAACTTTTGGTAAAAACATTTCACACTTTATTAATGAATTTTCTACTTATTTCATCAATCAACAAAACACAAAATTACAAAACAACTTCCAAATGTTTCCTAGTTGATTTAAATCTTCATAATGTTCTGATCACTCAATTTGATCAAATTTATAGCTACATTCTCTATCTTTTGTTTCTTTTAATTATACTTTCATCAACTACAAATAATTTGATTCACTATTTTTCAATTCACCATAACCAAATTTTTATTATTTATGTATATATAAACATGTATTCCTGCTTGTGTGACGCAACAAAGCAATTAAATGGGAAAATGTTAAAAATTGGTTGATTAATCTGTAAAACCCATAAATGAGATAGTGAATTGTTTTTATGTTGTGGTTTTGTAGAGTTTTGATTCTTATTTTATGGCAAGAATCGAACCAGGCCGTCACTACAGTATATTTCCATTTCTTTATGACAAAGAAAGGAAGGCGACAGCCCGGTACCATACAAGATTGAAATATTGCTTCCCAGTAATGCTGAGCAGTCTATCTAGAAATGTTTTACGTTGATGGAAGCTTTAGAACGCGGACTTATTGGTGAAGAAAATCAACTCCTAAAAGTAGGCTTCGATGTAAAATTCAAGCAAACCATCTCGGAGACGGATAATATACTCAGTTACTATGTGCGTACACAAATACATATTTAGTAAGGACTTAAAAATACTAAAACAATCTTGGTCATCAAAATTTAAAATGTAAAAATAAAAATTTATTACTAACATACATAGTGGAATTCCTTAACATACATAGTTGAATTCATATCACATCATTAGATGTGTTCGTTTTCTAAAAACTTTTTAAATTTTATAAAATTTGTTCGTCAATATAAAAAAACAAAAACGAACACAAAAATGGAGAACAGTGGAACAAATTTTATAAAGTTTTAAGAAAACGAACCCACCTGTGTTTTGTGACGACGTTTATTTCGCGACACACTTGTTTTGTTTCAAAATCTTAGTTTCACTTTCCTTCGTCGCAAGGAATTCTAGAAAATACTTAAACATTTATTATTGATCTCTTATTGACCCACAACCACAAATTGACTGAGCGAAGATGATGGAGGGAGTTGGGAGCCTAGTCAGGTAGAAAACTTCTCTAACATAAGCAAATGAAATCTTTACTCTCCTTTGGGTCTGATCACACTGCTTAACGTAAACGATTTTTGAATATAATGTACTAAAATAATATAAATAAGCATAAATGAAATAATTAAAATATAACAAAACATAATAACAAATATCAACAAAAATAATAAATAGTCTAAAACATAAATAAAGACTTAAATCTGGGTATACGATAGTGCAACACAACAAATCTGGGTTCACGATAGTACACCTGATCAGCACTTCAGGTTGTTTTTGATCCTTAATAGATACCTCTCACAATTTTTGCTTGTCTGTATGGTTTATGTCGATTTGTTTGTTTTTGATCTACAGTTCCTAAATAAATAAATTCATAAATCATATTCTTTAATTCATCTAATTTTATGATAATTATGCTTTTAAATCATTCGATGATTCATCCAACCTGACAAAAATTTGCATATATGAAGAAAGCGGTCGTGTAAAAAACAAAAAAATTAGAAATCAAAAAATTTTAATATTTGGCATATGTGAAGAAAATAATATTAATTTCGCACAATTTTTTTAATATTATTAAAAAATAAATATTTAATATCGGTAAACCGACATAAAACAAGGCAAACAAAATATATCAAAAATATATAATAATTGTTTTAAATCACTAAAATTAATTGTTCAAAATGAACAAGTAACTTCGACAGCTATGATGTCATTTCATCATGGTAATTTCTTAATTAAAAGTATTTTAAATTGCATTTTTTTTAATGATAAAATTATAGTTTTAAAAACTTTTAATAATGAGACTATTATAGAAAGAGAAACAGTATAATATAATGTAATAAAAATTAACAGAAAGAGAAGCATAAACCGCAAATGTGAATACCAAAAAAGGAACAAATTATAAGTATAAATTATAAGTACAGAAAGGTTAAAAATTGACCACAATATTATTAATGAAATATTAATGCATATATATAGACTAAAGATTCGTAATGAAAATGTTTATAAAAGAGGGAATGTTATAACATTCGTGTATAATATAATAAAATAAAAAGCCCCTTTGTTTTGTGTATTTGTTTTCATTACGTTCACTAAAAAATTTGTCTTGCACATAATTTAAATAAAAATAAATTATTTATTCATCAGCTAAACATAAGTCTCTTGATTATGTCATATAAAATGAAGCTAAGATGTTCATGGGAATTTATTGCAAAAATCGGTCAATGAGTTATTTATTCTTAAATAAGTTATTTAATAATAAAAATTGCGGAGTGCTATTAAATTTTAAGGTGCGTTTTAGAAATAGGGCTGCAAATACACCAATTTCAATTATTTCAATCTGGAAAACAAAGAAAAAATTCGATTTGTTGTTTATGAAACGTTTTGTAAAGAATTGAATTTCCAATTGAAATATTTTATTTAAAAAATTTTTAAACATTTTTACTATGCCAAAAAGGTTTAAACAAAAAACAAATTGGCAAAGTGTGAATATAACTCGCTCACCGAGGATTCCGTTTATGAGTCATCCTTTTACAAACCGAACACCTTTCTGACCGACTCATTTTTGATTTTTCTGAAATTTTTTTCATGGGTTTTATATCGAAAAAAAAAGATATTGGTGTTCGAGGATTTTCTTTGAAAATATAGCGGTTCTAAATTTAGAGAATTTCGTGATTTTTGGCTTGACGAGTAAAATATTCATACGAGTCAAATATTCATAACTTCGGTTCTATTAAAGATAGAAACCTCTAGTTTGTTTTATTTTAAATTTAAAAGATGTTAGTTTACAGAAAAAAAATTAAAATCAATAAGAGTTATTAACAAATTCCTATTGTTATAAACAAATAAAATGTTCAAATCGATCTTCAGTCATTGCTTCATCCACGAAATGAGTTTTTGTACAACTATCGTGTTCTACGTTTAATTTTCTATAAAATACGTAATTTTAATCAATGGAAAAATGATTTTTACTGTTAGAAATAAATTAATTTATAGAGCGCGGGACCACAAAACATATCACAAATTTTTATCGTTCCGCGCTGGAAAAATTATTTTATTTCTAATAGTAAAATTCGTTTTCCCATTAATTAAATAAACATTTTTTATAGGAAAATGAATTTAGAATACGATTTTCGTACTAAACACTCCTTAATTTTGTTAGATAGTGACTAAAAGTCGATTTTAACATTTTATTTGTTTATAACAATAGGAATTTGCTAATAATTATTATATATAACACTTTTTTTAAATTTTATCTTTAACTTTAAAATAAAACAGAAAAAATGTTTCTTGCTTTACCAGAACCGAAGTTATGAATCTTTGAAAATCAGTCTTCAAGCCATAAATCACGAAATTCTCGAAATTTAGATCCATAGATCCCAAAAAAAAATAATAAAAAATCCTCGAACACGCATATCTTTTTGTTTATGTAGAACCCGTAAAAAAACTTCAGTCCAATCAAAAATGTCTTGGTCACATTTTGTCCTAATCTGTTCGGTATTTTAAAGAATGACTAATATATGGAATTTTTTGTAGTCCCGCGCTCGATAGATTAATTTATTTCTAACAGTAAAAATCATTTCTCCATTAATTAAAAATACGTATTTTATAGAAAATTAAACGTAGAACACGATGGTCATACTAAAAACTCATTTCGTGGGTGATGCAATGACTAAAGATCGATTTGAACATTTTATTTGTTTATAACAATAGGAGCTTGTTAATAAATTTTATTGATTTTATTGTTTATTTAAATTTTATCGTTTTTAAACTAGCGTCTTTTAGCTTTAAAACAAAATAAACTAGAGGTTTTTATCTTTAATAGAACCGAAGTTATGAGTTTTTGAAAATGACTCGTCAAGCCAAAAATCACGAAATTCTCGAAATTTAGAACCGCTTTATTTTCCAAAAAAAAAAAATACTCGAACACGTATATATTTTTTTTCGATATAAAACTCATAAAAATTTTCTGTTAGATCAAAAATGTGTCGGTCAGATTTTGTCCAAATCTGTTCGATTTGTAAAAGAATGACCCTTACATAATATTCTAAGAGAATAGGTCTTCCCAAAAACACAATTTTAGAAATAAATCAAACACGCTGCCTATGCAAATTAAAAAAATTGTTTTGGACTCGTCAAAGTCATAAATAATTTTTTTCAAAATTCCCACTCTCAACTTCCACTCTCCACCTTCCCTTCTCCCTCCAAATAACATTTTAAATGAATATACGATTGCTACAGTTTTTATTCAATTTTATATCATTTCTTATAACCGTTATTTTTTTAATTTTTTTCTTTTGTAATGTTCGAAGTTAGGGTGACAGAAAAAATTTTCCCATTGTGGCAAATAAGTCGAAAACTTTCAAAAACCTTTCAAAAATTACGAAAAAAAATTGTCTTGGGCTAGAAAAAAAACCTTTGACTTTGAACTCCACACGTCAAGGTCGAAAATATTTTTTTTTTAAATTTCTACTCCCAAATAACATTTTAATTGATAAGCCAAGCCAATTGATAAGCTAAGTTTGTGTAAAATCCTTACAATATTTCCTATGGTAATAACTCAAAACCTAAGCAGTCGATAATTTATTGAATTTTTTTTTTTAAATATTTCAATCTGGAGTACTGGATTGGCAGCCTCCACGAAGTATCCACAACGGATGCGGGCGTACTCTGGGCAATGTGATGTGGAACGAACGGTTGTGGTACCCAATCCCTTCGTAGTAGTGAAGCATTATAGCAAATAGTCAATCGAACCCTGTGCGTCTGTACTCCATGATGGAGCGGCACAAAACGACGTCTGTTCTCCATGTTAGGGGCGGTCGAAAATCTTAGTCTTTTCCGCTAGGTGGCAGACTATAATAAAACTTAGTGCGGGGAGCAAACCCCGTTATCAACCACCCATGAGTAGTGAAGAAGGATCGAACGTTACGGTGCAGGGCTCCAGAAACACAGTGCCGGCGGCTAGAGGGAGTGCGCAAGCAGGCTCCCAGCCGTCGAGATCAAGCGACTGCAAACCATCGGAAGGTACCCCAACTACAAGTACTGAAACCAAATCATAAAAAGCAACTTGATGTGCAAAATCCATTCCAACTTAGCAGGAAGACATCTAGATCTCCTGAAAGAGAAAGAAGCAATATCTTGCTAAATATAAACACAAATGAAGTGGAAAATAAAAGTGAAGAACGTCAACCAGACTATGAAGAAAGAGAAGGACTCAGGCATCTAGAAAAAGAAAATTTAGAGCTCAAGAAAAAACTAAGCAAAATAGAAGAGATAACATCAAAGCTAAGCAATGAAATTGCTGTTTTAAAAAGAGAAAATCAAGACCTGAAAATGAGTCGAGAAGCAAGTGAATCGGAAATGACTGATAATCTTAATATCGGCAAAGATATCTGAAGACGAACAAACGTATTTGAGTATCTAACAGATGAAGAGGAATTGCAAAGAGAAACAGATTGGATACTGAAAAAGAGTAGGCCAAGTAAAAAAAGTAAAAAGAAGAAAGCTGAAGTTTCCCCTGAGTATGTGCCATCAAGCTCTAGTCAACCGCAAGATGCACATACAATTGATAAAGACAAAGTTATTCCAACAAAAGAAACGAAAGAGAAAAAGCCACCGCCAGTAACTGTAACGGGTGTTTCAAGTCATGCGGAAATTCAAACCATAATGAAAATGGTAACGGATAAAGAGTACAAAATTACTGCTCTTAACAATGATGTCTGGAAGATCAACACATCAAACTCTGATGCATACAGAAATTTAACAATGAAACTAAACATTGACAAATATCAATGGGTTACATATGAAAACAAAAACAAACGCCCAATCAAGGTAATGGCAAGAGGACTACATCCCACTTGTTTGGTCGACGATATAATTGAAGATCTGACACGTAAAGGTCTTAAAATCTTAGATGCTGTTAACATCATCAAAAAAGAAAGAAAAACCAACGAAAATGGATCCAAAACAATATATAAAAGAGGACTTCCTCTTTTTATGTTAACTTTTGAGCAAAACGAAAATATAAAAGAAATTTATAATATAAAAGGGATACTCAATATGAGAGTGAAAATTGAACCTTTAAAGAAAAACTCGATGAGAATACCACAATGCAAGAAGTGTCAAGGTTTTAACCATACACAAAACTACTGTGCACGTGAACCAGTATGTGTTAAATGTGCCGGTAAACACTTAACGCAAGTATGCCCAGTTAACAGGGACACCATAGCCAAGTGCATAAATTGCAAGGGGCAACATCCAGCCAACTATCGTGGATGCGAAGTTGCTATCCAACTCCAAAAAATAAGAGATAAAACGCGCAAGCTATCACAAAACAAGCAAAATAACGCTGGTAGATCCAATGAACGTTACCAAGAGAAACTGTGTGAGTAATCTAACAGCGCGAAAAATGGAAAATCATACGCACAAGTACTAAAAGGCTCAGAGTCAATCAAAGACTCGGAAGTATTAGAAAGGATCAAGAACTGCATGAAAGTAATTCTAAGGCGGTTAGATGAACAAAGCAGCCTAAACGAATTGATATTCCAAAAAATTAAGCAGATAGAAAGCTTGAAACCAATCGCCAAGAAAAATTAAATATGAATACAACACTCAGAATAGCAACCTGGAATGCAAACGGGATAAACAACCACACCCCAGAAGTTGAAATGTTCTTGAAGTTAGAAAAAATAGATATTTTTCTAGTATCAGAGACTCACTTTGTTAAATCATCATATATAAAAATACCTGGGTATAAACTTTATCATGCAATTCATCCAGCAGAAAAAGCGAGGGGAGGATCAGCAATACTAGTCAGGGATAACATAAAGCACCATGAAGGTATTAAAATCGAAGAAGAAGTAATGCAGGTCACGTCGATAACAGTTATTACTAAAAATAAAAACCTTGTTGTAGCCGCTATATACTGTCCACCAAAACATAATTTGAAAAAAAATGATTACTCCAAACTCTTCAATGAACTAGGCAGTAAATTTATCATTGGTGGAGATTTTAACTCAAAAAACACATATTGGGGATCAAGAATCACCACAAAAAAAGGTAAAGAACTGTACGAAGCAGGACAGATAAAAAAGTGTGATTTTCACTCCGGTGGTTCTCCGACCTACTGGCCAACCGACCTTGGTAAGGTACCTGATTTAATAGACTTCTTTATTACAAGGAATATGTCAAAAAACTACATAGATATCGAAAATAACGAAGGGTTGTCATCAGATCACTCTCCGGTTATAATGACAGTTAGTGAAAACGTAATCAAGCGGACATATGCACCTAAACTAACAGGTAAAAACACTAATTGGAATGTTTTTCGTGAGTGTATAGAAGAGAAAATAGATCTACAAGTACCAATTATAAACCCAGAACAGCTAGAAACAGAGATAGAAAGGCTGATTGAAGCTGTACACTTTGCAGCAACGACAAGTAGTCCAGCACCACATTCTAATCGTATTCTTACCGCAAACATTCCCATGGAATTAAGAGAATTGATAAAATCAAAGCGCAAGGCTTGTAAAATTTGGCATACAACTCGATCTCCAGAACACAAAACTATTTAAATAATCTGTACATACAAGTAAAGACAGCTATTAAATAAGCAAAAAATGAATCTATTAACAGATATCTCTCAAGTCTTTCTGGTGATAAAAGCAATGAGTATTCACTCTGGAAAGCAACAAAGGGATTCACAAGACCAATAGTGCAGATCCCTCCGATTAAAAAAGATGATGAAACATGGGCCAGAAGTGCTCAAGAAAAAGCTGATCTTTTTGCAGAATTACTAGAGAACACCTTCAAGCCATTTGGTCGACTAACAGAAGACGAAAACATAACGAAAGCGAGCAAAACCGATTCACAGGAAATTTCATATGTAACATTACATGAACTTAAGAAGAAATACGTACCAGTTTGGTTCCAAAAAAGGCCCCAGGATACGATTTAATCACCAGTGAAGTTGTTAAAATGCTACCTGATAAAGGTATGCGCAAAATACTTCATATCATCAATGCTGCATTTCGATTAAGGTATGTGCCTATGCAATGGAAAGTAGCAGAAGTGATTATGATCCTAAAACCGAATAAATCACCAAATGACAAAAACTCGTATAGACCGATATCATTACTCCCAACGATATCGAAGCTTTTTGAAAAACTTTTTCTTAAAAGGCTGAAGCCAATAATAGAAAATAGAAACCTCATACCTTCGCATCAGTTTGGTTTCAGAGAAAACCACTCTACCATTGAACAAGTGCACAGGATCACGAATATTATTGAAGAAACGATTGAATCCAAAAGGGTATGCTCCGCAGTCTTTCTTGATGTCGCTCAAGCTTTTGATAAAGTTTGGCATCATGGCTTAAAGTATTAATTGCATAGAGATCTGCCCAAACAGTTTTATGAAATTTTAAACTCTTATCTGGATGACCGCCACTTTAGAGTCAAATATGACGATAGTTATTCAACATTGAAAAAGATTGATGTAGGAGTTCCGCAGGGTAGCGTCCTAGGACCGGTACTATACCTGCTATATACAAGAGATTTGCCTGGCCTAAGCAAAACAACCATTGCAACCTTTGCAGATGATACCGCAATTTTGACCACTGGAAAAACCGTAGAAGAAGCAACTAGCAAACTGCAATACGCTACTAATAAAATCCACAACTGGACAAAAAGATGGCGAATTAAGCTGAATGAAACAAAATCCTCTCATGTTAACTTCACTAACCAAAAAGTAAGCCAAATACCTCTGAAAATCAACTCAACACAAGTTGCTTACGCAAACACAGCAAAATATCTAGGTATGACTCTGGATGCTAAACTGAGATGGAAGGAACATGTTAAAAAGAAAAAAGAAGAACTGAATTTGAAATTTAGAAAGATGTACTGGTTACTTGGTAGAAACTCAGTACTATCTATTCAAAACAAACTGCTTCTGTATCGTCAAATACTGAAACCAGTGTGGACGTATGGCATCCAGCTATGGGGCTGTACTAAGAAATCGAACGCGAAAATCATACAGTTGTTCCAAAACAAAGTGCTGCGTTGCATTGTTAATGCCCCGTGGTACATCAGAAACGAAGACATCCATAGGGACCTGAAGATAGAGTTCGTGAAGGATGAAATAAAAAAATATGCAATTAAACACACCACGCGTATACGCGTACATGAAAATATTGAAATACGCCAGCTAATAGATGTGCCCGTTGCTGACAGAAGGCTTAAAAGAACGAAGCCACTAGATTTGATTTTATAATCAAAAGCATACTTAATAAAATAATGTAAATGGGACTAACCAATGGGTTACACCCCAAAAAATGTGCTATAAATATGAAATATAAATTACTAGATGAGCGTAGGTAGCTCAGTTGTTCTTTTATATTAATAAAAAGAAAAAAAAAAAAAATATTTCAATCTTTTTCGATTTTCCTAAATCAAACTCTATTCCTTAACAAAATCTTTTGTTTTCCTATCTCCTATCTCCTTCCTATCTCCTATAAAATACAGATAAAAACAAATATTAGCAATTGTTTTGTTTTCAGTTGGCGTGGACATTTTATAACCGTTGGAAAATTTCAAGTTGATAGCATTTATAATTTGTGATAAAATCGATTATGCAAAAAGTCAGATGGACACCGAAATCTCACCAATTTTCAAAGTACGGCACCCTAAAAAACCCAAAATTTTGAATTTTTTGTTTTTTTTTGCATATAATTTTTGTTGGTCAATGACAAAATCGCATTGGATCTTGATGAAACTTTGGTATATGATCTTGGTTAACTTGAAAATGGAAGATCTGAATTCATTTCAAAATCGGACAAAATGGTGGGGTCTCCTTTCGTTTACAATTAATTCATTCTGCCTTAAAATACTTAAATACTATTCCGTAAAATCTAGGAAAATCGATATTATTCTAACCTTTTTTTATCAAGATTGTTCCATAAAACAAAATATCGAATAATGTGTAACTCTGAGCTAACAGTGAAATGAGGTTATGCAGAACAAATCCTCAAAAAAAATTTATTTTTTACCTTTCTAAGAAAAACAACAACAGTTATATGCGTCTTATAATCTTTGATGATGATGATGATTGCGAATTTTATTTTGTAATTTTGTACGTAGTTTGCCTTCACTTATTTTGAATTAAATAGAATTTTATATTATATTTCGTTATGATTTTGTTTAAACCGTAACAATACCCTCCACTGAAACCTGTTCGTCCCGAAAAGGATCTAGCTCTCCTATGTATAAGGCCAATCTTTCTACATGTACAACTTTTGCCTTATCTCGATGGACTTTCGAATTCTGTAAACCACGTCATTCAACTTGGTTGTAATGTCGCAAGGTCCTGCTTATGCAGTTCGCAGTTTTGGTGATAACCTTTGTTTCCACTGTGGATTGTGTAGCCATACTAATTGTCCATCTTCAAAACCTCTATTATTAGGTCGTACATTGTTTTTTTTTGCTTCCTTTATCTCCATTTTAGGAGCACAGGGCGTCTACTAGGCTGGATCATCTAACTTTATTGGAGGCAATTGCTTTCAGTTCTACCGATGTCTTTCCGATATGTTCTGCTTCGGCTAGCACCGTTTTCTTCCAGGTCATTGCTGGTCTTCCTACTCTTCTTTTCCCTTGCGGGTTCCACTGCAGAGACATCTTTGTTATGTCTTCTGCTGGCTTTCTCAGTGTATGTCCTAACCATCTCCACTTTCGTTTTCTTATATCGGTCTCAATGTCTATCTGCTTAGTTTGCCGCAGAAGTTCTTCGTTAGTGATGGTGTTCGGCCAGAAGCATTTGAATAATTTTCTTAGGCATTTGTTGACAAACACCTGAAGTTTATTTGTGATCTTCTGTGTTTGTTTCCATGTTTCACATCCATACAGTAGTACTGACTTAACACATGCGTTGAACATCCGTAGCTTTGTTTTTCTTGACAGGACAGACGCATTCCAAATCTTGTGAAGCAAGTTTAATGTGTTTCTTGCTTTGTTGATGCGTTGACTGATGTCTTTTTCTGTTCCGCCTGTTTTTGCTACAGTACAACCAAGATATACGAATTTGTCGACATCGTCGGTTGATTGGTGTAATCACGTTGGTGTTCAGTCTCACTAGCTTTGTTTTGGTGATGCTGATTTTGAGACCAATTTCATGTGCAAGGATTGATAGCTTCTGTTTTTTCTGCTGCATATCGACATGTCTGTGTGTAAGCAGGCAGATATCGTCTGCGTAGTCTAGATCATTGAGCCGTCTTAATGGTCCCCATTGGATGCCATTTGGACTTTCGTTCTCGAGCTTTTGCATGACACTATCTAGTACTATGAGGAATAGTAGCGGTGATAACACACAGCCTTGCCTTACTCCCCGAAGGTTAAAGTACTTATCACTTTGCTGTCCTTTGTATTGAATTTTGTTCCCAGCATTCTGATACATTTCCTTGATTAGATCTATTATCTGATTTGGGATGCCCATTTCACAAAGTGATTTCCAGATAGCAGTTCTGTTGATTGTGTCAAACGCCCACTCGAAGTCCACGAAGAGTAGATGCAGTGGCGAATTCCATTCGTTAGATTGTTCGACGATGATACGAATTGTGTTGATATGATCTGTACAGCTTCTGCCTGGTCTAAGGCCAGCTTGTTCGTTTCTTAATTTCTTGTTAATTGATGGAGATATTCTTTCCAGAATGATCATCGCTAATACTTTCATTGTGGTGTTGAGCAGGGATATACCTCGCCAATTTTTATATTCTCTTAGATCAACTTTCTTGGGAATTGTTATGGTTAAACCCTCTTTCCATTTGTCAGGTATATGTCAGCTAATAGTGGTGTTAGGATTTTAGCTGTGGTAGCTGCATCTGCTTTGAATACTTCCGCTGGTATGTTGTCTGTGCCAGCTGCTTTGTTGTTCTTCAGTTCCTGTATGGCACTTCTAACTTCCCGCTCCGTCGGTGGATGGATGTTGATAGTTTCGTTATTAGTGCCATCTGGAGGCTGGAAACTTTCCTCGTTATTTTGGTTGTTGTCTTCGAAGTATTTTTTCCATCTATTAAGCTGCTGTTCGGTTGTTGTTAGGGTTTCACCAGATTCATGGGTGGGGTACACGTGTACTTGTTTGGGACCTTTCTTACGCATTGATGTAGCGTGCGCATATTTCTATTTGCGGCTGCTGTTTCAGCAGTCTTGAGAATGTCTTCTGGGTATTTTCTGTGATCATTCCTTGCCATCTTTTTCACTTGGTTAGCTGTACTTTCATATTTGCTCTGCACTTCATTTGTGTTTTGGTGACATAGTTGCACCTTGAGCTGTCGACCTTCTTCAATTTTCTTCCAAGTATCATCACTAATCCATGGTTTGCGGGACTTGTCTTGGTATCCGAGCACATCTGTAGCAGTGTTGATGTAGGCTGCTTCAATTTGTTCCCATTTGTGAACAATATTACTGGCTTCATGTCCTAATAGATTGAGCTGGAGCGATTGTTTGAAGATGTCGTGTATGTTCTTGTCTCTCAATCTATTGGTGTTGAATTTTCTCCGATTAGACTTATTTTGTTTCACAGCGGCTGGTTTAATTTTGAATGTTGCTATTACCAGTTGGTGGTCGCTGTGTATGTCTGCTCCACGCATTGTTCTGACATCCTGAAGAGAGGACCGAAATTTTTTGTTAACCAGTACGTGATCGATTTGATTCTTGGTTCTTCCATCGGGAGATGTCCAAGTGTATTTGTGTATGTTCTTATGTGGGAATTTACTGCCTCCTATAAATTGCTGGTTTGTGACACAACCATCGATGAGCCTATCACCATTGTTGTATCGTGCTAATTCTAGCGTACATCTGCCCATGATTGATGCCATGCCAGTGCTATCGGCTCCAATTTTAGCATTGAAATCTCCTTGGATAATTTTTATGTCATTTCGGTGTGCACTAGAAATTGTGTCTTGCAGTTGTTCGTAGAATTCATCTTTTGTTGTGTCATCAGCTTCTTCGGTAGGTGCATAGCACTGAATTATGGTTGTACATATTTCTGATTTTCGACTGAAATCGAGCTGTTATTATTCTGCTACTTATCGGTTTCCATTCGAGTAGTGCTTGTTTTGCTTTGGGTGTTTTTTTTTTTTTTTATTCAAAGTTAGGCATGTTTAGTGTTAATTATAATAAATTATAAATTAACGTCTCTGAATATCCGAAGATACCATGCCAACTAGGGATAAGAATGGAATGCAAATTAAGATTCTCTGAGAAATTTATGAACGTTAACTTTAAAGCCTTGAGGATTAAATTCATCAGGGAAAACCCAGGAAGGTAAGGCATTCCAAAGATGAGAGACTCTGTTGAAAAAGTCACGTTGGAAGGCTACAGTTCTACACCTAATTATTTGAACTGTAAAGGGATGCGCTGCTACGCTTGCTCTAGTGTGGCGCGAAAGGTTTGCTGATTTAGGTAAAATCGATCAGATCTCTTCAGAAGCTCGTTCATCCATAATATATTTATAAAATATAGTCAAATCAGCAACCTTTCTTCTGTGCTGCAAGGAATCAAGACCGTTAGTAAGACTTGGGTTACCAATGAGTTTAATAGCTCTACGCTGTACAGAATCAAGGCAGTTGAGACTACTCAAGTAAGCTCCACCCCATATGTGAGAACAGTATTCCATGCAGGGACGTATAAAAGATTTATAAACTAAAAGAAGTTGTTCGCTATCGAAAAACTTACGACATCGCCCCAAAAATCCTAACTTTTGAACAGCATTCTTAGCCAGATTAAAAATATGAGAATTCCACTTCATATTATTTTCAATCTCAACTCCTAGAAGTCTGACAGACTCATTCTCTAAAAGATTTTTGGGGCCAAACGTTATTGGAAAAGGATTGGGTGTCGTTATCCTAGAAAAATGACAAACCTGTGTTTTGCTTGTATTGAATTCAACACTGTTAGCAATACCCCAATCCATAATTGTTTTAAGATCAGTGTTAAGGGAATCTATCAACTTTGATCTACACTCACTAAGCGCTAAGGGTGTATATAATTTAGGTGCTTCATGAGACGCATGAAGCGTGCTGTCATCAGCAAAACTATGTATAGGATGAACCGTTGAGTCCAACAAATCATTAATATAGATAAGAAAAAGAGTTGGTGACAAAGCGGAACCCTGAGGAACTCCTGCATTAGTTGAAAAAGTATTCGATGATACACCGTCGACATTGACCCGAAATTTTCGATCAGATATAAAGCTCTGTGTCCAAGATATAAGCTGCTCGTCTAAACCATAGGATCTCAATTTGCATATAAGGTTGTTATGCCAAACTTTGTCAAATGCCTTGGAAATATCAAGTGCAACACCGAATGTTTCTCTAAAGTTTTCAAGCGACTTGTTCCAGGTATGAGTGACAAAAGACAGCATTTCGAAATCCATATTGTCTCTCATTAATTAATTTGGAAGACTCTAAGAAGCTCATTAAATTAAAATTGACATATTTCTCAAAAATTTTAGCAACTACCGATAAAATTGAAATGGGTCTGTAATTCGTAGGATCAGTCTTACTGCCCTTTTTTGAAACTGGCTGTACACTTGCCATTTTCCAAATTTCAGGAAAAATTCCTTTCTTATATGACAAATAGAAGATTTTAGTGAGGATTGGTGCTAGCTCCCTAGCAAATGTTTTAAGTATAATCGGAGGAATAAAATCAGGGCCTGTTGCCTTGTTAGTATTGATTTTTAAAAGCATTTTTCGAACAATGTTTTTCCGAAAAATTATCCGCCTCATTTTATAAGAAACTTTAGAAATAGGTTTAGGTTGGAAATTAGGTTCTTTTAAAGTAGAATTTAAAGAGAAATAATGCCCAAGCAAATTAGCTTTCTCTTTTGGATCAATGATAGGGACATCTCTATTAACAAGAGGTGGTAGGGAAGATTTACAAAAGTTGCTTTGGACAGCCTTTGCGGCTTTATAGAAATTGCGTGAGCCAGTCGGATGTTCTGCGAATTTAGATGCTTTTTTCCTATTAAATAGATGTTTCTCTTCATCTATTAACTTACGACATAAATTTCTCTCTTTACGGTACTGTCTAAGGTTTTCATCGGTTTTGTTTTGATTATACTTTCGAAAAGCCTTTTTTTTAACTTTTATAGCTTTTTTGCATTTACTAGAAAACCATAGATCAGTTTTTGGAATGATCAATTTATTAGGAATAAATCTGTGCATACCATCAATTACAGTTTCAGAAAAATTTGATGCAGCTTTGTCTGGGTCTTGGCCGGTAAGGCAATAGCGTTTCCAAGGAAAACATCTAAAAAAACTTTTAAGTCCTTGCCAATCCGCAGCTTTGTAATCCCAAACATTGCGAGGATTCGCTTTAAATTGTTTTGGAATTTGTATATTTAGTTGTGTGGAGATCAAATTATGATCTGATCCACCCAATGGTTCTGATATTTTAAATTGAACCAGATATGGATCGTTTGTCAAAAATAAATCAAGTAAATTACTACTTTGACCAGAAATGTCAGGAACTCTGGTTGGAAGGTCTATTATTTGAGTAAAATTGTGATAAAGAGCAAACAACTCAGCCTGTCTACCAACCTCGTCAGTTTTAGAGCTGTGTGTAAGCCATTCTTTATTGTGGACATTAAAATCTCCAAGAACTATAAACTTTGCATTAGGATACTCAACAAACTTATCTATCTTCTCAGATAAGTCATGAAATAAATTAGAGTTCTCAGGTGAATTAGGTGAACGGTAAAGTCCAAAGACAAACAGCGTTTGACTTGGGCAACTAATTTTTAGTGACACCATATTGTGAAATTTTGCATTTAATTCAAATTTATTTAATCTCACATATGGTATAGTATCCCTAATATAAGCACAAACTCCATGCTTAATGTAGAAAGAGGATTCAAGTTCATAATTGGGACAAAGGTATCTGTTTTTATCTAAGGTCACAGCACGCGCACTGATAATCGTTTCCGTTAAAAACAAAATATCAGGTTTCATGGTTTCAAGAAAAAGATGGACTGAATTAAGGTTTATATTCAATCCTCTTATGTTCGCATAGCTGATAGATAATTTTATGTCC
>OY856186.1:228868477-229070553 GCA_963693315.1 Diogma glabrata
CTCTAAAATATAATTCTTTGAATCCTGAATTTGTAATTGTTGGCTTATCAACGATAATGTCATTTCATCAAGGTCGTCCTGTCATTAAATTTAATTACACCGCATTGACGCAACTCAATTGGATGCAACATCACAGTATCAACTAAACTATGGGAATCAATCATCGATAGAACCACTTATATTTGGGGACATTTGTAATAAAGCACTGGGTTTACTTCCCTTGGGAATGTTTTCTAAAAATTCAGTTTTTACGTTTTGATACTTAAAACATTTTATTTCATTCTATAAGTCTTTTAATATTTCTGGAAAATTATAAGAGGCTTCGTTTGATAGATAAATAAAATTAATAATAATTTTTTAGAGCTCCATGATATCGAAAAACTTTACATGTTGATCTTTTTGTGCCTTTATGGTACAATGATACATACAATTTGATAAAACTCAAATTGAAAATGCCTTTTGGATTTTCAATTAAGATATATAATTTTAATTTGATTGAATAAGTTATGAAAATATCGAATGATATTTTTGATTCAATATATGTTATAATGTTGTTATCTTGATAACAACATTATGGTTTCTGATCCCTACCGCTTCGTATTTGTTATAAAAATTGACTTGATGAGATGTAATAGAAAGTAAAAACAAAGTAAAGTTGAAATTTTTATTGGTTAATATTTATTGGTTCTTGTTATTAACATTGTACATTTTTGATTTTTTTAAGATTAAGAATATACGTAAATGAGCTAAGAAAATTTAAACGATTTATTTGTACGAACATATATTTTCCATATCAGCTCCACTGATTTTCGCTTGACTTATAGTCATTCACCTACAACATATTTTATCCACACTAACAGTTTGAAAGGCTTCTACAGAAAGCTATTTAAAATTAGATAAAGCTTTAAAAATAAACCTTACAAATGTATGATTGTTTTACTCAGTTTTTATTATACATATATCAAAATGTATTGCTTGTTACACTTTTTTTATGATTCTATGTTCTGTTACATTACAATCCTTACAGATTTAGTTATCTCATAACACTTCTGCAGTTTCAATACCATAATATTTCAAACAATAATCATGCATGAAATGATATGAAAAGTATCAAGCGTTTTTTATTAAATCAAGAGTCAAATGTCTATGATATTTTCATTCAAACCATAAATCAAAATACATATCTTTACAAATTACAAATACATATCCTTTATTTGTAAATTTAAAAAACTTCATTCATTAATTTTTTTTTAAACCTAAAATAAAATATACTACAATAAATGCATAAATATTCCATTCATATTTCACAAGTATTTAAAATAATTTTTCTATTTATTACTACCACACTCATATTCCAAATGTGCGATAGATAAAACAAAAATATGTAAGTACTTTCGATTCATCATAGAGTCCTTTTTTTGTATTGTAAAAATATAATAAATAATTCTTTATAGTTCGTCTCTGAGTTTTTTTTTTGTTCAATTTATCCCGTTACGGTCTGTTTTGTTTAAAAATTCAAAATTTTAACCAATTTTGGGAATTTTTATATGGAAAACTATTATCTTGGGAACGGCGTAACTTACAAACCTGGGGTAAATTTTAATGGAAAGATTTTGCTAAAACTAGGCTCCATCTCTAAAATCAATACATAGTAATGGTTCTACGATTTTTAAATGACGATTGAATCTCAAGGTTATGAATCTTAATGTATAGTAATAGACGAAGTTATTTTCACTGGTCGTGCTCAATAACTATCGCTATTGCACAATATTTATTTATTTATATATATAAACGATATGAGATATAACGAAAACGACCGGCAATCTCACGATCGCATTTGTTGAGGTAGATCAAAAAAATTTTCTGTACATGTGTGTTCTATTAATATATCGGACCACTTCGTGAATCACCAAAATCCGACACGTGGTTAAGGAACTAGAACCTTTTTTCTAAAAAAAATTTATTTTTTAAAACCGTTGTAACGGCCGTTTGGATACTAATATTTTAAAAAAATTAACAAATTTAGAATCTTTGGAATCTTTTTTATCAATTTGTTTTAAAAATAGACCTCTGCAGTTAGAAGTTCCTGAGTGAGCGGCCCCAACAAAAAAAATTGCAAAAAAATTTTTTTTTTGAAACAACCGGCACTCTCACGTTCGTATTTGTAAGGCCAGATCAAAATACCTTTCCTAAAAATGTGCATTTTATTAATATCTTGGACAAATTTGTAAATTTTTTACATTATATGGGATTTTTTGCATTAAATTTCTAGACAATACTTTGTGTTTATTCATAGATTGGGGAACATTTCCATTCTAATTAACATCCTAAGTTACGATTATATAGTCATTATTGATTGTTTCTAATCAATGTGAAATCAATGGCTGACACTTGGTCAATTTGTACTCCTATATGTATTAACATTAGACTACATTAAGGGAATTTAAATTTATTTTGAGATCAATTAAACTTAAGTAAGTAAAGAAGTAATTAGAATTTTTTCAATTCAGAGGTATGGTTTGAAGTTTCTCAGAAAAAAACTCCAATGCACATTTTTCGTGTTTCGGATTAATATTATATATTTTAATCGTCGTACGAGTAGATCAGCTTCAATGTACATGCAATAAAATTAATATCCATTGAAAAAAACAACTTCATTCAATATATGTTAATATTTATTGAGCGAGCCGTATTACAGAACGGCAACCTTTTATTTGCGACTGACGGCATTTGTTACAGAAATAAACTGACTGACTACATTTTTTGTAATTATAATAATATTCTTCACCTGTATACTAAATTTCAGATTTTAGAAAGTACTTGCACGATGTACCGTTTTTTACAACTTCAACGCGTGACTGACGCGTTCGGTTACAGGATTTGAGTGATTGACGATCATATAACTTATTTTTATTTAATATTCAAACGAATATTCAGGTTTCTCTGAAATGTCTCAAACGAATTTTCAGGTTTTATAAAGTAGTTGCAAGATACATGGTTTTTTACAACATTGGAGCCCCACCCACTCCAAACGCTAACGAATCCAGCTGACTGACTGAAGTCTATTTTTTTACTCAACATATGTGACATAATATTAAAAAATCAGCCTTTATAAAGTGCTTGCAATTTTATGTCGCTCGCCACCCCTACTATAGTGTTCGGCAGTGAAAAATCAATCTTTTTCCTGCTTTTAAATGTCAAAACATCGCAAGAGTTCATGTATGCGGAATTCGAAACAATGAAACTGGCATATCAAAAGGCAGTAGCAGATAATAGGGAGTTAATAGAACAGTTACATAGTTCTGTTGGGGAAAACAAACTAAAAGAAGAGCGTATTAATGAGCTAGAAGCAATGGTAGATGATCTACATCAGACTCGAATTGAACGAAACATGATTATTGCTGGTGTTCCAAATGAAACAATTGCTCCAATGGAAGTATTAACAAAATTGCTTTGTGTATTAGACTCTAAAGAATCGATTAAAGAAGTTGAAACATGTCGGTTCATTAAACATAGGTTTATTCAAAATAAGTCATCTAAAATTGAAACAAAGATTATGGTAACATTTAAAAGTAAGGAAGAAAAACAGAAGGTGCAAGAAAAGAAAAAGAAAAAATTAGTCTACACTAGTCAGCTTGATTTCACATTACCAACTGAACAACAGATCTATTTGAGGGACCACTTGACTCCTTTCAGGCTCAAATTGTATGACATAGCACGTAAGCTTAATAAATTTATCAACTATAAGTTCCTTTGGATTAATAAAGGAGTTATTTACTTTCGTAAAGAAGAAAGGGCACCTGTCTTTAGAGTATCATCTCAAAATGACATTAATAAACTTTTATCAACAAACAATATTAATCCAGAGCTACTTAAATAACAAAAATTCTTTCCATCTCACTATTTCTGTTTATAAATTAAAATTAATACATAATGATCAACTTTTTATTATACTAACAGCATACACTTCACAATTAATTGTAGTAATATTCAATTCAACTTGTAAAATTTTTTCGTGGCAGCTACGCTTCCAAATATACTCCTGTGTTTGTTATCCATTTGAACGGAACATACTTAAACCTAAAAACAAAAAAACAAATTTTTTCGTTTTATCTAAAATTTCCATTTTTGTGTTTGATTATTGTGATTACTGTCATTTTTATTGTATTTCTTTTTTTAATGTTAGGTCTAGGTGAAGATATTGAAATTGACAACGAAATTTGTTGTCATTCTATTATGCATACCACTGAGTTTGAGCCAAAAGAAAATGTTATGATCGGTAAAGAAGATTTGGTTATTTTGTATCTGAACCTACAAAGTCTCCGTAATAAATTATACGATTTGGAGCTGCTTATTAATAATATACAGTGTACCATCGATATAATAGTCTTAACTGAAATTTGGATAACCGAAGAGGAAAACAAATTTTTTAATTTAAAAGAATTTAATAGTTTCTACTCAAATAGAGAAGGTGGTTATGGGGGCACAGCTATATTTGTAAGGTCGAATATAAAAGCTGCCAAAGTATTTGCAGAGGATTTTGACTTTTGTCAAACACTGGGAATTAAATTAACTGATAGAAATGTGAACGTTATTGCAATATATAGATCCCCTAAAAACAGTATAAACAATTTTCTCCACCTATTAACTAAATATTTGACTGAATTTCAACAGAATTTTATCATTGGCGATTTTAATATAAATTTATTGGACTTTGAGGACAACATTGTTATGAATTATGTAACGTTAGTTAGATCTTACGGTCATGTATTTTTGAATAAAATTAATCAAGAGCATTCAACTCGAAGTAGCAATGGAATTAGTACACTGATTGACCATATAATAACAGACATGCTGACTTACTCTTATGCTGTCTCTACATCAGATACGCCAATTTCAGACCATAGACAAATTTTTTTACAAGTGTCAAATATTAGCATTCCTCGCGAAAAGCACAATACTTTGTTTGAGATATTAGATTACAAGCACATTTTTGATGATCCCAGGTGGACTGATATTCTCAAAGCAACGAATATCTCAGAGTTTTCATGCAAGCTCCAGGAAGTTGTAGTTGGCAATACTCGAACCCATAAGAAAAAAATCAAAATGGGCCATGCGTCCTGGATGAATGCAGAAATAATGGATTTGATCTCACAGCGAGAAAAATTCTTTAAATTAAAATAAATTTAAAAGCGATAACTTTTTAGCAGAAAAGCATAAAAAACTATGCGCCTTAGTAGCCGGTAAAATTAAGAAAGCAAAACGAGAAAGAAATTTTGATTTTATAACCAAAAACATCGGTAAACCAAAGGAACTATGGAAGTACTTTAACCAAGTAATTTTTAACCGTACTAGCAAAAATAAAAGTATAACTTCTGTAAAAGTTGGGAATGATATAGTGACAAACGACCAAGAAATTGCTGAAGAGTTCAATAGTTATTTTGTAAATATCGTCAATATTATCAAAGGTAGTTTTAAGCAGACTAACAAGGACGATTTTGATTATATTAAATATAACATCAATCAGGAACTTAATCTTCACCCAACTGTAGAATCAGAAGTGAGAGAAGTATTATTAAATCTTAACTCAAATTCTGCTGTTGGTATAGATAAAATATCCACCAAAGTTCTTCAATATTCTATTAATTACATTAGTCCACTTTTGGTTAAGTTTGTAAATGATTCTCTTGAAAATGGTGTGTTTCCAAACTGTTGTAAGGTTGCAAAAGTCACACCTGTTTATAAGTCTGGTGACGAAACGGATGTTGCAAATTATAGACCAATTTCTGTTTTGAACGCCCTTGCAAAAGTCTTTGAAAAGATTCTGTTAGATAGAATTCAAAATTTTCTAGCTGCAAATAGAATAATAAGTAATCAACAGTTTGGCTTTACAGTCAACTCTAGCACAACAGCTGCATGTCTTAATTTTACAGACTTTATTAGTCGAAGCATTGATCAAAGAATGTTCTGTGGTTGTCTTTTTTTGGATCTAAAAAGAGCTTTTGATACGGTTGATCCCGACATATGCTTAATAAAACTATCAAAGTTTGGGTGGACACAAAACCAAATTAGTTTATTTTAAAGCTACCTTAGCAGCAGGAGCCAATTAGTACAAATAAATAATACCCTTAGTTCAGAAAAACTGCTTACGGCTGGTGTTCCTCAAGGATCTATACTGGGGCCTGTTCTATTTAATATATATATAAATGACATAGTATTCATTGAATTAAAGGGAGTCTTACAATTATACGCAGATGATTGCTTGATAATGTACTCAGCAAATTCACTTGATGAGTTACTCTTGCAAATGAATCATGATCTACAGACACTTAAAAAGTGGTTTGATTTAAATCATCTGACATTAAACCATGACAAAACCCAATATATGGTGTTCGATAACAGACACTTTGATGTAGATGTCTTAAATAATAATCCCGTGATTTATGACTCGTTTATAATCAAACGGGTATTGAGCTATACATACTTGGGACTGGTGATTGATAGCCGTTTAAAGTGGTCACCCCATATCGATAAAATAAAGAAAGCTGTGCTACCATACATATTTGCAATCAATCGAATAAGGCATGTTCTTCCGATAAAATCTTTAATGTTGCTTTATTTTGCATATATCCAATCACGATTGACCTACCTCAATCCGATTTGGAGCGGCTGTGCTGAGTACAAAATGAAAGAGTTAGAGGTTTTACAGAAACGTGTCCTAAAATATATAATTAATGCGCCACCAAGATATTCAACTGAAAAGTTGTTTGAAGAATTTCAATCGCTCAAACTTTTATGTGATCGAGAACTCTTTCTTCTGATCAATAAAGTAATTAATAACACGATAAAACATAGTTTTGCGCTGACGCAAGCTCAGGACCAACATGCATATGGTACGCGGCGAAAATCACATTACGTGTTAGAGCATTTTAAAACGGGATCTGCAGAAAATAATATATTGTACCGTGGCCTTTCCAAGTACAATAATTTACCACTTGAAATTAAACACATCACAAATCCAAAAATATTTAAAATTAAAATAGTGGAATATTTGAAGTGTAGTTAAGCGAAATCATTAAATGTATGCGTTAGTATAACTATTTAAATTTGTTCTTTGAATGTTTTTATTTGCAATCAATTTTACTTTTGTTCATTGTTTATTGTTTTATGTAATATATTTCTATTTATTACTTATATATGAATATTTTGTCCATAATCTTTATTACTTTTGTTAATTTCAAATTTGCTTTGTTTACTTAATCTTGTTTATATTACATTTAATTACAATTTGTAAGTAAATTAAGCTACATATATGAAGTTGCGCTATAACCTTTTAAGGTTCGAGCAACTGACTTGCAAACAGTCTCTTAAAGAGAACTAAAAAAAAAAAAAAAATAATCAGAAAAACTGTAAAAACTTAGAAAATCATATGTTTATAGTAAATAAAGTAAAAAAAAAAAAAAAAAAAATGTTTTGAATTTAGGTGTCAATAAAACTATTTTATTTTGATTGTTTCCGCTATTAGTGTTGTTTTGTTTATGCTCACAGTCTTATGATAACTATTGATAAAATCGGTTTTTTGTTTACGAGATAAATTTATCATTTGTGATCAAATTAATTGTAAGAAAAAGTGGTATAAAGTTTGACTTATGAATCCAATTTATTTCTTTTGGAAGTTCGGTCCGGTTTGAGGTAATTCATTTTGCTGTACCGAACACTCCCATATATATGTTAAAGTCAATTTTTTTTATGCGTTAAGCGAGGTTTTACTGTATCATGCAAATCCTTTTCTCCCTCCAACCCGTTTCCTATTTTTGTTTGTTACCTTTTCTAAATTAATAAAATTAAGAATATATTGTCTGTTTTGTTTCAAGTTATAAAAAAAGATGAAAAAATAAAAATAAATATTGGTCGATGCCATAAAATGGTTAAAATTCATACCTAATATTGAAATGTATAAAATATGATCCCAAAATACTATTTGACGCCTATTTCGTTTTACAGCCATAACAAAAAAAACAGAATTTGCATATTAAAACAATAATTCTTTTGTTTATAGTATATAGTTGCACCTGTTTTCCGTTGTAATAAACTTTTATTTCCGAAACTCCCAATTTTTAATAGTTAGTGATCGTTCGATTTTTAGGGTTCCGTTTTTTATACGGAACACTATTAATGAGAGTAAATAGTATATTACATATCTAGAGTTGTAAATAGCATTTTACATGTGAGGGAAAATTTTGCGCACGAGACGCGTAGCGTCGAGTGCAGTATCTTCACGAGCATAGAAAATGCTTTACAACTCGAGATTTGTTATAAACTTTTCCTACGACTTTGTTTTAATGCCCAAACGCATATAATTACTTGAAAAAATGAACTACTAATTATAAATTAAATGCAAATAGTTTACAAATTGTGGTAGGCTTTGCATTATTCTGTGTCAAAATGAATTGAAATATTTAATTTTTAAAAATCAAATTTTTCTTTAAATAAAAATTTTTCTTTTTATTAAAAGCGTGCGGTAATATATATATGAAAATCTATTACCGCACGCTTTTTTTTACTTACCGCACGCTTTTTTTTACTTACCGCACGCTATTTGAAATAATCAATTTACATGTCATGGATAGTGCGATGTAATTTATAATTTACTGTGATAGGAGTAGGAAATAGTATATTACATATCTAGAGTTGTAAATAGCATTTTACATGCGAGGGAAAATTTTGCGCACGAGACGCGTAGCGTCGAGTGCAGTATCTTCACGAGCATGGAAAATGCTTTACAACTCGAGATTTGTTATATACTTTTTCTACGACTTTGTTTTAATGCCCAAACGCATATAATTACTTGAAAAAATGAACTACTAATTATAAATTAAATGCAAATAGTTTACAAATTGTGGTAGGCTTTGCATTATTCTGTGTCAAAATGAATTGAAATATTTAATTTTTAAAAATCAAATTTTTCTTTAAATAAAAATTTTTCTTTTTATTAAAAGCGTGCGGTAATATATATATGAAAATCCATTACCGCACGCTTTTTTTTACTTACCGCACGCTTTTTTTTACTTACCGCACGCTATTTGAAATAATCAATTTACATGTCATGGATAGTGCGATGTAATTTATAATTTACTGTGATAGGAGTAGGAAAACATGTTTTTCACATTATTTCGACTATCTCGATTAATATAAATCCAATGAACTTGAAATTTGGCATGCGTATAAAACTAGTCTGTCCACACAAGATCAGGGGTTGAAAGAAAAAACAAAATGGATTTCGTTTGGTTAACAGGGTTACGATGTGAGGCCTTTGAGAAAATAAATTTTTATATCGAATCAAGTAGGATATCATATAAAAGGGCTTCGCACTTCAGTATTTCTAAAAAATATATTTGGAATTTTACACCCCACCATTTTTTGTGTAAATCTAAATAATAGCGTTTTGTGTATGTTTTCTTTCCTTGATTAGCTCCGAGCCTAAGTAATCGAAAATCTTAAAAAGTATTTTGAATGATAGAAAAATTAGTAAGTTTTAAAGAAAAATATAGTGAAGTTATACATACTTCGTTATATACTAATAATTATACTTATTATAGGGGTGGATATGAGAAGGGGTAAAAACATCATTTAAAACCCGGTCATTTGAAAGAGCACCAAAATTAAGAAACATTACAATTTATTTTAGAATTTTGCGATGCACCGTTTTTGAATTATTGTCGAAAAAGTGCAACAAAAAGTTGGTCCCCCTATACGTTTGTTCGTTGATTGACAGAAAAATTTGAAAAAAATCATAGAGATAGGAAATTTGATAAAACCTTAACGAAAAATATAGCGAAGCTTCAAGTGATTTTATTTCTATGTGTTTAGGGGATGGGAGTGGGGAAGGGTGAAAAAAGGTGTTTTGACCCGGTCAAGTGGGGTGTCATTTGAAAGAGGACCAAAATTAAGAAACATTACAATTTATTTTAGAATTTTGCGATGCACCGTTTTTGAATTATTCTTAAAAAAGTGCAACAAAAGTTGGTCCCCCCTATACGTTTGTTCGTTAATTGACAGAAAAATTTAAAAAAAATCATAGAGATAGGAAACTTGATAAACCCTTAACAAAATATAGCGAAGCTTCAAGTGATTTTATTTCTATGTGTTTAGGGGATGGGAGTGGGGAAGGGTGAAAAAAAGGTTTTTTGACCCAGTCAAGTGGGGTGTCATTTGAAAGAGCACTAAAATTAAGAAACATTACATATTAGTTTAGAATTTTGCAATGCACCGTTTTTGAATTATTGTCGAAAAAGTGCAACAAAAAGTTGGTTTACGTTTCTTCGTTGATTGACAGAAAAATTTGAAAAAATTCATAGAGATAGGAAATTTGATAAACCCTTAACGGAAAATACAGCGAAGCCTCAAGTGATTTTATTTATATGTGTTTAGGGGATGGGAGTGGGAAAGGGTGAAAAATATGTTTTTTGGCTCGCATGAGTGGGGTGTCATTTAAAAAAACACCAAAATTAAGAAAAATCACAATTTTTTTTTAGAATTTTGCGATGCACCGTTTTTGATTTATTGTCAAAAAAGTCCTATTTTTAGTGTTAACACCACCAAAACCCTTAATTTCGTCGTTGATTAACAGAATTGAGTCGTTCCTTAGCTACCATAAACAGCTATGGATAACATTTAACCTTAAATAATATTTTTTATATCATTTCGATCAATTTAGATGAGATTGACATTTACTATTGATATTTACGACGAACCATTTATTTTTATGTGTCTATGGTCTGGCAATATATACCCTTTACAATACAACTTTATGTTAATTATTTTGATATTGTTTTCTTTACACTCACGGAACCTTGACGAGCGAATTTTATTCGCACTTGTCTGACTTTTTTTATTTTCTGATTAATTCAATGATTGATTACAATTAAATTGCAACTTTCACTAAATGTTTTTTATTCTATTAAGTTCAGACAGTGACATGAAATCTTGGACGGAGTATCCATAGAATTTGGTAGATAACGTTATTACGTAATAACGTAATAAATTTTTTAGATAACGCAACATTATCAATCGGAAGTCTATAATTTAAGCTAAATTCTAAAAAATGTTTTGAATTTTTGTACAATTCTACTTTCAAATGTTGAGCAATTTGTATATATGTATCAAATGTATGTGTATTAGAAGAGGATTATGCAAGTTTTCTTGAAGTATGACTATCTTTTCTTTACGCTATCACTTTTGGAAAAAAATTCAATAAAAATTGTGACGGGTACCATGATATATTGTGCATTGACGCAACTGGTTGGTTAATAAGAAATGTAAACCATACTAAAACGCAATCAAGTCAGCATATTTATCTATACCAAGCAGTAGCTAGAGATCAGTCAAATAGCGGTCCTGTTTTCCAGATGATTTCAGCAGTTCAAAATACAAATGCTTTTTCTTACTGGCTCAAAGAGTTTTTGAGGATTGGATCTATGCACAAATCCAATTTTCCTTGTCCCAGGAAAGTTGTAACTGATTTTGATCGGGCATTAATCTACTGATTAATGGCATTAACTTACTGATTATGTGGAGTTTCCAAATCGAGGTGCCATCTGAAACTTGAACCCACATTAAGTCTAAAATAGCTTGCGTCTGTGTATCATATAATATATTTTAGTCCCCGCAAGCAAAATATGTAAAAAAAATTGTTTAATCTTAATCAAAATTAAAACTTTGCATATATTTTGAAACAATATAATAAATGTTGAACGAGAAACCTTTTATCAAAATATTTGTATTAGTAAAATTGTATTGATAGTAAATTATGCACTTGGTCTATTATTTTTCTTTCTGTTTGAAAGTAACCCTGCATTGCCTGCCAACAAATTGTTTTACTTGTATTTATCCTAATATTCATTCAATTTATTTTGGATTTTTGAGATCAATTAAACTCAAGTAAGTAATGAAGTAATTGGAATTTTTTCAATTCAAAGGTATGGTTTGAAGTTTCTCAGAAAAAAAACTCCATTTCACATTTTTCGTATTTTGGATGAATTCGAACCTTCCAGACACGCTATCGATTACACGGCGATGACAATTTCGAAGTTGAAACTTCTTCATCATTAATTTATATTACTTAAGTTGAATTTTTCCACTGTCATTAGACTTCATATTATGGAAATGTTTTTACATTATATGCGATTTTTGCATTCCATTGTTTGGGTTTGGGTTTAAACTGGGATTCTAATAAGTCAATTGATTTTATATTTGTGATTCGACCAAATTTATTTGAATATATCAACACTATTGGTTAAATATCGGTTTACTGAAAAATCATTGTGTTGATGTTTTTTGTCAATTAAAAACCATTTGACCTAACTTGAAGTTGAACTTGGGTTTTCCGAGTTAAATTAAAATTAACTAGCTAAACTAACTAAATTTTTATTTCGACATTAAAGATGGAAACATGTCATAGTTTATCAAACCATAGTGTTCTTTGAGTTTCAACATGGTATTTAAAAACATCGACTACGATGTTTTAGTGAGGAGTAGGACCAACAAGATTAAGGGAGCAGCACAACTTTAGTACAATCCAGCACAAGTTTCGTTTTTAAGTTTTTCCAACATAGCGAGGCTAACTTCTACTCCAAAAACTTAATTTTTGTGAAAAAAAATTCCATTGGGGCCAATTAAATTTGAAAAACAGCACAAAACAGCACAATTTATCGTTTTTCTAAGTGGAGGGGTTGATTTCCACCCTAAAAACTTAATATGTCTGCCAATTTTTTTCCATTAGGTCGAACGAGATATGCAAGCCAGCACAACATAGTATGACAGGTAGGTATTATAGGATGCACTGACAAATCAACGTTTTTCTTCAATATTGACTTGGTTGCATCCCATCACGGAATTGCCAGTTTTTCGTTACAAGAATTTTAATGGTTAGCAGTGGATATGATCCCCAGCTAGCTGACAGAGGATCGGGGTGGGGTTTACCATTACCTCGTAACAACCTGGACTCACTGCTAAAAAGAATCAAATCAATCAAAAGATAAAACCATACGCCTTATGTTGTTCTTCCAAAACAAGAGAAAAAAACAAATTTAACACACACAAACTTATAAAGACCTCATCCCAGTATAGTTCCTGCTGGACCCATCTCTCTGGTTTAATTAATCCACCTTCTTCCACCACAACTCCTATTTGCCAGTAGCTTGGATCGCTCTGGGAACAAGAAGAAAACAAAACACATAAAAGTTATAAGTATTTCATATAATATGTTTATATATTTATCTCTAAAATAATTTATAATAAAAAAAATTTATATTTATATACCTATGGCGTTAAACACCCTTTAAAAAAAATATATAAAATGTATGTATAAGCAATTTGTTAAATTATTTTATTATGGTAAATATTATTTAAATTCGCGCAGTAAAAAAAAAAAATTTGTAGTATAAATTTTATAAATCAAGTACTAATTACTAACAATTAGACTTCGATATCTTTCATTAAGTATAGTAATGAAAAACTTTGTATATATATGTTACAAAAAAAAACAAACAGGTATGTAATAAAATAAAATTATTATTTTTATTTTTATTTGGCTTAAATGATTTTACACATTTAAAATTATTTTAGCCAACGAAACCTTTATTTATAACTCAACGTTTCGAATACAATTCGTATTCATCATCAGGAGGATAAAAAATAAAAAAATTAGTAATAATAAATACTTTTAAATGAATAAATACTTTTTATACTAATAAATACTTTCTAATACCAAATAATTTTAAATTGTAAAATAAAATAAAACTTACAGTTTTTTCCCCTGAAAAAGCGCTTTTGTAGTCAGAATTCTGATAGCTAAAAATAAAATATGATTTAACTTAAATTATAAACAAATTCAAATTTGCTTTGTTAACTCCCATTTACACAGCCTTCATCGCCTTACGTTTTGTATTTAAACTTAGCACTTTGGCTTTAATTCAGCGTAAAGATAGATATTAATTAGTTGCATTTTAAAAAAAAATTGAAGTTCTGAATTTTTGTCAACAATTCCAAGAATATCCCGTTGTTTTCTAGTAGTTCATACAACAACAATATATAACGGATTTGTATGTATAAGGAACCACTTATTATGATCAAAATGATGGTAATTAAAATTAATTATTGATTTGATTACTGCTTTGAGTACTTATTATTGCTGATTTGATTACTGGTCTGCTGACCCTCCAACCGTTTGGAAGTACACCACCCAAAACGTTGTAATCAGCACGTAAGTAATTCAATAGTTTTCCAGTTCTCAAGAAAAGTGAATATTCATCAACCTACGTGTTGGAAAAGATTGTTCCTAATTATCATGCTAACACAAAAAAATATATATATTTTACCTTAACAGGAATGGACACAAATCATTTGTGAAAAAATATTTTCCATTGGGACCAATGAGATACGAAAGCAGCACAACATAGCACAACTTTAGCACAATTCAGCACAAGATTTGTGTTGTCATTTTTCCAAAATGGCGGGGCCAACTTCCACCCAAAAACTTATTATGGCTTCCAATTTTTTACAATTGGGACGAACAAGATACGAAAAGCAGCCCAACATAGCACAACTTAGACACAATGCATAACAAGTTTTGTGTTGTCATTTTTCCAAAATAGCGGAGCTTACTTCTACCCAAAAATCTTAAATCGTCTGCCAAATTTTTCCATTGGGACCAATGAGATACGAAAAGCAGCACAACATAGCACAACTTAAGCACAATGCGGAACAAGTTTTGTGTTTTGGTTTTTCCAAAATGGTGGGGCTGACTTCCACTCCCAAAAACTTAATTTGTATGAAATAAATTTTTCCGTTGCGGTCAATGGGATATGGAAAACAGCACAAAGCAGCACAACTTTAGCACAATTCAGCACAAGTTTTGTGTTTTTCGTTTTTCCAAAATGACGAGGCCAACTTCCACCCCAAAAACTTATTATGCCTGCCAATTTTTTTCAATTGGGCCGAACGAGATACGAAGAGCAGCACAACATAGCACAACTTTAGCACAATGCAGAACAAGCTTTGTTATTTGGTTTTTCCAAAATGGCGGGACTAACTTCCACCCCCAAAAACTTAACATGTATGAAAACAAAATTCCATTGGGGCCGATGAGATATGGAAAACAGCACAAACTTAGCACAACTCAGGCAATGCTCTGTTTTTTCGTTTTTCCAAAATGTTGGGGCTAACTTCCACCCCAAAAACTTAAAATCTGTGCCAAATGTTTTCCATTGGGGTCAATGAGAAACAAAAAGCAGCACAAGTTTTGCTTTTTCGATTTTCCAAAACGGCGGGGCCAACTTCCACCCCAAAAACGTAATTTGGCTACTACAATTTTGCCATTGGGGCGAACGAGATATGCAAAGCAACACAACATAGCACAAATTTAGCACAATTCAGCACAAGTTTTTTTTTCATTTTTCCAAAATGGCGGGGCTAACTTCCACCCCCAAAAACCTAATTTGTATGAAAAAAAATTTATTGTTGGGGCGAACGAGATATGGAAAACAGCACAAGTCTAGCACAATTCAGCACAAGCTTTGTTTGTTTGTTTTACCAAAATGGCGAGGCCAACTTCCACCCCAAAAACTTAAAATATGTGCCAAATTTTTTCCCTTGGGGCCAATGAGAAACGAAAAGCAGCACAACATAGCACAACATAGCACAACTTAAGCACAATTCAGCACAAGTTTTGCTTTTTCGATTTTCCAAAATGGCGGGGCCAACTGTCACCCCAAAAACTTAAAATCTGTGCCAAATTTTTTCCATTGGGGCCAATGAGAAATGAAAAGCAGCACAACATAGCACAACTTTAGCACAATTCAGCACAAGTTTTGCTTTTTCGTTTTTCCAAAATGGCGGGGCCAACTTCCACCCCAAAAACGTAATTTGGCTACTACAATTTTTCCATTGGGGCGAACGAGATATGCAAAGCAGCACATAATAGCACAACTTTAGTACAATTTAGCACAAGTTTTTTTTTTCATTTTTCCGAAATGGCGGGGCTAACTTCCACCCCCAAAAACGTAATTTGTATGAAAAAAAATTTATTGTTGGGGCGAACGAGATATGAAAAACAGCACAAAACAGCACAAACCTAGCACAATTCAGCACAAGCTTTGTTTTTTCGTTTTTCCAAAATGGCGGGGCTAACTTCCACCCCAAAAACTTAAAATCTGTGCCAAATTTTTTCCCTTGGGGCCAATGAGAAACGAAAAGCAGCACAACATAGCACAACTTTAGCACAATTCAGCACAAGTTTTGCTTTTTCGATTTTCCAAAATGGCGGGGCCAACTTCCACCCCAAAAACGTAATTTGGCTACTACAATTTTTCCATTGGGGCGAACGAGATATGCAAAGTAGCACAACATAGCACAACTTTAGCACAATTCAGCACAAGTTTTTTTTTTTCATTTTTCCAAAATGGCGGGGCTAACTTCCACCCCCAAAAACCTGATTTTTATGAAAAAAAATTTATTGTTGGGGCGAACGAGATATGGAAAACAGCACAACATAGCACAATTCTAGCAGAATTCAGCACAAGCTTTGTTTGTTCGTTATTCCAAAATGGCGGGGCTAACTTCCACCCCAAAAACTTAAAATCTGTGCCAAATTTTTTCCCTTGGGGCCAATGAGAAACGAAAAGCAGCACAACATAGCACAACTTAAGCACAATTAAGCACAAGTTTTGCTTTTTCGATTTTCCAAAATGGCGGGGCCAACTTCCACCCCAAAAACTTAAAATCTGTGCCAAAATTTTTCCATTGGGGCCAATGAGAAACGAAAAGCAGCACAACATAGCACAACTTTAGCACAATTCAGCACAAGTTTTTCTTTTTCGTTTTTACAAAATGGCGGGGCCAACTTCCACCCCAAAAACGTAATTTGGCTACTACAATTTTTCCATTGGGGCGAACGAGATATGCAAAGCAGCACAACATAGCACAACTTTAGTACAATTCAGCACAAGTTTTTTTTTTCATTTTTCCGAAATGGCGGGGCTAACTTCCACCTCCAAAAACGTAATTTGTATGAAAAAAAATTTATTGTTGGGGCGAACGAGATATGGAAAACAGCACAAAACAGCACAAACCTAGCACAATTCAGCACAAGCTTTGTTTTTCCGTTTTTCCAAAATGGCGGGGCTAACTTCCACCCCAAGAACTTAAAATCTGTGCCAAATTTTTTCCCTTAGGGCCAATGAGCAACGAAAAGCAGCACAACATAGCACAACTTTAGCACAATTCAGCACAAGTTTTGCTTTTTCAATTTTCCAAAATGGCGGGGCCAACTTCCACCCCAAAAACGTAATTTGGCTACTACAATTTTGCCATTGGGGCGAACGAGATATGCAAAGTAGCACAACATAGCACAACTTTAGCACAATTCAGCACAAGTTTTTTTTTTTCATTTTTCCAAAATGGCGGGGCTAACTTCCACCCCCAAAAATCTAATTTTTATGAAAAAAACGTTATTGTTGGGGCGAACGAGATATGGAAAACAGCACAAAGCAGCACAAATCTAGCACAATTCAGCACAAGCTTTGTTTTTTCGTTTTTCCAAAATGGCGGGGCTAACTTCCACCCCAAAAACTTAAAATCTGTGCCAAATTTTTTCCCTTGGGGCCAATGAGCAACGAAAAGCAGCACAACATAGCACAACTTTAGCACAATTCAGCACAAGTTTTGCTTTTCCGATTTTCCAAAATGGCGGGGCCAACTTCACGGACATGATAATTTTGCCATTTTAACTCATAGAGAAATATCAATGAAAAACATACATACGAAAACCACAGTAATGCGAAAACAAACAAACTCAAATTGAAATTGACTACTTCAACAGCTGGACAACCTGAATCTAAGTCTAGGTTCACTGTTAAAATCGACAATTAAAATTATGAAATTGTAAACAAAATATTATTTTAGAAACATCCAAACAAGATGTAACTCAAAGACAGGAAACTATACATAAAGTGTACTTAAAACCTGTTATTGAGTCAACAAGACCACAAGAAAACTAACAACGAAACTAATAAAATAACTACAATTCTACATAAGTCAACAATAAACAATTATTGTACCTTACCGTTCACGAATATTTCGAATTGTTTACTATATTATGTTTACAATAAACAATTCCAATTTAACAGATTATGTACAACAATTGTACACTAAATTGTTAATAAATATGAATAAAAACTAAATATTATATTAAAACGCTTATCTTATTTTTATTTTCCTGAATTTCTTGAATCTATGGATCTAAATTTTTGTTGATGTTTTTCTTGTTAAATTCAGTTCATCAATTAATTTTTCCAAATTGATTATTTTCCTTACCTAAAATTAAAAAAGATAAATAGTGAGAATTAGTATTATTTACCAATAAAAAACAGTAATAAAAAAAATATAAAAGAAATATAAATGAATTATTAATGAAATTTAATTATTATTATTATTTTTTGAAAAAAATTGTTGATCCAAAAATTGTTGTTAATATTCCTACAAGGTGTAGGGGTCATGTGTGTCGGCTTTACCAGAGAATATGAAGTGGTTTCCTGCGCTTGTTGTCAATTCCCCACTGTTTTTCCATCTTACTTCACTGAGTCCTAGTATTTCGATCTTATATTCATTCAATACCTTCTCAACTTGTGCTAGCCTCGATTTTTCTGTTAGAGTTCTGACGTTCCAGTTCCCAATTCGTGTCCGGGTGCGATAGCCAAGGGTCGATATTTGATTGTTTTTCCGGTTTGTTGTTTTTTCTTTTTTCTTCCTAGTGTGCGTTTCTTTAATCATTTTGAATTTCGGATTCACCTTTCGGATTAACAGGTGATTGGTTATCGAATCCTAGCCAGTTTCCAGGGCTGCTGGATAAGGTATACTGGCATACCGTGGGCGAGATATTCCTGCTTCAATGTGATTCAATCATATTTCCATATTTTTTTCCTGATGAAGTTCCCAAGCGGTCACCCGTTTAAGTTGGGACCCTTCCCAGTGTTGCTTAACTTCCTTGTAAGTGATGTTGATCACTTATCTACTTCTCCATCTCGCCCACAACATTGGGGCACATGGTATCGGGCTTTTATTTTATCACAGGCCAATTGTATCTTCTGTCTTAAAAGCTTGTGAATATTCTCAAGGTGGTCCTAGATTCGGTTGATGTATTTTTGCGCAGACAATGGTGTTGATGTTACTGCTCCAAACTTGAGTTCACCAGTTAGTCTTTAATCACTTTCAAAAGTAGTTTAGGCTGGTGTCATGGTTGTTGTCTCATGAACTGCTGATCTGTATTCAATTAAAAATAGAAGAATGTGTTGATACCAGTTACATTGGTTCCTACTAGCCACTTCAGCTAAATACTACTCCAATGTAGCATTGAATCTCTCCATCGTGCCATCTGATTGTGGGTGTAAAGCTGTCGTTCTTGTTTTGTTAGTTCTTAGCATTCGACAAATGTACTGTAACACAACCGACTGAAAGTTCCGTGCCTGATCAGTGTGGATCTTCATAGGAACTCCATAGCGGCTAATCCAATTATTTGTCACAACTTCATCGATGGTGCTTGCTTCCTGGCTAGGTATCCCACACACTTCTGGCCACTTACTGAAATAGTCCATGATCACTAGAACATATTTGTTTTGGTTATAAATTGTTGTACATTTTCATCCGTTCAAATGGAGCACCAACATTGTATTGCTTCAATTTCCCATGACTTCTTCGTGCGGGTCCTTTTACCGCCACATATTTGTCGCATTTTTGACACCACTCCACAATTGATTGTCGAGCCCCTGACCAGCAAAACCGCTGTCGTATGTTTTGCAACAGTTTTATTGATCCCAAGATTTCTTCCACTAGTCCCTTCTTGATAGTCCTTCAATGCTGCTGGTATTTTTCCTTTTGGAACCACTGTAAGGGATTTAAATTAAAAAAAACATTTATGTTGATAAGTTATTGTAAAATAATTCCACAAAACAATCTTTAATAAGTATATAGTATTTATTCGACGCGTTTCGAACGTTATACAATCATCTACGGATACAAAAAATATATAACTAAATCTAAATAAAAACAAATATGCATATTAAAAATTTTGAATGAAAAATGGCATACTAACATTTTAGGAATTAAATAGTTTAAAATAATTTGTATACATATAAAATTTACTTGGTATTAGGAAAAATATGATATGTTGATTAAAATATTATGAATGAAATATAAATGAATTAAGTTTTTTGAATGGAGATTTACAAAGTTGTATTATACTAGATATTTGAATTAAATAATAGTTGGTCGTTTAAAATTAAATTTGGAAATTTTTTAAAAGCTTTATAAATTTCAAACTCTTCTAAAGAATCCATTAAAAAACCTTTGTTACATAAAGGCAAAGGTTCTAAATTTTGTTCAAAACTGGTGTAGTTATGGTTATTATCATTTAAATGATTTGCAAAAAGTGACTTTAAATTTTGTTTATTTCTGTTCATTGGAATATGTTCTTTGAATCTTTTTAAAAAACTTCTTCCTGTTTGCCCTATATTGCTTTATCTTGCTGTCTAAACTTTCTCACACTCTCTTTAAACATCCAGTCTCTAAATGGAGGCTGTCCCATTGCGCTCTGTACGCTTTCTTCTAAGTTTGAGTTTTATCAGCAGTTTCTCCCCATACTGGTTTACAACCTCTTTCCTTGAACTCGATGATGTGTACAAGATCCTGATCTTCTAACTGATCTCTCATTATGACTTCAGCAGTCCACTCATCATCAGGTAGCACTTGTAGTAATCGTGCATCGATAACATTTTCCTTACTTTCTTGTCGACTTCAATGCTTACATTCAACTTGACAGGGTCGTCTTAATGTCCAAGTCGTATACAAGAAACCATTTGATTTAGCGTGCTATTTGTCCCTCTTGATTTTTGAACTGGAGTAACCATCTAATGCACCGTGATCGGTTCTTATAGATGAAATTTCTGACCATACAGGTATTTATGGAAATGTTTGACACATTCCATTATAGCCAATAACAATCCCGCTCTGGTTTGGATATCATTTTGGAAAAATAATCTATCGCCTTTTCCTGGCCATCTATTTTCTGTCACTTCCTCCTATACCTTCATTGCTGGCATCAGCATACAAAATAAACTACACATTAGGTATAGGATAGGAAAGAATTGGAGCCGCACATAATCTCCTTCGGAGCTCCACAAATACTTGTTCCTGAGGATGATTCCATTCAAGTGCTATATCTTTTCTAGTTAACTCATGCAAATTTTGGCAACGTTGGCAAATCCTAGTGTAAACCGTCTGTAATATGTGCAGAATCCAAGGAAGCTTCGTAGTTCATGTAGGTTCTTTGGTCTTGGCCAGTTCTTAACTGCGGCAATCTTGTCAGAATCTGTATGCATTCTAATAGCCGTAACTTTCTGTCTCAAATATTTTCCTTCTGCCTTGAAAAATGAACAAATTTTTGGACTCAACTTAAAACCAGCTCCTTGCAATCTTTCCAGTTCCTCAGCCAAGTTCCTCAAATGGTCATCACAGTCCTTGCCCATAACAATGATGTTATCTAGATATACAAGGCACGTTTTCCAGTATAAGCCTTTTAGTACTCGTTCCATTAGTGTTTCAAAATTTGCGGTCGCATTGCATAGTCCAAATGGCATGACGTTAAACTGCCGTAGTCCATTTTATACACTGAACTCCGTTTTCTCCCGATCTTCCTCCGCAACTTCTAATTGCCTGTAACAGCTCTGTAGACCTAATGTTGAAAACAATCTTGCCCCCGATTGTGTATCCAGTGTATCATTAATCCTAGGTAATGTGTAACTATCCTTCTTAGTAACTGTGTTACGTTTCCTAAAGTTAAATAAAATCTTAGACTCCCATCTTTCTTGCCAACTAACACCACATGTGAGCTCCAGGGACTGTATGAAGACTCGATTACACCAGTTTCTTTCATTTCTTTTACCATTTTATCAGTTTCTTCTCTTTTAAACAATGATTATCTCCTTGGTGCTTGGCGTATCGGTTTTTCTGCATCAGTGTTAAAACGATGTTTTACTATATTGGTTCTGCCATTACATTCAGGTGTAATCCAGAATACAAACTTGTGCCGCTCCAGCAATTGACGTGCTACTTTCTTCTGGTCTTCTACCATTTCTGCATAAGTTGATCCTTTCTTAATTGGTTTCTGCATATCTGACAGATTAAAAACCGTTACTGGTATTTACAGTCAGCATCCAATCTAACTAAGGTTTTTCCCTATAACGATTTCTTTGGTGTTCTCTGTTGGCTTCCACAACCCACAACCTGGGTGACCCAGAACCGCCTTATAATTTTCCCCAAATGATTGTTTTTGTTTAGGGTGACAGCTTTTCTCTGGGATCTAATATTATTCGACGAACACAATTTGAATCTTCACCGGAGTCTTCACCGGAATCTTCATTGGAGTGGCAATTCAACATTTCCGCACGTAAGTTCTCCTTTTTCCAGCATCAATAACGAATCCATTTGGTTTCATGAAGCCCATTCCCGGCTGACTTCATCCACAATGTCAGCTGCAACCACTTCATATTGAAAGTGAGTATTCCGGATTTCATTGTTGACCATTTTCTTGTCTTTAATACTTGCACTTTCCCCAGTTACCGTCTGCATTTAGTACCGGCCTACTGGTTTCAACTTACCTTTCACAACATCTGTGCGAACAATTGTATTTGTTGCTCCCGTATCTATTGTGATGCCACAACTTTTTCCATCAATATAAGTCCTAACAGTAAAGCTGTCAACTCCCTTTGTTAATCTCGATACATGGATGAAGGTTATGGTGTAATCGGTTGTGGGACTCAGCTCACGCCCCTTTAGGCTGGCTTGTTGTAGTTTAGTTGATTCGGCTGGTTGATTTAGGGTTGATTTAGCTGCTCCATCGTCCTCTCTAGCTTGCATCCGTTCTTCTGTTGGACGTCGCTGCATAGGTGATGCTGATCTAGTTCTTTTTCTTCTCACATCTCTGCATTCCTTCGAAATATGACCCAACTTGCCACATAACCAGCATCGAATTCTGTCACTTCGTACACTGTGACGTGGTCTTGGTTTATAATTGTTGTGATGAGCCAACTCCACCCGGCGTATTTTAGTAAATTATTTTATAATAGCAATGGTTTTATAATTGTCTCATTGGTCAAGGCACAAACATTGAATGTTATTTTTGGCAACGTCATTACCGCTTTTCGTGTTTCTGGATGACGATCGTGTGATATTATCAGTAAACGCCTCGATTTTCTTCTTTTCCATAAAAAAACGGTCGAGTATTTGAGTGTGCTTCTCCACTACGCTGGAAGCGACCTCTTAACACGATCCTGTACAACCCGATCCCTTTTATGGTCGCTACCGTAGTTTTGTTTTAATGCATTCATTACTTCTGGTAACATTTGCGATCGTATTCTGGTACCAATTGTAATGCTTCAGCTGCTTTCCCCTTAAGTGCAACTATCAATGCGGCTAGACGTTTTTCAGTGTACCAATTATTCTGATCTGCTGCTGTCTCGAACTGGAACTCGAAGATGCCGAGAGATGTAGTACCGTTATATGATGGTGGTTTTAATTTAATATTTGCTATCTGTTGTAGCACCTGGGAAATAACTTTAGCTGTTTCGACATCCTGCAACCTCTTTCCAAAATCATCAATTTTCGTTAACACTCTATACTCAAATTCTTGTATTTAATCTTTAATTTTCTCAACTCTTTCATCCAATGCAGTTGACATTTATAGAAGATTCTCATCCAAATGTTGATGTATACTAATGTTCAACTCATTTATTTGCTCGTTCAACTCATCGTTATTTGCAACAAGTATTGCAGTAAAAGTCTTTATGCACAGCCAAGTTATTGTTGACTATTTCCAGATGTTGATTGATGTTGAGACTAATTTCTTCCTTAGTAGCAGCCATATTTGTATTTACAACATTCATATTGGCACTTACGGCATCCAATTGCTGATCCATTTCCTGTTTATTAGCAACCAAAGTAGCATTGATTTGATTGATAGCTGTCATCAATTGACTGAAATCGAAGTTTGCAGGTGGCAATTTAGTTGTTGTTTCCACAACAGAACTTTTCTCCTCATCATTTGCAACTGAATTATTGTTTGTTGTTATTGTCCCGAACGATAGGAAGACCAGCATAGAGTAGTCACATGGTACAGGTACAGAAGAGGACATATCAATTGTGGGAAGAAGCAGCTAGCAATGCATGTCGATTTTGAGCATTAAACAGAGTACGGCACTGAGTCCACTACCTGAAAGGAAAGGAATGATGATATATAGAATTGAATGGTATATAAATGGTTTAAAAAACGAAGACATGTGTAGAAGTATTGGAGCCACCAACTAAATACGTTAAATCAATCAGCTTTGACTCCTGTATCTTTCTGGTTAAAGTCTGTGTAATCAAGAGATGAGCAAATTTTGCTTGAATAGAAATTTTTGAAATTGGAAACCAATTGATATCGCAAAATAAAATTTAAGATCAAAACAAAAGATTTGGTAAAATTGAGATAAATAGCCGAAGTTTCTATCTAAAACTATCCCAAATCTATTCCTATCCAAATGAAAAGAGAACGGTAGTTTCCAATACTGGAGACTATACTATATCTATACTTTTGAGCTAATATATTAGAAAAACAGTGAAATATTGTTACTTTTTATAAACGTTGAATGCATAGCAACTAATAATTACAGAATAATATTTGCTCTATTACAAGGTGATTAATCTTATATCATATTTCAAAAACGCCCTCCCAAACCTTCCTCAAGCAATACTTGTCCTTCAACGCATTCACATAACTCAATAAATCATTTAATTATTCTAATTAAATTTCATTTTTTTTATTTTAATTAAACCCCAAACTGAATCACATTTTTTGCATATCATGTTATTTAGTTGGACGGACAACATTATTTTATTCAATTTGTATTTTTAATTATTTAACTATATTTTATTAGTTTTCAGTTTTCCTATTTTTCTTCTGAAATTTCTATCTCACGCATTTTTTTAAAACTTACATATTTCATTGCATAATGTAAATAAAAATGAATTTATTTTCTGTATGTAACGTAACGCAAACGAACGATTTATTGATATGTTTTCTAGTTTTGTTGTTTTATTTATTTATTTATTTATTTATTTATATTCACAAAAACTAGCAAACAGACAATTGTCCAATTATTTACTAGCATAAAATTTCACAAACATATAATTAATTAATTAAACAAAAAGAAGCTTCCGTTTAAGCTTCCTTAATAATATAGGGTGTTTCACTTTATCAAATGCTTTAGCGAAATCAGTGTAAATGACATCCACACCAAATCCGGAATCAAGCGAAGTATAAACATATTCTGTAAAATTCAATAAATTTGTTAAAGTAGATCTATTTTTAAAGAAGCCATGCTGTTTATCCGAAATTAAATTTTTAGTATGATCAAATAGCTTATTATGAATAAGTCTTTCAAAAATTTTACTACAACAATTAAGAATCGAAATTGGTCTATAATTTTTAATATCAGTACTATCTCCAGCTTTAAAAATTGGTGTAATTTTAGCATTCTTCCAAAAAGAGGGGAAAATTCCTTCGGCTAAAGATTTGTTAAAAATAATCCCAAGTGGTAAATAAATTGAATCAGCGACATTTTTTAAAAAAAGTGGTGGTAACATATCAGGACCACAACTCTTATTGATATCTAAATGCTTTAATTCAAAAATAATATCATCATTAGCTATCGAAAAAGGACTTAAATAATTTAAATCAGTAGTAGAAGCAACTTGGATTGAAGAAGAATAAATAGAATTATTAGTACTATAAACAGAATTGAAATAAGTAGCAAAAAGATCAGATATTTCTTTAGTAGAATTAACAGAATTACCATTCAAATGCATACTGGCAGGAATATTGCCTTTTCTTTTCAGAGTTTTAGAATAAGACCAAAAAAATTTAGGATCATGGTAAATATTTGCTTCAACAGAATGCAAATACTTAGTATGACAAACTTTAATTTCTTTTTTTACACGAGATCTTACATTCGAAAAAATTTTATAATATTCAGGATCTCCATTTCGCTTAAATTTATTTCGCAAGTTATTTTTAATCTTAATAAGTTTAATAAGATCAATAGAATACCAATCAGGATATGTTCCTTTTCTTCCTAAACTCAATGAAATATTAAGTCTAATTAGTTCGTTAATAACATCATAAAAAATTTTGACTGAATTTTCAGTATTATGACCACAAAACTTATCATTCCAATCAATTTGGCAAATTAAATTATTTAAATTCGAATAATCACAATTTTTATAATTAAATCGTGGAAAAGATGTCAATTTAAGCAACTGTATTTTTTTAAAGTTAAGGGTAATTACCAGAGACGGGTGATGCCTATCTTCTTTACTTAATATTTCATTGGATCTAGCTACTGAAATATTATTTAATGCTAAATTTGTAAGAACCAAATCCAGAATCTTATTATTAGAATTAAGGATGTTATTGAATTGTTGAAGATTTGAAGAACTCATCAACTCAGTTAACAACTGAGATGGAGCATTAAGATTAGCTAGATTAGGTTCTAAAATATTGAAGTTATTAACATTCCAAGTAATATTAGAAAGATTAAAATCACCAACTATGAGAAAATTTGAAAGTCCCTTATCATTATTAATTAAATTATTCAGGTTATTGAAATATTGCTCATAATCAGAGAGTCGCGCATCTGGATATATATAAGGAACATTCAAATACAAGTTAGAATTATTGATCTTAATACAAATCCAAACTTCTTCAGCATAAGTTTCCCATGAAGGCAACCTAAAACTCTTATATTTAACATTAACTGCAATTAGTACACCCCCACCATCAGTTTTATTAGGAAACAATGATAAATTTCGATCTTTTCTATAAACATTAAATTCACCGGTAAAGAGCTCAGAAGTATAAATAGTATCATTAAGAAAAGTTTCATTAATACAAATAACATCATAATTCGTTGACAAAACATTTCTAAAGAAATCATCTGTCTTAGTTCTCAAACCGTTTACATTTTGAAAATATACCGAAAGATTCATAAGTTATTAAAAAAAATAAAAATAAAATTTCAAGTTATTCAAAAATCCTAATAATTTAGTTGTTGTTAAAAATCATACCATTTAATAAATTTTCAATTTGTTGTTCAGAATTAATACGGATAATTTTAGAATTTCTATTTTGTCGAGCCAAAACATTACCATTTTGAGCCCAGATGAATTCAAATAATCTATTCATTTTCAATTTTCTTGCTTTAAGAAGTAGATTTTGTTTATAAGATGACAAATGATCAGTAATCATAAAAGATTTACTTAAATATCCCGTCTGTTCAAATCCAAAATCTTTTGGAAAAATATTACGTGATAGAGCAATTTTTTTTGCTCTAAAAGCATCCTGAATTTTAGAGAAAAAATAATGTTAATTGTGCCTACACCAACAATTGTTAATATGAAATCAGTTTGAAAGACACTCTATTACAATATAAAATTATAGGATATGAGTTATTTCGACTCATACTTTTGCTAAATTCAATTTTGTTATCTTAAAACACTTTTCTTGCAATCAAAATATAACTTAACCTCATTATTATATATTTATTAATAGGATTAATAAATAAAACTTATAAAACAAGTCTAAGAAAAACATTAAAAATATTTTATTAAGTGTTTTCAGAATAACGTTAACTCTAATTAAATCTAATAAATTTTTTATAGCCCTATTTGGTTTAATTTATTGTAATAGCTATGTTATCATTTCGATCTAGTTAACTATGTATATAATTTGTAAGTTTTGAAGGAAACTTAACTTACCCAAGACACTCACCTACTCACCTACAAGATGATAATCCAAAATCGGAAGTAAGACAAAACAGCCTTCGATTTAAAATATTAACCTTATGATTAGAATAAATATTTTTTTCACCAGTTTTTGACAAATTTAAAATGGAAATATGCAATATTTAATAAATCATAATCCTAATCTGATTCAATGATTTTGTTATGTAGCCTTGACAGTAAAACGTTTATTGAATCGAAATTAAAATAAATCAAACAAATTGGAGGTTTATTTAACTCTTTTAAGGACATCTTGTTAACGATAGAAAGTATGAGTAATGCATTTCAGATTAACTTGAAAGCAATAAACTGTTGGAATTTATTAGGAGTTCAAACTTGTTAGTATGTGAGTATATGTGAGAGATGTTTTTATTCTAACAATTGAATAGTAATATTCTATTCGAGTTTTTATCTATCAAAGACATGAGAGCTCGCTCTTTTCAACACTCGAATGAGTTTCATTTCAGTCTATAACTTAATAAAGACTAGTTGATTCCGGAGGGTATTGAAATTTGAAATTCTTTGTCCACAACGTACAAACTCGCTAACGTTGACAGAATTTGGTTGGTTGGTGTAGTTAGAGCTGGGCATTTCCCGAGAAAATTTCAATCTCGAGATTTGGCATTTGCCCGAAAAACTGAAAATTTTAATTCCCGATGTTTGGGATTTCTCGAAAAAAAATTCTGTATACATATATCGAGAAAATTAAAAAAAAATGTATTTAGTCCTAAAATCAGTGTAAAAGCAAAGAAATCTCAAAATATATGTTATTTTAAAACAGAATTTCCAAAAACTCAGACTGTCGCAATAGCATATGGAGCATTCTTTTACAAATCGAACAGATTTGGAGAAAATCTGACCGACACATTTTTGATTTGGCTGAAATTTTTGTTATGAGTTTTATATCGAGAAAAACGATATACGTGTTCGAGGATTATTTTTTGTAGGAACATATAGCGGTTCTAAATTTCGAGAATTTCGTGATTTTTTGCTTGACGAGTTATTTTCAAAAATTTATTACTTCGGTTCTATTAAAGATAGATAATTTTGTTTTGTTTTATTTTCAAGATAAAAGTTGTGAGCTTAAAAAAAATCAATAAAAGTTATAAACAAATTCATATTGTTATAAACAAATAGAATGTTCAAATCGATCTTTAGTCATTCACCCACGAAATGAGTTTTTAGTATGCCCTTTCGTATTTTACGTTCAATTTTCTATCAAAAATATATTTTTAATTAATGGAGAAATGATCTTTACTGTTAGAAAAAATTAATTTATCGAGCGCGGTACGACAAAAAATTCCATAAATTGGTCATTCTTTTACATACCGAACAGATTAGGAGAAAATGTGACCAAGACATTTTTGATTTAGCTGAAAATTTTTTTACGGGTTCTACATAAACCAAAAGATATATGTGTTCGAGGATTTTTTATTATTTTTTGGGGAGAGAAATAGAGCGAATCTAAATTTCGAGAATTTCGTGATTTTTGGCTTGAAGACTTATTTTCAAAGATTCATATCTTCGATCCTGGTAAAAATAGACACTTTTTTTCTGTTTTATTTTAAAGTTAAAAGACGGACTTTAAAAACAAACAATTATCTATAAAAGTTATTAACAATTTTTTATTGTTATAAACAAATAAAATGTTAAAATCGACTTTTAGTAATTAATGGTTTAAGAAAATTATAGAGTGTTTAGTATAACCATCGTATTCTACATTCAATTTAAAAACGTATATTTAATTAATGGAGAAATGAGTTTTACTGTTACAAATAAATTAATGTTTCCATCGCGGAACGACAAACATTTTTGAAATTTGTCGTCTCGCGCTCGATTAATTTATTTCTAACAGTAAAAATCGTTTCTTAATGAATAAAACCTGTTTTTAATACAAAATTGAACGTAGAATACGATGGTTGTACTAAACACCCTTTATTTTTGTAAGGCAGTGACTTAAAATTGATTTCAACATTTTTTTTGTTCTATAACAATAGGAATTTGTTAATAATTTTTATAGATAACAGACGAACTTTTATAGTCTTTTAACTTCAAAATAAAACAGAAAAAAAGTGTCTATCCTTACCAGAACCGAAGTTATGAATCTTTAAATCCGGTCTATTTCCCCTCTATCCTGCCAAAAAATATAAAAATCTCCGAACACCATTGGCGTAACTAGGAAATAGTCCTAGGGTGGGCCTGGCCCCTTAATATTGCTGAGCAAAATAATTAATAAATCTTACATATTCATTTATTTCTTTTAATACATAACAACTGTGTGGCAATTTGAACTTTATTTTCAAATTTACTGTCATTTATATTTTCTTTGCAATATGTGCTATTTATGTAAGGTTAAGCTAGGTTGCAGTCACTGTCATCCAAACACAACATCAGGGCGACATACTTAGGTCGGTTGTGAACCCACAAGTTCTCCTTCTACTCCAACCATTTAGAGCTTTACGTAAAGCTAAGCATTTACGTGATTTTGGGCAAAAACTATCTGCTTATCTTGCAGTTGCTAATGTTTGAGCACCACTTATATGTTATACAATTACCCCTGTCATAAGTTAGTTTTTTGAGAGAGGCAAGCGACCCGCTTGAAGTTTCCATTTCTTTTAAAGATCCACTTCAGTCCTTGCCTAGCAAGTGCGTCCGCTATACAATTGTCCCTAACGCCACTGTGACGTGGCAGTCATATAATATGGATAGCCAACTGCTTGGTTGACTCATTCAGAAATGCGCGGCGCTTTGTATCATTTTTGACACCGTGCTACTGCATCTACCGTCTTCCCCCGACAAAAACACCTAGGCGTTGTAAACAAATAGAATGCCTATCATGCGTTTTATTCAAATATAACGCTTAGGCGTTATGTATTGAATTTTGAACACAATCTATTCTCTAAAGGCATTCACTACATAACAATTTATGAAAACAAAAATTAAAATTCACTACATATATGATAAATAATATCATGTTTTAATTTTTACATGAAAGGCGAAAGCAATTGATTTATGACCAGAGAAAAACTCGAAATCTTTTTTTGAGTGTTTTAAAAATTCCAAAACAATTCCGAACCATTTGGTACGTGGTTAAGTAGTATTCTAAGTGATTTCAGTAGTATTAGTAATTGAAGCCGATCTAAACGATCTTATTGATGAAGACGATAAGGCCAAACTACATAAAGGATATTCGAGATCAAGTGGTGTGGAGATTGTAGTTATTTGCAAACTAGAATATCTCAACATTACTGTTGTAAAAGTGGACAGCGATTGCGTAATGATCGATCAACGTATATGTCATAAAATCGGCACAAAGTCTGTTACTTTATTAAAATTGAATAAATGTTTCGGTTTAAAATTGGATACATAATAAAATTTAAAGAATTCTTTAAGTATGTACAATGTACATATACAATTACAACACATACAAATTCATATAACCATACAACCATGTTTCCTGAACTTCTAACTTCAGATGAAAATGAAATAAAAATGCGATACTTATTACAAGGAAAGGAAAGAAATTTTTTTTTTTAACTTTATTTTGAAATAAATTAACAAATTTATTTTGAAGATTATTTATTTATTTAATGTTTTATTTAGAATAAAAGCTTTAATTTTAAAATCGCACATGAATTTTTTAAAAATTCACTTTCTTTGTTTTTAGATTTTAAAAGAAAATGTCTACCGAACAGATTTTTGTTGGTCGTTACAGAGTCCCTGTTTTGACGCTAAATTGTTTGTTTTGGTTTTAGATTTTAAAGGAAAATGTCTACTGAAAAGATTTTTGTTGGTCGTTACTTTACTTCGATAAGTGGCTTTGAAGAAAACGGAAAAATTACACTGTCATATACAACGCCTAGGCGTTGTTGTAGGGGGGAGACGATAGTGATTTTAGTGCCGTTATTTATGTTTAGTTAATTATGCTATGTTGTTTGCAGTTATTTATGTTTATATTTAGATTTGCATTTGGGTAAATAATAAATCTTTGAATTATAAAAAAATAAAGAAAAAGGGTACTTTTTGGAATAGCTAAGTTTGACAAATTAAAATTAAAATATATAATATAAAACTATATAATCTTTTTTATTAGTGTAATATTTTTATAAAGTCTAGTAACTTAACTAAACCTAGTAACTATTAACTAAAAATATACAAAATTGGTTAGTTGTTCGAGCACTATTTAACTTTAAACTTTTCTATTCTTTAAATTTCTTTAAATATTTTCGAGGCACCCTGCGTCAAAACTATTGAAAAAAATAAAGTTATACAAAAATAACAGTTCATCGGTCCGTGGTCTGGTACTTTAAGAACACCTCCATAGAACAATTCCTTATGAACAACTGCATAGGAAACTGCTGGAAACCAAATATCAGCGATCCCTTTAGCGCTATATAACAGTGGATCGGTAGTTGCATCGAACACTCCAGAATGTTATACGACCGTTATACTCTATGCTGCGCTCATCTCTAAACGAGATAGAAAAGGAGTTTGTTATTCAAATTATATATGAAGTTCGGGTCAATGTGGCTTCTAGCAGAAGAAGAGGCTCTAGGCTGGTCACTTGCCTCTCTTAAGCAACTTACTTATGAGTGACCCAGATCGGAAGCGCTACAAATAACTGATATTGGTGATATTGGTTAATTATTAGGAGTCATTACTCGTCACTAAATCCTTGAAGAGCATGCAGTAACACTTGCCCTGCCCACCAATGAACTCTGCAGAAGATGTAAGTATGAAAGGGAAGGGGAAACTGCGTTTTTATTAATTTCCCTTTCTTCCAAAAGTAAGATAAAATTTTTTCTTTATTAATCGAAAAAAAACCGATAGAAAACGATTAAAACTGATAAATGATGCATTCTCCTCAAAAAGAAAAAACGAAAGAGCAGTTTTTCTTTTTATCGGTCAAAACTGAAACCAATTCACTTTCATTAAAAAAATGCATATGAAACGATAGCAAAGGGCTCTATTGTTTCCTAGCATTTATCTTTACAAGGAGCGACTATTTATCCGATCCAACAGGATTTTGATGACGCAAAAGTACGATTGGTGCTAAATACGGAATGTATGATAGAAAAAAATGATTCCAACCCATTAATTCTCATTCTAAAACCGCATAGGAAACGATAGAAAACGGATTTGTAGGTTTCTATCATTTTCTATAATTTTTTTTACAAGGGCATATTATAAAGCTTTTTGCCCCGTAGAAGAAAAAAAATTCTTTTGTCTAAACAACTTTATTATATATGAATCAACATATTCAATACAACTTAGTGTTTTTCTCATTTATTTTTTTGTTCAACCTTGATCGCAATGGCATTTACGTTTTTCTATTGCTGTCTCATTTTGTGATGTTGTTGATTCATGAAATTTGTTTGGACAATTGTGATTGATCCTGGTCCTGATTATAATTAAAATGGTTTACAATTTGAAATAAAAGTTATTTTTTAAATTCTAAACAAAATGTTTTGGGATAATCTAATTTTTTTTTGATCCAATTTTTTTATTAAGTTGTAACGATTAGCAGTGCAATTTAGTCCGATGGGAGCAGAGATTGCACATACTAAGGCTATAGATTTGTCCACCTTGCTGTGGATCCGGATATCGCTCTCGACTTCGCTCATCCGATTACATGTCGTGGGTTTTATCCAGCAACCAGGTAGCCCTAGTAATGAGCGCTTATTAAACAAAACAAAATTTGAAACCGCCTTCCCTACCCACCCACCACACGAACCATTGTTTGACCCGGTCATTCCATTGTGGAATGCATTGCGCTCGCGATGAATTTACATTTTAAAATAACTTGAAAGTGGCAAAAATCACTCAAACACGGGTGTCACTACCAAGAAGAGAATCCAGTAACACCACTGCCATTTTAAAAAACAAGAACAACAAAAAAAATAAAATAATTGGCTTCTGCCTCAACCACCAAAACAATTAACAATAACAGTAAACTGTAACAAAATAAAAATAAATTTAACAATAAAAATATACTTATCTATTCTTCCCATGATAATCCTCAATTTAGCTGGCAAATGGTGTTGGTCCAATTTTACAAATTGTATTTACACCCTCATGTGAGTGTAATCCCTTTTATCCACCATCAGTGCCCTGGCAAAAATTCTTGTAGGAATTTTTGTTAGGATCTTACATGATTTTTAAAAGATCCTATGTGAATCTTGTATGATCTTGTATGATCTTGTAAACTTCTTGTCCCAATTCTCTATAAGAAATAATAATGATCATGTATGTTCCTACCCTGGCAAACATTCTTGTAGGAATTTTTGTTTGGATCTTACATGAACTATAAAAGATCCATATGTAAATCTTGTATGATCTTGTATGATCTTGTAAACTTCTTGTCCCAATTCTCTACAAGAAATGATCATGATCATGTAAGTTCCTATAAAATTTTCCTACAAGAATTTTTGCCAGGGTGACATTAAACAACCCATCACCGAAGTGACGAATGCCAGCTGACATCACTTTGAACATTCTCTCTTTCTTTCTCCACACCAAACACCAGCACTTCTGTACGGATTTTGTCACATAGTATAAACCAAAAAAAAATAGTGTGGGTTTTTTTTCTAAATTTTGTATTAAAAACATTATAAAGAAAATACTACAGAAAAATAAAATTATAATTTTGATCGGATAACTTAAAAACTTTCGCAAATATTTTTTTTCCACAATTGAATTTTTTCTCTTTTTTTTTGTTAATACATATGTTAAAGATTAAATGAAACAAAAAACAACATATATATTTTCCCCTTTTACGCCAAATAAAATTAATTCACAATATGTATATAAAATAATTCTCACAAATTTTCATATATAATATCACGAGTCGTCAAATATAATAGTCGATTATTTTTCATAATCATTATTACGAATGTCATTTGAGGTCCCGAGTGCGCGTAGCGCACGAGGGAAATTTTTAACCTCAAATGGCATGAGTGGTAATGTTGAAAAATAATCGACTAATAATTTGATGACGAGTTGTATTTAGCAGACAATTTAACGAACAGAAATAGTAACATTTATACAACATTACCCTTTTTTGTCAAACGAAATTAAATATTATTTCATCTTAGTAGGCGCATAAATGTTATAAATTTGTAATTTTTTTTTTGACAAATAAACATAAACATGCAATCATTTATGAATGAAAACGGACATTTTTATTATTTGCAAATTGCATTTTTATATAATTTTGTATTATTGAATAATTTGTAGAAAAAATTTTATTTAGAAACTAATAATTATCTTATAAACAAAATTATAAATAAAAAAAAATTATCTCATTAAGCAAAAAAAATTATCTCAATATCTCTAGTTTTAAATTAATATATTAAGTAGGCCAAAAATAGTCACTATAATTCGCTGTTCCTTCCCGCCAGAGAAAAATAATCGATATAATTCGTTTTGATTTGTTAAAAAATAGTAAATGAAGCGTTTTTATTGGACCTTATCGAAACTTTATTTAGTGAGTTGAATTGTCACAATTATTTTTGCACAATTATTTTTCACAAATAAAAAATCAATTCACATTTGTTTTTTCGAATTAAAACTTAAAAAAAAAAATACATGAGACACGAGTTTTAACAAAAACCATACTGATTACTGTTCAGAAGTTATAATCCGAGTCCCGATCTACATTTGTTTTTCTTAAACGTCGACTAAAAAAAAACTAAATCCCACGATTTAAAATTCCATTTGTTGGCAAAAACGTTGAATGCCAGGGACCGATTTACATAAAAAAAATAGATCTAATTTCAGACGACTGAATCTTAGACAGAGAAAAGCTAATAGAAAAACAAAAGAAAACTGTAATTTGATTAAAATTTATTTTAATCCAGAATTTTATGTTGTGTTTTTGCAATATTTACAAAAACATAACATGGGAACCGTTTTAATTAAAATTTAGGTAAATTTGCCATGTTTGCACAATTAAAACATGGAAAAGATTCTGAGAATGGATATAATAGTAGGGGAGCGACATAAAATTGAAAGCACTTTATAAAGGCTGATTTTTTACTATTATGTCACATAATAGTAAGTTGAGTAGAGAAATAGTCTTCCGTCAGTCAGCTGGATTTGTTAGCGTTTGGAGTCGGATCGAAATGTTGTAAAAAAACCATGTATCTTGCAACTACTTTATAAAACCTGGAAATTGGTTTGAGAGCAGAATATTAATCAAAAATAAGTTTTATGATCGTCAGTCACTCAAATCCTGTAACCGAACTACCGAACTAACCGAACTAACCGAAATAGGACTAACATTCAAAATTTCTTGACTTATATACTAGAAGTTTATTTGCAGATGATGAATTGTGAGATATAACTGATCCAGAAAATGATGACTCAAGTGATGTTTACAACAACTGCAGCGACCCATATTAGAATACTGTTTCATGCTCAAGACTAAAAGGAATTTGTTGAATGTACTTTATTAAAATCTGTATATGATTCTATTAATTTTGTTTTTTAAGTTTATTATTATGTATTTTAATAGTCATTCGAGTAGATCAGCTTCAATGTACATGCAATAAAATGAATATCCATTAAAAAAAAGAAACTTCATTCAATATATGTTAATATTTATTGAGCGCGCTGCGCCGTATTACAGGACGGTAACCTCTTATTTGCGACTGACGGCATCTGTTACAGAAATAAACTGACTGACTACATTTTTTGTGATTATAATAATATTCTTCATCTGCATACTAATGTACCGTATACAATGTACCGATTTTTTACAACTTCTACTGAGTGACTGCCGATCATAAAACTTATTTTTAATAAATATTCTGCTCTCGAACCAATTTTCAGGTTTTATAAAGTAGTTGCAAGATACATGGTTTTTTTTACAACATTGTAGCCCCACCCACTCCAAACGCTAACGAATTCAGCTGACTGACGGAAGACTATTTTTCTACTCAACATATGTGACATAATATTAAAAAATCAGCCTCTATAAAGTGCTTGCAATTTTATGTCGCTCAGCTCTCGGACTATAATGTCATAATGCATCAAAATAAATGTTTCAGTAAATCTGGAATTCGGAACTTGGGACGAAGGAAAGCAAAAATAAATGTTTGACGGTGTGGTGTGTATTGACAAAAGTGGTGTGTATCAGAATTATACCCAGAATATCCTTCGTCACAAAGTTTATAGCTTAATTTAATAATTAGTCTTTTTAGTAATAATTAGTTTAGTTAGATACATTTTCTTAATTAGCCAAATGTATAAACCAAATTAGTTTAAATCAAAAAACTTAGCAAAAATTATTTTAATTAGTATATATAAAAAAATTATTATAATAACACGAAACACGAAAAATGTAAAGTGGAGTTTTTTTCTGAGAAACTTCAAACCATACCTTTGAATTGAAAAAGTTCCAATTACTTCTTTACTTATACTTGAGTTCAATTGATCTCAAAACTCCCAAATAATTTTATGGTTTGTTTTGTTTCTAAAACGATCAATTAAGTTAATAAAAGAAAGAAGTTCCGTAAAATCACCAAAGTACATATTGAATTCTCGAACCAAAAGTGAAATTCTTACCCCCACTTTTTTGGCATTTATCGACGTTTTAGGACCTACTGAATACTGATTCTAAAAATGCAAAAAAATGTATGTCTGTCTGCCGGCCGTTACAACCGACGAAATCTAGAAAACGGCTGTAGGGATTTCAAAAAATTTTATTTCTAAAAATAGGTTTACTCAATGGTAAGAGCCGAAAGGATGATGTGTTCGATAGCTGTCCAGGAAGTGGGTCAAAAAAATCGTGTAGTGTTTCAAAATAAGGAAATTTGCATATTTTTTGCTTAAAATATGTTTATTTTAAGTGATTACGAGTAGTAACATTGAATTTGGAGAAATCTTGATGGTCGGGATTGGTATGTGAGGCCAAAAACTAGATTATTGCATTATAAGTTTGTCAAAAAATATTGTCAAGTGTGTCAAAAGAATGATTTTCATTTTTTTAACCAATTTTTTGGCAAAAAATGAAATTAATTATTTGTATGACATGAAATTTATTCGAACAATTTGGACATGGAAATTGTTGATTTTCTTATAATTTTTGGAGTATTTTTGAAAAAAGTTTGAATTTTTGATTTTGTTATAATTTTTGCGATATTTTTAGAATTTTGGAAAAAGTTTTTTGATTTGGAAAAAATTAAAATTTTTATTTTGTAATAATTTTTGGAATATTTTTAAAACTTTGAAAAAAATTTGTATAATTGATTTTGTTATAATTATTGCAATATTTTAAGAATATTGGAAAAAGTTTCAATGTGTGATTTTGTTATAATTTTTGCAATATTTTTAGAATTCTGAAAAAAGTTTAAATTTTTGACTTCATTATAATTTTTGGAATATTTTTGGAATTCGGAAAACAGTTTTTATTTTTGATTTTGTTATAATTTTTGCAATATTTTAAGAATATTGGAAAAGTTTCAATTTTGATTTTGTTATAATTTTTGCAATACATATTTTTAGAATTCTGAAACAGTTCCAATCATTTGATTTTGTTATAATTTTTGTAATATTTTTGGAATTCTGAAAAAAAGTTAAAATTTTTGATTTTGTAAGAATTTTCGGAATATTTTTAGAGTTTTGAAAAAGTTTAAATTTTTGATTTTATTATAATTTTTGGAATATTTTTAGAATTCGGAAGAAGTTTGTATTTTTGATTTTGTTATAATGTTTGCGATATTTTTAGAATTTTGAAAAAAGTTTGCTTTGTTGATTTTGTTATAGTTTTTGAAAGGGTCTTAGAGTTTTTATAAAAGTTACTTCGGTCTGAATTTGAATTTTCGGAATATTTTTAGAATTTTGAAAAAAAGTTTAAATTTTTGACTTTATTATAATTTTGGGAATATTTGTGGATTTCTGAAAGAAATCTGAATTTTTGATTTTGTAATATCTCTCGAAACGCTAAATGGAAAGGTTTTTGAGTAGTTTGCTGAGTAGGGTTTCTAATCCGGATATCCAGATATCCGGATTATTCGACCATATTTTGACTATTTGATTATCCGGATACTTTTTTGCAATTATCCGAATATTAAAAAACCTTTTATTTTGTAAAAAAATAATCAAATTGCGTTGAAAAGTTCAAATAAATATTAACTTGCGTTGCAAAGTTTGTTAGTGCAGTGAAGTGTCTATAAGTTGTAAAAATTTATTTCCAACTTTAATGTTTTGAAAACTTTAATCATTGAATATTTTATGAAACACTTCGTGAATCTGCAGTGTAAATATATTTTACTAATATTTATTTAATGCTATATTAATTTTAAAAAAATAATGTTTTATAAACTTGTCCTATCAATAAAATCTGAAGTGTTGGCTATTTTTTAAAGTTTGTGAGAGTTGTACTTCTAAATTATGACTTTGGGGAAATCACTAATGAAATTACCATTGAAGGTGAAGATGAAGAAAGTCTAAGTAGTGAAGTTTGTATAAAAAATCGTGACTGCAGAAAGTACTTGAGAATGCTACTGCTTTAATTACTCATGTTGAGAAGCAGAATGAAGAAAGTTCCATATTGCTGAAAAAAAATTTCATTTATTTAAATAATTATAAAAGACGGACGAGCAATTTAAAAATTCTATATTGCATATTATTACCAATAAAACCTACATCGACTGCAACGGAGCGGGCATTTTCAATTGCTGGTCTTACCAGGGCAAAAATTGGAACTCGACTCAATTTCGAGACATTGTAATAAGTAATTAATTAATGCAATAACTTTTCTAAAATACGCATTTTTATAAATGCATCAACAACTTCATTAATTTAATTAAATTTATCAATAATTTTATTTTTTTTTATTATTGTTATTTATGATTTGTTACTATTTTTGTTATTTTGTGACTATGTATAAAAATAAATTAATATAGATACACGAAAAATATACATTAATGATTTAAATGCCGCAAAGTAAAAAACATGTTTTATTTATTGTTTAATTATCCGGATAATTTATAGTTTATGTATTCGATATCCGGATAATCAAATAGGTCGGATATTTAGAAACCCTATTGTTGAGTATATCTTCTTTTCACTAAATAATGTTAATATATGATCTGTTATAATTTTCCGGTAACGAATTGATGTTTCGTGTTAGTTTTGTAATAAATTTCTAAACAGAGATAAAATACTTGTACTTTTACAAAGAGTTTTATGTTTAACATACATCGCTGCCGATAGCTAAAAACAATGAACACATAAAAGTTTTATGCCGAAAACTTTATCAAAATTTTTAACCAAAACCGAAGTCTTGATATCTCAGAGCTGTGAGATTTCAGCCCCTTGATATTTAATAGAAGAAATCGGTTATGAAAAATACCTAAAACACTCAATGATGAGTGAAATCGAAAAAAACTAATTGATTTGTGTTTGTGAACTGTTAGTTCAAAAATATTAGAAAATTTAGTAAAAGTGAATATGTATCTATGAATTCGTATCAAATTTAACTTAAAATCAACAAAATAAAAGAAAAGAACTATTAGAAAGAGATAAACTAGTGATTGTACAAGAAAAATAAAGAAGACAATTCAACTCACTAAATAAAGTTTCAATAAGGTCCAATCAAAACGCTTCATTTACTATTTTTTAGCAAATCAAAACGATTTGTTTCGATTATTTTTTAGTGGTAGGAAGGAACAGCGAATATTTTCGAATATTTTGCGCCTACTTAATATATTAATTTAAAACAAAAATGCACGTACAAAATTATGTGAAAATGCAATTTGCAAATAGTAAAAATGTCCGTTTTCTTTCATAAATGATTGCATGCTTATGTTTATTTGTCAAAAATAAATTACAAATTTATAACATTTATGCGCCTACTAAGATGAAATAATATTTAATTTTGTTTGACAACAAAGGATTATGTTGTATGAAATAATGTTACTATTTCTGTTCGTTAAATTGTCTGCTAAATACAACTCGTCATCAAATTATTAGTCGATTATTTTTCAACATTACCACTCATGCCATTTGAGGTCAAAAATTCCTCAAATGACATTCGTAATAATGATTATGAAAAATAATCGACTATTATTTGACGACTCGTGATATTATATATGACAATTTTAGTTATTTGTTTTGTAAATAGTTGCCATACTTTTAGTGGCCATAGGCTTTGTTGGTTTTTTCTCATTGTTGCGTTATGTAAAACTGTAAGGTAAGGAAAATTAACCAAAAACGAGGTATTTTTAAGATATTTTGCTAACCAAGGATGAGCTTCTATGTAATAATATTGATATAGAAATTCGAATTAAAGTTAGTGATTTATTTGCTAAGACTAAAAGAAGAAACTGTATTTATATATGTAGCTATATCTTGTAATTTTTTTCTCTTGTTAAGAATTAAACTTACAAAAAACAATTTCTGTGTTTTTTTGTGTGAAAACAAAAGTGGGAAAAATGTTTTATTGAACAGGTGAAATGTAATTTTAATGGTTGTGTCGTGGATAAGTTTATGTGCGGCTATTGTATAATTACCATTAAAAATTCTTTGTTGGCCGATGATGGTTTGGCCGGTTAAACATATCAGGCGCGCACACAGAAAAAATTTTATGGGGGGTCCAAAGAATTTTTTTTTAATAAAAAGTGTTGTGTTATAGGAATTACAATATGTGTCACAACACCTTTTAAGACCTTGGTTCCACAACAACATGCGTTCTAAAAAGTTGACACACGCTTTTTTTAAACTTTTGTGGATTGAACGTCCCCCAGACTATAGATTCGTGCAAGTGTTTCATTTATGCAATGTACGGATAAAGAAATCCCACTGCATTCTGCCACTATAAGAGTAATCGCAACATTTTGACTGTTAGCAAAGCACGCTTTTGTACAGAGTCAGAGAGAGCCAGGATGGAAACAGGTGCAGCGCCCCAAACTTAACAACAATACTCCATACAAGGACGAATATTGAACTTGTAATTGATACGGAGTGAAATATTTTTACATCTATTGAGGAGGCCGAGTTTTTTTAAGGTAAGGAATAAGAGCAATTTTAGATTAAGGGATAAAACTGATCCTTAATGAGGGGTACACCAGCGTTAATTAATTTAAACTCAGAAGAAAAGTCATCGATGAATACCGAAATGTATCGGTCGGTGAGAGCATTTTTAATCTGCTTTAGGACTGTGGGGTGAAATCCTACGCTCCGAGGTCCTCCTGACGACTGGGTTTGGCGTATTTCTATAGGTGTTTCCAAAACGATCAAGTTCAAAGCAAAGGGTTCCGCGAACTATGTGGCTTTTCTTGATGTGTCAGTGACGATTAAACCACCGTCAATAATAAAAGAAATAGAAGATTTGGAAACACACTTTAAAGGATTAATGGCACTGTAAAAACTTCGTTTCTAAGGGCCAATCTGTCTGCTTTGGAAAATAAGTATTTTTGTTAGGGTTTCCTTATTGTGAATGGAACGAACTTATTTATTGATACTAAAACATTTTGGTCAAACAAAATTTTTACTATATTATTATCTTATTTTATATTTATTTTCACTCAGATAATATACCAACCTACCCAGGAAATCTGGAAAGTTGGTATATTATCTGAGTGAAATAAATAAAAAAACATTCCTGGCAAAAGTAGTGAATTGTTTTTGACAAATGATCTATCGTTGGTACGAATAAAAGTACCAGAACCTTAGGTGGGTCAGATCATAATTTTATTTCCGCACATTTAAATTTACAAGTTCTTAAGTAGTTTAAAACTAATCCTGGTCTTGTTTGGGATTATAAAGCTGCAGATTGGCGGGGGTTTAGAGATATCTTTAATTCAAACATTTCTGCTTCTAATTTTCTAGAAATAATACACCATGGGTATGCGCAATTGTTTATTCGAATTGATCGTTCCGAAGGCTGATCTATGGGCTTCGAGTAAATATGAAGAAGCAATAAATTTAAAAATGCTTTTCGAAAATATAACCAAAATAAAACTGATGAAAACAGAATAGAAACAAATATATTATGTAAAAAACTAATAGATCCAGAAAAAATCTTTTTATTACGGAAAAAGCTACTAATTTTGCTGAGCACTCACCGCAATTTTTAAAAAGTCTTTAGTGGAACCTAACTTGCAACCTAATCCAGTTCCTGTACACAGAGAGAAAAAAAGCACATTTTTTTTAAAAAGTTTTTCACATTATTCTGATTTACTAGAAATCTTTGTTTAATTACAATGTTTAAAGTGATATCTCTTTAAATTGTAAAAAGAAATCCTATTATTTTTGAATGAAATATCACATGAATTATCTCCACATCAATTTTTACATATCTCATTTTAATACTACATATCAAAATGGAAAAACTATTAACTGTTTAATTTAAAGTGAAATTCATCTATTAATGTAATAAGTCTTTCACATAAATTTTACAGGTCTTTTTGCGAGTTAAAGGATAATCACATTAAAATTGTTTTTAAAAGGGGTTTCACCTTAAATTTTCATGAAATCTCATAATTCGCATAATTTCGTATTCAATTTTTTCATTTATTGTATCACTGTGGTTAAAGTAAGAAGTGACTGCGCGTATTGCACGTGTTTTCAGTAAATTAGTGTAAATTATTAATTAAACTATCAATTTTTTTTTAAATAAATCAGTGTTTTGATTTTAAACAAAATTAGTGATGGAAGAAAATATTATTTCATGTGATTATGAACAAAACCAAATTATTATAGTTCCCAATCTAAATATTATTGAGGATCCAGAGGTTACTAAAATACTTATGTCATGGGGCTTATCTGAGGCAACTTTAGTTATTTTGAAAGCATATGGTATTGTTACAATAAAACATCTAGAATCATTGGACCTAGATGACATTGAAAAAATCTTTGTATCCGCAAATTTGAGTTTTTTTGGTGAAAAAGTGTTATTTAAAAATGAATTGAAGAAGTGGAGGATAGATAGAGTGAGTATAATTTTTAATATATGTAGTTCCCACGTGCTCGTCTCTAAATTTTGAAATTGTAAAAGTTTTATTTCAAATTAAAAGCGTTATGTTTATTAAATGTTTTATATTATTAAATTTAACAAAAATAATATAAAATAAAATATTTATTCATTCAATTTTCTGATTTGTGTAAATCTATAAATTAAATAAATTGGTTTATGTAATTGTTATTATGTTTTTATCAGTCAGGGTTTTTTTCCAGTTTTGCGTATAGTATTTTTTTATTTTATGTTTTTGTATTAAATATTTATTTTATAAACATTACAGGGCATACCACTTTTGTGTGACGCCAGCACAGTTTCGAATAATACAAATTCAACAGTTTTAGAATGGCTAGAAAAAATATCAGAAGATTTATCTAGCCATTCTCACCAAAGCGCCACCCCTATTCCACAATCACAGACGGTATTTTCATATCACAACTTGAAAAATTTGTCATCGGGTACAATTCAAGGTAATATGATTCTATCATATTATGAAAAGCATAAGAATCTGGATAATAAGCGACAGCGCCAACTTACGCAATGTATTATTGACCAATATATTGAAAAAAAAGAAAAGTTAAACTATTACAATATGCAAAAATGGGCGAATGCAATTGTCGAATGCTTTCCGAATGAAAAATCGGTTAGTTTATTTATTTTTAAATTATTTTTAAATTTTACAATAATTTATATTATTAATATTTCTGTTCAGGATACTTATTTTATGCCTCGTAAGGCCGGGAAAAAGAACCCGACTGGCAAATTACATTCAAAATGGAGTAATACCCGTATTGAGTATGATAAAATTGTAGATAATGGTACAAATAATACAACACTTGATTGTCAGTTTACTTTAGGTATAGTACAACTATAACAACCACTATTGTACATTTATTATGGTAAAACATATTTTAAAATAATGCTCTCTTAAAATTACAGATGAAATGGAAAAACAAAAATGTTGGCTTCAAAACAATTGTTCACCATGGGAGACAGTATGTTTTTATTGGAAAAATACCATATCGATACGAGCTGCTCAATTTGAGGTTAAAACAGAAGCAGGAAATTTAGAATCAAAAGCTTTAACTGATTTGTTAAAAGAGTGGCCTCGATTTAACGATGATAATGGATATTAATTGGTATTAATAAATCATTTGTTTTTAAATATGTTATTATTTTTAATTACGTTTATTAATTTTTAAGATTGATATTGATTTTGATCATATGTACAAGGAAAAATCAAATTGTTTGCTTTCAAATTACGATAAATTTGTATCTCAAATCTGCATTTATTTTGAAAGTGAAATTAAAGATAGAGCTTGCAAGGAGATGTTCGAGATGCTTAAGAACAAAACAATTGATAAAAGTATAAGACAAATATATAAATAAATTTGTCATTTGTATTATTAACCTATTTTTAACTTTTTTTTCAGATTCCAGAGATTGCATTATTGCCATGCTCATGCACTCTGTTTTACAACCAAAAAGAATTAGCAAAAAACAAAAACCTACAATTGCTGATGCACAATGTGATTTTTTGTTCACGTGCACCAAAAAAATGATTTGCAACGTACCCTAGAAAACCTAAAATTGGAACATAAAACTGGTAACAAAACATTACAACCACGAATTGTTGTACTTGGAGAACAACTAAATAAGTTAGAGCACTTTTATGTATTTTGTGATGGGATTAAATACAAACTGTGTACATTTACTAAATGTTTGGATGTGGTAATTAAATTGTGCTATGTTTATCAATTAAAGTATTCACCGATAAGCAAACTGGTTTGGATATTTTTCGAGCAATTTTTTTTTTGGACTAAAATCGGAAACATATTCCGAAATCACAAATTTAATTAACAAATTAAACAATTGCATTCAAAAATGTCCAACTTATTTTGTTTCATGTGTGAATATTTTACTGCAACATCTAATCAATTAATAAACCACATCAAAAGAGTACATGGAATCCCATCCATTTATAAATTTAAATGTAAGCAATCAAACTGTAGACAAAAATTCCAAAATATTTATTCGTTTAAAAGACACTTAATGAAACATGAGAGAGAACAAATTTTAGTTGAAAACACCGATTTCGAATCTTTAAGCTGTTTAAATAGTAATTTAGCTGAGACAGTATCAGAACCTCAAACAGAAGAGACTGATATAAATACTTCCAGCTACTTAGATTTAAATTCGGTATCCAATTTAAACCAATCATTCTTAAAGTTCACTCTAAAGCTTCATGAACACAAGGAATTTCCTCGAAATGTAATACCTAAAATTCAATCTCTTGTAGCGGAATTAGTCATTTCACCAATATATAATACTGTCTTAAAAGCTTTATCTTGTACTGAAACTAATGATACCAAACTTGATCTAATAAACTTAATTAAACTTGTATCCGATCCTTTTCAAGAAATCAAATCAGAATATAAATTGATAAAAAAATTAGAAGATCTCGATATGTATAGGTCTCCAATTAGTTTTGTTATCAATAGTAGTTTGTCTGAAATTATACTGAATAATACTCCTTTGCTAGAATCAAACAAAGTTGAAGGTTATTTAATGGATATAAAATTCCAAATTAGAAAATATTTTGAATGTCCTGGCATTTTAGGAAAAACATTGGATAATATCCAAAAACTCAAAAACGATACTAAAGTCACAAATTTTATAAATGGAAAGTACTGGAAAAGTAAAAAATTTGAAGACAGCAAAATTGTTATACCTTTTATTTGCTACATCGATGATTTTGAGGTAAATAATCCTCTCGGTTCTAACTCTGGCAGTCATAAAATATGCGGTATTTATTATAATTTTCCAGTAATTCCAAATTACCAAATTGCCAAGCTAAATAATATTTTTGTAGCAGGGTTTGTTAAAACGGCTGATATGAATGAATATGGTTGTACTTTATGTTTGAATTCTTTAGTTCAGGTTATTAAGGATCTTGAGGAAACAGGAATAGAACTTACTTCAGAAGGACGAACCCTTCGAGTTTTTTTCAAATTAGGGCAAATTACGGGAGATAATCTTGGTCCGAATACATGCCTTGGCTTTGTAAAATCCTTTAACTCAAATTATTATTGCAGACGTTGTAAAAGAGATAAAATACATATGCAAACTGATTGCGTCGAATTTGAAAATTGTCTTAGAAATAAATCTGATTTTCATAACGATTTGATGTTAAATGATTTTACAAAAACTGGAATATTAGAAAATTCTATATTCAATTCACTTGATGACTTTCATATAACGGATAATTTAGCGTTTGATATTATGCACGATGTATTTTGTGGGGTGTGTAAATATGATTTATCCAAAATCTTGAATTATTTTATATATGAAAAAAAAATGTTTACAATTGATACATTCAATTATAGAAAGCAAATGTTTAGCTACGGTAAAACTGAAATAGGTAACATAAGTCCGCCAGTACAAAAACACCATATTCAAAATGCTTCATTTAAAATGAGTGCAAGCGAAATGAAAACACTAATACACTTTTTACCGCTAATGATAGGGGACATGATTGATTCATCTGATGATGTTTATAAATTTCTTATCGTATTAGTTAAGATAATTAATATTTTGTTATATTCTTCATTTGATAGTTTTATATTAAATGAATTAAAACTTCTTATAAAGTTACATAATGAGCTTTATCAAACTCTATTTAAGGAATAACTGAAACCGAAGTTCCATTTTTTTGTACATTATCCAGCTCTCATAGAAACAATAGGTCCTATTAAGTTATTGTGGTGTTTTCGTTTTGAAGCAGAACACCAAATCCATAAAAGTTATGCTTATAATATAACATCACGTATGATCATGCCCCTATCTTTAGCTACCAAAGCCGCACTTCGATTTTCCAGTGTGATTTTATCATCTAGCTTTTTTCAGGAGGAAATTATTTTGCCTAGTCCGATTCATAATATTAATATACAATCCAAGCCATACTATTCGTATCTTAAAATAAATAACGCTATTGCGGAGAATAACACTCAAATGACTGATTCGGTTACATTTAGAGGAATTTCGTATTTAAAAGGATACATTTTGACAAAAACACCCAATGACAACATAAATAACCCATTATGTTTTGAAATTGTTGACATAATAGTAAATGATAAAAAGTGCTTTGTTGTTGGGAAGCAATGGGATATTTTGAACTTTTCAGAGCACTATCAATCATTTATCGTGAATAAGCAACCGCTAGAAAAATATGAAATTCATGATTTGTCAAGTTTCGATGGCCCACCTATTCATTTCTATATTTTAAATGATGGAAAAAAGGTAATAAGATTAAAAAAATATTTTTAAGCCTCATTTTGTTTACAGTTTGATTTATTTCATTTTCTTAAGCTAACATATTTATTTTAAATATACTATATACATTTTTAAATATAAGTAACTTGTGAATTCGAATTTTTATATCATTTATAAATTAAATAAGTTAAGTTTTATGAATATTTTGGAATAAAATAGTTTTGCATCCTAAATTTCTTTTCACAATTTATATATGTATATAGAAATAGTAGAACTTATATGAAATAAAAACAGTATTTGAATAAAAACCGAAATATTTAAAAGAAATCAATGTTTTAATTAATATTGCTCTTATATGGAAATTAATATAGGATTTGCCTGTACATTCTTTAAATTTGAAAAAAACAAGAAGACATTCCCCGTTAAAGTTTTAAGACAATACGATATTCGTTTTGAAATGATCTGATAGTTATTAAATTTCGCGAGATTTCACATAACCACTTTAAAATGTTTTCTCCTTATTTCTTGAAACAAAATGAAAAATGCCTGAAATCTATAAGAATCCACATATAAAAGCTCAAGAGGATTTTCCTATAATTTTGAAAAACAATAAGAAATCTGTACAAAACAATAGGAAATCTGTACTGTACTTTTTATGTGATATCATCATAATTCAAAACGATATCCTATTGAATAAATAAAAATTAAATAAAATGAATTTACACATAGTTTTAAGAAGATCGTCATTTTGACTAAAAACCATGGGGATTTCAGCTTAATTTTCTTCAGTTTTATGTGGATTTTTCTCTCTGTGTAGTTTCTATCAAAATCGGGCGGATCATTTTTCATGAAAATATAATTTTGAAAGTGCTTTTACAAATTAATACTAATAAAGCATCTGGATCAGATAGTATTCTCTCAGTTATTTTTAAAACATTGGCTATGAAATTAGCATCAATCCTTACTAAAATTGTCTTTTTGTCATATAAGAAGGGGATTTTTTGAAAAAATTAGTATTGTACAGCTAGTTCCAAAAAAAGGTGTCTAAAACGGATCCAACATATTAAAAACCCATATCAATCTTGTCATAAATTCAATTGTGTCGACTGTCGGCACTTGGCAAAACACTTTAATATAAATTAAAAATTGATAACACTTGTTTTTATTTCGCAAATATTTTGTATTTTATTTTTTATTTTCTAAAATTTTACTCAATGCATTTCGGCTTACGCCATTATCAAGAGCGATTCAAAGATGTTATGAAGAAAAATTTGATTTGAATCGAATATAAAATGAAAAATGAATAACTAGATTAAATAATTTATATAAAGAAATTGTTAAAAAATTTTAATTAAAAAGTAGGTAATTTTTCTTATTTATATTTAAATTTGTTGATTTAATAGTTTCTAAAAATGATGACCAAAAAATATAAAAATCCAGATCCAGATCTATTTTTCGGTCATCATTTTTAGAAACTATTAAATCAACAAATTTATGTTATTTCCTTTATCAACCAATTAAATAAGAAAAATTACCTACTTTTTATTTAAAATTTTTTAACAATTTTTTTATATAAATTATTTAATCTAGTTATTCATTTTTCATTTTATTTTCGATTCAAATCAAATTTTTCTTCATAACATTTTTGAATCACTTTTGATAATGGCGTAAGCCGAAATGCATTGAGCAAAATTTTAGAAAATAAAATACAAAATATTTGCGAAATAAAAACAAGTGTTATCAATTTTTAATTCAATCTTGTCAGTTGTTGCTAAAATATTTGAGAAGAACATTAATTTTAAAATATTCTCTGATCCCATGAATTCATCCATAGTAATGTCTAGAAATTTTATACAACAAATCCCAAGGAAATACAATTTTCAATATGTAATCATAGATGAAAAATTTAACTTAAGTAAATATGAAAAATGATGAAGTTTCAATTTAGAAATTATCTGAACATGAAAACTTAGCCGCTGTGGCTAAGACCTTGTGTAAGACACACGTGATTTGAACATGTGTCTCTGATGAGTGTGAGTTCGAATCCTGGAACGAAACACAAAAAATTTTTCTAGAGGAATTTTAGAGAAAATGAAAAATTATTCCGATTGCAAAATTCAAGTGACTTCCAATATGTATCTAAGCTTAATTGCTCACAAAAAACCCCTACAAATTAAAAAATTCCCCTAAAGTTGTCTATATTTCCTAACCAAAAATATAGCAATAAATTGACCTTACGTCAGATAATAGCATTGATTGATAACAATCAATAATGAGTCTGATATTCAGAGACGTTAATCTTTAATTTATTATGGTTAAAAAACATGCTGAAAAATAATCGGTTAGGGGGGTTCAAGCTAAACCCCCCTCCCCCTTGTGTACGCCCCTGAAACATATAAATCTGTTTGTTCATCGCAGATATACTATTAATTAAGCCATCAACGCAATAATAATAGTGCATATATATCCAGAATTTTTTGGTCGGAAGTATTTCCAAATAAAGTGAAGTATGTAGTAATAATTGTAACCCCAATCACCTTTTATGTTGAAAGCAACAATATCGATTGCATCATCGTTTGAAGTAGTAAACATTTTCCCATCAATCACCTCTTGTATTTTGAGTACAGCAATTTTGATTACTATCGTTTGAGGAGGTTATAATTTTGTCATCAATCATATTTTGAATTTTGAGTGCACCAATTTTCATTACCTCATCGTTAGCTTGAGTAATAATTTTATCATCAAGCACCAGCTTAGTTTTTTTGGGAGCAACAATTTTGATTGTATATTGATTTAACAATCGTCTGGTCTGTTGACTCTGCCATTGGAAGAATTATTACTTAGTATTGGACTCTAGTTCATTGCTTAATGTAAGTAGTATCTCGGTTTCTTAGGCCTTTTACAGTTTAAAATAGGTGCATGTCTGATTATTTGTGCTGGACTGGGGGAAATTTCTTTTCGAACGCACATGGTGAAGCTTGTCGAAAAACGCTCGCTAGGCACGCAGTCCTCCGATTGCCTCCTGTTGGTGACTTCACTAGCAGGTCCAGTGTTCATTACAATTGTTTAGTGGCCACTTTACTAGCTATTACTTCCGTTAAGTACATCATTCTCAAACAAAAAATAAAATTGAAAGTAAAGTTGCACAAAGTAGGGAATAAGTTTTTTGCAGCACTTCTATTGTTCTTATTTGGTTTTCATCTCATCATTCAATAGACGCCAGAATCTCAGTAAACTTTTCTTTACTTCTAAAAAATTTACTGTGTTAAATAAACACATCTCAGTTGAGTGGTATTTTTCTTGCCTACTTGCAAGCTAACTACCAGTTTGATAGCCAACACGACTATATTTCACACATTAATCAAATATCTGAAGATGGTTTGATTTGTTGAAATTGAAAATAAATAGTACCATTGACCTAAATTAAAGAAGCTAGATACAGTTTCAAATTAAAATTATGATGATTGAAGTGTTTCGGCACACTAGAAACTGCATTTTTTTCTTTGCCCAAAACAAGCAGATTATAATGATTCATTTTAATAAATTTCAATGTGAAAACGATGAAAAATAAGATCGACAGTTATGCATACACACGTGTTTTGGTCTTTCCATATCAGTCAGTTTGTTGGCATGAACCAGTCAATAAGTAGCACTGAACAGAACACAAAAATGATTGACGAAAACTACTCTATTTAGATTAACAAAAAATTGAGGAAGGCAGTTGATAACAAGTTCGTCATTGGTGTATGTATTCTTAAGCGTTGAGAGAGTATTTGACAACACCTCATTGGTGGGGTGACGACGACTAGGGTAAAAATTCTGCGGCGTAAATGTAAAAGCTGCGGCATAGAATATTAATGATCTAAATACACTGAACGTACGTTACTTACTTAAAAAATAATGAGCACTATTTAAACTTAGCAAACCTCAATTAGTTGATTATTATCAAAGGTAAATTAAGAATACATTGTTCGTAAATATACATAAGAGCAATAGCATGAGTATCTCTATCATTCGGTGGACAATTTTCTTTATTAAAATTTTCTTTTGCTTTGGCTAAGGTTATTTCAAGCTTTTCTATGTGTTCTAAATCCTCCTCATTTAATTCTTGACCCCGACGCATTTCTTTTAAATCCAATGCTTGCGCAATAAACACCGTAATTTCAAGTTCGTAACACTCACTGGTAGTCATAGCTGCTTCCATTGCTTTAGACTCCTCGGGGACACATGTAGACTGATCTTCTTCAACACTATTTGCATGAACCTTAAACCAACCAATAATTTAAAAGTTTAATTTGACTATGATAAATTTATACTTACTTGTAATACTATGACGCCAAACAGAACTATAAAACTATTTAACTTCATCAGGTTGGGTAATTTGCTTCAATCAAGTAATAACTAAATTAAGGTAAAACTAAGGTATATTTTGTTTTATAATGAAAACATTAATTGATTATAATTAGTTAACACTTTAATTTAGAATGAAGGCTAGGTAGCATGATAAACGTGGAATATAGTGTGAAATATTTTGCGCGTGTACGTTATTTTTCTGAAGATAATGAATTTTGCCCTTTTGAATTTCTTTTTCCTACTTTTAAAACTCTTTGATTTTAAATTTTTTAAAAAATAAAGATGTATTCAAAAACCTAATATAGATGGAAAATCAAGACGCTGATAAAATAAACAATTTAAAGCCGAGCATTTCAGATTTTTTTGAAACTTTGGTAGTTTTTGGTAAAAATACGTGTTTTCATTTGTTTCTATTTTTTCTCTAGTTTTGACATAAGGTGGTCAGAAATTTTTAATGAAATTTAGAGCTAAGGAAAGTTTAAAGTGAAATTGTGCTCGAACGGGTTAACAGATTTGAACAATTTTGTTTTGTTTGAAAGGTTTAGTACCTTTCGTAAGACTTTATTAGAATATTACACTGATAAACTCTATATTTTTATATGATGTTTTTAGTTTAAGTTTTTCAAACATGGCGATTTCAAAAAGTACCGTTTTTTTTTGTCGAATTTATCAATTTAATTTTTAATTTTAAAAGATGACGAAACCTAAAAGTAGCAACAGTAATTACAGACAGATGTTCTGTTTCGTTGTCGAGAAAAATCCATTTTATACTAACTCTATATTAACTAACAAAAATTATACTAGGTCTGGATTTTCTGGTGAAATATTTTTGTAAGGCCTTACTTATGACCTTTAAAAGAAAACCAACGTTCCTGTAATCGGTTAATCCGTTCGAGCACTATTTCATTCTAAACTTTCCTTGTCTCTAAATTTCTAAACAAATTTGATTGATTTAGCAATATGCTACTAAAATTTAATTTTTCCATTCACATTTCGATGTTTTAGCAGCCTGAATCATCAATATTTCTTAGCATTATTCGTTAAATCATCAATTTCGAGCCACTCTGTGTCAAAACTAGGGCAAAACAAATAAGCCAGACAAGTGCGAATAAAATTCGCTCACCAAGGGTTTCGTGTAAAACTGTAAAACAACACAATATCAAAAATAATTGACAAAAAGTTGTGTTGTAAAGTCTTTATATTGCTAGACTATGGACGCATAGCAAAATAAATGTTTAATCGTAAATGTCAAAAGTAATTGTCGATCACATTTACAGTGATAAAAAATGAGACAAAAAATGTTTGATGTTAAATTTTTATCCATAGCTGTTTATGGTAACTGGAGAAATATTCAATTACACCAGCTTGTAAATGGTTTAAATTGGAATTTTTTTTCTGCCAATCAACGTCGAAATTTGAAGGGGTGGAAGGGATACTATAAATAGCATTTTTTTTTAACAATAACACGAAAACCGTGCATCGCAAAATACTAAAAAAATGCATTATTTCTTAAATTAGGTGGTCTTTTTAATGACACCCCACTCATTTTGGTCATAAAAGTTTTTTTTTACCTCCACACACCCAACTCCTAAACACACAGAAATATAATTATTTGAGACTTCGCTATTGCACTTTTTTGACTATTAACTCAAAAACTGTGTATCGCTAAATTCTAAAAAAAATTGCAACATTTCTTAAATTAGGTGCTCTTTAAAATGACACCCTACTCATTTGAGTCAAAAAAAAAATTTGTTTACCCTCCCCACACCCAACCCCTAAACACACAGAAATATAATTATTTGAGACTTCGCTACGATTTTCTTTCAAACTTTACTAAACTGCCTGTCTCTGTGAATTTTTCCAATTTTTTCTGTCAATCAGCGTCGAAACCAAGGTAAATTAGATGATCTTTTAAATGACAGCTTACTCATTTGGGTCAAAAATGTTTTTTTACTCTGACCACACCCAACCTCTAACCACACAGAAATATAATTATGTGAGACATCGCTATGATTTCCGTTCAAAATTTATCAAATTTCCTGTCTCTGTGAATTTTTTCAAATTTGTCTGTCAATCAGTGTCAAAAACCAATGAACCTATGAACAAACAATAGGTTTTTCTCATTCGTTTGATTAAATTTCTTGTAAAAATTCTAATTTATTTAAAATTTCTAAGCATAGATAATATTTCAAATTTTCATGGCACTATCAGAAACTTCAGCTGAAATAAATAATTGGAGAAAGCCAATGGCTATCACCTAGAGAGTACTTACACTTTTTTTAGATGCTTTAGATACATTTTTTTGGCATTCAGTCAAAAACCAGTGGCTCTCTCCTAAACTCTTCAAACTCAAGCCATAGGAGAAGAAACACAATAAGACGGCAACAAATCCGGCAGAACTTCCAGCAGCTAAATCCTGTAACTGTAAACCGGTGAAGTGATAAGTTTTTACCGAAAAAAATGAAGAAATATTTAACACTTCACTGCTTCACCACATCAACTCTTTCTGGTGTCCGGAACACTTTTTTGTTATCTATGTGAAGTATTTTGAAATTTGAATATAAATGCATTCCAAACATAAATAAAACTGATAAATTTGTTATTTGATTGAAAAATACGAAGTTTCTTAAGGCTGGTATATATAGAGGAAAACCAATGGATCATCTTCTAATAACTGGTTTATTTTGCGCTACGATTTCTGTATCCAATTTAAGTATAAATTAATTTTCTGATAAACTTTTGAAATTTTAAAAATCATTTATTACTTGAAAGAATATTGTCCACACAATTTTTATTCAATGTGATATTTATACAACGAAATTAAAATAACAAAATTTTACTGCCGAAGAGAAAAATATTAAAGTTTGGTATCACATTGTTATCTAAGTTATTAGTAATTCATCTGGTGGAGCTTCTTGTACACAGCTCTCAAATGCATACATAGCATCTAAAGCAGCAGTATCATCATCTGTTGCAACACATTCACTATCCGCAAATTTCACTTTAGCGGAATAAATATTGTCTTGCAGATTAAGCATATGATCAATATCATCATCATTTAAGTAAGGATTTGTAATAGTTTCTAGTAAGTCTATTACTTGTACAATAAAAAGTGTAAAATCAAGCTCAAAACACGAACTGGCTGCAAGAGATGCGGTAACTGCTTCTTCTTGTTCATTTACACACTGTTCTTCCAAAGCAAAATTTTCATTGATCTTAAATTAACATAAAAGAATAATTATAATTTAAACTTAAATTATATATAAAAATTAGTTACTTACTTGTAAGAATATAATGCCAAAGAGAACCAAACAAATACTTAATTTCATTATGAATTATGTTTGTTTTTATAACTAATAATTGCATCAGTAATATACTATTAACTCCTAACTTATATTCAATTTATACAGAATTTATAGTTAATTGTAATCAATAATATGATTAAATTGTAATGAACCTAAACGCAAAAATATTTTAAAAACAGATCTGAACTCCCATGTATATACCTTGGGCCCCATTCCCAAACACATAAATAAACACATATGTAAATAACACATAAATAAATAAATTGGCGTTCGAGATTACCGCTCAACTTCAGGATGTAATAATTTGTAGGCGCTGATATAGTGATATGGATCTGACTTTCAGAGATGCCCGAGCTATAATCGAGAGAGTTGCTCACTAATTTTCACCAGCAAAATCATGCCACGTCACGTCATGTTACATTAGGTTATGTCTTGGTAGGTGCGTAGTGAAGAATACATTTTAAGTGGTAAACTAGGTAAGCGTGATTCTTTTAGCACCTGTCTCCCCACGTTGTTTTTTACTTCTTATAAGTATGGGCGAGGGCCTGTTGAAGACATTTAATTGTAGGTGCATTAGGTATTGTTGCAATGATGTTGAAGTTATCCAGTGAATTAGAAGAGATAAGTAAGATTTTCTCTAGCAATTCATGCGCATCCGCTGAACTGCAGATTAATTTCGTAGCAGAACAAAATTGTGCTCTTTACCAGCATGGATGTAAAATTGGTGAATAAAACAAGAATAAGTTCATTAAAAATTTGATACGCTCAATACTCAATAGTGATTTTGCATACCAGTGCTGTGGATGAGCAATCAAAGAAGAGAAACCTACATTTCACGGCAGTAAATCTTCGACTTTTCAAAAATGCGTTGAAGCATTAGAGATGTTTCTAGCATCCAATTTTCATTGTTTGCAAATTTAAAAATGATGTCGCATGGCTGGACAAGGCAGACAATATAAAATTGTGATTCAAAACCTTAACCGCAATTAATGTCGAAGGTATTTCCAATAAAGTTCTCTTAAATTAAATGATAAATTGTGACAAACTGGCCAAACGAGAAATTGGCTAGAACCTAATATCAATAACACAAGATTTAAAGTACGGATCGTTCAAGAAAGATGAGCACCAATACACTGCTTATGTTGTCTGAACAACGGCCACGTAGCAAGATATTACAAAATTAACGTAGACCATTGTGTTTCAAAGGTGATGGAAAAGGTTATGTTTCCAAAGAATCTACAAAGTGTGTTCTACGTGAACCTAACTGTCCAACTGGGTACAAGTATCCCAAGGGTAGTATAATGTGTCGAATGTACAATAGCTTGAGGTAGTTTCTGTCCGCAATTGTGATGTACTTTAAAATTAACTTAATCCACTGCAGTGCGACTCGACTAAGAAACATCCTGCTGATAATGGGCTCAAATCCAATGGACAGCATAATGGTTTTGTCCATTTGAAAACTGTTAGCGTTTATCGGTCTCTACGTTCCGCTTAAAACACATCTGTAAAAACTGGAAGTCTTTGATCGTCTAACGAAAGACACATCTGAAAAGATACAGCAAGTAAAAGTGACGCAAAAATTAACTAAGATGTACACCCACTGAATTTATCAAGCACTGATTTATGTGATCTGAACTTCGATACTATTTTTCCTTGGTTAGCTCACGAGGAGAGACATGGTAAGAGCTTGACGTGGAAAAGCACCACTAGCTACCCAGGAAGTCCTCTAAAGTGATGCGGTAGATGGTGCAAACAATCTTGCAAATCTCATGTAAAGTTTTTCTTGTACGGCTCTTGATGTTATTAAAAACAACTTTAAGTATTTAGTGAATGAATTCACACATGAAATATCTTGGGGTCATTTTAGATCACAGGCTGAATTTGGAGAGTTTTGACATATGCAAGTGATAATATTAAGCGAGTTGGATCAGCTCTTGGAAGATTTATGCCAAACATTGGTGGACAGAATCAACGCTAAATAGACTACTATAGGTAGAGTAATCACAGTTAAAATCAAAACAATAAATCCTATCATGTATTTAGTAAAATACGACATAGGCCAATATTTCATGATAGCATAAAGAAATAAAAATATCACGGGAAATAAAAATATCTTTAAGAGATTTGCAGGAAAAAGTCTAAAACTGGGTCGCCAATTGGGTCCACTAGTGCTATATTCCTTGATCACGTAACGCACTGGATTGAGCAAGCTCATGCTTTTTAAAATTCTCTGATTTTTTTCTGTCTAGAGAAAGCGTCAAGTTGTAAAAATTGTAAAATAAATTTCTCTTATTAAAATTGGTAAAATTCTCTCAGTCCCCAATGTTAAAATTGATGTAGCTATTCTTCTCGGATTTGCTTTTGGTCAATGGAACGGATTAATGTGATTTTGATAGATCTAAAGGAAGTTCTGTTTTCCATTTAGAAATAGGCATTAATTACATGGAAAATGACCTGCATGGAGAGATCAGTTTTTATTAATTTGTAATTTTTTTTTTTGATCTATACGGGTGTATGAGTTAACGTAAGATATCACCTATCACTATCCAAGGTGATATCTAAAGGATGCTGGTACAGTCAATGAAGACATTGAAGACACCAAAATTAAAACCACCCATTTCATCTGCAATGTTTTCGGCTCGTAAGTCGATGTTCAAGTGGGACTGTCATAGATGGTGTGCATTCACATCTCCAGGTATATGGCAATCTTTAGTATAAAATATGTTCAATAATCAAACTGTCCCATATAATCTGTATTACAGCTTTATATACCATTAATTAAAAACTTCCTTGACTGACCTAGACCTAGTCTCCTACAATATCCATTTGAATAATTTTAAAAGCAATGATGCCACTATTTTGCAAAATCGTTGCATTTTGTTACTACCGATAGCATTATTTTCACATTACTTGGGTTATCCAAAATTGTATTCAGTCGCAATGTACTGCAATTGTGGGTTGCGTGTGTTTTACGTCCATTGCCCGACAAACATTCTGTGCATGATGAATGAGTATATGTATATTTTAAAAATTATAAAAAATAAATTTAAACATTAGGAAACCGACATGAAAAATGACCAACAAAAAATTTGAAATAAATATGTATAATAATTTTTTGGAATCACTAAAATTTATTTGTTCAAGGTGCCCGTTTGTTTTTGTGAATATTTTCAGTAACATTCACAAACAAATTTCTTTCGCATATAATTTTAGATCAAAATAAAATAAAACGCTAAAAGATAGCATAATTCAGGAGTTTTCGTTCTATATAAAAAGGTATGTGGCATGTAACCTTGATAGGTTTTTTAACTATGAAATGATAATCTGAGATTTGCTTTCATAAAAGATTTTTTATCCTTTTCAAAGAATATTGACAAATCTTTTTCCTATTTATTTCATTGTTTCAAAGTTTTTAGGATTAGCAACATTAAGGGGCTATATTTTTTAATCATCAATTTTTAGCGTACTTACAGCTTTATTTGAACAATATATTTTTTTTTAAATAGAAATGGTTGTAATTGAATTTCCGTGCCGCAACAATATGTGTACTAAGGTGCTGATGAACGCAATTATTTTTTAGGATGTTATATAAATATAGAACAATTATAATACAAGCAATGATATTTATTTGCTGTAAATTATTTTAAAATAGTAAATAAATTGTGAAAGTCTGTATACTCTCAGTTCTTCCTGACAAGTTTGACCCTCAGAAATGTAAATAAAATTCGTAAATCATTATTTATAAAACTTAGCAAATATCCTTTGTATTTTCTTCATTTCAATCTAGTTGATTCTAACTAGTTGACTTGAGTTTTTTGGCTATTTATAAAGACTGTAAATAAAGAATATTTTATATTGTGCAAAATATGGCTAAATAATACAATAAAAACAAAAACCGCCGGTTACACAATACTATTCCGACAAAAACAAAATGGCCGTCGAATATATATACTATATTATACTATAATACTATATTACACCATTTTCAATGCTACCATATAAAATAAGTAAAAATAACATATAAAATATAACTAATTATAAATTTCTTTAAATAAGTAATTAATTTCTATTTATCGATTATATGTTCAATAATTCGATCTCATACTATAATAATTATATCCAATACTATTCATTTTTTTTTTGTTTTTTACACTAGCTGTAAGATATCTATCTATACTATATTACTATTACTTAATTTTATATTACATTTCTTTTTCTTTTTCTATCTCTTTTTTATATGTGTTTTTGAATACTTCTTTGTAAACTATATTAATTATAATAATGTACAAAATAAGATTTTCTTGAAAACCAAGAAAATTGCAAAAAGGCTATGCCTTACTTATATGTGTATTAAATTCAATAAAAAAAAAAAAAAAATATTCAGTTTCGAATAATACCGCATTTACAGCGACATAGCAAATTAGTAGATGTAATTTAAATCTGTGCTGTAAACACATTTTATCTTAAAAGCTTGCAACTAATTTGATACCTAGGCTTACCACAAATCCAATTATTTTTAATTTAATACTTCTCGCTGTGAACACCATTGCAAATGTAAATATAAAATTTCTTTTCACCGTCAAACATTTTTCAACATCAAACAAATAATTTGAGGAATGGTCTCATAATTTTCGTAATTCAATTCATTTTTAAACGTTTGACAGATACCAATTTAAACTAAACTAAATTAAAATGTGTTTACCGCATAAAAGATTTAAATTGCAATCTGCGTTGTAAATTCATAGTAAATATGACAAGATGTAAATTAATATACTATCTACGAATATGCTATTTTTTTTTTTTTTTTAATAAAATGTGTTGTGTAATAGGGTTTAGAATATGTGTCACAACAACACATAAATACCTTTTAAGACCTAGGTCTAGACCTGGGTCCCACAACAACTGGCGGTATGTGGCTGTAAATGCGCTATAAGCTCCTATAGTTGAAAAAATTGAAGCAAAAGTTTGCGTCAGTTTAACATATTTCATTTTTGCAAAATAGTCTCGGTAAAACTTCTAAACATCTTAATATTGAAGCAATTTTTAGACTTTGAAAGCCATGCTTAAGAACTTTAAACAGTTACAACTGAAACTACTTCAATCCTAATGATAGCTTTAACTGCTATAACCTTTTTTGGAAGCTTTAGTTAGAGTTGTGTATAGACGAGTTTCGGCTAAGCATCTAATTTTAAATATAGAAAATTTTAGAATTTTCTTTTCACTTGTTATGCCTAACAAATTCTGTTAGGTGTACGTTTTCTTTTGCATCTAAGGTAAATAAACAATTAACGCATTAATCGTACCCACTTTCCGTTACATCAAGTAATTCCTTAGAATCATTTAAAAACTATTAACTTGCATATGCAGTGTTTTACTGTAAATAAAAGAAAGAAGAGAAAAGTAAACAAACTCATTTTTTATTATATTTTTTGATTTCTATAGCCAAATTCTGTAATTGTGAAGCGGTGAAGTGATAAAAATTTCTTCGTTTCTTTTCATTAAAAAACTTATCACTTCACCGCTTCACAATTACAGAATTTGGCTGCTATTCTCAAAACATTTGTCTTGTTAGTATTTCGCATACATTGATAATCATTCGTTTTTTTTTTATAATTTATTTTGATTTCTTTCTTTTTCTCGTGAAACAGGTGTATTTTTTTTAATACTGTTCATGCTCAAAACTTGCAATATGTATAGGTTGGTTCATTTAGAGTCGCTGAACTAAATTGGGATCGTAATGTTAAATTTGAAATTGATTGAAATTCGGAGTAGCTTGAGTTATGAGCTAAATTCATTTTTTTTCTTTGCTGAAATTTAATAAATATACACGCAATGAAAGAGCTAAACAGATTTTCTTCTTGTTACCAAGTCGTTGTGTGTAACGATTGAATTAATATTAATCAGTTAAGTTTTTGGCTAAGGAGGATGACACTGGGTAGTCAACGTAGTGACTGTCAAGTGTCGTTCTCAAGCGCTAAGCACTCTTCCATTAAGAGTGGAGTGGTAGCCAATTCTCAACATCAACCCTCCTTCACAATTTTAATGGTCGTATGACCATACACCACGTTGTTACAATAGTTGGTTTGTGAAGAGGACAAACCTGGGGGCTGGAACTCGTGGTCTACCTCCAGCAAAGATGTTAGCTTTAATTTTTTCTTTTCTCTCTTTGTAAAATTTTTGCATTGTTTAGTTTTTTCTCTTAGGTTAGGAATGGGAAAACTCAGTATCTGGTTTGTCAATGCAGACATTTGGGCTGAAATCTAGATCAGCTGCTGAGACTCTCTCATATTTTAGGAGGTACTAGAAAGTAGATTTTATGATTTTTAGATATTCATTCTAGATCCTACATATCGTTGCTGGGGAGAGATCGCGAATTTGATCTTCCTTTATTTGGTCCTTCTTCGATAATACCTTTTCTTTTTACAGATCTTACATGTGGGCTCTGTCCCAGGAGGACTCTATTCTTAATGAAATTAAATAAAAAATTTATTAAATAAATAGTTTTTTTTACACTAAATAAATAATTTTATAAATATTAAATAAATAATTAAATAAATTTAATAAACAATTTTTTTTAAAAATAAATTTCTGAAATAATTAGATAAAAACTAAATTAATAATTTTTTTATATATACTTTAAATATAATTAATAATATTTTTTAGAATTAGGCATTATATTTTTTAGATATATATTTTTTTTTTTGTGTACAGGCTTATTCGTTGTGGTCGCGATTTGATTTCGGTTCTATTGAATTTTCTTTTCATGGCGTCCACTACTGAGGTGGTTTATTGGAAACCTTAAGTCTTCGTTTTTTTGTTGTGTTACTCATACAAGGCATTTTATTTTTTATTTTTCATTGAAATAGACAGCAAAAGAAAATGTCTATTTTACCTATATTGATCACCACTTCTATGGGTTGAAAGATACTAGGTAGACTGTTGAATGTTTAGTTCGAGGTATCCAGTAAAAGCTGGGTGGAAAAATTGCGAGTGGCTAGGGTACAATCAGCACCTGCACCACTAATACAGCATAAAAGGTACCAGAACTATAAGGACTTCAGTCAATTTTGCTCAAATTGGCTTCCTCTATTTTTAGGGGATGGGTCATCACCTAATGTCCACGAGTTTATACACATAATCGCGAACGAATCGGGTGGACTTTGACGGTTTGAAGTCCATTGTTCCCCGATACCTTCGTGGAGCTGCAGATAAGTTTTATCTAAATCTCACTTATGAGTATCAGGTGGTGAGCTACCCGGTACTCAGAAAAGGATTACTACGAACTGTTGGTACCCTTACCGATGATAAAGATGTATTAAAAACACTGCTAAACAGAAAATAAGGTTCCACTTCTCACGATAAGGTTCCACTTCCCAAATCCAGGCATTCCAAAATTCAATCAACGGAAGCGTTTTAACATCTCATCATTAAAGAATGCTGAAACAGAAGAGAGATATCAAATCCATATTGCCGAAACGTTGGATAAATCAGAAACCATTAATGAAGACGTCGATCAGTCATGGCATTTGCTCAAAGATGCTGTTTTAAGCGCTGCTGAGGGAATACTTGGACGACTACAGAACCACTCCCAGAAGAAGCCATGGATGGATCAAGCATACCTTGACGCTATTCAATACACAATACAAAAAAGATTGCTATCTGAAGTGTCTACAAGGACACAACACCAGGTCCACGAAGGAGAACTATAAACTGGCAAGACAAGCCGTTACAAAGCTATGAAGAGACAGTGTGAGGAGATTGAAAGCTTCACTAAGGAACATCAATCGCGTCACTTCTTTCAACAGGTTAAAACCTTAAAGAAGGGCCTTCAAACTAGATCGAATGCTATTCAAAACGAAGATAGGGAGCTACAAGTAGACCTTAAAAATATTTTAGATACTTGGGCCGCTTATTTTGAGAATCTTCTCAACTTAAGTGACCAGTGACCAAAAAGTCGGGCGACGAGCAAAGCTTATTCGTGCATCAAAGGTACATGGAGACGAACCAATCAAAGAGAAATTCGATGCAGCGCTGTCCAAATTAAAACGCAATAAAGCACCTGGTATCGACGATATAACATCTGAAATGATGTACATGGTGGCAAAACTCAATCCTTAAGATTGTTTGAACTTGTTCAAATGATCTGGAGAACTGAAACCGTGCCACAGACTGGAATACAGCTATGCTGATACCAATCCATAAAAAAGGTAATCGCCTACAATGTGCAAACTACAGAGGAATCGCTCTCCTTTGCAGAGCATATAAGATCTTTTCCTACATGTTGCTATTCAAAATCAGTCCTTTTTCTGAACAACTGTTTGAAAAATATCAGTGTGGTTTCCGGCGGGGCCGAGGTACTACCGATGCATTTTTCTCGATAAGGATGATTTTGGAAAAGTGCCGAGAGTTCAACATACCTGTGCACCAACTTTTCATTGATTTCAGGCAGGCCTACGACTCTCTCGAACGAGAGACTCTAATGTCTGCTCTGGTGTCAATGGGAATTCCTGGTAAACTGGTATCACTATGCAAAGTGACAGTACAGAACTCTCAATGCTGTGCACGAGTAGAGAACGAAATATCAAAGTTTTTTAAAGTCGACTCTGGTTTAAGACAAGGTGATGCTATCTCTCCTATACTTTTTAATCTAGCCTTGGAATATGTGTGCCGTCAAAAGAAACTACCGACTAATAACAATATCTTGTCAATAAACCCAGTGCAGATGATTGCTTGCGCTAATGATGTTGTCATCCTCGGCCGAGGTGAAGCTGTTATGAGTGAGACTTTCAAGTCACTTGAGAGTGGTGCTAGGAAAATTGGTCTGCAAATTAACTACAATAAACCCAAACATATGAATGTTTCAAGAGAGGCTGAGAAGAAAGATTTGATGTGCGGTGATGAACGAATTGAGGGAGTTGAATCTTTTAAATATTTGGGATCAATGCTTGATTCAAACAACAGCATACTTACAGATATTAAAGCTCGAATCGCTGCAGATAATCGTACTTTTTACTCAATTAAAGCTCTCTTTGGATCACCGTATCAACTAACACTAAGCTCAAGTTATACAAGACATTGATTAGACCGGTTGTGATGCATGAGTCACAAACGTGGACCCTTACATAAAATGACGAATCGCATTTATCTGTATTTGAGCGTAAGATCCCACGCTTCATTTTTGGTCCACTTAAGACAGAAGATGGAGAGTAGAGATCCCGATATAACTTTGAGATCAGAGACCTTCTTGAGGGTCCTGATATAATAGGTTGTATCCGTTCCAATAGGATTGCTGGGTTTGGGCATGTTCTACGAGCCGATTCACAGTCTGGAATGATTAGAAAAATGTACGTTAGTACCCCAGGGAGTGGGCGACCGCGAGGTAGACCACGACTACAATGGGAGACTGACGTAATAAACGACCTTAAAAAAATCGGCTGCCATGGTAATTATGTCGCTGTTGCGAATGACCGTGGTGAATATTCAAAGCTGATTAGCCTGGCAACGCTCCTACATAAAGCAGCATGAGTGCCTTAAAAAAAAAAACAGAAAATAAAAACAAAAGTAGGGGATAAACGATTATATCGTATCGTAGATGTCAGCGTGCTCAGAAGACAACTGGCTCAACCATTTTCGGAAAAGAAGATAATTGAGATCGTAAGTGAAGGCAATTCGGATGAATTTGAAAACGCTACATTGATGGCAAATGTCCCTACTAGTCTGGAGAAATTTGAGAAGTTATGGTCGTCTTTACCAACAACTTCAAGCACAACTGGTCAACATAACAACTGATGGGGACCGAAACCGATATATCGCAGCAAAAGCAATAGAGACCCTTTCGCCAATTTTAATTTACGAACAATTGCCAATTGACCCTTGTGCATTAACAGGTGCACACAATGAACCAAATTCTACCTTGGTTCAAATTCCGATCTGACGAAAACAATTTTTTTAAAGCGCCTCAAACGTTTTAAACGTTATCTGAAGTTGCGAAAAATGTTCAATAATGCATGTGTTCTATTATTTCTGAACTAAATGACTCTAGGCCGCATGTTGACATTGATGTATTTGATAAAATTGTATATGGATTTCTGGATAGTGGAGCTGCATTCACTGAGGATGTTGTAAGTGAACGCAGGATCCGTGAGTAATTTGCTCGATTCTATTGCGTTTTGCCAAAATTTTTCAAAATTTTTCAAAATTGATGAAATTTTTCAACTGGTCGGGTTAAAATTTGGTTATTCGAAATTCCATCAGTGAGATCCTGCTGTAGAGGATCTCAAATCCATATACCATCCATCTACATACCAAATCAAGATTCATAAAATAATCGATAAACTATAAGAATCTTCAATTGCATAATTTACTACAGAATATGATTCAAAGAAAAAAACATAAACATATGATTATGTGGGTCATGTTTACGATGAAAACTAAAACGATTTATAATTAACAAACGTTTTTAAACCATATATTATATTTCAAAACATTGAAATATTTTTAAATAAAAAAAGTCAGGAAAGTGCGAATATAATTCATTTGCTGAGGGTTCCGTGTATATAAGGTTTGAGAAAACCACAGTTTTTGTTAGCATAGTTTCACGTTGAGTTGCATCTTACCAAAAGCTGTTTGTGGTGGCTAAAGAAAGCTTCAATAACGCCAGATTATAAATTATTTATATTGGAAAATATATTATCAATTGTTGTAGCTTCAACTGTTGTTGGTTCATGAATTTTCCTTTGTAAATTTTTTTGTAGAAAATAGTTTTAGAGCCAGTTTTGAGAATTTTTATTGAAACCAACACTAAAGTCACCTATCACAATAGTTGAGGAAAAAGTGTCGTCAAATTATTCCCAACGAGTGCATTGTTAACACAGTCGAGTGATTTGTCTATCGAACATTGGCAAGATCGGTATACCAACAGGATTTGGGCTCCAGCTAGTTTGAAATTCACAATGACTGCCAGCAGAGCTAAAATCGAAGTGATGGTAGCTACTATTTTTCTGCACTAGTGGTACTGTATAAGACCTAACGAAAAGAACAGATCCCCAACCTCGATTTACTTGACTGTAACAATTTTATACTTCAACCAATTTTTTGGCCGAGTTCAACAATTACAAAAATGTTTGAAATTAGTTATCAACCTCACAGAGGACATTTGCAACGCAACAATATTAAATGATAATCTATCGAATAGCAAACTAGCAAACAGATATGTTATATCGCATAATTTTTCAAAACAGCGCCTTTCGTCTGAAGTCGAGTTCATCTGACTTGTTAAACTTGTTTGGTCTAATCTGATCTTGTTTGTTCATTTGTATATTTCGTTTGACTCAATATTTTACTATAATACACATTTGCTACAACGTAGAAAAATTTATCTTCTTCTACGATTATTTTACGTGAAAGTCCTTCACAAAAACACAATTTTAGAATTTTAATCAAATGAATCAAAAATGGTGTTCTCGAAAACTACAAAAAATTGTTTTAGACTAGAAACAAATTCATCTTTCATATGACACCCCTCCCTCGACATAGTCAAAAATAATTTTTCGCCAACAATTTTTTCACATTTTTGAACATAACTCAAAAACTGCGCTTTTGAAAATTACAAAAAAATTCTTTTGACCAGGTAAAAATTAACTTTTCATATGACACTCGACCAGATCAAAAATAATTTGTTTTCAAAATTTTCGCTCTTAGCCCCCTCCAAATAACATTTGAAATGATGAGCCGACAGCTATAGTTTTCATTCAATCTTTACATCATTGCCCATAACCATGAATTTTCCAAATTTTTTCTTTTATAATATTCGAAGTAAACTGCTCGTTTGAAAGTTACCAAAAAATTGTTTATGACTAGAAAAAATTAGCCTTTCATATGACACCTCACTCGACAAGGTCAAAAATAATTTTTTTTAAAAATTTTTACTCTCAGCCCCCTCAAAATAACATTTGAAATGATGAGCCGACCGCTATAGTTTTCGTTCAATCTTTACAATAATGCCCGTAACCATGAATTTTTTCAAGTTTTTTTATGTGTAATGTTTAAAGTTAAGGGGGGATGGTTCTGTATCTATAATAACAACCATAAAATGTGGTTGTCTGTCACCATAATATGGTTCTGCAGCCATAAAATATGGTAAACATATCACCATAGTATGGTATAATTGCTTTTTTGAAATATTTTGATCTTTTTCGATTTTTCTAAACCAAACTCGATTCCTTATAAAAAACTTTTGTTTTACTTATTTATGTCCATAAAATATAGAGAAAAACAAATATTTGAAATTTTTTGTTATCAGCAGGCGTGGGAAAACACATTTAATAATTGTAGAAAATTTCATGTTGATAGCACATATAGTTTGTGAGTAAATTGATTATGTAGAAATTCGGACGGACACCGAAGTCTCACCAATAGGGTACCGTTTTTACTTTTTTAAAGTGTAATGCTCAATGCATCACCAATGACTGCGAAAATAATTAAGATAATGATCTGTATTATTTGCAAGATCAAGATTACATATCAGTAGAAATTATGATTAAGATGTAATGCCCAATACATCTCCAATGATTAAAATAATAATTAAAATAATGATCTAAGTAAAAAGATTAAGATAATTCTCAAACATATGTAATAATTCTCATACCTAAAATGAAACAAACAAATGCATACATGTAATATGTTATAATTCCATTTTCCAAATGAACTAAATTTTGATTTAAAATTAAAATGCAAGTCTATAATTTCATAACAATTATATTTTCTTTTATAAAATTGTTTTGATAATGACTTTAATTTTGTTTATATTTTTTTGCTTAAATATAAATTCCACAATTTAATTTATATAACAAAAGTTACATAATTTGAAATTGTGACGATAACTAATGTGTGTCGTCGGAACATGTATTCAATTTGTTTTTTTTCGTTTTGTGTCATCAAAACAAATAATAAATTTGTTCTTTTTGTTTTGATGAGGAAATGTTTTTATGAAAATATTTTAATTACTTAATGTTTTATGTTTTGGAATGAAAATTATGATGAGATGAAGAATGTAAAATGTAAAATGTAGGTGTAAATATAAGGTAATTTTAGATTTAAGATATCATTGTAACTATTGTAATCATAGTAATCATAGTGATCATTGTGATCATTGTAATCATTGTAAGATATCACGATAAGATATCATTATGATAATCGCTATCGTATTATAGTTATAGAAGTAATTATAGTAAAGACAAAGTCTTTAGCAAGTGTAAAATCTTAATTTTGGACTAAAATGAAAGGAAGAATATAATTACTTCATTGTAGATATAGAGGTCGAAAGATGACAATAGCCTAAGAACTGGAATGACCCATCCTGGTCATCCAATCTATATTCTACCATCCTTCATCTCAAGAAATAGATCAACAAAAAGATTCATCAATCATATCAGTAAGAAGTAAACCAGTTTAAAAGTACGGAACCCTAAAAAGTTAAATCCATATTTTGCTGATATGCATTTTATTAGTTTTTATGTATGAACTTATTGCGAATAATTGTAAATAATAAATATTAAATTGATTGAGGCAGGGAAATAATTTTTAAGTACATAATATTAAGTATATAATTTTAGGGAGAAAAGAAATGAATTGGAGGAATAAAATTTAGAATCAATTTTGAACTTAATAGTTGTTTTATTTTCATTCTGATTTTCACGATGACCTCAGTTGACTTTGTCAAACGGGTCTAACGGACAACAGTATATCTTTTTGTACAAGTTGTTTCGTGCAAACGTGCCTCTGGGTTACCGGGACGGTTCTCAACAACGAACAGTTGTACGGATTATTACATTGTATATCAGTGGTACATTCAAGTCATTGAATTACAGCCACCTCTAAATCTCATAAAAAAATACGCAGTCAGATAACAACAATTATTCAACGTCGTACGATATTGAAGAGAATTTGAGATTGTACGCTCAGCACACCTCTAAATCGAGCCATTTCTGAAGCATATCATCACGGGTGATAAAAAATGGTTGAAATATGATAGTATCAAATGCAAACTTTGGGAAGTTTTGATGCGCTCACCATATAGTCCGACCTTTGCGCCATCTGACTACCATTTATTCCTGTCCCTACATAACACAGTTGATGGAAAAAATTGTCGAAAGAAAAGTCACCGAAAATCACTTGGCCAAGGTTTTTGCCGGTTTTGCCGAACTACAGATCTTCTACACCCATAAAATCATAAAACTACTTATAAAATGGGAAAAAGTTGCAGATAATAATGACGTATATAATATATACGTTTGATTAAAATTTTATTTGAAAATTGAACAAAACATGCTGGATACTTTTTCTATTACCAATAATTATTTTCCGATAGTCTTTGATTTTGATATTGTAGTTATGAGCGCATAGTCTAACGAAATAAACTTCATAGTATGGGATGAATATCACATGGGTGATTCTAGTTGAAGTAATCTCCTTATCTTAGGTTTCTTTTGCCGTTGTTTTCAAATACTATCTTACAATATTGTTCTTACAGTTCTTAAACTCGCTCTAGTTGTCAAACTTGAAGTTTCAAATTTCACGACTTTTATTAGTGCATCGTAGAAATTCCTCGCTTTTGATAAAGCAAATGTTGCACAGCCACTAATAAGCTGCTTTTAAGAGTAAGAACTGGTGCTCGTTGACAGCAAAACGGTCATCATCGAATATTCCAAATGGTTTTTGTGTGATAAGTTGCTTAAACGGACTAAAATCTTACTCTTTACAATATTACATATAGTATAGCACTTTGTCATTTAATGCGTTTCCTTTTTCACCCAATATTTTGCCCTTGGCAGTTATTGTAATATAAATTGTTCGATAAAATAAATCAAATATCAGACTTTAAATTATGACTTTATAACTTGAGGTTCTAAGTTTATAGCATAATTAAATATATATATGACCTATAGCTTTGGGGGTTCTTTGGTTATTTGCAAATAACAAAGAACTGTTGATTGATTTGCCTTACTTTTCTTTGACAAAGTAGGAAATGACGAAAAATTCACATCCCAAAATTTTTAGAAATATATTGCCTTTATTATAATTAAAATATTTAAGTTCTATTGAAACTCTTTTAATAAAATGAAAAAGATTATATGAAGATTCTAGAGCAATGTTATCATCAACTGTTGATAAACAATCATTATCAACAAGTTCGCTTTGAATCTCATGTAAAGTTGTTTCGAGAATATGAATTTCCTCCACATCTTCATATGTAACCTTTGGCTGAAGATTAAGCAGTTACGAAGATTAAGTAGTTCTAAGGCTTTTATTATAAAGTCATTGAATTTATTTTCGTACTACTACTAATTCTTCATCTAAACCTTGACTATTTGCAAAATTAAAAGAAACCTTAAACAACAACAAAATTAAATTTTTTAATCTAGTTCTACAAGTTATACAGATTTAGATCTTACTTGTAACAATAAAATATTAAGAAGAACCAAGGAAACCTTTATTTTCATTTGAATAAATTTGCTCTAGTTGATGGTTAATGTAATGTAATTAATTGAATTATTTGTTGGCATTATATACGAGCGATAATTTAATTTTCAACGATGTTCAAGTTTTTAAAGATAATTGACCAAAGCATAGCAAACGTTATGCCTGCGGTGATAATTACCAAATAATTTTGTTACAGAACATCGCATTTGTTTATTATCAATGAGCTTCTTTTAGAAATTTGTGATAAAATAATGAGTTATTTCTAACTGCTTGAAAGACATTTGGTTCTCACTTCAAATGAAAGACATTTGGTTCTCACTTCAAACAATTCCAACTAAGTTATTTATTCAAAACCACAACAAAAAAATTTTAAACACTACTCTTTGACCTAATGTGGGTACTGTTAACGAACATTGATATTTATAAGACGTTTAGTATTATTATGATTCATTAAATTTTTGTTTATATGACTAGAAGATAGCAATAGCTCAAAAAATGTAGTTCTAATTAAAATTGTGATAAAACAAAAAATAAAAAACTATATAATATATAAAATATAAATCAATCTATGATGTGGCGTGAACCAATGCAACTTCAAATGAAAGCACCTCATAAGATTATTAGTTTTGAATCTTCATCATATACGCATCAAAATAAATATAAATTGTAATTTAATAAAAAGAAGTGTTTTTAATTGAAAATTAGAGTAAATGCGAGAAACATTTTAGATCAACCTGGGTCCTTTAAACAATACTAAGAATGCTAATTCCTAACACAACAAACAACTGTTTGATAGAGAAGAATAACTAGACAGCATTGGCGTGATGATTTTAAGATGAATGAAAGCTGATTGCCCAGAAAGTGAGATAAAGACTAGAAAAACGTAGAAAAAACTAATAATTTATTTAATTATATGTAAAAGTTACAATAATAAGTTATCTATTATTTAGATGAGTAAAATATTATTTGTCAAAATTTCTTGTGTGATTAAAATAAACAAAACCACTCTCGAACTTCGGATAAAAATGTGTTTTTTTATATGAACTGAACTGAACACTAATTAACAAACCGAGAAAAATTAATACAATATTTTCTATCCAAAATGTCAATTTTTGCTTTTCCGTGTTCCATATAAAAGCTATTTCCATTAAACAAGGACATATAACGCATAGAAATGCCAAAAATATCGATCCTAATGATGACATAAAGGAATCCATTTCTGGATATGTATAAGTTGGAAGAACTGCAAAAAGTAACAATAAAAATAAATATACGCAATGATGTGGTTTATTGCCTTACTTGTTATTAAAATAAATATCAATCTAACAATTGATTCAACACCAGTAGCATAATTCGAAAGTTTCGAGTTTTTGATATATGTTTCCCAATATGTATTCCAACAGATATCAACTACTATGTACAATTGTAACATGTAGCTAACAAAAATTGCCAAACAAATTATAATTCGAGTCGTTTGTGATAAGCTGAAAAACATATATGCTAAGGTATTAATTTTCTTGAACACCAACCAAAAACTTACTCATTCAATTGTTCGATGTTCAAAGTGATGCTGTCCCTAACATTTGTTCCATACCTATAGTAGCCCATATACCCAACAATTGCGTGTAGTAACATAACTATAACAATATTAATGTTCAAAATCCCGAATCGTTCAAGTAAAAATTTAGGTGAACTCATCTGTCGTTCAACTGCAATTACCTGTGGGGCAAACAAACCATTAATTTCTTTGATTTTCTAATTTCTCATTACTTACTACACCGATCGACTGCATAGAAAATAAAAATATTGCCAAATTATAAGGATTCAATATTTCGACATTAATTAGATTACGATCAACATTACTTGGTGAGCCAACTGTCAAAAAATATAAAACTAAACAAATTCCAAAACCTGTTATAATATTGGTGACTCCCATTATTGGGAATAATAATTTCAAATTTGTTGATTGAATATTTGCTATGATTAAAGGGATAATAAACATATTTAAATGAAAATCTAGTGATCTTCTTTCAAAATGTAAATCGATAAACTGTTGTATGTTTTTTGAAATAAATATTATGTAAATGCTACAAACACCGAAATGAGCAAACACCATTAAAATATCAACTATATATCTGTAACAAAATAATAATTTATTGACAGCAACTCTTTTATTTTTTTGTTATACCTACGGCATAATTGAAGAACAACAACTGAACAGAGTCGGTCCGTTTTTAAATGCTGCACCAACAGCATGTCCATAGCTTTGATATGAGGTGTTATCACGAATGAATAATTTCGATTTTATCGATAAAACTTTTTTTAAGCCAATATTTGACACCATTCCCATTAAAATAATCAAAATAAAACCACCCAAATTTCCAGTGTGATAAAATACCAAAGGACTACAAAATATTGCGGTCCCTAGTGTTCCTTTAAAAAGAAGCGTAATAGCTTCAAAATTACTAATAATAATATCAGATTTAGATATTTAGTATTAATTTTTATAACAAATACTCACGTTAAATGCACTAAATGTTTCTCTTCTGAATTAGGATCCATTGCACAATTTACGTTCTATTTCTTTCAAACAGAAAAATAAATAATTAAATAGTAAAATCGTGTTTTGAAACGTTTGAAACTTAAGTGACAGTGAACTTTGATGGAAAAATTTGCGTTATTTTGGTAAAGGAAAGTAAAGAAAGTAGCTAAAAGAAGGTTTGTTTATTAAAGAACATATACTATACTTGATTAAAACGACTGTTTTTATTTACTCTAATCTTGTGAGCTTCAAACTACGCTTTTGCCTCCGTAGCCGTAAACAATTCTTTTATCATTTATAATTGTTTTTTTGAAATCCTAAGATTTGAGTACATATGCCAGTTTTGTACTACTTATGTTTTTTTGAAGTGAAAACTTCTTTAGGCGCGTTGTGCGATTTTGTGTGGGAAAAATTTATATATTCGCATTATCGTCACGCTGTAATCATCACGCTTAATAAATATTAAATATAAAATAAATATTAAAAGAGAGTGAGATAAAATATTTTTTTTTGTTAATATGATAATTTTTTTGTTTTAGAAGAGAGATTGAGATAAAATGTCATCATTTGTTATTCTTTTATTCTCGTTCTCTTTATATTTTCTTTTGGGCTTGTGCAGTCCATGATATGTTTTGATTATTAACTATAAAAATGTAAATAATAGTTACTTGGAATGCTGATAGATGTGAAACCCAGAATAATTTTTATGATTTTAATTTAAAAAATTCTGAAATTTTAATTAGCAATGCTACCATAATTGGAAAAAAATACAGTTATTTAACAGTTTTATGTGTTCACTTCTGTCCTCAAGACTGCCTTCTTTTTTTAATGAAAAAGTGTTGTGTATAGTAGAAATGACAACATTTGTTACAACAACATGTAAAAACCTTTTAAGGCCCAGGTCTCACAACATGCTAATTCTAAAATATTAATATATAAACATTTTATTTTCTTATGTTTTTTTAAGAATGGATAGCTAAACCTCGAACCCTAACACATAATGAAATATAACATAGGTCAATATTTCATTGTTTCATGATAGGACGGAGAAAGAAATTAAATAAGAGGCAAAAAGTAAATTCTTTAAAAATTTGCAGTGGCAAACTAGAATGGGATTGTCAATAAACCAGCCAGGGATATATTCGTTTAACGGAAAAAAAAATAAAGTAATATCAATCTCATGTTAACCTCAGAACAGTTTAATATTCAAATAAAGAAAAATTGCTTTCAAGCAATTTTAGGGTAAATGGGACAGATTCAATTAAAATTTTTTCTGACAATAGAATGAGGTTCATTCAAAATATTGGTACGATTTTACAAAATCACAACGCAATACAAATTAAAATTGTATTCAACCTCAATTCACCTTATACAATACAATGTTTCAACTAAACATCTGTTCCATTCCAAGAAGAATCGAAGAAAGAAAAAAAAAACTAAAAATAAAATATGTATGTATGTATAAATAAAATAATGACATTGATTCGTTTTAAAATGAGAGATAATTTAAATTAGACTGCGATAGTATTAACAGTTTAAGTGCAATGCGATTATGTTAAGTGAATTTAATTGTAAATGTAACGCTGTATCGACATATAAAACCATAACAATAGAAACATTTTGCGTATTATTCTGGACTCTGTGGTGATACTGAAAATTTTTGCAATCAGCCTTGGAGTTTCTGAAGCTCTTGGCAGAAAATGAACTTCGGAAAATCGTTCCGAAGTTGAAGCATAATTAGATAGAGATCGACTGTGTCGTGAAATTTTTGATTTGTGACACTGTAAACAGTGTCGAGTCATTTCCCAGACATCCTTTTTTATTGACGGTCAGACCACGGCGTCGGTCAGTAATTTAATAGCAGCATTGATTTCGGAATGAAAAATATTGTGCATTTGCACGAACAAGTTTTGGCGAAACTGTTTTGGAAATAGATGGACGTAGTGTCCTCGTTGAAACGTCACAATTAATAAATTTGTAAGAGTGGACGGATAGAGGAAACTGTTGAAATTCGAGCGTCGTGCTGTTTTTCGAAAGTAGTCCCTTTAACTCTGAATCATTAGTTTGAGCATCAGCAGTTGCCGAGCAATTGATGCCCTCAGGTAGCTGGATTTGATCAATGCAATAACATTGTCAGTTTCAGAAATACATCAAATGCCAGTGGTAAACTGTCTGATAAAATACAGATGTTTAAATTGTCTGGATTTTGCGACATTGTATATAAATTAAAGGTTTATGATCCGTGAACAGGATAACATTTTGCCCTTCTTAAAGCTAACGAAAATCTTTAATTGCTAAATAAGCTGTCAAAATTTCACGATCATAAGCATTGTAGCGTTTTTGAGTTTCGATTAGTCAAACGAAAAATAAACTGAAAAGCTGCCATGAAACGGTAACCAGTTGTTGAAAGACATCTAAAGAGGGATGAGTGAGCATCGTTGCTTCAATGAGTTGCTTTTTACAATTTGTAAAAGTTTGAAGAGAAGATTCCGACTAGTCGGATAAGTCGTTTGTCGTTTTTTTGAGCCTATTAAGAAATCAATCAAAATGGCCTAGTCACCGGCACCATGAGGAATAAAACGTCGATAGAAGTTGTTCATTCCAGGAAATCGACGTAATTGTTCGACCATTTGAGGAGTGGAAAATCAGAAATAACATCCACTCGTTCTTTCATTGCTCTAATTTCGTTAGAATCGATTGTATGACTTAAGAAATTAATTTCGTGTTGTGCGAAGTTGGACTTGTGAAGGTTGATAATCATAGCAGCATCTTGCAATTTTTGAAAGATGAGCTTAAGATGTCCTAAGTGTTCGGCATATGACAAGTAGATTGTCTGTAGATTGTAGATGGTCTAGTAGATTGTGTAACGATCGCAATAATCGCGAAACAATAATAAAACCAAATTCATCTTCGTTTTCAATTCAATAAAAATGCATTTCATTAGTTTCCGTTCATTCTTACATTAATAATAATTTTAAAATTTTCTAAAACTTAACTGCTAGTTAAATTTTGAACATACTATAAAAAGCAAACGAACGTACTAAATTTTTATTTCCAATGCTAATGAACAGACGTCGTTGTTAATCATTTGCTGAATTTCGTATATTACACGATTGATTAGAAAAGGTCAAAAGCAAAACACATTTTTTGCAATTTTTAATTTGGAAAAAATTATTATTCATTCCATTTTTGGCTTTTCAAAAGAAAAGTTTCAATTCAGTTTTGTTATTAAACATTACCTAAAACTTATCAAAAATAAATAATAATTACATTTGATTTTGATTTTAAAAAGAAATTTCTTTAATTTATACAAAAAAAGAGTTAACACTGTTTTCATTAGTGTGTGATTTGGATGTCTATTTTGTTTGATAAATAAGCAAAAAAAAAGTTATTGATTTATTAAATACAAGTGATAAATTATTAATGATTGTTTACTTACAACATCATCAAAATAAATTAAGAATTCCTGAAATCTGCTTTATAAATTGTGGCAGTACATGAAGATAAAGTATCCACTGATGTTATCGAAAGTATGAATAGCAAGGATAACAGAGATCGAAGCTATTACCACAGTTAGAGACAATCGTTTGTTTGATGGTTTCTCCGGTTGTTAAAAACCGTATGGATTCAAAGGCAGATATATAAATGGGAAGTTAAAAGGTCAAACGCTAGTCAAGGGATATTGGAAAATCAAACAAATAACCTAAAGCAACAGAATATTGATGACATCAATCAACGGTTACAACTTAAGGTATTTATTATTAATATGTATGTTAATTTTAATTTAAACATTAAATATTAGAATGTCGAGATAAATTAGATAAATAAGAGATTCCCAATCTCAAGGGTTTGTACCGGGGGGGATAAATCGATATACCGGGCGTGTTTACATGGTTATGTATCATAATTTAAGGTTTTTGTATTAAAAGTCCATATTCACAAAGTGAATACTACAACGTAGCGCCGAACAAAAAGGGACCCGTTAGCTTTTTTTTAGATATATATATAAATATTTTCCAGTTTGGGCGTTGGCAAGCCGGTTTTTTTTTGAAAAAAAACTTTTTTTGTGGAACATTTTATATTATTATATTTATATATTTATATATTAATTGATCATTTCAATTTAGATTAATTAATATCTATATATAGTTTATTTTCGCGTCGGTTTATTTGGCTAAATTTTGTTGAAAAGCTAGAGGGAAAAATAAAGGTTTAGTTTCTAGGGTGTTCATGTGAATATTTATCATAAGTACTCTAAATTTATATTTTCAAAAATTTAAAGAATTCCGCGTTTCTCTTTGTAAGTTTTAGGATAAACCAGTTGTGGTTTTTTTTGGTAATAGGGTGGTGGCAACCGGTTTGGGCCGTGGTTGTCAATCAGCTTTTTGTTTATCTTGAAATAAACCAGTTATTGGTTTCGTTTTGGTTTTGATTAGGAAATTATATATTTTGAATTTTGATATAAGACTAATTTTTTTTTTTTTAATTTTGAAAAAAACCGTTTTGGGACAGCAATTTTTTTGGAGATTGTTTTTTGTGCTGTCATTTGCTTTTAGTAATACTAATTGTTTTTTTATTTGGAAAAAAGAAAACCGTTTTGGGGAAGCAGTTTTTTTTTGAATTTTTTTTATGCTACCACATACATATTGTACATATAATTGTTTATATATTGTACATATTTTTGGATGATGCAATTAATTTATATATGAAATTAATTGTATGTTTTTTTTGATTATGGTTAGATTTAGTAAGTGTTTAGTTACCATTTTTAAAATTATTTTTTATTGCGATTAATCTAAAAAATAAGATAAATATAGAAATAATTATTTTTAGCTAACATTTATTTTTGTTGTTTGTTTTGAATACAATAAGTAAAGCGGAAAAATTTGACCTAAACAAATATATTAGAGTTAATAACTTGGAAATTAGTAAGCTTGGTTTGAATTTAAAATAATCGTAATTTTTTTTATAATATAAATTACCAATTTATTATCTAGTCTGAAGATTAGATTTAATTAATTTCGTGTAAAACTTTGTTGACACATATTATGTATTTCATGTTTCGATTTAGCACTTTTTAAGTGGGAAATTATTTAGATTATGGATAGGTTATATATTATTTAGGTTTATTGATTCACTTTTCCCAGCGGTAGGCCTAAAAAGCCATCCATGGGGCTTATCCCTTTAACATTGATGTCGTTCTTAGATCGCCTATGGCCATCGGGGTTATGCGATCGAAGAACATTGGTTTCTTCTCTTCATTCGGCGAGGAAGTCCTCAGGGACGAAGAGTGGTGTTGCTGTGTTTGTACTTAGGTGCAAACCAGTAGTACCATTCCCTGCTCAGAGGCTTCTTCGGTGTAATGAAGAGAAGAACCAATTATACTTTGCTTTCAGGATCAGAGGCTTCACCTCATACAAATTCAAAAACTTACCATTTTTCCATTTAGCTTTACAATAGACAGTTTTTCATGGAGTTTAGGTTTTGAAGTCTGGTGCTCGGGAGCGTTCTTCAACTTTCGCATTAGGTTTAGGTGTAATTTATTTGTAGATTAAACAAGCACAACTGGGTCAGTAGAAATGGACCTAGTGTCTAATCGTGACAGTTGTGATTGTTTTATTAGGTTGGGGAGAATCTGTTCTGTAGAATCTGGTCGTTAGGGGCTTTTCTAGTCAGTTCTCACATGCATTGTTGGAGTGGGCTCGCGAACGCGATATTTTAAATTTAAACAATATGGATATTGTAGCCATACTTACTTTTTAAATTGTCTCCAGACGAATCTTGATTTTGGGAATCTCTTATGATATTAAATAAAAAAATAAAATAAATCAAACAAATTTTTCAAAAATTAAATAAATAAAATTTTTATTAAATAAAGTAAATTTTCGTAATTAAATAATTTTAGGTAAATAAATAATTTTTTTTAGAATCTAAATAGTTTTAGGTAACTAAATAAATAAATTTTTTTAAATAAGCAAGACATCAAGATATAAATAAATATCTATTATTTTTTTAAAAAAAAAATTAAATAAATATTTTGAGTTAAGAGGACCACCCAATAAATGAACATCTTTAAATATTTTTTTTCAAATTTTAAAATAAATAAATATTTTTTCCATAGGGGTGTGTCGTCAATAAATAATTTTAGGTATATAATTAATTCTGAAATTTCAGCATATCTGAAATTAAAATAAATAAATTATATTTTTACATATACAATATCTTAGGAATTTTTGTACAGATTCAGCAAGGATTAACTACGACGGTCTTTCCTTTGGTTCCTTTACGAAGTTTGTTTTTTTTACAAAAATTTTCTGTTTTTTTTTGGGGCGTTCGTTGGTTTTTTGTCGTTTTGCGCTTTGTGTAAACATTACACTTTTACAGCATACTAGCTACATTTTTTGTTGTTGAGATTGGTTTTATTATCGTTATTTGTTATTGTGAATTCTGGATTCTATAAATTTTACCATCAAAATGTCAAGTCAAATAGACATTGACCATCCATTTTATGGATTAGAACCCAACGAACTGCAGATCGAATGTCTGGTTCGAGGTGTGGATTTTAGGGGGGTCAATTGGGCAGAGGAACTGCGAAACCACGTAAATCATGGTGCAGTTCCAGTAACGGTATCTCATGCGAGAGACTTGGTAGCTGAGTCTCAAACGGTGGTGCAGGCAGCACAAGTTGTTTTAGATCAGGTACGTCGACTTCAACCACCGGTTAATCAGATCTTCTTAGATGGTTTGGCGAATCGAGTGTTGCATTATACAGGTAGGATGAATAGGTTGGGTCCTCGCAATGACTTGCAAGAAGCCCGCACCTACGCTATCTCGCAATTGTCACGCGCTTGGGATATAATAGGATCACTGTCAACACGTCCAATTATACAAAACAAACCAGGAGTATCATCTGCTCCATCTGCTTCACCTGCTTTTCGACCAGGTGAGAGATCCACACCGATCCCAGTACAGCCAATAACTGAGACAATAAATAGTCTGAATCGTACAGACCATCAACAACAGAGACGGTCGGATCAATTACCACCGGCATATTTTCAGCAATCAGGTTTGAGAGCAGAGGACCTTGCAATACCACTATTGGGTCCATCTTTCCAAGCTGAATACATACACAACAATCCACCATTGGTACAACAACAATCATTAAATTATCCACAAGCTCCACTAACAGCACCACCACCATACAACCAACCTCCCCAGGTATGGCGTGACGCGGCTCCAGCGTTAGCACCAGTGGAGTACCGAGGGGTTCGTGGGAACAGTTTGAGTCGTTATGACTCAAATTGGGTTCCAACCTTCACAGGAGATGGTCACTCTCCTGATGTTCATGAGTTCGTTCACAGAGTTGAGGCGGCTGCCAGGAGGGACCGCGTGAACTGGGACGACCTTAGGTCTATCGTTCCGCGGTATCTCAAGGGGGCTGCCGACAGATACTATTTGAACTTAACTCATGAACATGAGGTGGTGACCTATCCAGTGCTAAGGGAGGGACTCCTACAAACCTTCGGTACGCTTACTGATGATAAGGCGATCTTGCGCGTTCTTCTGAACCGCAAACAAAAGTCAAAGGAGAGCGTATACGAATATCTGGTGGAGATTGGTTCGTTAAACCGTCGCTTAGCACGCCCATTTGCTGACCGTGAAATGCTGGAGATTGCTCGGGAGGGATTGAGTGTGGAGCTCAAAAATGCTACACTTGCAGCAACAATACATTCTGTTGATGAACTTCGGACTCTATGTCAGAAGTTTGAACGTTTGTGGTCCACACCAGTTCCAACCAGAACATCAAATTTAAGAATCAGCGAGGTACAACAAATGGATGATTATGAGGTGGATGCTGAAGCAGAACAACATGGATATATTGATGCGGTGGATTCAACACAGAGACGGATATTGCAGCGACCTAGCATAACATTTGACAACAGTCAACCTGGTCCATCAATGTCTAGACAACCAATAGTGTGCTTCAGATGTGGAGTAAATGGTCATCGAGCTCCTGATTGCTCTAAGAATCGGATAAAATTGCACTGCTGGAAATGTAATAAACCGGACGTTATTTACGCAAATTGTTCATATTGTCACCCGTCGTTAAACTACCGTCCGAGAGTACATGCTTCGGGGATGGTACCCTCGGTTCAACATCCAACGAGCCCGAAGAAAACGACGAGAGATGTAGCAACGCAGGACGATCGATCACCACTCAGGAAACCAGAATAAAATCACCCAGTACATTTAATTTCCCATCATTACATCACACATATTTTAGACGTCTGGAACGTAACATCAGATATTGGAGGATGAGGAAATTATTTCGTAAAGCTTGTATTTCATCTATCCTTTCAGAAACAAAGGATCCTCGGCCGCGATTGACAATCAAGATTTTGGACAAACATATTTCAGGTCTATTGGATAGTGGAGCGTCAATCACAATACTTGGAAGAAATTCCTTGGAATTATTGGAATCAGCAGGTACAACTTACCGTAAGTACACTTCGTGTATTCGTACGGCAGATGGTACTGCAACAAAAATTTTGGGTTACATCGAAATTCCAATAACCGTGAATGGCTCCACTAAACCAATGCGGTTCCATATAGTCCCTGGTTTACGAGAAGAGCTCTACCTGGGCATAGATTTCTGGGAGAAATTTGGTATTGTTCCTTCATTTGTTAGTGAACTGACTCGTACAGAGCCACAAAATTTAAATATACATAACCTCACCACTGATCAGCAACATGAACTGGATATGATCAAGGATTCTTTCCCGTCATTTGAAGTGTCTGGGCTCGGAAAGACCTCTTTGGTTGAACATGTCATCGATGTTGGTGATAGTGCACCTGTTAAACAGAGACACTATCCCACATCGCCGGCTGTTCAACTAAAGGTCTATGCCGAACTTGACCGAATGCTTCAAATGGGCGTGATCGAAGAGTCTAACAGTTCTTGGTGCTCGCCAGTGGTTTTGGTACAAAAAGAATCTGGTAAAAACAGATTATGTATTGATAGCCGTCGTGTCAATTCGCTAACTAAAAAGGACGCTTACCCACTTCCCTTGATTGATGGCTTACTAGGTCGTCTAAATAGCACAAAGTACATTTCAAGTATTGATCTCAAAGATGCTTTCTGGCAGATTCCTCTGGCAGAAGCATCTAGAGACAAGACAGCCTTCACAGTGCCTGGTCGTCCATTGTATCAATTCCGGGTTATGCCCTTTGGATTGTGCAATGCTCCCCAGACAATGTGTCGGCTAATGCACAAAGTGATACCACATCAATATCACGAAAATGTCTTTGTTTATTTAGACGATCTATTGGTAGTCTCTTCCACGTTCCAGGAACATATGGAATTGCTGTCCAAAGTCTCTTCATTGTTAAGAGCGGCTGGGTTAACAATAAACCTCAAGAAAAGTAAATTTGTTCTGAGAGAGGTGAAATACTTGGGATTTTTGGTTGGTGAAGATGGTCTACGAACTGACCCTGACAAGGTAAGAGCTGTAGCAGAGTATCCAGCTCCATCTACAGTAAAACAAATACGACGTCTTTTAGGAATGGCTGGTTGGTACCAACGTTTCATACCAAATTATGCAAGCGTGGTATCACCAATTACAGATTTATTGAAGAAGAGTTCGGGGAAACTGAAATGGACATTAGAAGCGCAAGCCGCTTTCGAAAATTTAAAACGATTGCTGACTACAGCACCAGTATTAGTGAACCCTGATTATAACAAAGAGTTCTTTATTAGATGCGATGCGAGTCTGACAGGGATAGGTAGTGTACTGTATCAGATCGACGAAGACGGACAAGAGTGTCCGATAGCCTTCATGTCGAAGAAACTTAACAAAGCTCAGAGAAATTACTCAGTTTCTGAGCTTGAATGTCTTGCGGCAATTCTGAGTGTGAAGAAATTCAGGGGCTATGTTGAAGGTCACCGATTTACAATTGTGACTGATCACTCAAGTCTGAAGTGGCTTATGTCACAGAAAGACTTGAGTGGTCGTCTGGCTAGGTGGAGCCTAAAACTCCAACATATGGATTTTACCATTGTCCACCAAAAAGGTACCCAAAATATAGTCCCTGATGCTCTATCTCGTCTTTATGACGATACACACGAAGAATTGACGGAAGCATTAGTACATCACATTAATGAAATTAAAATCGACAATGAGGGTTATCGGCACAAGGAATATACGGATATGATAGCTAAAGTTCAATCATCACCCAAGGACTTTCCATCTGTTAAAGTCGTGGATGATAAGCTATACATACGTATTGAGCCAAGATCTGATGCAATACCCAACGATGTTCCTGTGTGGAAACTCTGGGTACCAAAACCGATGACTTCAAACATGATTCAGAAACATCATGATGATAGTACTGCTGCTCATGGAGGTGTTAAAAAGACTTTAGAATTACTTCGACGTCTTTATTATTGGCCGGGCATGGCGTCACAGGTACACAACTATGTTGTGTCCTGCGACACATGTAAACAAACAAAAGCCACGAATCAGATATTGCGTCCTCCGATGCAATATCAATTCGAAACAGCACGTCCATGGCAGAGAGTCTATATAGATTTTTTGGGACCGTATCCTCGTTCTACACTTGGGAATACGGTGTTATTGATAGTTCTGGATCATGCTACGAAGTTTGTACTACTGAAACCACTTAGAAACGCAACTTCACCGAAGGTGAATGCTTTTCTAAGGAATGAAGTGTTTCTTACATATGGGGTACCAGAGTTTCTACACAGTGACAATGGCAAACAGTTCACTAGTAGGAACTTTCAAAGTCTTTTGTCAGATTTCGGCATTAAACACATTAGGACCGGTGTCTATAGTCCTCAAAGTAACGCGTCAGAGCGGGTCAATAGGTCAGTTCTAGCAGCAATTCGAGCGTTCATTAAAGGTCAACACACCAAGTGGGATTCACAAATTGGTGAAATCGCATATGCACTGCGGGCTGCAGTACATTCAGCTACCAAGTACTCACCGTACTATTTATTATTTGGTCAACATCCAGTTTCGGATGGGAATACTTACCAATTGTTGAGATCACTACATCAGCTTGGTGAAGATGCTGGTGAGGAAATGGAACGCACTGATCATTTGACTCTGCTTAGGAACCGGGTTCAGAAAAATTTAAAAGCAGCTTTCAAAAAATCGCAACATCAATACAACCTGCGATCTAAACTACGGACTTTTCAACCACAACAACGTGTGTTTGTACGGCAACATCATTTGAGTGACGCTACCAAAAAGTTCTCGGCAAAATTGGCTCCAAAGTTCTTACCTGCAATGATTAAGACTAAGATTGGAAATGTACTCTACGAGTGCATAGATATGAGCGGTAAGAATCTTGGAGTCCATCACGCGAAAGACATCAGGGAATGATGTCTTTTCGTTAGGTAGGGTTGTTCCTCTGGCTGATTGTCGTCTCTGGGGTTCACATCTTCAGGTCATACTTACTGGTTGTATCGGGGTGTCCATGGTGCTGACGTTCGGATGGATGGTCGGTCTCAATACTCAGTGAAGTTCTTAAGGGCTTCATGAGTGTTGGAACCGGTCATCGGTCTTGACGCCAGTGACGGTGGGTATCTCGATCCCAGATACAGTTTAATAGGTGGAAGTAGTTCGGTGGTTTTCTGTCATGGAGGGGATGGCGACGTTTTTGTGATTTCAAGAGTAGAAATCTTGGTTTCTACCTTGAATTCATGGTGTAACGATCGCAATAATCGCGAAACAATAATAAAACCAAATTCATCTTCGTTTTCAATTCAATAAAAATGCATTTCATTAGTTTCCGTTCATTCTTACATTAATAATAATTTTAAAATTTTCTAAAACTTAACTGCTAGTTAAATTTTGAACATACTATAAAAAGCAAACGAACGTACTAAATTTTTATTTCCAATGCTAATGAACAGACGTCGTTGTTAATCATTTGCTGAATTTCGTATATTACACGATTGATTAGAAAAGGTCAAAAGCAAAACACATTTTTTGCAATTTTTAATTTGGAAAAAATTATTATTCATTCCATTTTTGGCTTTTCAAAAGAAAAGTTTCAATTCAGTTTTGTTATTAAACATTACCTAAAACTTATCAAAAATAAATAATAATTACATTTGATTTTGATTTTAAAAAGAAATTTCTTTAAATTTATACAAAAAAGAGTTAACACTGTTTTCATTAGTGTGTGATTTGGATGTCTATTTTGTTTGATAAATAAGCAAAAAAAAAGTTATTGATTTATTAAATACAAGTGATAAATTATTAATGATTGTTTACTTACAACATCATCAAAATAAATTAAGAATTCCTGAAATCTGCTTTATAAATTGTGGCAGTACATGAAGATAAAGTATCCACTGATGTTATCGAAAGTATGAATAGCAAGGATAACAGAGATCGAAGCTATTACCACAGTTAGAGACAATCGTTTGTTTGATGGTTTCTCCGGTTGTTAAAACCGTATGGATTCAAAGGCAGATATATAAATGGGAAGTTAAAAGGTCAAACGCTAGTCAAGGGATATTGGAAAATCAAACAAATAACCTAAAGCAACAGAATATTGATGACATCAATCAACGGTTACAACTTAAGGTATTTATTATTAATATGTATGTTAATTTTAATTTAAACATTAAATATTAGAATGTCGAGATAAATTAGATAAATAAGAGATTCCCAATCTCAAGGGTTTGTACCGGGGGGGATAAATAGATATCCGGCGTGCTAGGAAAATTTCTAGCATATCATATTAGTACCAAAGGTCCAATTACTACAATTGATGCGAAATCTAAACTACGTAAAATGGTGTGAATGTGTCGCTTAGTTTGACCAGCGCTTCTCAAACCGAATCCCATTCGTGAACTTGTGAAAATTCTGAATGGTGTAGAGATTTCTGTCTTAAGAATGTCAGACTGCTCAATAGGAATTTGGTGGTAAGCTCGCACTAGGTCGATAGTCATTTTTTCGAAGTGCAACCTGCAAGTTGTTGCAAAAAATCTTTAAGAAGAGGAATTTTGTATTTGTCAGGAACTGAGACTTTATTTAAGCCATGGTAACCACCGCAATCACGAATGCCACCTGTTTTCTTTTGGATCATGTGAAGAGGACTGGGCCATAGACTTAGAGGGTATACAGATTTTTTGTTCTAGCATAAAGTCAAATTCAGTCTTTGCAGCTTTAAGTTTGTCAGCTGCTAGTGTGCGAATTTTCCAGGAGACAGGAGGTCCGGCAGTTATTGCATGTGCTACATTGTGTTTCACAGAGAGTCCAGAGTCAAAGGTTAATTCTTTGATCTCCTGTAATAGCTCGTTAATTTCACGAGAAAATTTATAATTGATAAGAACGGAAAATGAAGCAGTAGAGATAAGAGCTGTGACGACTGATGTGAAAATATCAGAGAGTCGATGGAGCGTTTCCGTTTAATATCGACCAGAATAACGTATTTGTCCAACAAGTCAGCGCCAATTATTGGAACAGAGACACTGGCGATGATGATAGACTGAACGAATGAACGTTGAAGATCTAAACTCAACGTTAAAGCTTTCGTTCCACAAGTAGACATGGTAGTAGAAGTCGTTACAATAAGAGTGAAGTCTGATTTCACACTGAGCTTCTTTGCATAAGTAGCATAAGTAGAATTAAAGATGCCTTGGCTAAAGTATCGATCAAACGGTAGTTATGGTGGCGATCACCGCATCCCGTTAAATGCGGTGTGCCATTTAGTTTTTTGAGTTGGTAGAGAAAAAAATATAACGAGAACATTCAGGATGGCATTTTTGAGCAAGCTCACCGAATCGATGGTGATAAAAACAAATGTTCTGAAAAAGTTATGGTGGTTTTGATTAGATCGCGAAGTACGATCATTACCTCGGGAAGGAGTTCTACAGATCTTAACCTAGTAGAGCTAGACAATGTCTGACTAACTGTCGGTAAGCGAAATTCCAGATTTTTATTTTGGAGTTCTAAATTTTTAAATTGCTGTTGCAACAATGAGATTTCTCAATTTAATTTTTCATACTTATCATTAGAAGTTGCGAAGTATTTGTGCAGCTTGAAAAATTGATTGAGATGTCAAAGCACTGAATCTGCAGTGACGGCTACGTTAAAAATGCCATTACTAGGTGCGATAGCAGTTTTCACCTGAGTCCTTTTCAGTTTTTTGCTTCATGGAACACTCAGTGTGTCATCAGAAAAATTTTGTTTAGCTTCGCTCTGCATTGCTTGCCACAAATTGTATGGGCGTTTATCACCAAGATCCATCCTACGGAGCGCAGTACGAATGCGGTTAGTGTTCGATTTTTCTAACCAAGCGAGAAAAGCTTGTTTAATTGAATTGTAAGGACGATCAGGATTGGGATGTGCGATGACATCGCTAACCAGCGTAAGAAACCACAAATCGGGTTGAGAATGTCAAAAATGGGCAGGAATAAAACATGCGGCATTAATGTCGATGTTGTTTTTAAGATAAGGTATAGAATTGCTGCTACAAGAAATATGATCGTCATAGATAGGAAAAATTGAGTTTTGATAGCTTCCGCTACAGCTCGTGCAATTTCATCATCGAGATCGCATTGCGAAAATATTTTGGCGATCTCCTTAGGTACCGAAAGAGCCGATTCTACAATTTGACAAATATTTACATTCCTTAATTTTCGTGATAGGTAGCTGGCGGCTACAAAACCCGTTACGAAAATCAAGGATAGTGTTGATATCATTAAAAAGATCATTATGGAAAAATTTGCTTTAAAACTAAAAACAGAAAAACACTGTAATAATAGAATAATAAAAATAACAATAGAATTAACAAGTAAGACAATAAATATTAATAATAAGAAAAATAGTTCGCATAGTTTTTTGTTACTTGCAAAAACGTAAATCCCATTCTTGAGATCCTCTTATGTTGTTTGTCCTATATTTATTATTCGTATTGCTTTTTCGGGGTCACCAATTATGGCTAGTCATCCGCGCTATATAAATAATGAGTTATTTTGGAAATAGATGATTCAAATTATATAATTTACAGGAATCCGCAGGAGGGGTCGATATTGATCTATTATGAACAATGTTGATCTATGGGTCTGACTACCCCGCGTACTCCAGTCCCTGCCATTGACATATGAGTTAGCGTAAGATATCACATACCAGGAGATGGCAATGGAAGGAGATATCATTAGCCAATATGTTATCTTAGGGTGCTGGCGGACGAACTTCAATTAGTCAACGGCAGCACTCCCAGAATTAGATGAGCAGCGTTCCGTAGTAGTACCGCTCATTAGCTCTTCCGAAGAATCAGACCAACATATAATTATGTGTGAGCTTTGTGCCTTTATTGAGGTGGTGAGCGGTGCATCTGGGGTGCGCTGCGTCAGCGGGATTGTTGGCAATTAGTTTTGTTTTGTTTTCTAAAAATTTCTCACTATTTGTTTTTCACTTATTATTTTGTTATTAATTCTTCATCTTATCATAAAATATTGGCATATGTCATATTTTATTGTATAAGATTTTTCGCTTAGTTATTTATTCTTCAATAAAACATAAAAAAAATTAAACCTTTTGATACATATATGGGAGAACAACAGAAAGGATCTGAATAAGTCTGCAAGTGGTAAAGCAAATATGCGCAATCCACCCGCCCATAAAGCTGCATTTCCACGGTATTTGCAGGGACAACACATATATGAATCAAAAACAAATTTTACAATACCTGTTCAAAACATCTGCGGATTGACAACATCATCTTGAGCAAGACAAACCAAACATTCTTTTCCTTACAGAAACACTTGTTTCTGAAAATGTTTTTTCTATAGAATCGTTTAATTCCAAATATAGGCTTGAATCAGCTTTCAAACTCCATCAGGACGTATGCGCTACAAATTTCTGAGGTAGATGATATGCTCTCTCATGAGGTGTATTATCCTATTTTTTGCATGACCACAATATAATTATGATATTAAAAACTACATCTAGTCATTTAAGAGAACGAAAAATATAATTTTTAATGTTCATCTTAGTAGGCGGTTTTTTTGTACACATTTGTTTGAATTTATCGTAAATATTTGTTTCTATGAAAACTTTCATTGTTGTCATGGTTTGTTATTTTTTGCTGCCTTACTCCCTCCCCCATATGAGGGAGCGGTTTGAACTTTATATACAACTCGTGCAAAAAGTATTTCTTGCACGAGTTGTATATAAAATTCAATTCCTCTTCCTCATTTGCGGAAGTGGATTGCATCTTTTACTCCTTAGGAGATAAAACATAACAGACCATGACAACAATGATAGTTTTCATGAAAACAGAAGTTTTTTTACGATAAAATCAAAAAAATCTATATAAAAACCGCCACATTTAAAATTATAACTTTCATTCTCTTTTTTTCAGTTTTTCTCTCTTTTTGATATCATACTTATATTGTGGTCGTGCAAAACATAGTATATACACCTCGGGAGAGAGCATGTTATCTCTTTCAGTAATATGAAGCCCGCAGGCTTCGGCTTCGAGCTTCAAACGCACCTCGGGAGAAAAACGTGCACTTCACTCCCTTGTTGTATAATATACGATTTTACATTGAAAGGGGAAAAAAAGATTAACATATTTTTAGGCAATCAAAAACTAATCGTTTACGATTTAGAAAAATACAATAATTAAAATAAATTTTCTAAGGCTACTTAAATTTAAAATAAAAGAGATGTGTACTTTTTTAATTAATCAAAACTATTGCCAACTTAGTTCTGAAAAATGTTAAACTTAAAAAAGGTGGAATAACCACAAAGTAATCGAAATTTAGTCAAACCAAACATGTAAGAATGATAATTTGGCTGTTGAGGTTCCGTTTTTGAACAAGGAAAAACTTAATCCTATTTGTGAAACTGATGTTAATCTGTCTATCTTTTATCGTTCGTTAGCGCTTACGTGACCCTGAATTTACCATCTTCTTCTATGTTTCTTCTGGTTCACTAGTCGTCTAGTCTTCTACTTCAACTTACTCTAAAATTCTCTAAAGAATGACATTCTATAATTTATATCGTGCAAAAATTTGAACAACCTTGGGAAATAACCGTGTTGTTTCATATCGTTGTTAATGGCGTACCTGTCTGTCTTGACTCTTGAGATTCATTTGGTTGACATGTTTCTATAATTCTTGTAAATCTAAATCTTTTCAACAAGTTTGTTATTGGGTCCTAAGTAGTCTAAACATATTTGCTGCATCACTTTTTAATTATTGAACAAAATCATGTTATTTTTATTCAAATTTGACTATCATTAGCCAAAATTACCTACCTTTAAAAGCTAATTGTCATCTTTTACATTAAGCGAATAAAATTTTCAAACAGAGTTAAAAGAAACATATATCAATTGCAAAAAAATTATAAATTACAAAATACAAATAATAACATAAGTTGGGTAGCTCTACTTTGGTAACCATTAGTTATAGTTCCACCAACAAAATGTTAATAGCTTAGTAAAACAATAATACAGTAGTTGCCTTTGTTGTATGTTATTATGAAACTATACAATGAAATACATATATTTACATACAAACTATAATATTATTTGGTATAAACTAAAAATTACTATTAACAAAATATTAATAATAATAATAGTAACAAAAAAAAAAATATGTTAAAAATTATATTGAACATAAATTGTTTAATCAATAAAATTTTTGTTGAACAAAATTTGCATTGAATAGTGAAACATACGAAAAAAAATATATATATGAATTAAATTAAATTAAATTTAGATTATTATGAATGAAAAGTGAAATTAAAGAATTGGTAATCGATCATGGTGTCAACAAATTGGAATTTATGAATTTCATTAAATAGAAATCAATAATGTTATGATGACAATTGGTATTGTAAATTTATTGTTTAAGGTCACCACCTGCAGTTTGTTTGACGTTGACACCCAAAAGAAAAACTATCACTACCTGATGGAGAGCCAGCTTTTTTCCCACAATTATTAAACTTTCTTAACGGTTAATATTAATTTGATACGTTTTTTAAATTAGACACCGTCTATTGCAAGAGTTGTCTTAATTTGAAACTTTTTTCCTATGATACTATTGATTTCAGCCCACTATTTACATAGATCAAATTGATCAACAATATCCATTCAATCTATATCAAATGTCTTAATGTTTTTGCAAAATCGAATTCATTCATTTTAGATAATTAAACAATTTAATTATAAAAAAAGCGTTAGATCTATATGTTACAAAATTCATATTTGAAAATAGATAATTTTTTTTTAAACTGAGTGTGAGAACAAACCAGAAAAAATTGGGATTACGTAATACGAATTGTATGTAGAGATTCTGATTCTGTTTTATTTTGACAGAGTTAGTTAATCAAAAATACGTTAAATTAGAACTAAATTAAATTTGATTCAAAAAGAAATTACGTGATTTAATAATAAGACATTTTCTTTAAAAAATTTATTGCTTATTACCTTTCACGAAATAGCTTTGTTTGTGATGATTGTTTATATTGAAAAATTAGATTATGATTTGCAATTGTGGATGGTATTGTGTGAAATAGAATTTGAATTGGAATTTTTATTTTTTTTTTAAATTAAAATTTTTTCACACAATTGTGTAGCCAAAAGTTTGAGAGACTTTTACTTTTTTCGATTTATTTGCTTTTTGAAATATGTATGGGGAATCGATTTAAGGGCTTAGAGCAGATTTTGTTTTTTTTGTCTCAGATGCTCAACAAAATAGAGTTGAAAACGGAAATTGCAAAAAATCTACCTTGTTTTAATACAAAAGTGTTTGTAGTAGAAATTATACTATGTGTCACAACAATACAAAGACAACTTTTAGACCAAGCTTCCACAACAACATGCGATCGGAGATGGTGATGTTCGTTTTTTGGAGACAGGCTAGACATTGGCCAACTTGCAGCACAAAAGTAAAATACTAGATTCATAAGATTTGTAGAAAGTTTTGGTTAAGTGGGGGTCGACAGAAAAAGTGCTCAATGTTTTAAAAAAATTCCCTTCAAGGTTCACGTCATTTCTTAGTTAGGTTAGGTTGGAAGAAGGCACAGAACAATTAGTATTTTTAATCTTACTATGCTTGATATTAAGAGGCAAGAAGTGTCTAATTGAGTGAGTTCATTGGCTTTTAAATTCCTCAGTATACTAAAATGCGATGGCACACAGACGAATTATAGACTAAGATTATTGTTCATCTTATTAAGCGATCCCAGATAGTTCCTGGCTCCCTTGAACGTGGTGAGGATCCACTGTAGAGCCTCGAATACAACCCAACTATCCAAAAAAATGCCGATACTCCTTACAGATATTATATAAAACTTCTGAAAAAAAGAGAATTAAATTTAGTTATTTGAAGAAAACCCATCAGCTGATTTCTCCATTCGTTTCCCCAAAGTAAAGAAGTTGACAGCACCTGTTGGCTCATCTCATACTTTTGCCCTGTCCTATAGCAGTAATAAATAAATAAATAAATGATTTCGTAATGGAATAATTTGCTACTGAAAGGATTTTCTGCTGACCAGAATTGAGAAGTGCACTATATTTCGTATTTTGATACGGTTTATGAAATGAACAACAATCATTTCTGCATGAGCATTTTGTTTAAGACCATCCACCAAACCGTCATACAGCAAGGTTGGTTGAACTATTAAACTTTATACCCGTGGAAATTGTGGAGTCTTTTTGCACGAGTAAAGCCAATGACAGTTTTTACTCTGTTCAGAATGCAGAATTTCCTATCCTGGTGTGGCGGTTTTTGTAGATTAACCCGGAGTCCACAGCTATTAGCCCATTTAGTGAGGGTAGAAATACCACTTTCAATAAATCCCTTACTGTACCAGAATATTTATGAAAGATCCCAATATCAACATCAGCCGCATAAACGATCATCTTAAAATCATTCCCTTCCTGCAGTTTAGCAGCAGTTTATTTACGACCAAGTGCCAGGAAAAAGGCCCTAGTGCTCGACATTATGATATGCCTTTTCTTACAAGCAACTCCCCCACTCTCAAAGAGTAATATCCATTTTAGAAATATATAATTTGAAAAACTTCTGCACTTATAGTTTAGTTATCGCTTCTCAGCTGAAATATTATGATAATATTGATACAGTTGGTATATGGATAACAATCTAATCCACAAAAATCAATATGGTTTTGTCACAAAATCCAGCACTTTAAGTGCATGTGCATCGCTTACAAACTTTATTGAGACAAATACTGACAAAGTAAAAGTTGTAGGTTGTCTCCTTTTAGACATCAGCAAAGCATTCGAAACAGTGAAACATTTAGCTCTCTTTCAAATACTAGAATCCATCGGTATCACTCATACAGCGCTGAATCTCTTTAAATCCTTCAATACAAGTCGTCAACAATACATACAAATAAACGAAGACAAAAGTTAACAAAAACAAGTTATATGCGCCCTTGCCAAGGATCCATGCTATCTGCTCCCGAATTTTCCATCTACATCAATAACATATTTAAACTGACACTACATGGTAAAATACAAATGTACGCCGATGACGCAGTTATATCCTATTCCTCAAAACAAATTGATGTGCTCCTTTTGAACATGCAAGAAGACATTAAAACAATTGACAACTACCTTCAAACTATTTTCTTACAAATAAATACTGACAAAAGTAATTACATTCTATTTAACAAAAACAAGATAATATACGAAAACAACCCAACACGTTTCACACTAAACCAACATAAAATAAAGAGGGTATATTCAACTAAATATCTTGGTCTTATCATAGATGATAAATTAAACAAAATAAGACCTATGCTTTTTGCAACATACCGATTAAAACCACTCTTACACGAAAAAGCGCTTTGGGCCATATATAACTCACACGTTTTAACACACCTGCTTCACCTTAACCCAATCTGGAGCAACGCCACTACAACATAGTTAAACGAACTAAAAGTCCTTCAAAACAAAGCCGTCAAAATTATATACGACCACAGTAAGCTCTATCCCACATGACTTAGATAAAGAAGTGACCAAAGTTACATGACCAAATAATTCCACTAGACGTAATAATTTAATTACAAATTACCCTCTTAATATTTAAAATAAAAAACAATTTAATAAAACACAATTTCGAGCTTTCATATAGACATAATACACACACCCATGCTACAAGACAACACTTAGAGATAAATCTGCCCCAAGTAAAAACTAACACAGGCCTGAACTCATTATTATACAAAGGAGTTAATCTTTTTAATAAACTACCAGATTTAATAAGAAATACACTTAGTATTGCACAATTTAAATACGATACATGACAAAATTTCTCTGAATTATACATACAACAGTAAATAACACATACAGTCAATATACGGTGCGTTCAATTTGAACAACAAAAACAACAACAGTCGCAAACAATTTTTCTGTTGTTTCGGTTGCTTCAGTCAAATCGAACTGAATATGTAAATACAAAAAACAAACTCAAACCATAAAAGATTGAAAAAAGCTTAATTTTGACTTAAAAACTTAATTTTGAAAATAAAATTATATAAAAAATATGAAATAATTAGAAAGCTGAACTGAAAACAAATGAAAATGTTACTGAACAAGAGTCATTATTTTATAACATCACATTATTGATTATTTTGAATTAATAAAGGAAAAAAAATGTTTTTTCAATTTTTTTTTTTTTTTTTTAAGGCGTTCATGCTCCATGTAGGAGCGTTGCCAGGTTAATCAGCTTTGAATATTCACCACGGTCATTCGCAACAGCGACATAATTACCATGGCAGCCGATTTTTTTAAGGTCGTTTATTACGTCAGTCTCCCATTGTAGTCGTGGTCTACCTCGCGGTCGCCCACTCCCTGGGGTACTAACGTACATTTTTCTAATCATTCCGGACTGTGAATCGGCTCGTAGAACATGCCCAAACCAAGCAATCCTATTAGAACGGATACAACCTATTATTTCAGGACCCTCAAGAAGGTCTTTGATCTCAAAGTTATACCGGGTTCTATACTCTCCATCGTCTGTCTTAAGTGGACCAAAAATGTAGCGTAGGATCTTACGCTCAAATACAGATAAATGTTCGTCATTTTGTGTAAGGGTCCACGTTTGTGACCGATACATCACAACCGGTCTAATCAATGTCTTGTATAACTTGAGCTTGGTGTTAGTTGATACATACGGTGATCCAAGGAGAGGTTTAATTGAGAAGAAAGTTCGATTACCTGCAGCGATTCGAGCTTTTATATCTGTAAGTATGCTGTTGTTTGAGTCAAGCATTGATCCCAAATATTTAAAAGATTCAACTCCCTCAATTCATTCGTCGCCGCACATCAAATCTTTCTTCTCAGCCTCTCTTGAAACATTCATATGTTTGGTTTTATTGTAGTTAATTTGCAGACCAATTTTCCTAGCACCACTCTCAAGCGACTTGAAAGTCTCACTCATAACAGCTTCACTTCGGCCGAGGATGACAACATCATCAGCGTAAGCAATCATCTGTACTGAGTTTATTGACAAGATATTGTTATTAGTCGATAGTTTCTTTTGACGGCACACATATTCCAAGGCTAGATTAAAAAGTATAGGAGAGATAGCATCACCTTGTCTTAAACCGGAGTCGACTATAAAAAACTTTGATATTTCGTTCTCTACTCGTACACAGCATTGAGAGTTCTGTACTGTCATTTTGCATAGTGATACCAGTTTACCAATAATTCCCATTGACACCAGAGCAGCCCATAGAGTTTCTCGTTCAAGAGAATCGTAGGCCTGCCTGAAATCAATGAAAAGTTGGTGCACAGGTATGTTGAACTCTCGACACTTTTCCAAAATCATCCTTATCGAGAAAAGTGCATCGGTGGTACCTCGGCCCCGCCGAAAACCACACTGATATTCTCCAAACAGTTGTTCAGCAAAAGGATTGATTTTGGATAGTAAAATGTAGGAAAAGTTCTTATATGCTGTGCAGAGGAGAGCGATTCCTCTGTAGTTTGCACATTGTAGGCGATTACCTTTTTTATGGATTAGTATCAGCATAGCTGTGTTCCAGTCCTGTGGCATGGTTTCAGTCCTCCAGATCATTTGAACAAGTTCAAACAATCTTGAAGATAGAGTTTCGCCACCATGTACAATCATTTCGGATGTTATATCGTCGATACCAGGTGCTTTATTGCATTTTAATTTGGACAGCGCTGCATCGAATTCCTCTTTGGTGGGTTCGACTACATGTACCTTTGATGTACGAATAAGCTTTGCTCGTCGCCCGACTTGTTGCTGGTCACTTAAGTTGAGAAGATTCTCAAAATAAGCGGCCCAAGTATCTAAAATATTTTTAAGGTCTACTTGTAGCTCCCCATCTTCATTTTGAATAACAGTCGATCTAGTTTGAGGGCCCTTCTTTAAGGTTTTAACCTGTTGAAAGAAGTTACGCGATTGATGTTCCTTATTGAAACTTGCAATCTCCTCACACTGTCTCTTCCACCATTCTCTCTTCGTTCGTCTACATAGCTGTGTAACGGCTTGTCTTGCCAGTTTATAGTTCTCCTTCGTGGACCTGGTGTTGCGTCCTTGTGGACACTTCAGATAGCAATCTCTTTTTTATTCTGGGAGTGGTTCTGTGGTCGTCCAAGTATTCCCTCAGCAGCGCTTAAAACTGCATCTTTGAGCAAGTACCATGACTGATCGACGTCTCCATTAATGGTTTCTGATTTCTCCAATGTTTCGGCAATATGGATTTGATATCTCTCTTCTGTTTCAGCATTCTTTAATGATGAGATGTTAAAACGTTTCCGTTGATTGAATTTTGGAATGCCTGGATTTGGGAAGTGGAACCTTATCGTTGCACAAACAAGGAAGTGATCACTTCCAATGTATGCACCTCTAAAGGATCGCACATCCCGAACGCTCGAAAAGAAACCTGCTGTTACTAGAACGTGATCAATTTGATTTCGAGTGTTTCCATTCGGTGAAACCCAAGTCTGTTTATGAATCGATCGATGCGGAAAGAACGTACTGGCATTTCTCAAATTATTTGATAATGCAAACTCAGTCATTCTCTCACCATTATCATTCGAATTCAAATGCAGGCTGTTGGGACCCACCACATTTCCATAAGAGATATCTCTTCCAACCTGTCCATTAAAGTCACCAAGAACCATAATGAAGCCACGTGTGGGTGTTTGTTTCATAACCTGTTCCAGTGCTATGTAGAAATTATCCTTCTCGTCGACGGTCTTAGCTTCAGTAGGTGCATGCACGGCAATAAGAGAAATATTGTTATATGTACCACGTACACGTAGGTAGCAGATCTTCTCACTGACCGGGATGAATTTCATCACGGCTTCTTGTCTGCTTGCACCAACAAGAAAGCCAGTACCAAATTATCTTCGAGAAGGATGACCACTACAGTATAGAGAGTGACTATCCAAATCTTGTTTTCCGATTATCGGCTGTCTAATTTCTTGTAGAGCAATAATATCCATCCTATACCTCTCAGCCTCTGTTTCCAGACTTATAAGAGCATCAGGCTGCTCAGGCTGCGCACGTTCCACGTTCCGATTCAGTAGTCTGGTCCTTTTCCACGTCCAGGTAAAATTATGTTTTTTTGTCCGGGTCTGTTATTCTCTTTCTGATAACCAAATTTAACATATTAGTTTTTTTCCGGGGTTAGGGTGTTAACCTTTGGCCCAACCCAAATTGTCGTGAATGGGTCCGTTCTGCATATTAAGGTCACCAGAAACAACCTTTTTACACGTTTATATAGCGAACCGCTTGATTCAAGACAGACGCCCGCTCCAAGCCGCCCCTGACATGGAGAACAGACGCTTGAGTCACATTGGTCGTAAGGCGCCAATTCGCCGTGACGTAGCGTCATTGACTAAGCAGTTTTTACTCTGCTTGTCTCCAATACACCACCCTAATTCTGTCAGCATTACCCAGGCAGCACGGCGTGGACGTCGAATTTCGGATTTCGCTACCCGTTTTTTCATTAGACATTTTTATTTTATTATAATTATTTTGTATTTAATGTATTTAAATATTGTGACGATATTGGGATATGATGTACAAAAAAACATCGTTCTGAAATATACTCTTTACAGAAAATAGTTCCACTAAAGGAATATAAAGCAAACAAGAATAACAAAAACAAAATATCACGCAACAGGAAATATTTGTTTATCTAATAAGAATAGATGATAAGATCCACTTAAAGTAGGTAAGCAAACAAAAATTTTGAAATTAAAAAGAACAGATAAAGGTTAGTTTACACTTATGTGTGATCTTTTGATGAACGTGTTATTTCGTTTCTGTTGTTTAAGAAAAGGTTGTGTTCTAGTTTTTATAGAGAAATCGCTATTGTTTCGTCTAGTTTATATAAGAGGTCATTTTAGGAATAGGCAGTTAGTATTAAATTTGAAAGGGAATGAGTGCAGTTTTAAATTATAACAGTGGTACAAGTGAGTTTTAAGTTAGCGATAACACAAGTTTTAAACACAATACAAGGGAAATAATAGAAGGAGAACTATTTTTATAAGGAAATAAAGTATTGAACGAATAAAAATTATAACGTATAGAAAATCCTTTGTTTTAATTGCCTGATCTAGTGATCGAAGCAACTATTATTAAATCGGAAACGTCACAATATGATAATATTTCATAATTTTTTAATAACTTAGTCATGGTTGCCAGTATTCGATCATTGCTGCAATACTGATCATCATTATTGGTCCGTTACTGGACCATCTGTACAACCTTGTATGGACCGTTTCTGTTTTTTGTCCCCGGCTCATGAATGGCAGCCATTTACTGTCCGAAGTTATCATTCAGAAAAATTATGTAAATGGCCAGTACTACGCCATTGCTGCATTTCTGGTCGCCTGGTAAAAGATTGTTATTGGATCAGTCATACAACCTTGTATGAGATGTAACCAATGAGTTATCATCACTATCAAGAGATTTATTACCTACAAGTATACGGGAATGAAAGACTTTTTTTTACAGATTGCAGTATGCATGTTGAAATATTGACAGCCTTGTAAAGCCTTCTAATAATGATTCATCTAAAGAGATAAGAAGACAAAACAATTGAAGTAAGGTCCTTTTAATTGGAATGAAGTTGCTTTTCGGTCTAACTACCCGATAATGCAAACTTATATAAGGCTTTTAAATTTCCAACAGCCCGCAAGATTTTACTTATGTTAAAGATTTGATCGGCAAAGTTCTGATTGAAACGCTTGGTTTTTCTTGAGCATGACAAAATCTTGAGCATTAGTTGATAGGGGTATAATAACAACGTATAATAGTGGTGTTGGTTGACTTGGAGAAACTTTAACATTGACGGCAGGCATTGTTCCCACCTCCACAATCCGTATTAATAGAAATAGCGTAGACGTGGAGCAAGAGTCAATATCACCAACGTTTGTTTGAGGCTGTGTAATGAGCACTGGACCTTCATGTGAGTCACTAGCAGGCAGCAATCGGGGATTGCGTTCCTAGCAACGTTTTTGTTCCCGCGAACTTCAGCCATGTGTGTTCGGGAAGTAATTTCCCCCAGTTCAGTACAAATACAGAATTGCACGAAAATGCAATTCAGAAGGCAGAACTAATTGACTACTGAACATGAACTCTGACGATCTTATGGCCGAAAAACTTAGATCATCACAACCACACCAATAAAATTACAATTTCACATTTAAAAAAAAAATAAATAATTAAATAAATAAATAAAACACCCTATGATTGTTCCGGATCCAACTCTTAAATTCCTTCGAAAACTTAACTAACCGATCATATTGACCAAATTAAGCATACGATTGATATATAAGAATAATTCATAGTATAATATTGAGTAAACATTTTTTTTAAAAAGATGTCCGACGATTGTCAGACGATTGTTGAATTTGTTGGAAATATGATGATATATTGATGTAAAATACCGTATCCTAATCATGCAATGGTTGAATTTGCGTTTATGGTAAAACAGTTGTTTAACGAACGGTTGCAGATATTGAACGCCCGTATTTAATAAGCTTAGCTAGGTGCTCGTGGATATAAAACAACCGTAAAATAAAGTATTTAATGAAGATTGTTTATGAACTACTTAAAGTGTTATTTCAATAACTTTGATCAATCGTATACGACTTAGACACTTTAAAAAACTTTTTTAATATTTTCCAAATATTTTCGGTTTCTATGAAACTTTCCTTCGTAATTTTCGATCAACTACTTTTTTTATTTATTTATTTATTTTGTTTTAATTCCACGAACGGCAATATTCAATTTTTTCTAATTTATTAATTAATCAAGTTAACAATTCTTACTAAGCAGTCTAAGAAAACAACTTCATATTTTTCTAACTTTATTCAATTTATTCAAACCGACGGCATTTCAACATAACCACAAGTGTTAATTTTTTCTTCTTTATTGGAAAAAACAAGGAAACACAAACAAAATCCCACAAGACAATCAATTTGGACTGTTAATTTAAGTAATTCAATTATAATTTTAATTTAAGTGATCTAAGCCAAAATTTTGATAATGTTTTCTAAATTAGAACACCACATTTTAATCTCCAGGATTTACATGGAACTGTCTTGCCGTTATTTACTATAAATGTTAATAACACTGAAGTGAAGACTAGTCATCTTCTTCTCACAGATACAAGTTTGTTATTCAATACTAGAATGTCTAGAGTATAACAAAACAGTGATCACCAGAGAAATTAATTGACTAAACCTGAATTTATTAAATGTATGTTTATGTAAATTTTTTGTTTTTACACTTCGCTAGTGTTGTAACCTAATTTTTGGTTTATATACATTAGCGTTGACATTTTTTGGTAGAGTTTATCTAGTCGGCTAGCCCTGATGAGAATGATAAACTTTTTTAAAGTTTAAAATTTTCTCATTGGTTCGAAACTAGATCGCTCTAAAATTGTATGGATTGCAAAAAGTTTCATAATTTGCACCATAATTTTTTAGATTCAGTTCTTATATTATTCTTGTGGGAGATTTTCCTTCGGGGTGATGTTATATCACAAATAATTTACTGAATTAATTGTTGATCATGTGTCAATAGACACAAGTGAAGACTAGTCATCTTCTTCTCACAGATACAAGTTTGTTATTCAATACTAGAATGTCTAGAGTATAACAAAACAGTGATCACCAGAGAAATTAATTGACTAAACATGAATTTATTAAATGTATGTTTATGTAAATTTTTTGTTTTTACACTTCGCTAGTGTTGTAACCTAATTTTTGGTTTATATACATTAGCGTTGACATTTTTTGGTAGAGTTTATCTAGTCGGCTAGCCCTGATGAGAATGATAAACTTTTTTAAAGTTTAAAATTTTCTCATTGGTTCGAAACTAGATCGCTCTAAAATTGTATGGATTGCAAAAAGTTTCATAATTTGCACCATAATTTTTTAGATTCAGTTCTTATATTATTCTTGTGGGAGATTTTCCATCGGGGGGATGTTATATCACAAATAATTTACTGAATTAATTGTTGATCATGTGTCAATAGACACAAGTGAAGACTAGTCATCTTCTTCTCACAGATACAAGTTTGTTATTCAATACTAGAATGTCTAGAGTATAACAAAACAGTGATCACCAGAGAAATTAATTGACTAAACCTGAATTTATTAAATGTATGTTTATGTAAATTTTTTGTTTTTTCACTTCGCTAGTGTTGTAACCTAATTTTTGGTTTATATACATTAGCGTTGACATTTTTTGGTAGAGTTTATCTAGTCGGCTAGCCCTGATGAGAATGATAAACTTTTTTAAAGTTTAAAATTTTCTCATTGGTTCGAAACTAGATCGCTCTAAAATTGTATGGATTGCAAAAAGTTTCATAATTTGCACCATAATTTTTTAGATTCAGTTCTTATATTATTCTTGTGGGAGATTTTCCTTCGGGGTGATGTTATATCACAAATAATTTACTGAATTAATTGTTGATCATGTGTCAATAGACACAAGTGAAGACTAGTCATCTTCTTCTCACAGATACAAGTTTGTTATTCAATACTAGAATGTCTAGAGTATAACAAAACAGTGATCACCAGAGAAATTAATTGACTAAACATGAATTTATTAAATGTATGTTTATGTAAATTTTTTGTTTTTACACTTCGCTAGTGTTGTAACCTAATTTTTGGTTTATATACATTAGCGTTGACATTTTTTGGTAGAGTTTATCTAGTCGGCTAGCCCTGATGAGAATGATAAACTTTTTTAAAGTTTAAAATTTTCTCATTGGTTCGAAACTAGATCGCTCTAAAATTGTATGGATTGCAAAAAGTTTCATAATTTGCACCATAATTTTTTAGATTCAGTTCTTATATTATTCTTGTGGGAGATTTTCCATCGGGGGGATGTTATATCACAAATAATTTACTGAATTAATTGTTGATCATGTGTCAATAGACACAAGTGAAGACTAGTCATCTTCTTCTCACAGATACAAGTTTGTTATTCAATACTAGAATGTCTAGAGTATAACAAAACAGTGATCACCAGAGAAATTAATTGACTAAACCTGAATTTATTAAATGTATGTTTATGTAAATTTTTTGTTTTTTCACTTCGCTAGTGTTGTAACCTAATTTTTGGTTTATATACATTAGCGTTGACATTTTTTGGTAGAGTTTATCTAGTCGGCTAGCCCTGATGAGAATGATAAACTTTTTTAAAGTTTAAAATTTTCTCATTGGTTCGAAACTAGATCGCTCTAAAATTGTATGGATTGCAAAAAGTTTCATAATTTGCACCATAATTTTTTAGATTCAGTTCTTATATTATTCTTGTGGGAGATTTTCCATCGGGGTGATGTTATATCACAAATAATTTACTGAATTAATTGTTGATCATGTGTCAATAGACACAAGTGAAGACTAGTCATCTTCTTCTCACAGATACAAGTTTGTTATTCAATACTAGAATGTCTAGAGTATAACAAAACAGTGATCACCAGAGAAATTAATTGACTAAACCTGAATTTATTAAATGTATGTTTATGTAAATTTTTTGTTTTTACACTTCGCTAGTGTTGTAACCTAATTTTTGGTTTATATACATTAGCGTTGACATTTTTTGGTAGAGTTTATCTAGTCGGCTAGCCCTGATGAGAATGATAAACTTTTTTAAAGTTTAAAATTTTCTCATTGGTTCGAAACTAGATCGCTCTAAAATTGTATGGATTGCAAAAATGTTTTATAATTTGCACCATAATTTTTTAGATTCAGTTCTTATATTAATAACACTAGTTTATAAGAAAAATCTCCCGAAATAAAACCCACTTTTTCTTATAGAGTTGGACCTCTTGAACACGAATATTATATCCATTTGTATAGGTTAGCTCTTATTTTTGAGATATTCACGAAAAACCAATTCTTTTGGTGATCAAAAATGTTATTTCGGTTTTTGGGTCTCATATTTTACAAAACAAATATATTAAGTATATTAATGAAACAAGTGCATAGTAAATATACCAACAAACATTTTGAGCTATATTTTGTAAAAATCAAGGATTCTGGAAGTTACAGTCGATAAAAGTTGAAAAAATACGAAAAATTCACGTTTTTTTTAAATTTTTCTCGCCATAAATTTTGAACAAATAAAGACACTAATTTTTTTTAATTTCTTGGAGCCTATAGTAGCTTTAATTTTCTTTCCTTTAAGTTAAAAGACATGAATATTGGTGCAGTTTGCACCAAGTTATTCAAGTTTTCTCAAAGAAAGTCAAAACTCAAAATTTGGAAAAAATAATTTTTTACTTAATTTATTGTGACAAAAATAATAATTTTAAAAATTCAGCCGTTCTCAAACATCAGTAAAGAATTATTTTAAAATAGTAAAGTATAATTTCCATTTTTGTTTTCGAAGTTGGGAATTGGATCGATATGAGCTGTGTATAGAAAAATATAAACAATAGATAATGAATTGTGAGGAGAGGCAAAACATCAGAACTATTTAAGATGGTTCAAAGTTAAGCCCATACTTATGTCTATTAATACCTGTAAGGTTTGTTTCTTTTCTTTTTTCTCTTTTTTTTTGTTTTTTGATAATGTAAATTTTTTTCTATCACCGCCCACCTTGTGTTACTCCTTACGTTTATGATCATTTTAAGTTTAATTTAAGAAAGCAATTACTTCTCCTTTTTAATAGTTTTTCGGTTTTCCCAACTATTGTTTAATTAGTTTAATGAGGTTTCTTTTTGAGTAGATAATTGTCGTATGATTAGTTGCAAATATAATTTCTCTGAGGATAAATTTAATTCCAAACATTCAAGTGAAAATATTAATTAAAAAAGAAAAAATATAACAAATATGAATTTTAAATTGTGTATTGTTTTTAAAAACCAATAAATCAATAGTGATAGCTGCCTTGTAAAGCAACATAAATTGTTAGTAAAGTGTAAATTCAACTTTATTTAAATGGCATCGTCAAGAAGTTTCAAATGTAAAAATAGCCCAAATTCATTTTGTTTTGTTTTTTGTGGAAGTTACATAAAACATACTGCTAAAAGAATCACCCCATTTATAAGAACTGCCTATCTTCATTACTATTTGATATTTTCTAACTCTCAAAACAAATCCGAGGTGGGAGAAGCTAGATCATGTCAAAAAACTTCACAAAAAAATCTCAATTTCAAGAAAAATCATATACAAATAAAGTACAACTTTTGTCAAAAAAAGACATTTCGTAATCAACTAACTGATATTTTCCAACTCCTAAAATAAGTCCAAGGTGGGAGGAGCTAGATCATGTCAAAAAACTTCACAAAAAAAATCTCATTTTCGAGAAAAATCATATACAAATAAAATACAACTTCTGTAAAAAAAAGACATTTCATAATCAACTAACTGATATTTTTGAACTCTTAAAATAAGTACGAGATGGAGGGAGCTAGATAATGTCAAAAAACTTCACAAAAAAATCTCAATTTCGAGAAAAATAAAATACAACTTTTGTCGAAAAAAGACATTTCATAATCAACTAACTGATATTTTCCAACTCCTAAAATAATTTCGAGGTGGGAGGAGCTAAATCTACTACGAAAACAACTTAGTCAATAAGTCAATTATGTTGCAGACTTCAAATTATTCTTATAGTTGAATTTTTTTCCCCAATTTTGAGTTTTGACTTTCTTTAGGAAAACTTGAATAACTTGGTGCAAACTGCACCAATATTCGTATCTTTCAGCTTAAAAGAAGTAAAATTGAAGCTACTATAGGATCCAAGAAATTAAAAAAAATTGGTGTCTTTATTTGTTCAAAATTTATGGTGTTGAAAATGAAATTTAAAAAAAAAAACGTGAATTTTTTTTTTCAACTTTTTTCCGACTGTAACTTCAAGAATCCTTAATGGATTTTTACAAAATATAGCTCAAAATGTTTGATGGCATATTTACTATGCACTTGATTCATTAATATATTTAATTTGTTTATTTTGTAAAATATGAGACCCAAAAACCGAAACAACATTTTTGATCACCGAAAAAATTGGTTTTTCGTGAATATCTCAAAAACAAGAGCTTACCAAAAATAATGAATATGATATTCGTGTTCAAGAGGTCCAAATCCATAATAAAAGTTGGGTTTTAATCAGGGAGACAAAAAAAGTTCAAAATTTGTAAACTAGTGTAATTAGCTAATATTGATTCATCCATTAGTTATTTGACACTATCATCATTTTGCGAAATCAACCACGCAATTCATTTCATTAGAAAGAACAACCAAAGCAAGGACTAATTTTCATTTTAAAACAAACAAAACGAACGAACAAGCAAATACGAGTTTTGTTTTTTCATAATGCCTCAATTTAACTACACAAAAATATTCAATTTTTCTAAAAGGATACAATTCTCGCGATCAATAAATTAACTTCAGAACAATTAAAGTTTAAAAAAATGGTAAACCAGTAATTTCGTTGATATTCATGGAACTGTCGCATTGATTTTATTCCGATCAACTGCCTCAATATTCAAAATGTCCAAGAAAATAAAAAAAAATTCTGAAGTAGCAGCATATCAAAATGAGATATCAAGTCCAACAGGTTGAAAAGGATATGAATAAAAGGCGATAAGTTGTATTGTACGCGTTGATTCATACATAAAAAGTTGTCTAGACAAATGAATGTTTACGGGGGAAAAAGCTTCGTAACGAAAGCTTGGCATTAGTTACATGTCGTTTTGCAACCAAGTTTCCATGCATGGAGAACACATCCGCAACCGATTCAGACACCCATTCACTAACTTAAACCTTACCTGTTTACATTCAAAGTGACAACTTAAAATTCGACGTTTTGTATTCGAATATTTGATGCTAACTACTAATAACAATGATGCCTGACCTATCAGTTGTAAGTTGGATTTTTGGATTGTTGTATTTCAGTACTGTCAGGGCCTTAATCGAGTTAAAGTTAAATCACCTAAGGGTACTGATAAAGAATCTTACAGGAGATCGTGGGTGTAGGAAGAAAAACTGAATATTTTAACATACGGTGTTGTTTACAATTTACATATAAGATAAATAACCTGACAAAGCTCCTCCATAGAGCTTCAAATCCCCAAAACCTAAAACTTATTCTTAATATTATATCATTGTTCATATCAAGTATGATCTTGTAATTATTAGTATGATCTTGTAATCTAGTTCTACGTTTAAGTGTATTTTTCTGTAACCAAATTGATTCGACGACATTGGTAGATTGATGATCTATTATAACCTTAAAGCTTTGAAAAAATAACCTCTCAAAAGGTTAGGAAAACAAATTTGAGCCAAAACAATAACAACAACAGATGAATCGATAAAAACGTTAAAATAAATATCATTGCCAATTTTAATTGACAGTAAATGAATGTAATATTTTTACTTAAATAATCTTCACCAAACATCTTTAAACATTTAAAGTGATAGGAGATCGCAAGAAACAAAATATTCGAAATGAAATTGAAAACCGAAACCAAAATAAAAATATTTCATGAAAGTTGCAGTAATAATTGTAAGGAATAAGAAGGAAAAATTCTTTTCAAATTGCATAATCATCGTCGTCGCGATCACGTTCATTCTTTTTTAGTTTTGGTTTTTTTATTAAAGTGATCTTGTTTTTTAGTATGTATAGCGAATGAATGTGGGGCGGAATGTTTAAAAAAAATTTTTTTTTTAATTTTTATTATTGTTGCGTGTTGCAAAAATAAATTATTTAATAAACTTCGACAATAATAGTATATTATTGAATTAGGAGCTAAAGTCGTACTTTTTGTGTTGAGTCTATAGTTTGGCGGCCGACCGTAGGGAGGCCGACAATTATAGACGAAACACAAAAAGTCACTTTAGCTCCGAATTCAATACACTATTTTTTCGGCAAACGTTTAAATTTGTTTAAAAATATGAAATCAATGCATCAAATTTTTTAAAAATATGTTTTAGGTAATAAATTTTCTGAAATTAATTTTTTTTTATTTTTATTCATTAAAATGAACTGAAATGCATTCTGTTTTGAACAAATTAATAATATCATTTTATTTTACTTTACTGCCGCCGTAAAAATATGAAAATTACTTTACAGCCGCCGTAAAAATATGAAAATTACTTTACAGCCGCCGTAAAAATATGGAAGTTACTTTACAGCCGCCGGCAGAAAAAGTAAAAATGACGTCACTTTTGCAGCCGCCGGCTAAAAAGTAAGACTTTAGCTACTCCCCAGCGGCAGTAAAGTTAAACTTTACAGCCGTTAGCCGAAAAAATTAATTTTCTGTTGTTTATGTGTTTTATTATTGTTTGTCACTTTTAATTTGCTTCTTTTTGTTGGGAATTAACAATAAAGGGTGATTGTTGTATCTGAATCTGTTGCATTGTTTTGGTTGCTTCGTTAAAAAAACAATATCAATCCATAACAAAATAAATTCTTTACGATCAAATAAAATTTTATTATCTCATTTCATTAAATGGTCTACAACTCTACATTCCAATTGATATTGGATGAAAAAAAAAACAAAAGTGATGTAAATACATTTTTTTGTGTAAGAAAATGAATGTTGTTTTGATTTTTCTTTTTAATTACTGATGAAAGAAGTAGTTCAAGAAGTAAGAAATAAAACAATAAAGGACAAACGATCACATGAATCACAAGATATAATTTGAATAAATATTTTATTTTCATAGAAGTGGGTTATTTATTGGTTATTTAATTTATATTCACAAAAATTTGTTTACATTTTTGCCTTGCCAATTATTTAAATGATGTCGGAAACGGGAAGAAAAAGTTTATTTCACAAGAAATCAATTAATATTCTTGATGCAATTTTTATTTTAAAAGTTTAGCAAAAATGAAAGTATTTTAGAATTAAGGCAGATAATAAACAGCTGATGATGTAATCCAATATTTTCATTGAAAGTATATTCGATGGCTTCCTGTAACAAATTATTTTTAATTAAATGATGTTATCAATGAACTAAAACAAAAGAATTGTTGTGAAACTTAGAAAGTTTATAAGGTAAATGGTTAAATTTACCTACTAAATAGAATTTAAATAAATGTTGATGATGTTTTGTCTTGTAATAATTTTCCTTCTGCGCCGTTCAAGTTCCATAGAGTAATGTAAGTTGTCAAGAAGTGTCCTCCATGTCAAATGTATTAATTTTAAAATTACATACTTAATTGTATGTGCTAGTTTTATTTTATAACCGTCCCGATAAACATTATGTGCATACAAGTCTATGCACATTTTGTGCACTGTTTTATTTGACTAATTTCTAAGTTTTTTTAAAATATTTTACAAAATATTTTCAATTAAGCTGAAGTCTAAACGTATGTGACACTTTAAATCTCGTAGACATGCATACAAAATGTACATAGAACTTTCAGAAATAAATACAAAAATATTTGATGTATTACTTTTATGACTAGGATCTTCTAATACGTTATGAATCTTTCCTATACCAATAGTTTTGGTAAAGCCATAACGACAAATGAAATTGCGGTCTTTTTTTAAGCTGTAAAATGAAAATTATGTGTGTGATTGCATTTTATTTTTGTTTAATTTTATTTGGACTGTTTCTTAAAATAAAAGAAACTTATGACCATATATATATTTTGACAATGCTTAAAAATAATTTTTCTTACAAAAATTAAAAATTGCAATTATAATCTTATATTATTATTTTCAATTAACATTTTAATTAATTTTAATTTTTGACTAAATACTACCAAATTTGTATTAACAGGTAAACTCTTTATGTAATTGAATCGGTCATTTCAAAAACCTCACAGTTGAGATTTATAAGTATAGTATAATACAGCACTGGATTTGTATTTAAAACAATACAAAAATAACGAAGAAGAAAATAAGTTTTTTTTGTTAATTTGAAGTTGTTCGTAATTTTAAGTTTTTAGTTATATCTCGAATTTCTTTCAACGAACATAAAAAATTATCATACGCAAATAAATATTTTAAAAATTTAACATAAATAAAGCAATTTTCATTTACACACACATCATCATCACACACAACAAAACATTGGTCCTTCGAGCAAAATATATTCATTATATATTGATATAAGTGAGGTGGATTTATTAAAGCCATTATATTCCTAAATTATTCATAATCATCAAGCAATACAACAAAAAATAATTACATCATCATTGGTATTTCGGATCAATTATAATCAACAATCAATACAACAAAAGGAATTTTTTCACCCCAATTGGTATTTGAATAAATATTTTAATTGTTATAAAATTCTACGTACATACATTATTATATAAAATTAAAAAAAAATCTTAACAAAATTGGTTCAAATATAAGGCACGTTGCCACGTTTATTAATAATTAGCTACGACGAGTGCAAGCATCTTTATTTCAAAGAACTCGTATATCAAGTGAAAAAGTTAAAACATAAAAAACGTTGCCATTTTTATAAATTATGACGCTTGTAATACGTCTTTCTTTTAAATAATATTAATATTACAATTTATTTTATGTTTTACAGGCAAAATTCCTTTGTTGATTTTACAATTTAAAAAAACGCTGTTTTATATATTTAAATAACTTTTAAAATTTATTAAACAATTGTTTTTTCTTATTAATTTTCTCTAACATGTTTCGATTATATATCATCTTCAGAGAGATATTTTGCAACTAAACTTATAATTGTAATTTACTTAAAAAGAAAACAAAATTAAATTAAACTAATTAGAAATATTATGGGAAACCCATGATTATTAAAAAAGGATAACTATTAAATATTCAATTGATTTATTTAACTAAAACGATCTTAAACAAAAAGAGAAACACAATTGGGGGAGGAACAAACAAAATTTTTTTCATTCAATTAAAAACTAAGTACATGTAGAAATGAGTGCAACATAGAAATTGTAATTTACTTAAAAAGAAAACAAACTTAAACTGAACTAATTAGAGTTTTTATGGAAAACCCATGATTGTTAAAAAGGATAGATAACTATTAAATATTCTAATTGATTTATTAAACTTAAACGATCTTAAACAAAAGGACATATTGGGGAGGAACAAAAAAAAATTTTTTCCTTTCAATTAATAGCTAAGTACAGGTATTTACACTAACTTGAATAAATCTGATGTTATTATGTTCTGCCTCTCTTCACAATTCATTAATTTTGGTTTGTATTTTTCTATGTATAAAGACTCGTATGCATCAAGTTCCCAATTTTTTTGAACGGTTTTTATGATCTTTGAGTTCTCTAAATCAATGCTGTGGTCTGGATTTTCATACATATGAAGCGCTACACTTGACTTGGTGATGTTTCTGGTATTGGTGGCTTTTTGAAGTTCTTCCAATCGTGTAGAAAATTTTCTTGAAGTTTGTCCCACATATTTATCTTCACATTTTTGGCAATTTATTACGTAGATGCCTGACTTATCTGATGGTGGTGTTTTGTCTTTATAGTTACCCAATATACTGCCTAAAGTGGTACTTTTTGTTGTGATTTGAATTTGATGTCTTTGCAGGATGTTTCCGATGTTGTTGGTTAACTTGGGATAAAATGGTATACAAATTCTTCTTTCAATTTTCTCTTTAATTGGGATTAAAGTAGTTAGTTCTCTAACGGATTGTTTTCTTTTATGCTTGTTCAGGATGTTGGTGATGAATGTCTTGTTGAAACCATTTATTCTCGCTGCTTCTATTATATAACCCTCCTCTTCTTGGAATTCATGCCAATCCATTGGAATATTATAAAGTCTATAGGCTAGAGAGTTAAACGCTGCTTTCTTGTGGCTGCCATTGTGGAATGAATCTGAAGTTATCAGTCTCATGGTGTTGGTTGGTTTCCGGTAGATTCCAAATTTAACCTTACAGCCTTTTCTTATCACCTTAACATCAAGAAACGGTATTATGCCATTTTGTTCTTCTTCCATTGTGAATTTGATTGTTTGGTATTGGCTATTAAGCAGATCTAAAGTGGCTTTTATATTATTTTTGTTTACTACAGCGAAGACATCGTCCACATACCTCTTCCAAACAAAAATTGAAAATTTGAATATTAATATTAGTTCAAATAATATATAAATAAAATTATATTAATATATTTTATATTGATAAATATTTTAATTGATATATGATTCATCATAAAAAAAGTGCATACAATAAGAAAACAAATAATTTAAATCTTAAAAAAAAATTGTTTAAAATATAAGGCACGTTGCCAAGTTTATTAATAATTGGTTACGACGAGTGCAATGCGTCTTTATTCCAAATAACACGTATATCAAATTTAAACCATCACGTTGCCATTTTTATTAATTATAAATTACGACGCTTGTTATGCGTTTTTCTTTCGAATAATATTAATTCAAATAATAATTAAATAAAATTTTATAGGTTATAGTTATTGTAATAGTTAAGGTTGTCAGTAGCTAATAATTTCAATTTTTAAAAGTTTAAATCAAAAATTCATGCAAAATGCCTAAACCCAAAAAAGGTGTAGAAAAATTGACTCGCAAACACGAATTTATATATAGCAAGATAAAAAATATTGAGACATTTGCTTCAAGATTTAATATACAAACACAAAGTTTGAAGGAAATATCGTCAAGGTTAGAGACAATATGTATATATAACAAAGAATACGAAGCATTTACAAAATTAGTTTTCGATTCATTAGATGCAGAAGAGTTTGAATTATTTCAAGTTCATATAAACACTTTTTCAAATAAATACCACGAAACCAAGTCAGAACTTGAAACATTGATAAAAAAATATTCTGATTCAAAGGTCAATTCAAACAATCGTGAAACATCTGAGAATTAGTTAAATATTAAACTACCAGATATCCAACTTCCCATTTTTGATGGAAATATAGCAAATTGGCTTACCTTTAAGGATACATTCACATCCGTTATTCACTCAAATAAAAACATATCTGATATCGTCAAATTTACGCACTTATTGTCCAAACTGAAGGGCGATGCTAAAGAAACGATCGGTCATGTCACACTAACCTCAGCGGGCTACAAAAAAGCGTGGTCTAGTTTAATAGAACGTTACGATAACAAACGTGTTATTGTTGATTTACATATAGATGGATTATGCAATCTTCCCTTTATGAAAGAGGACAATTCTATAGAATTGCGCAAACTACTAAATGCGTGCGTTTGTCATATCTCTTCATTAAAAGCTTGCGATCAGGAACTAACCGGCGTTTCCGAGTTAATGATTGTGAATATGGTCACAAAACATCTTGATCCTATTAGTCGACGAGAATGGGAAAATCAAGTCATACAAGCAGATCTACCAAAGTGGAAGGATATGCAAATGTTTTTACAAAACAAATGTCGAGTCTTAGAATCAATAGAAGCAACAAAACCAACAATTACGCCTACCGTAAATGTCAATAACAAGAACAATTTTAAGTACAATTCTTCACAAGGAACATCTAAAACATTTATTACGTCTAATTATCCTCAACAATCATCGGATTGCACTTCAAACCCTATTCCAAACTTTGTAAACAATAAACTTGAAATATGTCCCATATGTAATAACACTCACGCAATTTATATGTGTTCAAGTTTTTTGTTACTATCAACTCAAGATAGGTATCTTAAGGTAAAGGATTTACAACTTTGCGTAAATTGTTTACGAAAAGGCCACTATACATCTGATTGTAGAGGAAGAGGTTGTAGGTTCTGCAATAACAGACACAACTCTCTACTACACCATGCAACTCAAACAACTAATGCATTAATTTCAAATGAATCACCAAACTCAGAAAATAATATCCCAATTCCAGAAAAAACAGAAAACTTTTTATTGCAAAACAAAAATATGGAGGGGCTGAAATCTGACAGCTCTGAGATATCAAGACTTCGGTCTGGGTTAAGGATTTTGATATAGTTTTCGGCAAAAAACTTTTATGAGGACATGGTTTTTAGTTTTGGGCAGCGATGTATATCAAACACAACTCTTTGTTAAAGTACAAGTATTTTTTATCTCTGTTTAGAAATTTATTACAAAACTAACACGAAACATCAATACGTTGCCGGAAAATTATAATCAAAATTCCACAAATATTGTTAAATTAAATAAAATCAAACTTTTTCAAAATTCCAAATATATTCCAAATATTAGAATAAAATCAAATATTTAAATATTTTCTAAATTCCAATAATATTTCAAAAATTCTTAAAAATTCAATCTTTTTCCAAAATTTTAAACATATTGCAAAAATTATTACAAAATCAAAAATTCAAACTTTTTTCAAAATTCCAAAAATTATAATAATATCAAAAATTAAAAATTTTTCAAAATTCTAAAAATATTTCAAAAATTCTTACAAAATCAAAAATTAAAACTTTTTCCGAAATTCTAAAAATATTGCAAAAATTATTACAAAATCAATAATACAAACTTTTTCAAAATTCCAAAAATATTTCAAAAACTACAACAAATTCAAAAATTTCCATGTCCAATTTCATTTTCAATTACATTTACGTCATAAAAACAGCTGCATTTTTTTTCAAAAAATTAGCTAAAAAAATAAATGAAATCATTTTTTGACACGCTTGACATTATTTTTTTGACAAACCTGTAATGCCATAATTCTCTATAATAATAATAAATTTTCATGTCATACAAATTATTAATTTTAATGTTTCCAAAATATTGGGTAAAAAAATAAATAAAAATCTTTCTTTTGACACACTTGACAACATTTTTTGACAAACTTATAATGCCATAATTCTCAATAATAATAATAAAATTTCATTTCAAACAAACAATTTATTTTTTTTCCAAAAATTTGGGTAAAAAACTAAATTAAAATCTTTTGACACACTTGACAACATTTTGTTGACAAACTTATAATGCCATAATTCTCAATAATAATAATAAAATTTCATTTCAAACAAACAATTTTATTTCCAAAAAATTGGGTAAAAAAAATAAAAATCTTTCTTTTGACACACTTGACAACACTTTTTTGACAAACTTATAATGCCATGATTCTCAATAATAATAATAAAACTTCATTTCAAACAAACAATTAATTTTATATTTTTTCCAAAAAATTAGGTAAAAAAATAAATAAAAATCTTTCTTTTGACACACTTGACAACTTTTTTTTGACAAACTTATAATGCAATAATCTAGTTTTTGATCTCACATACCAATCCCGACCATCAAGATTTCTCCAAATTTAATGTTCCTACTCGTAATCACTTAAAATGAACGTTTTTTAAGCCAAAAATATGCAAATTTCCTTGTTTTGACACACTTAATGATTTTTTTGACACACTTCCGGTACAGTTATCGAACACAGCGTCCTATTGGACCTGTCCCTTGAGTATACCTATTTTTAGAAAAAAAATTTTTTTGAAATCCCTCCAGTAGTTTTCCCTGCAGCGTAGGTAATGACGGCCGGCCGGACGGCCGGCCGACAGACAGTCATACATTTTTTTTTTGCTTTTTTAGAATCAGGAGGTCCTAAAACGTCGAGAAATGTCAAAAAAAGTGGGGGTAAGAATTTCACTTTGAGCTCATGAATGTAATACTTAGGTCTTTCAGACCGAAGTAATTATCAATAAATAAGTTTTGCTTTCAACAGCTGTAATACATATTCAAGATAATAAAGGTCGTTTCCATGAGGCTAGAGCATTGTTAGACTCAGCCAGTCAGTCAAATTATATAACCAAGGAATTTGCTTCAAGGTTGAATATTACCAATATTGAAACCAATATCTCAATATCTAGCATTAATGGAATTCAAACAAATATACAAAATGCCCACAAAATAAGCACAACCATAAATTCCAAATACGATAATTATACAGAAACTCTAGATTTTTTAATTATTCCAAAAATTTCCAATTCTTTGCCCGAGTTTAAATTCAATATATCTACGTGGTCATTACCATCTAATATAACTTTGGCAGATCCACATTTTAATATATCACGTCCAGTAGATCTACTACTCGGAGCAGAAATTTTCTTCAATGTTCTCAAAAATGAACGCATCATGTTAAGGCATAATTTACCAATATTACAAGAGACCAGTTTTGGGTTCATAATAGGTGGTAAATTTGAACAACAAAGATTAAAAACGTTTTCATTGATAAGTACGTCAATCAATGATGAACCCAGCTTGCATAACTTAATGGAAAAATTTTGGAATTTAGACGCCTACTAAAGTTATTTTATCACAAGAAGAACAACGGTGTGAATCATATTTTTTAGAAACTCATGTAAGAGGAGAGGATGGTAGATATCAAGTTAACTTACCATTCAACGATAAGATTGATCAACTTGGTTCATCAAAGGAGCATGCACTAATGAGATTCAATCATTTAGAAAACAAATTTTGCCGTGACTCTATCCTCAAATCGGAGTATGACAAATTTATAAATGAGTATATCGAACTAGGTCATATGTCTGAAGTTATACACGATAGCAATAACCCTAATTATTATTTGCCACATCACGCCGTCCTTAAACCTAGTAGCTCTACGACGAAACTCCGTGTCGTGTTCGACGGTTCAGCAAAAACATCTACAAATCTGTCGCTAAATGATACCCTTATGGTCGGTCATAATGTCCAACAAGATTTATTCTCAATTATTCTTCGTTTACGTAAACATCAATATGTTATAACTACGGACATAGCCAAGATGTATAGACAAATAAATATCAATAGATCACAACAAAGTTTTCAACGCATAATTTGGCGTTCTAATCCAAATGAAGCAATCAAGATATATAACTTAACTACTGTGACATACGGCACTTCTGCTGCACCCTATTTAGCAACAAGAGTGTTAAACCAACTAGCTATTGATGAAAGGAAAAACTATCCAATCGCTTCCAAAATTACTCTTTCTGATTTTTATGTCGATGATGTGCTAACTGGAGCAGATTCAATAGAAGAAGTAAAGATTATTCAAAAACAATTAATTAATATGCTAAAGAGTGGTGGTTTTCGATTGCACAAGTGGTGCTCAAACTCTAAGATAATTCTAGAAGATATCCCGGAACAAGACAGGGAAAAATTAGAACTTAACAATACTAGCTTAAATGAAACTATAAAAACTCTCGGCCTAATATGGCAACCAGAACATGATCATTTTTTATTTCATGTATATCCACACTTAATTTAAATCAAATCATTACCAAACGTACGATACTTTCAGATATTTCTAAATTATATGATCCGCTGGGACTTTTAGGACCAGTAATTATTACTGCTAAATTATTAATACAATCTCTATGGAAGTCCCATTCTGGTTGGGATGAAATAGTAACACAGGATCAACAAGATATTTGGCAAACGTTTAGAAATAGTTTAACAGACATTAATGATATTAAAATAAACAGATGTGTTATTCCAAATTATTGTGAAGTTCTGGAACTACACGGTTTTTCTGATGCATCGGAAAGCGCATATGGTGCCTGTATATACATTCGCTGCATCGATTATTTACAACAAATAAGTGTAAGCTTGTTATGTAGCAAAACACTAGTTGCTCCGCTCAAGAGCATCTCTCTGCCACGTCTAGAATTATGCGCAGCTCTCTTATTATCTCAACTAGTTAATAAAACAATTGAAGCAATTAACTTGCAATTTAATCAAGTATATTTGTGGTCTGACTCTAAAATCACATTGGCTTGGATTGCCACAGAACCTTACAAACTAAAAACGTTTGTTGCAAATCGAGTTAGCAACATACAGGAACTAACATCAAGCTTCATATGGAAACACGTTCGCACAGAACACAATCCTGCAGATGTAATATCACGCGGTATTATGCCAAGTAATCTTAAGCACAATTCTATGTGGTGGGTTGGTCCTCAATATTTACATGAAGACAATATTAATTTGTTTGAAAGCGATTACAATATTGATGACATTAAAATTGATGAGTTAAAACCAAACTCTTTAAATTTTGTAGTTTCTATTGATAAAATCGCAGTTCTTTATAAATTTAGCTCATTTACAAAGCTACAAAACGTCATTGCTTATTGCTTTCGATTCCTCTCTAATTGTAGAATAAAAATCAAGGACAAAAGGAACTTCGGCCGATTATCTATAGGTGAATTAAAACAATCTCTTGAAGGAATTATAAAATATGTTCAACATTCTGAATTTCAATCTGAAATAAATTGCTTGAAGCAATCACAACAATTAAATAAGAACTCCAAACTAACTTGTCTAAATCCATTTCTTGATAGTAATGGTATTTTACGTGTGGGAGGACGGTTAGTCAATACCAAACTAAATTATGACATGAAGCATCAATATTTACTTCCTGCAAACCATTTTATAGTTAATATTTTATTTCGGGATCAACACAACAAAAACATCCACGCAGGACCACAACTTTTATTATCTTTAATTCGACAAAGGTTTTGGCCAATTAATGGAAAAAATACAGCCCGTAAAATTGTGCGGAACTGTATATCTTGTTTTAAGGTAAGGCCTATAATAACTCAACAAATTATGGGAAATTTGCCTAGGGAAAGAACAACTCCTGACCGTCCATTAACAACTACAAGTGTAGACTTTTGTGGACCATTTTCTGTAAAATACAGATATCAACGTAGTGTTCATAAGGTTTATGTGTCAATTTTTGTTTGCTTTGTCACTAAAGCTGTATACTTAGATATTGTTACAGACGCTACATCTGATGCATTTATAGCTTGTCTAAAGCGATTTATATCGCGACGTGGTAAATGCTGTACTCTTTGGTCAGATAATGCTACGAATTTTGTTGGTGCCAGCAACGAGCTTAAGCGAATGCATGAGTTATTTCAGAGCGAAATTGAACGCTCAAAGATAAAATATTTTTGTAATCATGAAACAATTGACTGGAAGTTTATACCACCAAGATCTCCCAATTTTGGAGGTCTTTGGGAAGCCTCAGTTAAGGCATTTAAAACACATTTAAAAAGGGTTACAGCAAATTCCACATTTACTTACGAAGAACTTAATACCTTAATTGTCGAAATTGAGGGTATAATGAACTCAAGACCCTTGTCTCCGATGTCAAATGACCCACATGACCCGGAACCACTAACGCCCACACATTTTTTGATAGGTGGCCCGATCAGCTATCAATGAACCATCTTATGTCAGTATACCATCAAATCATTTATCAAAGTGGAGAAAAATTTCTCAGATGTCTCAAAATTTTTGGAAGACATTTTCTGTGGAATATTTGCACACATTGCAACAGCGCGTAAAATGGAAAACAACAAAATTTAATTTGAAATCAGGTGATGTTGTATTGATTTCCGATGACAATCTCGTTTCAACTCAGTGGTTACTAGGAGTTGTAATTTTTTTTTTTTTTTTTTTTAATAAAATGTGTTGTGTTATAGGGTTTAGAATATGTGTCACAACAACACATAAATACCTTTTAAGACCTAGGTCTAGACCTGGGTCCCACAACAACTGGCGTTCTGAGGTGTAGATTAACGCTTTTTTTAAACATCTGTGGGTTAAAGCCACCTGAGACTAAGTGTTCCGGCAAACTATTCCATTTGTACGCAGTTCGGACAAAGAAGTCTCTCTGCGATCTGCCAGTATGACAGCGCGGGATCTTTACCGTTTCACTGGTTGCGGCAGCCGATTGCCGAGTGGAACGGGGGTAAGAATAAGTTTGAGGCATGATGCCGCTGATTTCATCTGAGCACTGCTGATGACGATATTTGTAAAAAACAACGAGGTCAGCAACAGTGCGACGATGTTGTAGGGAATCAAGTTTTGATGTCAAAGTTCGATCACCTACAATTCGTATAGCTCGCTTTTGAACAGAGTCCAAGAGGGCCAAGATGGAAACAGAGGCAGCACCCCAAACTTGACAGCAGTACTCCATACAGGGACGAATATAGGACTTATAAACATGGAGAAATTGGTATGGAGTGAAAAATTTTTTGCATCTATTTAGGAGGCCGAGTTTTTTAGACGCGCTTTTTGCCATCGCCATTACATGATCGTTCCAGAGTAGGTCATTTGAAACTGTGACACCCAATAAACGAATGTTTTTACATTCATCTATTGGTTCATCACACATACTAAATAAAATATCTTTGGGGAACTCGGTCTTTAATCTGGAAACAATCAACAGCTGTGTTTTGGTGGAGTTGAAATTGACAAGGTTTTGGTCACCCCAGTCGGCGACTTTATTCAGGTCTTTGTTCACGTTTATGGCAGCGTCTCTCCGGGCAGGATTAATTCGTTCGTGCATTTTACCTTTTGAAGGAAGGGGCTCGAACGACTTGTGCAGAGTACTATCATCTGCAAAACTATTTATTGGGTTGCTGGTGATTTTCAACAATTTGTTGATATAAATCAAAAATAGGGTTGGGGACAATACTGAGCCTTGGGGTACACCAGCGTTAATTAGTTTAGACTCAGAAGAATATCCGTCTAAGGTTACCGAAATGTATCGGTCGGATAGAAAATTTTGAATCAGCTTCACAATATTGGGATGAAAACCGTACGCAACGAGCTTGTTGATTAAGTTGGCATGCCAGACTCGATCGAATGCCTTGGAGATGTCTAAAGCGATAACGTATGTTTCACCACCTTTATCAAGTATGCTGTTCCAACAATGCGCTACATAGTTTAATAGATCGGTAGTTGATCTTTTGTTTCGAAAACCGTATTGGCTGTCGGATATTAAATGATTTTCTTCCAGAAATTTTGAAATATGTGTATTAATATAATGCTCATAGACTTTGGATAGGACCGATAGTAAAGCTATTGGCCTATAATTTGAGATATCGGATTTTGGTCCCTTTTTGGGGACGGGCTGGACATTTGCCAACTTCCAGCACGAGGGAAATATACCAGATTTGTAGGATTGGTAGAATATTTTAGTTAAAGTTGGTGCAAGTTCTTTTGAAAAGGTTTTTAAAATAATGGGTGGAATATTGTCCATTCCTGATGCTTTGTTGATGTTTAACCCCTTTAAAAGTTTAGCGACTATTTTGGGTTTGAAGTGAAGTTCATTCATATTAACTCCTGAAGACTGGAATTGGGGTATTTCTTTAGGAGTTTCCAAAACAGTGGAGTTCAGAGCAAAGCGTTCAGCGAACAAGTTAGCTTTTCTTGCGAGATCATTGACGATTAAATCACCATCAATAATAGGGGGAATAGAAAATTTTGTACCAGAATTTAAAGAATTAATGGCACTGTAGAAACTCTTGTCAGAAACAGACATAGACGTAAGTTTTGAGGCTTTCGCTCTGTCAATTTCGGACTTTTCGTTTGAGATAATCTGATTAGATATTTTGTTGGCCTTTAGATATTGGGATCGATTAGTGGGAGTTTTGTTATGAATCCAAATATTAAATGATCTACGTTTGTTTCTAAGTGCCGTTTTGGCAGCTTTCGAATACGTAGTATTTTTGTTTGGGTTTTACTATGGAGAAAGGGACAAATTTATTGATAGCAAATTGGATGGTTTCTGTAAAGTTTTGAGCAGAAACATTTACATTGTCAGTGTAAAAACAATGACGGTCGAAAGGGAAACCATGGAAAAAATTTTGAAGACCACTCTTATCCATTTTTGAGTAGTGAAATATTTTACGGGGTTCGGGAGCTGTAGTTTTAAGTAAATCAGTTTTGATAACTGATGAGATTAAATAATGATCAGAATTTCCAATACTACCTTTCGCAACATCGACACTCGTAATATCTGGCATTGTGGTAAGATAGAGATCTAGTAGAAAACTATTATCACCGCCATTACGGGGAGTGAAAGTCGGGCTTTTAATAATTTGGAATAGGCCCTGAGACGCGGCAAAAATTTCTGCCAGTTTTCCACTATTGTTAACATCGTCGGTCGATTTGGAGAATTCCAACCATGATTTGTTGTGGACGTTGAAGTCACCGGTAACGATAACTTCACAATTAGGGGACTTTGCTCTAATCTCGTCCATAATTTTTGTCAGTATATTAAAAAAGTTTGGGTTACGTTTGTTGGGGGACCGGTATAAAGCTATTGTAAAAAAAGTCATTTCTGGAAGACAAATCTTTAAAACCATTGTATTGAAGCCGTCACCGTGTAGTTCAAAATTTGGAAAGCGCGTGTACGCAACACTCTCATGAATGAATGCGCATACGCCCTGATGGAGTTTGAAAGCTGATTCGAGCCTATATTTGGAATTAAGCGATTCTATAAAGAGAAAATTTTCAGAAACTTGTGTTTCTGTAAGGAATAGAATGTTCGGTTTGTCGTGCTCAAGATGATGTTGCACGTGGTCATGGTTAGCGTTCAATCCGCAGATGTTTTGAACATGTATTTTAAAATTTTTTATTGATTCATATATGTTTTGTCCCTGCAAATTCCGTGGACATGCCGCTTTATGGGCGGGTGGATTGCGCAAATTTGCTTTACCACTTGCAGACTTATTTTTTTTCGGTTGTACTGCCATATATATATCAAAATGTTTATTTTATTTTTTTGTGTTTTATTTTAAAATGCATAACTAAGTAAAAAATCCTATCATACTACAAAATATGACATATGCCAATATTTCATGATAAGATGAAGAAATAATAACAAAATAATAAGTGAAAAACAAATTGTGAGAAATTTGCAGAAAACAAAACAAAACTAAATGCCAATAATCCAGCTGATGCAGCGCACCCCAGACGCACCGCCCACCACCTTAATCGAGGCACAAAGCCCACACATAACCACGTGTTGGTTCGACTCCTCGGAAGAGCTAATGAGCGGTACCGCTACGGAACGCTGCCCAGCTAAGACTGGAAGTGCTGCCGTTGACTAAATAAAGTTCGTCCGCCAACACCCTAAGATATCATCTTGGCTAATGACATCTCCTGCCATTGCCAGTGGTATGTGATATCTCACGCTAACTCATATGTCAATGGCAGGGACTGGAGTACGCAGGGTAGTCAGACCCGTAGATCAACATTGATCATAATCGATCAAAATCGATCCCTCCTGCGGGATTGATACTATTCCAGGTGCTGATAATCGTGTTCGCATTGTGAATGTTAAAACTAGATCAGGTATTGTTAAACGAGCTATATCTAAAATTTGTAAGTTGCCTATAGATTAATTTCATGTTAAATGCAATTAAATTTGAACGAATCTTTGATTTAAACTTTGAGTTATCAAAAATGAATTTTGCTATATTTGTGCAATCATTTGACCCCATAATGAATTGTAAGGGTTATTTACATTATAATATTGTAATATTAAGTCATTACATATGATAGCATTAAGTCATAACATAGTATTAAGTCATAAATAGTATTAAGTCGGAATATGTCATTACATTTCTTAAATAACATAATTTTGAAATAGAGATTTCAAGGTGGTGTGTATGTTGAGATTCATAGCGAATTGAAAAAAACTTTTAGTATAATACAGCACTGTATTTGTATTTAAAACAATACAAAAATAACGAAGAAGAAAATAAGTTTTTTTTTGTTAATTTGAAGTTGTTCGTAATTTTAAGTTTTTAGTTATATCTCGAATTTCTTTCAACGAACATAAAAATTTATCATACGCAAATAAATATTTTAAAAATTTAACAAAAATAAAGCAATTTTCATTTACACACACATCATCATCACACACAACAAATCACTCACACTAAGTCACATTTTTTTCCAACATGCTTTTTTTGCAGAAAATGGTTCCTTAAAGGGAGATGCGTATTCTGGGTAAAAACCACGTAAGTCGATAGCGATAGCATTCCTGCGTAGGACGAGAGGAACTGTAGGTACGGACCCATGACACTCGTCATCTTTTCGAGGATTCGTTTAGAGTTTGCAAAAAACCGGATTTTTATAAACCGCGGTTTCAGGTTTTCAATTTGTAGAAACTTGCGGTTACGGTTCGGTTTTCGGTTTTTATTATAATGTGCTCAATTCAAATCTTCAACAATCTAGAGAAGCTTTGTTCATAAAATAAACTAATGTTTTTTGTGTGAGTTTCTAATTAGATTTGTTGAAGCAACATTTGTGTCAGAATCGTGTGGTCTTTTACAAGAAATTTTATGAACATTTGGTATGTGGTTGATCATTGCAGACGTAGAACCCTTAGAATTGTTCACGCATCTGATCCACTTTTCTTACATTTAGCTCTATTGTTGGCATTGTTCGTAGATGAAATTTTTGTAAACTATTCCCAAACTGCTGTTGATGATGATGACATATTTTTTTTTGGAACTGCGAATTGTGAAAGAAAATTGTAAAAGTAAATTATGTAAAAGTAAAAGTAAATTATGTATTTAATATTTTTTCGTTATTATTAACAACAGTTTATTAATTACCTATTATTTTACAGTATATTACTTTTACTTATATTATTAGTCAACCCAATCAAATTCAAATTTAGCGATAAACAAAGTTATTTTTTTTGTTGATTTTGTGTTTGGCTCAATATGAAACGAAATGAAGATCACAAATGAATTGATTCAAAATTAAAGTAGCTATTATAAATTATTACTTAGTTGTTATAGCTTAACCCTTAAGCCAATTACTGCTAGCATCCTCATTGAATCAGTAGACAATACATAAATTAAATCTAGACAGAAAATATAGAAAAAAAATTTTCGCTGACAATTAAAATTTAAAATTTGTTGAAAACCGTAAACCGCGATTTTTAGCAGCGGTTTACGGTTACAATTTGATAAGCTGGAAACCGCGGTTTCGGTTAACCGAACCGTGCAAACTCTAGATTCGTATTATTTATGAATTATATATGAATTATTTACGTATTATACTATTATATATGAATTAACTCATAATTAAGAATGATGGAGAATATGACTATGTACCATAAAGATATTAAAACATGACAAACTAATAGATGTAAAATGTTAATAAGATTATTTTTATGTGTAATTCTCAATAATAAGCAATAAAAAATATGATTACTACGATTTTTTTGGTTAAATTTTATACCACTAACCCTATTTCTCGCTAAAACAACATAAGTCAAGAACTGTTTTTCAGGTTTTTTTTCATTATTTCTATTAATAAATTGTAAAGGTTATTCGCTATTTTAATTTTTTACCACTCAAATACTAAATTAAACATAAAAAAGTCCTTTAAAACTCATTTGTTTGTCTATGAATAGTATATTATTTAATTAGGAGCTAAAGTGATACTTTTTGTGTTGAGTCTATAGTTTGACGGCCGATCGCAGGGAGGCCGACAATTATAGACGAAACACAAAAAGTCACTTTAGCTCCGAATTAAATACACTATTTTTTCGGCAAACGTTTAAATTTTTTATAAATATGAAATTAATACATCAAACTTTTTATAAATATGAATTTGTAACGTCATAATTACTTCCAAAAAAGAGAAAAAAAAACATTTAAATTTGTATGAATAAAATTTTTTTATCAAAGCAGCCTTTTCAAAATTTCATAATATGAGAATCAACTTATTTTTTGTTGTCATGGTTATACAATATGTTTGAAAAAATAACAAACTAACAAATAACAAATGCTACTTTACAGCCTCCGTAATATAAAATAAAAACGGCGTTACTTTTGCTGTCGCTAGACGTTACTTTTGCTGTCAGGCTAAAAAGTAAGACTTTAGCTAACTCCCTAGCGGCAGCAAAGTTAAACTTTACAGCCGTTTGCCGAAAAACAGTTTTTATTGATTTCTGAAAAATTCTAATTGAGTGACTAATAAGGTTTTTGAAATGACCGATTCAATTATACTTAATGATTTTTTTACAAAAATTCTTAACATTTGCAAACATTTTTTTACAACCTAATACGACATGATTAATATCAGCCACTTCGCCACATTCACATGAATTGTTTTTATTAGTTCGCCATTTTTTAACGATTCAATTTAAATGAATTCCAAAATTAGGATTTCAAAAATTTAAATTTTTGGCTTACATATAAAAAATAATATTAATTTTCCACAATTTTCTTATTATTGTAAAAAGTAAATTTAAATATTAGTAAACCGACATTAGAAATGATAAACAAGAAATAATCAATATATATAATAATTTTTTTGAATCACTAAACTTAATTATTCAAAATGCCCGGTTGATTTTTGGGTGTGTTTTCATTACCTTTACAAAAAATGAACCAGTCATTTTAGAAAATATTAAACTAGCTTTTTCACTCTCGTAAAACATGAGACTAACGTTTGTGTGCATATATGTGCTAAGGCGTTTTACGACATGTACACGGTATGGTGCGCATCATAAGCATGACGTTATGCACAATTTTGTGCACGGCGATTTTGTAACATGCACAACTAACGCACATTTTATGCACTTTTTTCAAAATTGTCTTACGGGTTTAGTTGTTAATTTCTAATCTAGATCCGTTTTGCCACACTTGCTTTGCGTTGAATTTGCGTTAGATGCTAGACTTTTCTTTGCTAAATTGTTATAGTTTTATTAAAACAATATTGAAACAAAAATATATCAATGCAATTTTCAAAAACGGCTTAGAATGCAAATATTAATAATAATGGATAATGGAACATTACAAAATTATAATGATACAATATGACGTGTCAATGTAATAAATAAACCAGAAGTTATTATCATTTGCAAAAAGAGGCTACTTTTATCTTTTTCCATCATGAGTAGAACTACTTTTTTGATAGGCCGAAACACAATGATGGCATATAAAATATGTATAACGAACGCAATGCAGTGCATTAGTAAATTTTTGCTATTTATTATTTATTGGAAATTGTTTGTGAAATAATTGTGAAAGTGAACACCGTATGTTTTGAAATTATTTTAATGCTTCTGTGATATTAGGCTGGTTGGTTAAACATATTCTGGTGTCGTAGAAGATCAAAATTTGGATAATTGAATTTTGTGTTTTGTTTTTCATATTTTGCATTAGTTCCTCGAAATTGTTATGTGTTATTATATTTGAATTTACATTGACTATCAGCTTATAGATCATGCACTCTCTAGCTTTCTTATCCAAGTTTTCGTATTTTCTTATACGCTATTTATGTTGTGTAAATCATAATCGTTTCATCTAGTTATGATGTAGATTTGAAATTCATCGTTCTCCTGATTTTCCATAATGTCACCAAATTTTAAGTGGAGTTAGATCTTCCAACTATAATTCGCATAACTCTTGATCAGACCAACAAAATTTAACTGAATTTTGAATTCGGTTTTTATGTGTTCATCACTCGAACTAAATATCGATGGTGACTTTGTAGTTGTTTATATCTATAGCGGATCTTTATGTGTTCTATACTTGTATCTATGAACGACGTTTATTGTGTTACCCAAGTCTTCAATTTCCTTTGGGTAGCGTGATAACTAGTCTGTTACAAAATTACTTTTTCCTTTTATATGAACTATATTGAAGTTGTAATTAGAAAGTCTGATTTGCGATTGCATTAGCCTACTGTTGGGATTCTTGATATTCAACAACTAACACATTTATGGCTTGTGGTCACTTAAAATTTGAAATATTTTTCCAGAAAGGTAACCTCGAAATTGTTCTACTCTCTACACAATCCCGAGCAATTCTTTAAATATCTTCTTACGACAATGTTTAGCGTTTTCTAGCCTTTTATATTGGATCATCACACAGTTGAAAAAGTAACTGCAATATTTAAAGCAAGTCTTGCAATAGGAGCTATGCGTTGCAGGTTATTATTGAATTGTAAAGTAAATGTTGCAGTAAACCTAATTTCAATGCATTTCTATAAAATTTAAAACAACTCTTGCATCATAATTTATTTCTATAGAACAGCTAGAAGTTTTAATGCACCTTGCTACAATTTAATACATTAAAGAAATTTTAAAATTCACTAGAGTATTATCCATTTTAGAAATATATAGTTAAAATCGATTCATGTATGTTTTAGTTATCGCTTCTCAGCTGCGAGATGAAAGTCTATAATAATACTGAATAAGGTGGTATGTATGTTTTAATTTTTTCCGTTGTAATTTTTTTATTTTAATTTGATTAATTTAGGCAGGTGCGTAATAATCAAAGTATCTCGATATTATGATGCAATTTGCATTAAAATGCCATACTAAAAAAAATGTTGCGCTTACTTTATTTAATGCAAATAACAGACATTTTTAAACAACAAGCTTTTTTATTTTACTTCAAGTACTCTGTTAAATATTGATGCAAAGAGCATTAGTTTAACTTTATATAGCAAGCTTTGTATTGTTTTGTAATGGAAACTTCCGTAGGACCTATATGTGTAGCAATTTGCATTACATACTCAATTTTTTTTTAACTGTGCACCGTTTGCAGTTAAATGTGATAGAATGGCGCTAATTGGTGGGTGGGTGGTAGGTTTATGGTTGAGTTTTCTGCATAGGATCTTGATGAAACTTTGGCAAATGATACAGGTTCACTTGAAAATGGAAGATCTAGATTCATTTCAAATTTGGACAAAATGACGGGGGGTCTCCCGAACACCTCTAAGTTTAAATATTGTATAACTTCTGATCCCGGACTATGATCTCATTGAAACTTAGTATATAAGGTTTTAGTACTGTTTCCAATATTTCTGCATATACCAACGTTTGGTTTGTCACTTCCGGTTAAAAAGTTTTTTTACAGTGGTTTATGCCTACTGTAGCCTACAATTACCAATCGATTTTCATGAAACGTTGGTAAAAGCTTTCAAATAATATGGAAAGATTTTATCAGCTTTTGGAGTACATTGGATAAAGGGTTTGGGTCCACCATACAACATGTGGTTTTTTCCTCAATGTTTTTATGTTTGTTGGGAGCATAAAACATTCATTCGTGAATGAATTTTGATGACACTTTGGAAAAAGATGCAAACATGTATGACAAGGAACTGATTAGTTTTTTAGCTATAGTGAACAAAATGGTGTGGTGTCCCTGGAGCACCTGTTTTTTTGAAAGCTCTATAACATTTGTACCTGATAATTGAATTGGATGAAACTTGGTACATGAGTATTTAGTACAGTTCGCAATAGTTCTGCATCCCAACTTCCGGTTTTTCACTTCCGGTAAAGAAAATTTTTTGTACTTTTTTGAAGTTTTTTCAGTGTGTTTATGCACACTACAGCCTACAATAATGAAGTGATTATGATGAAACTTAAGAAAAAGGTTTCAATTAGTGTGAGAAGATAATTATCATCTTTTGGAACACATTGATCAAAGTGGCGGGGGGTCTACCATACAAGTGCTGACTTTTCATGTTTTTAAAGTTTGTTGGGAGCATACAGACTTCATTCATTAATCAATTCTAAAGACACTTTGGAAAAAGATGGAAACTTAAGTGACAAATAACTGATTAGTTTTTGGATAATATTGGGTTACGTGGTACGGGGCCTCCCGAACACCTGCTCACTGTGTCATCATTTTTTCATTGTTTGTTGAGAGCACACAGCATTCGTTCGTGAATGAATTTTGATGACACTTTGGAAAAAGATACAAACATGTATGGCAAGGAACTGATTAGTTTTTGAGCGATAGTGAACAAAGTGGTGGGGGTGTCCCAAACACCTGTTTTTTTGAAAGGTCAATAACATCTGTACCTGATAATCAAATTGGATGGTTTACAACAGTTCTGCATCCCAACTTCCGGTTTTTTACTACCGGTAGAAAAATTTTTTTTTTAATTGTTGGAAGTTTTTTCAGTGTCTTTATGCACACTACAGCCTACAATAATAAAGTGATTATGATGAAACTATTGGAAAAGAATCCAATTAGCATAAGAAGATAATTATTATCTTTTGAAACACATTGATCAAAGTGGCGGAGGGTCTACCATACAACTGCTGACTTTTCACACTTTGTTTTTAAAGTTTGTTGGGAGCATACAGACTTCATTCATTAATCAATTTTAATGACACTTTGAAAAAAGATGAAGTCTTAAATGACAAAGAATTGATTAGTTTTTGGACAATATTGGGATAAGTGGTAAGGGTCCTCCCGTACACCTGTTTATTGTTTTAATGTTTGTTGGAAGCATACAACATTCGTTCGTTAAGTAATTTTGATGACACTTCGCAAATATGTATGGCAAGGAACTGATTAGTTTTTTTTAGCGATAGTGAACAAAGTGGAAGGGGGTCCTCCGAGCACCTGTTATTTTGGAAGCTCAATAACATCTGTACCTAATAATCGAATTGGATGAAACTTGGTACATACACATTTAGTACGGTTTACAACAGTTCTGCATCCCAACTTCCGGTTTGTCCCTTCCGGTTAAATTTTTTTTTACTTTTTCTCGTACAACAGAATTTATGTTTGTTGGAATACTACTGCTTGCTTTAATATTTTTATTATTAGAACTACGAAGTCTATTTCATTGGTTAGCTTTTAATTAAAGTATTTGATGGATATTAGCTCATTATATATCCAGAACACTATGTTTCCAGAGCTGTGGTGAAGTCAGCCTATGCATCAGCGTCGCAATATTTTTTTAATTTAAGTTGGTTCGGTTGATATTTGCTATTTTGAAGATAGGATGAACTTGAAACTCGTTTTCTATTTCGTAAGAAAGTGTGCAAAATTGAGTATTGTTACTCTCAAATTCACTTCATTTAACCATTTCGTATAGTTGTCATTATATGACATTAAGGTGACCTTTTGTTCGTTCAATAAGCAAAAATATCTCTTTATTTTTAACAATGCTAGTATAATAACCAGTAACCTGATTAGTTTCTGTCTCTTTCGTGCAATATAAGTCCCATTACATTCACAGTCAGACTTATTTCTTAATATAACCACTTTCTATTCCGGATTGAATTTTGTTGTGAATTACACATTAGAGAAGAAAATTTGTGAAGCAATTGTTTTCAAAGTTTTACAAACCACAGTTTTTCTTTAAATAAAATATTCAAACATAACTAAACCTATAAAAATTAATAAAAGAATGAAAGATTTATAATATCTGATTTAAAATATAGAACTTTGTTTGAACTTGGAATCTATGCTTGCAGAATTTTGATTTGCTGATCTAGTTATCAAATTCCCAAAGTATCGGACGTTCACCATTTTTCTATTCCTAGAATGTCAGCAATTTTGGTTCGAGAAAAGGAACCGCATTCGCGTGACGTTTCATCACTCCAACACGTTCTCTCCATTTGGTGAAATCATTACACCATACGATAAATATATTTAATTGACCCGTAAAGAAAACGTTTAATTTGTTTGACATTTTTACAAGCATTCACCATTTGTTTTTTTTTTCTTAATCCGAAAAGAAAACAAACATCCAATTGACCTCCGTTCTAATTGAGTCAATTTATCCGTAATAACAAAATCATTAATTATTTTGCAACGGATTTACCAATTTCAATATTTGTAAATAACTAAAGAACAATCCATTAAATAAAAAATTAGATTTAAATTTTAACGTAGGTGTTAAATTGGGTGAAGATCAAGATAAGCGAATCTGAGTTGTGATAGGTTAGTATTTGCACTTATGAATCTCGGACGGTAAAGATTTGAAAGTGTTTTTTAATTTTTTAGTTATGGCTAAGTTGAACAATTGAAATTGGCACATATTGTTTTCTTCTTTATTTTTGATTTTATTAAAGGCGCCAGTTAAGTAAAAATATATAATAATAAGAGTGGCAAAAAATATATATAAGAAATAGTTTCGAAAAGAGGTTGAGGTTAAATATACACAATAAGAAATACAAGCTGTGAGTCGATTTGGATCATAAAAAAAATTTAATATATATTAATATAACAATTGTATCAGCTGGAAGTTTTGATATATAATATTAAGGTAAATATTTTATGAGGACTTTCTAAAAATCAATCCACAGAATGCTTGACAAATGACATAATACATATTTTAGGGAATACATATAAATGTATATCTTTGAATTTTATTCCAAACCTGTGATTAAATGACAGGTTATTCGCTACGGTTATTTAATAACATTTTCTTATACTTTGACAGTTTTAAAAGAAGTTTATCCATTACGTTTTCTTAAGAAAATTGATCTTACACCGTGTGGAATTAATAATAGAAATTGTCTTTTAATAAACCTCTTCAATTTTTACCATAATTGCGTCGTACGTCAGAAAAAATTTAATCTCATTCAACTATAGTGCATTATTGCAAACTTTGAGGTCGTATCAAGTTTTATTGCCATATATTAGTGTTTTTAAACAGATTCTCTATTTTGTTTCACTAATCAGGTTCAAGTATTTTTCAGATATAGTTTTTCATATTCAACATGGTTGTGTTGTTTTCTTATTTTTATTCTAAAACTTGTATAATTCATTTAAATATTTTTTAAAATTCTGAACTGCAACAAGATATTCCAAATTTAAATAGTAAAAATAATGAAGTAGCTTTCAAAATAAGTATTAAGTGAAATAAAACTCAATTTTATTATTTTTTTTATTTAGAAAAAAACTAGGCAGTTTAGATGCAATAATTAATTTATTGGTTTATTTGGAATATATTTTTTTCAGTGTAAAATCTTCTTCTTCTTCATTCATAAAAAAGTATAAAATACTTTTTTCTACTACCCATCATAAAGAATTTACCTTGGATGTTAGCAAACTTCATTTTCGTCCCTAGTGACGAAACAAACGTAAACAAATAACTTCCGTCTATAATCACGAAAGTAATTTTTTAAAAGCCATCTATTTTCTTTTTCCTAAACAAGTGATATAAAAATTTATTATTTAAATTTGACTCCCTTTAAATACACATTCCATTTTCCTTATTGTCATTTATTTATTTTGGTTAATTATCTATATATAAATACGAAAGCAATATTTTTGCGGTACAATTTTAAAATATTTGCTCCATCAAAAGAGTGGTAATATGTATATCGTAGGATAGGTCTTGAGTAGTAGATGTGCCGAAAAATACTTTTTTTTTAATTTTGACGATTTTTTTAGAAAAAATGGCAAAAATGTGATAATAGTGTTTTTTTTAGTTTTTTGTTCGGTTATTTTGTTACACAATTCAAAATCAATCTATATCTATATATAAATACGTAAGCAATATTTTTGCGGTACAATTTTAAAATATTTGCTCCATCAAAAGTATGGCAATATGTATATCGTAGGATAGGTCTTGAGTAGTAGATGTGCCGAAAAATACTATTTTCGAATTTTGATGATTTTTTTCAGAAAAATGGCAAAAATGTGCTAATTGTGTTTTTTGAGTTTTTTGTTCGGTTATTTTGTTTTTCTATCAAGTTATTTGTTACACAATTCAAAATCAATCTATATCAATTAATTAAACTCAGAAATAATGTGTTGTAGCTATTTGGTTAGGAGATCTATTTGCAATTTCTATTTACAATGGTCGAATTTCGGCTAGTGGGCGATTCCTAGTTTAATATAAATTATAATGAATATAAAGACATTTTGTAGCAAATTTTATTTCAATCTTACGATTCCATTATCCGTTTAAAATGTACTTGGTTTTTTATAATAAATGAACTTTATAATTATATATGTAGTTCTACTGTTTGTAATATGAGGTTTGTCTGGTGGTCCGTGAAGGTCCAGCAGTTGTACGTGCACGCTACAATTTCTTCACCCGCTACTAACTCATTTGAGTGAAGTTTCTTCCGACCAACCTCTTTACAAGTAAATTTAGCATAACAAAACAAAATGCGAGCCCAAGACACAACTCAGGTTTCCGAACGGAGAGGAACCACCCTGTCACTCCTCTCTACTTTTTTTTTATTTAACTTGACCGCATCATTCTGTTAATATAAAAAAACCGTACTCCAAGAAACGCACATTGGTGATCTTCTCAAAACTAAACTGTACTCCCCAAGTCTCTATCTCATCACCCGTATCCACTCTCTCCTATAGCTACAGTACCAATAGAATACATCTCTGCTCTCATAACTTTGATATTATGTTTTGAAACATCAAATCTCACTTAATTTAAATGAATTTATCTATACAGTAATTCTAAAACTATGTTCTCTTCTTGTTTCTCTTTTTTTTGGTTGGGTTACATTATCTAATAAATCTTATGGTTTATAAAAACTTATATACGCCACAAACTAGTGATTATTTACATTTTTAATACTAAACCACTTAAATTGAAATCTAGTTTAACTGGATTAATTTATAATAATTTAAATTGTTGAACACAATCCATAATACCAATTTTAATAATAAAAAATTATTTTAATAGTTCTAACACTTCACCCACAATTTTATTGATCATTAACTGTTCATTAACACAATCTCAAGTGATTCCCCAGCTTAACTCTTTACTCCTCAAGAACTCAAAACTAATTTGCTAACTCTATCACTTAAAACCAACTCAATGTCTCAAAACTACAAAAAAACTTTTTCTGAAATTTTTTCGTATATTTTAAATTTCTTCAGTTTTCCATGCAAAAATAGAAAAAACATTTAATATGGTATATTGAATTTCGGGAGTGTCAGGTGTTCTTCATTTACAGTAATTAAAATATTTTATTTAGAAATGATGACTTTGCACTTGTTGTTGCACAGGCTTATGCACACAACACAAATGAGTTGAGAATTTTGTGAAGTTTGTATAAATACTTTTTGTTTTTACATTACTATAAGCAAGTGTTTGTTATATATTTTTATAAGCAACAAATATGGGAAATTGTAGTACCGTTAACACAAATATCTTGACCAGTACAGGACCGGACGAAGAGAGGAAGTCCGAATGATTATGATTATTTTTTTATTTAGAAAAATAAAACTATTAAAAATTTATGAACCAAAGAATAAATAAAATATTAAAAACAATATACAATTTTTTAACTTACAATTAAATAATTAATTTTTTGTGTGTATCTTCTCCACTCTTTATAACAATTTTCATTTTTTCTATTTTGTCATTTGACTATTAGAACTTTAACAAAACTTTAAACAAACTTAAAAAAAAAAAAAAAAAAATTTGAACAACATTTTGAACACACAGTAATTTTTAAACAACACAACATATTAAAATTTAATTAAAATTCAAAAAATTTAAAGTAATGATATCTACACCGATAATCACTGACTAAATTAAGTTGATCATACATATTTTTTTAAAAATCAAACTTTACATCTATCGTTTCTTTTTTATTTTCTTGTGTGTGTGCAAAATGTTTTTATAATTGGAATTCAAGTTTTGAAAATCTGTTTTTTTGTTAATTGTGTTTTTCCTGTTAAGAAAAATCTCACTTTGTTTCAGAAATTCTCTTTTTTGCCAATTTTTTTCTTTATGTAAAATTCTGACCTTTTCAAATTTAAATTCGTGTTCGTGTGGTTTGTAATGTTCAGCAACGGCTGATTGTTCCGTTTTTTTGTTTTTAATATTGTTTTTGTGTTGAGCTAGTCATTTTTGTAGTATTTGTCCCGTTTGTCCTATATATGTCTTCCCACATCTACATGGAAATTCGTACACCACATTATCCGTTTTTTGGATGTCTATGGGATCTTTTAATTTTGTAAAAACATCATTTAATTTATTGTATAGTTTGTTTGCAATTTTTGTTATTGTATTGTCTTTTTTAAAAATTTTTTGTATTTTTTCGGATAAGTGTGGTATATCTGTATAAAAAAAAAAAATATGTATGATCAACTTAATTTAGTCAGTGATTATCGGTGTAGATATCATTACTTTAAATTTTTTGAATTTTAATTAAATTTTAATATTTTGTGTTGTTTAAAAATTACTGTGTGTTCAAAATGTTGTTCAAATTTTTTTTTTTTTTTTTTTTTAAGGTTTGTTTAAAGTTTTGTTAAAGTTCTAATAGTCAATTGACAAAATAGAAAAAATAAAAATTGTTATAAAGAGTGGAGAAGCTACACACAAAAAATTAATTATTTAATTTTAATTATAAGTTAAAAAATTATATATTGTTTTTAATATTTTATTTATTCTTTGGTTCATAAATTTTTAATATTTTTATTTTTATTTTTTTTTATATTTTTTTTGGTATATATTTACAATTTCAATAGCATATTTTATTTTATAGTCAATTCATAATGCTTGATAATGGCCATGGGCCGAAATATTGCAATGTGACAAAAAATTAAATGAATAATATATAAAAAAACCCAGATGGCTAAAAAAGTGCGAGAAGAAAATGAAGTATTGTTTTTAATTAAATAAACCTTGAGATTGGCCGGCACAATTTAATAAAATTTGATTTTTATCAAATCTTTCATAAAAAAAATGGTTTGATTTCATTTTCACAAAAACAATAAATACCAATTAAACAATCAAATGACACCACCAGAACACTCTGTGTTGAGAATAAAGAGGTTAGTTTTGGGATGGACAACGTAAGTCAGAGCGGCCTGAACGACAGGCGATTCATTTCCCTGTTATCGTCCACAGGTCTGCGCTCTTCCTACCCTCCAACAGGTTATGCTCTAACGAATTTAATTTTCGAAGACCATGGCAGTTAGAGTAAATGAGCGTAACACTTGGTGGTCGTGACCTAATTGAGAGCCCGCGAACGTGGTGAAATAATCATGGTGGGATGACCTGGATGGTCAACAAAATCTGGACCATGTTATTTCACCACATACGATCCTCTTGCAGCAGTCAAAAAAAATTCCCCGCATCTAAGGTACGCGGGATCGCAAACCTCGTTATGAATACGTCTGAATGACCATTGCTACCTTTTCGGTTCTAACTTAAAGACATAAAAAACTCATACATACAAAAGAATAACTAAAGCAGAAGATGTCTGCGCGTTGGGACTTACAAGGATCTTGTTTTTCGCCCACAGATCAAAATCACCAAACAAAAAGAATTGCCTGCGCTTCAGGACTTTAAAAACTCCTGCCTTTCGCCCACTGAACAAAAACTAAACAAACAAACAAAACGAGTTGTCTGAACGTCAGGACTTACACGAATCTTGCCTTCGTCTCAAAACACAAATGTTGCATGAGCGTAAGGACTTATAGGATATCTTGCCCTCCGTTCACAAAACAACACGCATACAAAAATAAATCACACATTAAACATAAATATTGTCTGCGCGCCAGAACTTACAGGACATCTCACCTTCCACACAGTGCACACACAACAACACACAAAACAAAAAAAATTAAAAAAAAAGACTTACGAAAAATATCAAAGAAAAATATTCTCAAATTTATAAACATTCAAAAAAAAATTTAAACCTATTTAAAAATTTACATTGAATTTTAAACCAAATATTTACTAAAAATATTTACTGAACGAAATCTAAAAAAATATTTAAAAATTTAAAACTTAAAATTCATAATTTTCAACCAAAATTATACAAATTCACTAAAATTAATAAAAAATTTTAAGCATTTACAAAAAAAATTAAAAAAAAATTTATTTAAAAAAAATTGACAAAGGATTTGATGAATCTCCTAGCTACGGGACAATCACTGCCACAACTGTCAGAAAAACACCAAAGTTTAATTAATGTTGGTATATTTATATCAAATAAACGGAGTACAAATAAACTTGTATATAATTGAATGACATACTAATTTTAGTTAATTAATTGATTAATACTAAATGCATTTGTTTAATTTTAATTAGTTAATTTTGCGACTTGCACAGTCAAAACATTAAACACGAGAGAGATTATTTATTTAGATTTTCAAGGAGGAAATGGAAACAGAACACGTTCTGTAATTATAATTGATTTCGTTAATTAAATTACAGTGTAGTATGGACCAATTGAATCAGAGTGAGTTCGATATTGGTTCTCAACTCTGATTAATACGATCAGTTGCGTGTCATACTACTGATTGATCGCTTGATTGATTTTGTAGAGAATAATTATCTGAGTCATCATAAGTTAATCCCTACAAATTTCAAACAATTCTTAATAAAATTTATAAAAAAAATATCGAAATATTACAACAAAAGTACAAAAATTATAAAAATTTCAAAAAGCATGAAAATTTCAAAAATTCCAAATTATTCAAAATTGTAAAACAAATATCAAAACAAAACTTTTTAAATTGCTCAAAATTCTAAAATTGTTCATTAAAACCCAAAACTATTATAACATAAAAACTATCAAAATATTTAACTAAGCAAAAAAATATCAACATTATCAAAAAATTTTTAAATTTTAACATTACAACATACTCAAAATTAACTAAAATATTTAAATTAACAAACTCAAAATTAACAATAATTTTCTAATAAAATATTAATAACAAAAATTATCAAACAAAAAATTAACAATAACTTTCTAAAATTAAAACTTCACAACAATGAAATTTCCAAAAATTAACAACTTACATAAGATAAAAAATTATTAAAAAAATTCAAATTGCAGAAATATTTTCATTAAAACATAATAACCAATATTCTCGAAATTCTAAGATTATTAAAAAAACTAACAATTACTAACAATTTTCCAAAAAAAATTAACAATTTAAAATTAACTAAAACTCTTAAATAGCAAGAATTACCATAACTACCAAAAAGTAAACAAAAAATTCAAAACTAAAAATTAAATAAAATTCTAAGCCTATAAAAATTTAAAGTTATAATTAAAAAATTTCAAAAACTATTCAATAAAGCACAAAAAAATTATATGACAAAATTAAATCCAAAAAAAATTTAGGGAAGAATTGCGACTGACAGCTTAACCACTATCGATAACGAAGCGCGAGGGAATGGAAGAAAATAACAAATATGAATGATGAAACGCATTACGTATCTGGGGCATTCTTTTACAAATCGAACAGATTTGGACAAAATCTGACCGACTTATTTTTCATTTGACTGAATTTTTTTAGGGGTTTAAAATCGAAAAAAAGATCATCTATCTATCGATCACATATATAAAACCCCTTAGTCATTGCCCCACCCACGTAATGAGTTTTTAGTATAACTATCGTATTCTACGTTTAATTTTCTATAAAAACGTATTTTTAATTAATGGAAAAATGATTTTTACTGTAAGAAATAAATTAATTTATCGAGCGCGGGACGCATTTTTATAGAAAACTGAATCTAGAATACGATGGTCATACTAAAAACTTATTACAAAGATGCGGTCTTATTACCTAAAAATAAGGTGACCATCTATACTCCTTTGGGAAGTATTATACTCCTTTCAAATCGTTTATACTTCCCAAAATATCCATACTTCCAAAATACTCCTTTGAAATAATATACTCCTTTAATGTAAAATGGGCTTTTTAATTTTTTTATATTGGGAATACTGAAAAATATACCCAGACATATTTGGTTTTATAAAATTTATCCAATTTTAGTCACAAAAAAATTACCACAAAACTTTCAAAATAAGTTTAAACTTAGTAAAAAATAAATTTTGGAATAACTTAAATAAACTTAAAAATAGTGGTGGGATTTGCATTGTGCCTTCCTGGCACAAATGCAAATGTTGAACGGATATTTTCCATTATAACCGATTTGTGGTCACCAGAAAAGGCAAGGATGAGCATTGAAGGACTTACAGTTAGGGTGGTGCAAAATAATATTTACAATACAAATGCGAAGATTTTATAAAAATATTAAAAGAAAATGAACACTTACACTGAAAAAAACATGTCCTATTTCCAATCGAAATGCAATTTTCTCAACCTCACCGTGCGGTCACATATGGCAAATCAAACTACGAAATTGCTTCAACAACTCTACAATTATAAATCGATGAAGTTGAGACAATCACACGAAATATTTATGTGAAAATAAAATATAGTTCAATTAATCTCAAATACTTAAACTTTAAAATGAAAAATTCATGATATAAGGCCAAAGAAAATTTTTTTCAGGGAAATAGTTATTATCTTTATTCAACTACTGTTATATTGGATATAACACTTTATATTTTAAATAAACCTCATTCTGTTGTTAGGAAAATGTTATCGTGTAGTTGTCCCAATCACAGTGAAATTGTTTGCAAATAATTTTTGTTTGCATGAATAATCAATTGCCAACTTCGAGATGAGGTTCTCAGGAACTTCAATTTTTTTTTCAGTGTACAAAAAGAAATTGCTTCTACTCGGAAATATAATATGGATATTACCAAATAATTTGTAAATATATTTTATGTTTGGATTCTATTTATTATTTTTTGTTATTTAATTGTTACATATTACCAAATAATGAAATAAATGCTACTTGAATTTTTAACAATTTTTTATTTTTGTGTTACATTTTTTAAATGGGATTAGGGGTGGGGGTCACTCTTCCACCTTATATACTCCTCAGACGAAAAAAATAAATGGTCACCTTACTAAAAACTTATTACAAGAATGTCTAAAAATCGACTTCAACATTATATTTGTTTATAACAATAGGAATTTGTTAGTAATTTTTATAGATTTTTTTTAAATAGCATCTTTTAACTTTAAGCTAAAATAAAACAGAAGTCTATCTTTAATAGAACCGTAGTTATGAATTTTTGAAATAAGTCTTCAAGCCCAAAATCACGAAATTCTCGAAATTTAGAACCGCTCTATTTTCCAATAAAAAAAAACAAATCAGACCCTAGAGCACATACATCTTTTTTTCGATTTAAAACTCCTAAAAAATATTTCAGCATCATTTTAGGACATCCTCTAGACTAGAGTCAGGCGTAATGTGTTTTACATTATAAGAATTAAAAACGTTTTCTTTTTTATTTTTAAATAAATTTTTATTAACGAACGTATAAAACAAGTGTTAAACAAATTAATTATAAATGGAAAAAATATTATTTACAATAAATAATATATTTTGTAGGGAAATATTTTTGAAATAAATGTTTTTATTTTAAATTATTTTTTACAGCGTTGCCATTAAAGAAAAAGTAAATGAAGTCTTTTGTAACAAAACTCGGGCTTTTTATGAGTTCCATATTTCATAAAGTTCATGTTCCATATCAATAAAAATGAAGGTCAACCGGCTTCTATTACGAAGGAGTTGTATCTGAACTAACTCCATCCGTATTTAGCAATTTGATATTTTCGATATGATTTCCTATCGATTTGTCTCTCCATGATACACAATCCACTCAATGGTTGTTTATTTTTCATTACGCTCCTCGCGCTTTTTTTGTAGTTTTTTTACTTATATACTAGTGAAAACTATATTAAACAGGCAGCTGGTAAAAATAACCCAAGGTTGAGTTTATGGGTAGTTAAATTTAAATAATTGAAATAGAATGCAATTTTCAAGGTACATAAGAAAAAGAAAAACAAAATGGTTACATAAGTAACCAGTTTTAATATTATAAAAAAACTGTATAGTTTGAAGGGAAAAGAAATTTGCTATATTTAAATTACTATGCAAATATATAGTTTTAATTAGATAAAAGAAAAAAAAGAGAAAATGAAAATTTTTGTTTAAATTTATTAGTGCCAAATTGATTAGTGTAATTGAATGTTATATGTAACTTAACGTCGAAATAATTGAAAAAGAAAAAAATTATTGTGTTGGTCGTTCTTATATTCGTTCCTTGATTAGATTAAAATTGAATCAAAGATAAATGGCAACGAAAAGTTATCGCCTGTACATTGGCGCAACTATTGCATTTTATTGATTATTTATATGATTTATGATCAACTATTACCTCTACATTGGCGTAACTATTGCATTATATTGTTTTTTATGTTGAACTATCGTCTATCATTCTGAGTAACCTATCATAGTTATAATAACAATAGTTGCGCCAAGATACATGCGATTGATGCACCGAACAATAATTCAATATTATGCAGTAGTTGCGCCAATGTACAAACGATAGTTGAACATAAGTAATACCAAAATTCAATACAACGCAATAGTTCCAACAATGTATAGGCAATAAATATTTGAACATAATTAACACAAAAAAGCAATAAAATTCAATAGTTGCGCCAATTTACAGGCAATAGTTGGTCTTAACTCATAAGTAAATATTCAGTAAAAGACGTGCGCATAATTTATACAAAAGAATCAATAAAATGCAAAAATTGCGCCAGTGGACGGCACAACTATTGCAATTTATTGATTATTATAGGTTACTCAGTATGATTAGCTAAAGGAAGGAAGATGGTGAAGAGTGAGATCAAACATGAGCTAATGGGATGAGTACAATATTTCAATTTTTAGTTTATTATGTAATGAATATATTAAAGTAGTGTGTGTGATCGTCTTTGTTCCGTCAGCTTTAGGGGTTGTCAGAAGGACCATGGACTCTGACAACCCCAATTTATTTTAATCCGATCTCTAGCTAATGTTGTTTGCGTGCAATTCTGCATTTGAACTGGGCTGGGAGAACACCATCTCAAATCCACAAGATTGAAGTTAGTCGGAATTAAACCTCGCAAGGCACGCAGTGCTCCTAAAGGTTCTGATAGTGATTGCAATATCAGGATCAGTGTTAATTACACTTTCAATTGCTTCTCAGAATTGTTTAAGTTTTATACTTTGGGAATTTTTGTATTTATATAGGTGGTAATTATACCGCTATCACGCACGAATGAACGTGGTGAATTTCTCAAGTTGGTTAGCTTGGCAATACTACTATATGGAGCATAGACGCCATTTAAAAAAAACACAAACTAAAACAGCCAAAAGACACATTTTCATCTCTTGTAAAACACACATTATAATAAAATCATTATTTTTAATATATAAATATCATAACAAAAAAATAAAAACATTAAATACTTAAAACTAAAAATCAAGTTAGCAACTATATAAGTTCTGTATTGCACGTGGTAAGAGTAGGAAAAAAATTAAATTTTACAAAATAAATAAAAATTAAAAACTACAACAATAACAAAAACCAATCAAACATAAGAATGTTTATAATAATTAGCATAAGATGGCATTATTTGATGAAAATATTGGTTTTTATTTAAACGATTTTTTCTTAATAGTGCTTCAACCATCCGTGATGATGCTGTGTGTTGTTCAATTGTATAGGTTTCTTCGGGGAACACTACAGGTCCTGGAGACTCTGACTTTATTTCATACGTTGGTTGTTGTTGTTCGTGTTGTTGTGATTTTTGTTGTTTATTATATTTATTTTTGTTATTATTTCTAAAGTAACTCGAATAATCATATCGGATTGGATGATTGATTTTATGTGGTTTGAGCTGTGGCGTTGCATAATATTTTAATCCAGGTGTTGTGTATGGTTTTAAGTTTGACTTTTTATGCGCCGGTTGATTATGTGTTAAATGATGTCGATTTAATGAAATTTTATTTGGATTTGATCCAATAATATCGGTTGAACGTGGAAAATTACTTGAAGTACCATAACCATGATACTTTGGTGGTTTGACTGTTGCAACAACATCTTCATACTGCACTGAGTTATACGGTTGGAAGCCTTGTTCACGATGGTCTTGTAATGAAGCATGGAATTTCGCCAAATCAGATTCACTGAACTGAGAATTGTGATCATGTTCGTATTCAACTATTGGTTTTGTTGGTTTTGTTTTTGATAAATCTGGTGCTTTGACAATTTTTAATTCTGGTTTCAATTCTAAACTTGGTTTAAATTCTTCGGTTTGTGAATGATCGGGATATTGATAGTGATGTTGTTGTTCTCTTGCTTCATAGCCCGGATGTTCAACGTGAATATGATGTTTAAACTCAATTGGTGATGGTATTGCTTTAAATTGTGAATCAGCTTTGTAAGGCAAAAAGAGCTTAGGTTGATGATGTATTAATTTCTCTTGGTTCTCGTGATTTTGTTTAATTTCAATTAAACTAGGAATGGATTTAATATATTTACTTAAATCAACTATTGGTTCTTTTTCCTTGTAATTGGAACTTAGTACAATATGATCTTGCTGTTTGCTGTAATGATTAATTTTTGATTGTGATAAATTACTATTATCTGAATTATAATGATGTTCCTTGATTACAGAAGGATGTACATTCGGTCCTTCAGTTTTAACAGTTGCTTTAAATCCATTAACTTTATCGGCGGTATAATCAACAGTACGAATTGATCCATCCGGTTCAACAACACTGTATTGTCCTTTCGTTATATCACCTTCACGACTTTCCCATTGTGACTTAACATCACCTGTATGAAGGTCTTTTACACCATAGCTGAACGCATAGGCGGGATGATGCTGTTATGCAAAAAAAAAGATAAAAAATAAGTTAATTAAATTATGAAAATGTCGATAAAAATAAAAATAATTAAATTATTGAGTTGTTTTGATTTTAAGATTCACTTTCATTTTTTTTTGTTTCATTAATTAACTACAATAAGTAATTTTCGTATCGATTGGAAAACATTCACATTTAGGTGGACATATTATAGACGGCGATGAAATATTTAAACAAAGAGGTAGAGATAAAGTGACATGATTAATTGGGTTGTTTTTGTTTTAATATTTTGCGTAGGATTTTGTTGTATTGGAATTTTTAATCTATTGTTCAGGATGGATTATATAACAGTTTCATGATTTCAATACAAACCAGATCATATGCTAGAATATGCAGTTGAGTGCAATGAGTTTACCATTTTTAGGGTATTTTAAATTTTAATTCATTTATTTAGCTATTTCCACTGTTAACTAGTGAATAGATTTTGTAAATTTTCACGTATGGCTATGTAGTATTTTCAATAAACAAAAATAAACATATATCATTTTTATGTCTGATTAATTTGTTATAGAGACTGAGTAATAAATTAAAACAATTTCAATTAAAAGTTAAAACACATATTTTTCATTTATGTTCAACCAAAAAAATATTCTCCTATATAGTAATTTTATAGCATAATGATCTATGGTTGCCGTGACAATACACTAATCGGTTACAAACAATTAAGTAAACCATTGATTATTTTTTTCGTATAAAAATTAAAAAGGAAAGCTTTAAATATTTCTCCTACATCTAAGAACTTTCAAATTTTAAAAAAGATTAAGGTTTTTTGCTAACTCAATTCACGACTAATAAAACAGACCAAATTTGTTGATCTAAATGTTTTAATTTATGTTAACAAGATATTTAACAGAAATAAAAAATAAATTTAATTAAATAATAAAAATTTATCGCTTGATTTTATTCGCATTTACAGTTGAAGACAGCATTTTGTTTCTAATTGATTTTTTATTTCATAATAATATATAGAATCGTTTGTCACCTTTAACTATATAAAATGATTTTACCAATAAATCATTAATCAAATAATAATTGGATTAGTAAAAAAACATATTTATGCAATGTAATTTTGTAAATCGAATAATAGAATTTGAAATTATAACAGAGACACAAAACACCTACGTTTATGGTGTGTTTTGAACTTTATGGCGATTGATTATGAAAAACTGCAATATCTGATAAAAATTTGTTTTTTTTAAATTTTTTCAAGGTTCGTCGCTTTGAACAAATCTTTTATTCGCTTTTCAGAATTGGTTAATATGTATTAATTTATTTCTATATTTTTCTAAACAAAATTGTGTGTGTGACAGTTTTCTATTTAAAGTTTTTACCAAAGTTCGTATACAAATATTTTTTTTCATCAAAGAGGTAACATTTACCGTTATTGTTTTGTCGCGTCTCTTTTCAGTGCGATGCACAGATAAACTAAATTGAAAACTTGAACGGAGACAAATGTTTATGGAATACTGTGTACTTTATGTGTATATTTTTATTTTTTTAGTGTTCGTCGCTATACGGTAGTCTCTTGTTCGTTAGCAGGTTTGAATTATGTTAATTTTTTAAGTGTTGTAGACAAATTTTATCACCCAAATCACAGTTTTTTATTCATAGTTATTACTAAATGAGTGTAGACGTATTGGAAGACAAGGTACGTCACTTTACTGGCACACATTTTCGATGAAACTAAAGAAACATTACTTTTTCTTCTACAAAAATAATTAATAGTAGTTTACCAGAAGCTTTTGAATATTGAATGCGCTTCGACAAATAAAACCATTTCTAAAATAAAACCATTTGTTGTACATAACGGCAATAAGTTCAAAAAGTACTATCCCAATTGATATAACTTTTTTCAGTTTCAGATTAAAATTGTTACATGTTATGAACCACTTGTAACGTTTATTCTTATACGTTTTTATGAATTTTGAGCAACGTTATTTTTGTAGTGAATTTTTTCTACAGCATTTTAAAATAGAAAATAAAGTCAATGTTAATCGAACATTGTATTAATCTTTCAAGAACATCTCTTTACAGCTGTGTTTAGCATACACAGAGAACGGTACAATGATAGGTCTTGCGGAGAATGTCAACTTTGTGGATTCGCTGTCATGATAAAGCCTTGGTTTAGACTGTGTAAGTATATATTTTCAACGACTTTTTGTTTGTGTAACAACCCAATTATTCAAAACCTTTCTATGTACATCCATCCGACCCGTTTCCGCTTTCTTTAATATTTTTTAATTATTAATTTAAAATAATAATTTCTTATTCGTTTAATTATTTTTTTTATTATTTAACTTTAACTTTTAATTGTGTTGTCTTTTTTCTGTAATCTTTATTATATAATTGTAACTTTGGGAATATTTTGTTGAATAAATCTATTTAGAATTTTGTTTATCTATATTATATAGATTTTTGGAATACTGTTAAAAAAATATGGAGAAGCTGAAATCTCAAGGCTCTGAGATATCAAGACTTCGGTCTGGGTTAAGGATTTTGATATAGTTTTCGCAAAAAACTTTTATGAGGACATGGTTTTTAGTTTTGAGCAGCGATGTATATCAAACATAACTTTTTGTTAAAGTACATGTATTTTTTATCTCTGTTTAGATATGCATTACAAAACTAACACGAAACATTAATTTGCTGTCGGAAAATTATAACAGATCATATATTGACATAATTTAGTGAAAAGATTATACAATCAGCAAACTACTCAAAAACCTCTCCATTTAGCGTTTCGAGAAAATATTTCAAAATCACAAATTTATATTTCTTTCAAATTCCAAAAATATTGTAAAAATTAAATAAAAAATTGTGCGTGGAGTCCCTCCGCGCGGAAGAAGTGAAACTTCGTAATGTAGAAATAAAAACATATTACATTCTTTTAAAAGTCATTAATTAAAATTATTTAAAAATTCAATTTAAATCATAAATCACTTGCATCTGACATCTACAACTAAAAATTTTTCCATTGTCTCTAATCTGATATTTTGTTAACATTGTCAAAAACGATGCCATTTTAATGTCGTGTCAGATGTCAGGTTATTGTTTAAATATCATAAACTTTTATGAAAAAAAAGAAGCGTTAAACGTTTTTAACGCAACATTTAGAAGTCGCAAGTCGCATTAGAAGTTTTACTTCGGTAAAAAATTCAAACTTTTTTCAAACAAAACTCTAAAAATATTTCAAAAATTATTACAAAATCAAAGATTAAAACTTTTTTCAAAAATTCTAAAAATATTGCATAAATTATAACAAAATCAAAAATTGAAACTTTTTCCAAAGTTATAAAAATTATAATATAATCAAAAATTTAAAATTTTTTCAAAATTCTAAAAATATTCCAAAAATTCTTACAAAATCAAAAATTGAAACTTTTTTTAATATTCTAAAAATATATATAAAATTCAAAAATTCTATTTTTTTTCAAAATTCTAAAAATATTCCAAAAATTAGAATAAAATCAAATATTTAAACTTTTTCTAAATTATAATTCTTTCTAAATATTCCAAAAACTCTTAAAAATTCAAACTTATTTCAAAATTCTAAAAATATTGCAAAAATTATAAAAATATCAAAAATTGAAAATTTTTCCAAAATTATAAAAATTATAATAAAATCAAAAATTTAAAATCTTTCAGAATTCCAAAAATATTCCAAAAATTCTTAAAAAATCAAAAATTGAAACTTTTTCAAATTCCAAAAATATTTCAAAAACTATAACAAATTAAAAAATTTTCTAGGTTCAATTATATTTACGTAAACCAACAGCTAAATTTTTTTTCCAAAAAATTATCTAAAAAAATAAATGAAATCATTTTTTTGACACACTTGACAATATTTTTTTGGCAAACTTATAATGCCATAATTCTCAGTAATAATAATAAAATTTCATGTCAAACAAATAATTAATTTTATTTTTTTCCAAAAAATTGGGTAAAAAATAAATAAAAATCTTTCTTTTGACACACTTGACAACATTTTTTTGACAAAGTTATAATGCAATAATCTAGATTTTGGTCTCACATACCAATCCCGACCATCAAGATTTCTCCAAATTCAATGTTCCTACTCGTAATCACTAAAAATGAATGTTTTTTAAGCAAAAATATGCCTATTTCCTTGTTTTGACATACTTGACGATTTTTTTGACACACTTCAGGTACAGTTATCGAGCACATCGTCCTGTCGACTCTTTCCATTGAGCAAACCTATTTCTAGAAAAAAAAATTATTGAAATCCGTCCTGTGGTTTTCTAGATTTCGTAGGTTGCAGACAGACATACATTTTTTTTTGCTTTTTTAGAATCAGTAGGTTCTAAAACGTCGAGAAATGCCAAAAAAAAGTGAGGGTAAGAATTTCACTTTTAGCTCATGAATGTAATACTTAGGTCTTTCAGACCGAAGTAATTCAAATTTTTTTGGAGTTTTGAATTTATCTGAAATTTGTTTTTTTTTTGGAAAATTTGAATTTTTTTATGAATTTTGGAATTTATTAGATGTTCTTAAAAATTTTTTTTTTTTGAAATTCGTTTGATTTTTGAATAATTGTTTTTCAAATACAAAAAAAAATTTTTGTAATTTTCAAATGAATTATTTTATGAATTATAGTTTTTGAAAATTTTTGAAATGTTTTATTATAATTTTAAGTGAACTGGTATAATTTAGGTTGCTTAGAAAATTTTGCACAATTTTAATGTTATTAATTCTGTTTTTCTAAAGATTTTGAAATAATTTGCAAACTGTGTTTTAGAAAGTTTTGAAATAAATTTTGAAATTGTTAAATTTATGGTAATTTTGTGTATAATTTTTATTAATTGTTGTAAATATACTACATTTTGAAACTTTTGTATGCATAAAATTGTTTAATTTTTATTTTTTTTTTGTAATTTTTAATTTTTGTAAATTATTTACAATTTATGCATTTTTATTTGAATTTTAAATTGTTTGTACATTTTTAAATTTGCTTGTAGATATATTATTAATTTAAAAAAAATTTTTTTTAAAGATTTTTAGTGTTAATTTGATTTTGAAAATTTTTAAGTTTTGAAAATTTTATTAATTTTTTTGATTTTTCAACATTTGTTTGAAATTTGTTTTTGCATTTTTTTTAGTAAATTATTGTTTGAGCTAGTATCAGCGATCCCGATTCAACCAGCAACTCCAACTTTCTGGTACTGTAAAAGTTAGAGATTTATTTATTTTTTTTTAATTTTAGTGTTAATATTTTGTAGTTTTGGTTTTCTTTCATTTAGGTCCTTCTTTGAATTTTTTGTTTTGTTAATTTTTGAGAAATAATTTCAATTCTTGATTTTTTTAAATTTATATTTTAGTTTATTTTGAATTTTAAGTTTTTTTCATTGACATCATTTCGTCTACAACTGCCAAACTCCAACTCAAGATTATTAGTATTTTTTTTTTTATTTTTGTGTGCAAAATTGATTTTTTTTGAATTTTTGATTTTTTTTGGCAAGCATAAATTTTTTTTTTGAACATTTATTGAAATTTTTTTTCGTTTTTGTTGGTTTGAGCTTCTACTCGAATTGACACATTTTTATTGTCAACCCTTGTTGCCATTTTCGTCGTAAGCATTGTCAACCTACCTCTCTTAGTCTTTTCTTCATTTACTTTTCTTTCGGTTCCCCTTTGAGTCACTATAACTTAAACCCATCAAGATGTCACATTAGCCTGGTCCGCCTGGTGTGTAGCCTGGGCTGCCCGAAAATGGATGGGCTGAACGGAGAAATTATTATCTTTGGTTAATTTTGTTTGTTTGTTTTTATGTTTTTTAAATTCTGTTTTCTTTATTTGAAATTTTGATATTTGGTTGGAATTTTTGCATATGAAAATTGTTTTGAATTTTGTTTTTTATTTTTTTTTTTGAACTATTTTGTTTTAAAATTTTGATTTTTGTATGATTTTTTGTAATTCATTGTTCTGCGGGTGGAGGAGAAGATTGTTTTGTAAGTCCTGACGCGTAGACAACATTTGGTTCAACATGTGTTCTATGGGCGAAAGACAAGATCTTGTAAGCTCTGAAGCGCAGACAATTCTGTGAGTTTTTGTTTGTTAAGTTTTGTTCTTTGGGTGAAAGAAGATCCTGTAAGTCCTGACGCGCAAAGAATTCTCTTTTGTTTGTTAAGTATTGTTCTGTGAACGAAATACAAGATTCTTGTAAGTCCTGACGCGCAGACAATTCTTGTGTTTTATCTATATTTTTTGTGTGTTTGATTGTAAGTTGTTGTGCGGGCAGAATACTTAAGTCCTTGAAACACCTGCAACTTTTATGTTTGAGGTTTTTTTTGTTTTTAGTTTTGAGCCGCAAAGGTAGGAAAGGTGCTTCAGACATATTCCTAATGGGGCTAACGATCCCGCGTATCTTAGTTTGGTGGGAATTTTTGGCCACTTCAAAAGGGTCGTGAGAGGTAAAGTGACATGGCCTGGATCTTGTTGATCCCTGATGGCTTACCATCTAGGTCATCACACCATAGTTATTTCACTTTGTCCACGGGTTCTCAATCAGGTCAGGACAAGCAAATGTTAGCCTCAAGTAATCTAACTGTCATGGTCTTTAAAAATTCTATTAGTTAGAGTGTAACTTGTTGGAAGGTAGGAGGAGCGCAGACCAGTGGACGATAACAGGAAAATGAATTGACTGCCGTTCGGACCGCTGTTACTGGTGTTCTCCATCCCAGAACCAATCTCTTTATTCTCAACACAGGGTGTTTTGGTGGTATCTTTGGCTCGCCAGGGAACAGTGGGATGGAAAATACTAGCCCCTGGCTTTCTGAGCCATAGTTAGACCACCTTTTTCCTCTGGTCATCCATTAATTTCCACCGAAACTCTCTTCCAAAACTCCGTTTTTGTTTATTATTTGTTTAGGTAAACTTTTTTTCGCTTTTTAGTTAAAATTTTTTTTACTGCTGCCTATCCCAATGGTTTTATAGTTTCCCCCTAAAGTTTTTCTTAGATTTTTCTCTTGGTATATATTTTTGACCCTTATGTTTTGGTGTTTGACTTTGTTTTGGTTTTTTTTTGTTTTTTTTTTGTTTTTAGTTTGATTTTGTTTGGTCTGGCCTGGTTAATTCAGTCGTTAGAGCTGTCAAAAATAAAATTGCAAGTTTGATTAAAAACTAAAATATTTTGTTATTTGTCAAAATGAATTTCAAAAATTTCAATTTTAAAAATAACTCATTTTTGCTAATAAATAAATAATAATAATTTTTCTACTAATAATTAATTGTAAAAATAAAATACAAAATTGAAATTATGAAAATATATAAATAAATAAAAACCGAACTTTGAACATAAACTGAAAATTAACTTGATAGAGGTATGACGGTCATTGACCCAAAAGAAAAAGCTAACCTTCTGGGAAATTATTTCTGTAAAAATTCTACACTAAAAGAACCCAATGCTTGCCTAAGCCAATTCTTAGAGTTTCTTACAACATGATGCGTATAATTTTTCGTAAAAAGACCATTCAAAAAATGCTTTTACAAATCAATACTAACATAGCTTCTGGACTAGATCGTATTCCTCCACTTATTTGAAAATCTTTGCTAGGGAGTTAGCACCAATCCTCACTACAAATTTTTATTTGTCATATAAGAAAGAATTTTTTTCCGAAATTTGGAAAATAGCAAGCGTAAAACCCTTTCAAAAAAAGGGTAGTAAGACTGATCCAACAAATTACAGACCCATTTCAATTTTATCGATTGTTTCTAAAATTTTTGAGAAATACATTAATTTTAATATAATGAGCTTCTTAGAGTCTTCCAAAACTACTAAATGAAAGACAATACGGGTTTCGAAAAGCAAGAGCGACGGGAGATTTACTTTCCTTTGTCACTCATGTGTGGAACAAGTCGCTTGAAAATCATGGTGAGACTTTCGGTGTTGCTTTTAATATTTCCAAAGCGTTTGATAAAGTTTGACACAACAATCTTATTTGCAAATTAAAATGTTATGGTATGAATGAGCAACTTATATCTTAGATATAAAGCTTTATTTCTGAGCGGAAATTTCGGGTCAATGTTGATGGTGTTTCATCGGATGTCTTTTCAACTAATGCAGGAGTACCTCAGGGTTCTGATTTATCACAAACTCTCTTATGTAAATTAACAATTTGTTGGATTCAACAATTAGTCCTATCCATAGTTTTGCTGATGATAGCACGCTTCATGCGTCGCATGAAAACCCTAAATTATATTCACCTTTAGCGCTTAATAACTGTAGATCAAATTTGATAGATTCATTAAACCATGACCTTAAAACTATTTTAGATTGGGGGCTCGCTAATAGTGTTGAATTCAATACGAGCAAAACACAGGCTTGTCGTTTTTCTAGATTATCCCCCTTTGATCCGTTTTCATTAAAGTTCGATTCTAAAGATCTTGTAGAAAAAGAATCTGTTAGACTTCTAGGAGTAGAAGTTGAAAATAATTTGAAATGGAATTCTCATATTTTTAACCTAGCTAAGAACGCTTTTCAAAAATTGGGCTTTTTGGGACGATGTCGTAAGTTTTTTAGTAGCGAACAGCTTCTTTTAATTTACAAATCATTTATACGTCCCTGCATGCAGTACTGTTCCCACATATGGGGTTATTATAGTAATTTGAAGTGCCTTGATTCTGTTCAGCGCACAGCTACTAAACTGATTGGCAACTCAACTCTTATTAATGAGCTTGATTTTTTAAAGCACAGACGAAATGTTGCTGATCTGACAATTTTTACTAATACATTATGGATGACTGAACTTCTGCAGAGATTAAATCAATTTTACCTGAACTAGCAAACCTATCGCGTGACACCAGTGCAAATGTTATAGCCAATCCTTTTACGGTTCATATAAAAAGGTGCAGAACTGTTGCATTTCAACGTGATTTTTTCAACAGAGTTTCTTATCTCTGGAACGCTTTACCTTCATGGGTTTTTCCTGATAGCTTTAATCCTCAAAATTTTAAAGTTAGCGTCCATAAATTTCTTAGAGAAACTTAATTTATTCAAACTTAATCCTGATCCAAAGTTGGCATGGTATCTTCAGATATTAAGAGACGTTTATTAATAATTTATTATAATTAACACTGAACATGCCTAACTTAGAATAAAAAAAAAGAGAAGGCAGTGTTAAGTACTGCCGACAGAAGTGAAAACATAAATCTGTGAAATAGCAGGAGCGAATATTCATTCCATTCATCATGTGTTTTTTTGAATCTTCCAATTATTGTAGCATTGCAAATTAAAATTTCAGAATGTTTAAATTAAAATCATTAAAAGTATTCTGCACAGAAAGAAATAATAATTTTCAATTTAAAAAAAAAAATTTTAAATTGAAAACCGGCCAAAATAAAAAAAAATCCATATAACATTAAATGAAAACCATGTTAAATTAAAAAACATTAGTTTTTTAGTCTTTTGAAAATGATTTTTAAATATTTTTTTTAACTCTAATGGTTAAATTTTTGAAAAAACCTTTAAAATTTAAATAAAACAGTAAATAAATCAAAAAAACTATGTTTTAAAATTAAAAACTTTTTTTTTACGTTAAAGCTTTTAAAATAAATATGTTTCTTTTGATTTAACAAACAATATTTTTAAATCAAAATCATTTTTTGTTGTAATAAAAATTTGTACTTTTATGATTAAAACTTTTTTTTGGTTTCAATGTTTAAAATTTTAAAATGAAAACCAAAATCATAATTTTTGTCCCGAAATATATTTCATTAGATTTCGTCAAATTTCGTCAAGTTTTATCGAAACCATCCTCACTTTAACTATTAGTACAAACGAATCTGGTACAGTTTTCTTACATAAAATTAGTGTTGTAATAAAATAAATATAAAGAAAATAGTTAAAATTTTTAAAAAATAACAAAAATAGTGACAAATAATTAAAGGAACTGTTTTAAGAAAATATTCGCTTTTATTATTGTATCAATTTCAATTTTTTTGAAGGATTTTTCGCCTAATGGTAAGTATACAAGTTTTGTAATATCCTTCATTTTTGAAATGTTTCGATTCTTCGAAGTTGTATCTTCAAAACTTTAATTATTGTTATTCTTTTGTTTCAGATTTTCTAAATTTTACAATATTTAAGATTCTTCCGTATCTACTACCACCAGTGTCCAGTAGCCAGACTCGAGGTATTAAAAAATAACAAAAAGAAAAAAACCAGGAAAAATTACAATTAAAGAATCAGAAGAATCTCTGGTGATTCATCTTAACACCCTAACAGAGTTGCAAGAAAAACTTGATTCAGCGCACAATATTGCGTGGAAAAACCAGAATAGCATTCAACCGATGATAATATATGTTGGAGATATCAAAACGATTGATCCACAAATTTATTTATATATAGACGGCTGGCTACGAATTTCCGTGTGAAAACATTTATATCTTGTTTATCTTCTTGTTTTAAATCATTTCAGGCCTTAAACCTGAAATATCCTTTAGTAAGCCAAAAAGAAAAATAAATTAGTTTAGAATTTCCTATTGATTATTTTACAAGTCCACCATTAGATATATGTAAACTTGTTAATGGAAAATACTACTTGAGAAATAAAATTAAAAGTTTAAATTAAATAAAATTGTATACCTAACATGTTTGAATATGTATTTACTATAAATAAAATAAACACATTTAATAAAAATATAATTGTGGCCTTAAAATTAAAAAATTATCTGCCTTGAAATTTGGTTTCAAAAATCAAATTATTCGTTTTAGTTTCTCAAATATTTAAATAACAAATATTTGTACTTTTAGAATAAAAACTGTAATTTTCAGAGTAAAAAATAAATTTTTAAATCCATAATATTATTACTTCGGTCTGAAAGACCTAAGAATTACATTCATGAGCTCAAAGTGAAATTCTTACCCCCACTTTTTTTGACATTTCTCGACGTTTTTGGACCTACTGATTTTAAAAAAGCAAAAAAAGGACGGCCGTCCGCCGTCATTACCTACGCTGCAGGGAAAACCGCTGGAGGGATTTCAAAAATATTTTTTTCTAAAAATAGGTATACTCAAGGGGCAGGTCCGAAAGGACGCTGTGTTCGATAACTGTACCGGAAGTGTGTCAAAAAAATCATTATGTGTGTCAAAAATAGCAAATTTTCATATTACTTCGGTCTGAAAGACCTAAGTATTACATTCATGAGCTCAAAGTGAAATTCTTACCCCCACTTTTTTTGACATTTCTCGACGTTTTAGGACCTACTGATTTTAAAAAAGCAAAAAAAGGACGGCCGTCCGCCGTCATTACCTACGCTGCAGGGAAAACCGCTGGAGGGATTTCAAAATTTTTTTTTTCTAAAAATAGGTATTCACAAGGGACAGGTCCGAAAGGACGCTGTGTTCGATAACTGTACCGGAAGTGTGTCAAAAAAATCATTATGTGTGTCAAAAATAGCAAATTTTCATATTTTTGGCTTAAAAAACGTTCATTTTAAGTGATTACGAGTAGGAACATTAAATTTGGAGAAATCTTGATGGTCGGGATTGGTATGTAAGATCAAAAACTAGATTATTGCATTATAAGTTTGTCAAAAAAATGTTGTCAAGTGTGTCAAAAGAAAGATTTTTATTTATTTTTTACCTAATTTTTTGGAAAAAAAAATAAAATTAATTGTTTGTTTGAAATGAAGTTTTATTATTATTATTGAGAATTATGGCATTATGAGGTTGTCAAAAAAATGTTGTCAAGTGTGTCAAAAGATTTTTATTTAGTTTTTTACCCTTTTTTTGGAAAAAAATAAAATTGTTTCTTTGAAATGAAATTTTATTATTATTATTGAGAATTATGGATTATAAGTTTGTCAAAAAATGTTGTCAAGTGTGTCAAAAGAAAGGTTTTTATTTATTTTTTACCCATTTTTTTTTAGAAGACAATAAAATTAATAGTTTGTATGACATGATATTTTATTATTATTATAGAGAATTATGGCATTATAAGTTTGACAAAAAATAATGTCAAGTGTGTCAAAAAATGATTTCATTTATTTTTTAGCCAATTTTTTGAAAAAAAAATGCAGCTGTTTTTATGACGTAAATGTAATCTAAAATGAAATTAGACATGGAAGTTTTTGAATTTGTTATAGTTTTTGAAATATTTTTGGAATTTTGAAAAAGTTTGTATTTTTGATTTTGTAATAATTTTTGCAATATTTTTAGAATATCGGTAAAAGTTTTAATTTTTGATTTTGTAAGAATTTTTGAAATATTTTTAGAATTTTGAAAAATTTTAAATTTTTGATATTATTATAATTTTTGGAATTTTGAAAAAATTTTCAATTTTTGATTTTGTAATAATTTTTGCAATATTTTAAGAATTTTGGAAAAAGTTTAAATTTTTGAGAATTTTTGAAATGTTGGAATTTAGAAAAAATTTAAATATATGATTTTATTCTAATTTTTGGAATATTTTTGGAATTTTGAAAAAGTTTGACTTTATTTAATTTTTACAATATTTTTGGAATTTTGATTATAATTTTCTGGCAACGTATTGATGTTTCGTGTTAGTTGTGTAGTAAATTTTTAAACTGAGTTAAAAAAATGCTTGTACTTTAACAAAGAGTTATGTTTGATATACATCGCTGCCCAAAACTAAAAACCATGTCCTCATAAAAGTTTTTTCCGAAAACTATATCAAAATCTTTAACCCAGACCGAAGTCTTGATATTTTTTGGCTTAAAAAACGTTCATTTTAAGTGATTACGAGTAGGAACATTAAATTTGGAGAAATCTTGATGGTAGGGATTGGTATGTGAGATCAAAAACTAGATTATTGCATTATAAGTTTGTCAAAAAATGTTGTCAAAGTACGTCAAAAGAAAGATTTTCATTTATTTTTTTACCCAATTTTTTGGAAAAAAAATAAAATTAATTGTTTGTTTGAAATGAGATTTTATTATTATTATTGAGAATTATTGCATTATAAGTTTGTCAAAAAAATGTTGTCAAGTGTGTCAAAAGAAAGATTTTTTTTGATTTTTTTACATAATTTTTTGGAAAAAAAATAAAATTAATTGTTTGTTTGAAATGAGATTTTATTATTATTATTGAGAATTATGGCATTATAAGTTTGTCAAACAAATAATGTCAAGTGTGTCAAAAAATGATTTCATTTATTTTTTTAGACAATTTTTTGTAAATGTAATTTAAAATGAAATTGAACATGGAAATTTTTGAATTTGTTATTTTTTTTGAAATATTTTTGGAATTTTGAAAAAGTTTGTATTTTTGATTTTGTAATAATTTTTGCAATATTTTTAGAATTTCGGAAAAAGTTTTAATTTTTGATTTCGTTAGAATTTTTGGAATATTTTTAGAATATTGAAAAATTTTTAATTTTTGATTTTATTATAATTTTTGGAATTTTGAAAAAATTTTCAATTTTTGATTTTGTAATAATTTTTGCAATATTTTTAGAATTTTGGAAAAAGTTTGAATTGTTAAGAATTTTTGGATTATTATTGGAATTTAGAAAAAGTTTCAATATTTGATTTCATTCTAATTTTTGGAATATTTTTGGAATTTTGAAAAAGGTTTCAATTTTTGATTTTGTTATAGTTTTTGCAATATTTTTAGAATTTTGAAAAAAATAGAATTTTTGAATTTTATATATATATATATATATATATATATATATATATATATATATATATATATATATATATATATATATATATATATATATATATATATATATATATATATATATATATATATATATATATATATATATATATATATATATATATATATATATATATATATATATATATATATATATATATATATATATATGTGAGCAATTTCACGAAGATTCAACATCGTTTTGACTTGACCCCTTTTTATTTTGATTATTTTTTGTTTATAGTCTTTGATAAATAAAAAATACAAGTTCTCTTAGAATTTTTTTTTTCGACCAGGGGTCTTCACAGGGTGCCCCTCAATTTTGTTATTTTGTGATGTGAGTGCATTTTGACGAGCGATTGTAGAAAAACTACTCAACCGATTTTCATAAATGATATGTTGTTGAATAGGTATTAGAACAAAGTTTTTAAAAATGTACACTTTTAATTTTTTGAAATAATTTTTAACGGTGTAACATAAGAAAAAAATGGTGTAATTGAAAAAAAGATGGCATAGCCTTTTTTTTTTTTTTAAACTAAATTGAAGCTTATTTTATATCTAACAACTTGTGAAAGTTTGGGACTAGCGTCATTTTTTGTTTTAGAGATAAAATTCATTGTGCATATGACTGTCGGGAATCAGTTTTTTTTGTTCTGAAGGAAAATTATAAAAATGGCGATTTTTAGATTCAGATTTTTTTTTTATGTTAAATATCAAATATTTTATTATTAAATGAACTTTTTAAAAAGCAATTTCAGTCAAGTTCAGCAAAATTTTGCGACATTTTGACTCGACCCTTCTTAATTTGGTTTATTTTTAGTTTATAGATAGCCTTTGATAAATGAAAAATACGGCTTCAAGTAGAATTTTTTTAAATATAGACCAAAATAAACCAAATTAAAAAGGGTCGAGTCAAAATGTCGCAAAATTTTGCTGAACTTGACTGAAATTGCTTTTTAAAAAGTTCATTTAATAATAAAATATTTGATATTTAACATAAAAAAAAAATCTGAATCTAAAAATCGCCATTTTTATAATTTTCCTTCAGAACAAAAAAAACTGATTCCCGACAGTCATATGCACAACGAATTTTATCTCTAAAACAAAAAATGACGCTAGTCCTTAACTTTTACAAGTTGTTAGATATAAAATAAGCTTCAATTTACCTAAAAAAAAAAAAAAAGGCTATGCCATCTTTTTTTCAATTACACCATTTTTTTCTTATGTTACACCGTTAAAAATTATTTCAAAAAATTAACAATGTACATTTTTAAAAACTTTGTTCTAATACGTATTCAACGACATATCATTTATGAAAATCGATTCAGTAGTTTTTCTACAATCGCTCGTCAAAATGCACTCACATCACAAAATAACAAAAATTGAGAGGCACCCTGTGAAGACCCCTGGTCAAAAAAAAAAAATTCTAAGAGAACTTGTATTTTTTATTTATCAAAGACTATCTAACTATGTTATAAACAAAAAATAATCAAAATTAAAAGGGGTCAAGTCAAAACGTTGTTGAATCTTCGTGAAATTGCTCATATATATATATATATATATATATATATATATATATATATATATATATATATATATATATATATATATATATATATATATATATGTATATATATATATATATATATATATATATATATATATATATATATATATATATATATATATATATATATATATATATATATATATAAATATATATATATATATATATATATATATATATATATATATATATATATATATATATATATATATATATATATATATATATATATATATATATATATATATATATACAGTAATCCCTCCGACTGCGCGGGTTTTAACTGCGCGATTTCCACTGCGCGAGATAAGTTTTCAATACTAATTTTCGAACTGCGCGATTAAAATTTCACACTGCGCGACGTTTAAAAATTTTTTTTAGAATATGTAGGTGAATTTAGTACAATTAAAATGAAAAAAAAAGTACATTTGCCATATGGGTCATTCTTTTACAAATCGAACAGATTTGAACAAAATCTGACCGACGCATTTGGGATTTGGCTTAAAAAATTTTTTATGGGTATGATTTTGAAAAAAATATACGTGTTCGAGGATTTTTTTTTTTTGGAAAATAGAGGCGATCTAAATTTCGAGAATTCCGTGATTTTTGGCCTGACGGCTTATTCTTAAAAATTCATATCTGCGGTTCTATTAATGATAGAAGCTTTTGTTTTATTTTATTTTAAAGTTAAGAGATGGAATTTTAATAAAAAAATATATTCAATAAAAATTATTAGCAAATTCCGATTGTTATAAACAAATAAAATGTTAAAATCGATTTTTAGTGATTGCCCTACAAAAATAAAGAGTATTTGATATTCTACGTAAAATGGAGAAAATAGTTTTACTGTTAGAAATAAATTAATTTATCCAGCGCGGGACAACAAAAATTTATGGAATTTTTTTGTCTTTCCACGCTCGATAAATTAATTTATTTCTAATGCTACTCGTACACGAGAGAGCAGAATTGCAGGTGTCAGAGAGAAAGTGTCTGACTTATTGCTAAACTGTTTACACATAGGAATTTGTTAATAATTTTTGTAAATAACAATTTTTTTTAAAGTTCATCTTTTAGCTTTAAAATAAAACAGAAAAAAATTTCTATCGTTACCAGAACCGAAGTTATGAATCTGCAAATAAGTCTTCCAGCAAAAAATCACGAAATCCTCGAAATTTAGAACCGCTTTATTTTCGAAAAAAAAAATTCTCGAGCATATCTTTTTTTCTTGGGAAATGGGAATTTGGGAATTTTCCTATATAAAAGCCCTAAAAAAAATTTCAGCCAAATCAAAAATGTGCGGTTTGTAAAAGAATGACCCATATATGTAGCAATTTGCATTAGAAATTCAGTTTATTTTTAACTGTATGGCTGGAACATTCAATATAGACAAATTCAATTTCAAGCCACTAAGGGTAGAATATTCTAAACAAATTCATATTATTGATATTATTTTTTTACATTTGAGTTGTTTTTTAAAATGTTTTTTATGTTAATTTATCTGTTAACTTATGAAGTGTTTTCTTTTTAATAGTTGTCGGAGTAATACATGTTTTTCAGGCTGTATATATTCATTTTTGTTTAATTATAACTTAAAATTATTTTTTTTTTGAATTCATTTCAAAATTTGGAACCGAACTCCCCATTTTCATACAAAATAGGGTTCACATTGCGCGGTTTTGTATTGCGCGCTGTTTTTCTGGAACGGAACTACCGCGCAGTCGGAGGGATTACTGTATATATATATATATATATATATATATATATATATATATTCATATATATATATATATATATATATATATATATATATATATATATATATATATATATATATATATATATATATATATATATATATATATATATATATATATATATATATATATATATTTTTAGAATTTTGAAAAAAGTTTCATTTTTTGATTTTGTAAGAATTTTTGGAATATTTTTAGAATTTTGAAAAATTTTAAATTTTTGATTTTATTATAATTTTGAAAATAGTTTTAATTTTTGATTTTGTAATAATTTTTAGAATTTTGGAAAAGTTTGAATTTTTAAGAATTTTTGGAATATTATCGGAATTTAGAAAAAGTTTTAATATTTGATTTCATTCTAGTTTTTGGAATATTTTTGGAATTTTGAAAAAGTTTGATTTTATTTAATTTAACAATATTTTTGGAATTTTGATTATAATTTTCCGGCAACGTATTGATATTTCGTGTTAGTTTTGTAATAAGTTTTTAAACAGATATAAAAAATACTTGTACTTTAACAAAGAGTTATGTTTGATATACATCGCTGCCCAAAACTAAAAACCATGTCCTCGTGAAAGTGTTTTGCCGAAAACTATATCAACATCCTTTACCCAGACCGAAGTATTGATATCTCAGAGCTGTGAGATTTCAGCCCCTCCATATTTTTTTTAATTTAAATACCGTTTTAATTTTAAACTGAAATTGAACTGAAATTGAAACATTTAATATAAAAATTTTGGATTTTGGTTTAAAAAATTGTTTTTTCAAATCAAAATTCTCCAATTTTCAATTTAAATATAATTTTTTGGGATTAAAAGTGGATTTTTTAAAAATAAAAATTAGAATTTTAAATTAAAAATTTTGTTTTTCATTTATAATACAATGTTTTTTAAATTCAAATCTTTTTTAAATGACTTTGGAATCAAAAATCAAAAATCTTTAAAAATAAAAATAATTCCTTTTGGCGAAAAATCATGCCGCATTTTTTTCGATTTTACGGTTATTTTTTTAAAGATAATGCGATTTTTTCTTACTGTGTGGGTTTCACATCTATCAATATTCCAAGCAGCTATTATATACATTTTTATATATAAAACAATCAAAACATATCATAAAAACATAAAAATTTGCGTCTATCAACACCTTAGAAAGCATGTTGTTGTGGGACCTTGTTCTTAAAAGTTTTTTATGTGTTGTAGTGACACACCTTGTAATTTCTACTACCACATTTTATTTAAAAAAAAATAGCGTATCATGAAAGAATATTCCATAACTTGTAGTAAGGGATGGTATCGTTGATTGAAACTACTTCATCCGCCAGCACCCCTAAGATATCACTATGGCTAATGAGAACGCACTGCTATTGCCAGTGGTATACGATATCTCAAGATAACTCATATGTCAAAAGCAGGGATTAAAGTACGCGTTGTTGTCACACCCATAGATCAACAATTTTAAACTTTACAATTCTACCTGGAGCTAAGCTAAGCTAAGCAAATTCATTGGTATTAATGCGCATTGTTGCCGTTTGAAAATCACTATCGGCTAAGTGCCACCATTTTTAATTAGTTTATTTATCATGATTGCCATCCATGCTTAATCAATCATACATAAGCTATGCTTCTTTGTATAGAATTTATGCGATTTCCGTCTCGTAATTGAGAGCTTTAAATCGATATAATTGATGTTATCAAGTATCAAGTTACAAGTATTAAGTCTTCACTTAATTTTAAAAACATGTATTACATACAATTCCAAGCCGACAACATATTTGGTGAAGATGATAAAATTCCAATACATATAATTTTGATATACAAATGTAATTATTTCAGGTTATACTATCTTTCTTACATTATTTTTAATTTCATAAAAAACTTATGTTCAACAAAGAAACATTGATCAAAACAAACTACCGTTTAAAACGATAGTTAAATAAAAAGCGAATTAAGTGTACACTACAACCTCCCAAATTTTCATGATGATTAATGTATTAATGCATAAAGGACAAACTGACATACTTTCAATTTTATATATATTCAATATTTATCTAGCATGATGACTCGAATTCAAATTCCAAAAGACAGTAGCAATATAACTTTACAAAACTGCATTATAGATCAATTTTTTAAAATTCGTAAAAAGAAATTTTTATTATTTTTATGAATTCATTAATAAAAAAAAGAATTTTAATGGTACTGCTTGCCGTATTTAATAAAAATTAAAAAAAAAATTAAAAAATATGTACCAACCAGGAATTGAACTCATGACCTACAGAACATCAGTCGAGCGCGATATCCACATCGCAATTTGAAACGTTAAGAAATAATAGATGTATTTCATATTTTTTTGTTCAAATATTTTTTTGTTCTTCAAAAAGGCATATAAAAATGGTAACGCGAACATATAAATTTTACCTCATAGAAAATTGCATAACGGGGCTAAAGAAGTTTTCACTTCAAAAAAGTTGACAACTCAAAACAAAACGATTACAACCTCAGACGCGCTAAAAACATCAGAAAATCATATTTTTAGCTGGCGGCACTGTCACAATAACTTTAAAAATTACCATTGCAGCCAAATAAAAACAAAATTAATATCTGGCAAAAATCATCGGTTGCGATAAATTAGAAATAGAATCTAAATTTTCCCCGACAAAAAACACTTTTTCGTTTATCGCTGTAGTTGTGTTTGAAATGTACATGTATTCTGTGTATTCTAATGTTACTAATGTCATCGTCGGACGGTTTCGCCCGTGTTGTGCTCCTAGCTTTAATCTTGGCTTTTTGTATGTTTCGTAACTTTAGTCTTAAGAATCATGGCGATCATGGCGTAAGAAATATCAGTTGGTGATCACATTAATCATAACATGCGCTTCTTCTCTTTTGGTGCTGTCTAATTTCGATACTTAAAACAGTTCGACTTGCGGACAATTGGTATCGAATTGCGTTACAAACTCTTCGAGTGCAGCCACTTCATCCAGATCACAGTTCACGAACTATATTAAAACTTCTTGAGTGAATCGCTATGAAAAAGTTTTTCACTCTTATAAAACCGTTTTAATTTTTCTATAAAATAATTTCTATATTTGTATTTTTGTTTTCAATATGGTGAAAAAAAACAATAATCATAAAAAATAAAACCAATAATTTAGACCATGGCTGAATTGATAATAAAATTTACTATTTTATAATAAATAAATGTAACTTACATACAAAAAAAAATAAAATAAAAATTGTATTTATTAGAACATTTTTCAAAAAACATATAATAATGTTAATGATAATAAATTTGAAATTAATAATATGATCTCGTTTTTCGTATTTTTAATTTAAAATTTTAATGACATAATACTCTGTTATATAATAACAAAATTAAACTTAAAAATTACAAAAAAAAGCTGAAAAAAATGAAAACTATTATAATTATTTTTAATATTTAATTCTTAGGAATTTTCTTTAATTATATGAGAATTTGACACCAAACCATAATCCGGTATATTTCTACAACATGATTTCTAACTAAACAAAACTAAGTTGTGAATTTGCTTGAAAAATGTAAAATAAATTTTAATTAAAATCATATTATGTACACCTTGAAAGGTCAATCAAGTAAATCACATTCATTGTATACTGGTTTTACGCTAATTCTAATAACAATATTGAAATTAATCAAACAAACAAAAATAATTGGTCTGTCACTAACTTGGGCCGGAATTGTTTGAATGTATGACAAAAACACACCCATAAGAATCAAAACCAGCTGACCATTTTCTTTAATATTGTAACGTTTCTTAGCCGAGTTACAATTATTTAGTTCGATCACTAAATCAGGAAATTTAAAACACAATGGATTTTCTAAACGTTATAATTTTATTCGTTCAAGATTTTACAATAAAAATATTTCTCCTATTACTATTCCCCTTTTAGTTCTTCTTGTACTAACAATGTTTCACTACTTATAATTCTTTTATACTTGTTCACAATATCACTTTTAACTTTCTACTTATAACACTTTTAATTTTACTTCACCCTTATCACTGCTAAATTTTTATACTTTTTGTATCACTAACAATTTTATACTAATCTAATCCTCGAAGAACACCTCTTATTTATACTACATGAAATAGCCTCGATATTACTGCAATATTCTAGATGAACAAACCCTTTTTTTTGTTGTTCCTTCCTTTATTTCAACAATAAGACGATCTTCAAATATTGACACCTAGGTGTGAAATCTATTCTTTTGTTTTGTTTCTTGTTTTATTTACCAATTTTTATTTCGTTAGCCAATCCTTATTCAAGAAAACAAATACTTCCTATTAAATGTTTACTTTGGTTACGTTGATTTGGTTTTATTGATTTTTACATTTCTTTTAGAAGAATTTTCTCGAAAGATGTAGTGATAGTGATTTTCTCGATAGTGTTGTGTTCTATCGTCTTCCATAATCGCCACATTCTCCCCCACTTATTTCTGTTCGTCCCGAATAGAATCTAAATCTCCTCCTCTGTAGGGTGCTAATCTTTCTAGATGAACGACTTTTGGTTTCGCTCGTTGACCTTTCTTTATTCGATAAACGACATCGTTTAATTTTGTTATGATGGTATAAGGTCCTTCCCAATATGTTTGTAGTTTTGGAGATAATCCTTTTCTCCGCTGTGGATTGTGTAGCCACACTAGTTGTCCTTCCTCAAATCCTTTGTTGTTGGCGCGAATGTCATACCGAGCCTTCATTCGATCACTGGATATTTGTGCTTGCTGTCTGACAAACGTGTGTACCTCCTCAAGTTCTTTTTGAAGTTTATTAACATAATCTTGGACACATAATGTTGACGATGGAATAATCCCAAACTTCAGATCACCAGGTAGCCGTAAATCATTTCCAAAAATGGTTGTAGCTGGCGTCGTTTTAGTTGTATCATGCACTGCTGATCTATAAGCCATCAAGAATAACGGAATATGACGGTCCCAATCACGTTGATTCTTGTTTACTACTTTTGCTAGATATTTCTCAAGAGTAGCATTAAATCTTTCCACCATGCCGTCTGATTGGGGATGTGAAGCAGTTGTTCTAGTTTTATTAATCCCAAGTATCTGACAGATTTCTTGAAATATGGTAGATTCAAAATTTCTTCCTTGATCTGTGTGAATTTCCATCGGTACTCCGTAGCGACTTATCCTATTGCTAACTACTGCTTCAGCGATCGTTGTTGCTTCTTGGTTTGGTATTGCACACACTTCTGGCCACTTGCTAAAATAATCCATTATGACTAGCACATATTTGTTGTTGTTATCAGAAGTCGGAAATGGTCCAGCTACATCCATTGCAATTCTCTCGAATGGTGCTCCTACATTATACTGCCTCATGTTACCACGACTTCTTCTTGCAGGTCCCTTTGCAGCCGCACATTGATCGCATGCTTGACACCATTCCACTACCGATTGACGTGCTCCTGACCAATAAAATCTACGCCGTACTTTAGCAAGGGTTTTGTTAATACCCAGGTGACCGCCACTGGTTCCTTCATGATAATCCTTTAATACTTGAGGTATTCTTATTTTGGGAACTACTATCATTGATTCTTTAACTGATCCGTCAGGACTTTCCCAAATTCTTTTCAAGCATCCATCTTCAATACAGAGACTGTCCCATTGTGCCCAATATGCCTTCAACGTTTGACTTTTATCGGCAATCTCACTCCATGCAGGTTTTCCTCCCTTTTCCTTGAACTTTATTATTGGTGCTAAGTTAGGATCTTGCAGTTGCTCCTTTCTTACTACTTCAGGTGTCCAGTCTTCACTAGGAAGCACTTGCAGAAGCCTGACATCAATAATGTTTTCCTGACTCTCCACCCGATTACAGTGCTTGCATTCTACCTGGCATGGCCTTCTTGATAATGCATCAGCATTTCCATATGCACTTCCCCTTCGATGTTCAATGTCGAAATCATAAGCTTGTAAGCGTTCAATCCATCGTGCTACTTGTCCTTCCGGGTTCTTAAATTGCAGTAGCCACCTCAATGGTCCATGATCAGTTCTCAAATGGAATTTTTTACCGTACAAATATTTGTGAAAATGTTTTACACATTCCACTATAGCCAGCAATTCTTTACGGGTTACACAATAATTCCTTTCTGGCTTGGACAGTATTTTTGAGTAATAAGCTATTACTTTTTCTTGTCCATCAATTTCTTGAGATAACACTCCTCCTATACCATCATTGCTGGCATCAGTGTCTAATATGAATTTAAAATTTGGTATAGGGTAAGCCAGAACTGGTGCTGTGCACAATCTTTTCCGAAGCTCCACAAAAGCATCTTCTTGCTTTTCGGTCCATTCAAAAGCTTTATCCTTCCTCGTGAGCTCATGTAGACTCTTAGCAACATTGGCAAATCCTGGTACAAAACGTTGGTAGTAAGTGCACAATCCCAGAAAACTGCGAAGCTCATGTAAATTCTTAGGTCTTGGCCATTCTTTTACTGCTGTGATCTTATCAGCATCTGTGTGTATTCCATTCGTTGTTACTTTGTGCCCCAAGTATTTTACTTCTTCTCTGAATAGTGTACATTTCTTTGGACTCAATTTTAGTCCTGCTGCTTGGATTCTCTCGAAGACTTCTTCTAAATTCTTCAAATGATCGTCAAAATCCTTGCCCATTACAATGATGTCGTCCAAGTACACAAGGCACGCTCTCCAATGTAATCCTTTCAGCACACGTTCCATTAAACGTTCAAATGTTGCGGGAGCATTACATAGTCCGAATGGCATAACGTTAAACTGCCATAGCCCACTACCCACACTAAACGCTGTCTTTTCTCGATCCTCTTCTTGGACTTCTACCTGCCAATAACCACTTTGCAGATCTAATGTTGAGAATAATTTGGCACCTGATAATGTGTCCAAGGTATCATCAATTCGAGGTAATGGGTAGCTATCTTTCTTTGTTACTGCATTCAGTTTTCTGTAGTCGACGCAGAATCTCATAGTTCCATCCTTCTTTCCAACTAAAACCACCGGTGAACTCCATGGACTATCTGATTGCTCGATAACACCAGCCATTTTCATATCCTTTACCATTCTATCAGCTTCTTCCCGTTTTGCTAATGGTAATCTTCTTGGTGCTTGGCGAATTGGCATCTCTGCTCCCGTGTCAATTTTATGTTTAACCAGATTAGTTCTTCCGTTGTCTGCTGATGTGCTGCAGAAGATGGATGAATAACGTTCGAGCAACTGCTCTGCTTCTTTCTTTTGTTCTTTTGTAAGCTCTGTTGTCCACTTCTGTAGTAGATTTTGTATTTCTTTCTTCTGCGTTTGATTTTCGGCTTTTCTTTCTGTGTGCTGTTGTTCACATTTCACAATGGTAGTTACTTCTTCACATTTACCGACGATTGTTCCTTTCTTGAGGGTTTTTGTTTTGTCTGATAAATTTAGTGTTCTTATCGGTATTCTTGAGTTTTCATCTGGTACAACTAATGTTTTCCCTATAATGATCTCTTGATGTTGTAGACCATTTTCATTGGCTTCCACAACCCACAACCTTGGTGACCCAAAATCTCCCTCCAATCTTCCCCAGACGATTGTTTCGGTATTAGGTGGCAGCTTTTCGCGATGCTCCAATATTATTCGCCTCATACTTGATTCTGCACCATTCATCTGAAGAACCAACTCTACGTTACCATACTTGAGTACTCCATTTCCAGCGTCTATTACAAATCCATTCGGCCTCATGAAGTCCATACCCAAAATTACTTCATCAACGATGTCTGCCACTAGAACTTCATGCTGAAAGTGCGTATTTCCTATTTTTATATCGGCAATTTTGCTTCCCCTGATAGTTGCACTTTCCCCTGTTGCTGTTTGTATTCGATATTTTTCTGCTGGTTGTAATTCCCCTTTTAGTAAATCTGTACGGACTATTGTGCGAGTTGCTCCAGTATCTAGTGTAATGGTACAGTTGTTGTCATCAATTTCAGCTCCAATCGTTAGACTGTCACCATTCCTAGCGATTCTTGAAATAGGGATGGAGATTATGGGGCATTCGGTTGTGGGAGCCAGCTTACGCCCCTTAAAGCTGACTCGTTTTAGTTTAACCCTTCCGCTGCTATTTGACCATCCTCTCCCGCTTGAGCCTTTTCTTCAGATGATCTCCGTCTAATTGGTGATGTTGATCTTTCCCGTTTTCGTCTGACCTCTCTGCATTCTCGAGATATGTGACCAAGTTTGTCACATACCCAACATCTTATTCTACTGTTGTATTCTCGGGATCTTCTTTCGGGCCTAAAGCTATCCTCTTCTTCCATTTCTACACGGCGTACTTTGATTGTTGGTTTGACAATTGCTTGTGCTGTCTCACTAGTCAATGCACAAGCTATTGTTTCAGCAAATGTAGCTTTAGGTGTCATCACAGCTGACTTTCGCGTCTCTGGATCTCTTATGCCGTCGATGAACGCATCTATCTTCATTCTTTCCATATAGTCTGGTGATGTATTTCCATGTGCCATATGTACCAGACGTTCGATCGCAGACGAAAACTCTTGCAGACTTTCTCCTATTCGCTGGTAGCGACCCTTCAACTCAAGTCTGTATATCTCCCGTTTGTGGTCACTACCATATTTGCGATCTAAAGCCTTCATGATCTCATTGTAGCTCCTTCGATCTTGTTCTGGAACTGATTGTATTGTTTCTGCTGCTTCACCCTTCAGTGCCACTATTAAAGCTGCCACACGATGTGTTTCGTTCCAACTGTTCTGATCAGCTGCTGTTTCAAATTGGAATTTGAAAATTCCAAACGATGATGTACCATCGTATGTGGGCGGTTTTAACTTCATGCCCTGTATTTGTTGAACCGGATGTGATGTTTTAGCTATTATTTCAACATCTAGAAGCCTTTTTTCTACTTCTACTTTAAAGTCATCTACTTTCGATTGCACTTTCTGTTCCAGAACTTCAACTTCTTTTTGCACTTTCTCGACTTTCTCATCCACAATTTTCTCTACTTCGATGCGTAGATTCGCTGCCATCTGTAGAAGTTTCTCGTCGATGTGTGTTTTAACCAAGCTAATTTCTTCTCGACTTGAAGCGATGTTTGCAGACTGTTGATTGATGTTGACATCTAACTTTTTCATTTCATTACTCATGAGTTCCATATTGGCCTTAACATCTGATCTCATGTTGAAACTCATTTGCTCCATCATAGCCATTAACTGTGCAAAGTCGTTGTTAGCTGGTACGACGTGCCTCGTTGCTTCAACAGCACCATCTTTAGCTTCACTATTTCCTGCATCTGGATTTTCATCTGCTTCTTCTTGCCCAAAACGATATTTTTCTGGATCCAATCCAGCTGCTTCCATAGCTTTTATTAATCGTTCTTTCAACTCATTCTTGGTTCCCGTTGTTGAAAGATTCCTTTTCTCCAATTCGCTCTTCAGATCTTGAACTTTTAATCCATTCAAATCCATCTTATTTCCCAATTTCACTTCTGACACCAGTTGTAACGTTTCTTAGCCGAGTTACAATTATTTAGTTCGATCACTAAATCAGGAAATTTAAAACACAATGGATTTTCTAAACGTTATAATTTTATTCGTTCAAGATTTTACAATAAAAATATTTCTCCTATTACTATTCCCCTTTTAGTTCTTCTTGTACTAACAATGTTTCACTACTTATAATTCTTTTATACTTGTTCACAATATCACTTTTAACTTTCTACTTATAACACTTTTAATTTTACTTCGCCTTTATCACTGCTAAATTTTTATACTTTTTGTATCACTAACAATTTTATACTAATCTAATCCTCGAAGAACACCTCTTATTTATACTACATGAAATAGCCTCGATATTGCTGCAATATTCTAGATGAACAAACCCTTTTTTTTGTTGTTCCTTCCTTTATTTCAACAATAAGACGATCTTCAAATATTGACACCTAGGTGTGAAATCTATTCTTTTGTTTTGTTTCTTGTTTTATTTACCAATTTTTATTTCGTTAACCAATCCTTATTCAAGAAAACAAATACTTCCTATTAAATGTTTACTTTGGTTACGTTGATTTGGTTTTATTGATTTTTACATTTCTTTTAGAAGAATTTTCTCGAAAGATGTAGTGATAGTGATTTTCTCGATAGTGTTATGTTCTATCGTCTTCCATAATCGTCACAATATCAAGATAAATACAAAGTACAAACCCATATCGATCAAAGCACAAAATCAAATAATTTTCGTGAGAATGTGTACATTGATTTTTTTTATCAATTATTATACTGATTAAGGTCACGATTTTGTTTTAATTTTTGCTTAATTTTTGTTGTTACTGTATGTTTGATACATATTATAACAATCTTGTTTTTAATCACTTGACTTCAACTTGTTGTAAGGTTGACATTCAAAATATTATTTAACAATTATAATTGTAACATTAAGCGATTTGGATTAAACGGTCGGTTGATTATATGATAAATAATAGTTTGTTTGAGAAAAAAAAATTAAAAGTTTACCATACATATTTAGTGTAACAGTTACTGGTAATTATAATTTTATTGATATTTTTTTTTAACAACATGACCGTGAAATAAAACATTCACCTAATTGCGATTGTTTTTATATCTTCTTTTTGCAAATTTTGATTTGATTTCGTGAGTTCTAAAAACTAATAGAAAAGGTTAAACTTTCAACAAATATGGTTATAGTTGCCGATTCTAAAAATCCAGCAAAACAATAAGTAATAAACCAAACACTCTTATGTAGTTATAATAGCTTGATACCACTAATCAAACAACTTTTTGTAAAAATGACTGTTTGAGGTCACCATTAATTGAAAAATTTCACACACGACAATTAAAATATTTTGTTAGTTTTTCAATGAAAATTTATTTCAAAGATTAATATTGAACCAACAACAACAAGTTATCAGTCACTTTTGAAATAAATTTTTCCATAAAATTCATTGACTATCTCACACCTTCTCATTATTTTGTCTTTGCTGATAAAATAAATTTACTTTTTATTTCTCAATCAAAAAAAAAACTATTTCAATTTCAACATAATATATTAAAATATTTATACTCACATATTCTGGGGCGTATGATAAGTGACTTGCCTTCACTGTGTAACGGGCCACGGTCACATGACATAAAATCAATATAAATATTTTCAGTAGTTTCATAAATTTTAATTTCTGTAAAAAAAATAAAACAAAACAAATTAATTAAATAAAATATAAAACAAAATTTTCATTGCGTGTAATAAAATTTTTCCATTTATTTTCTTTTGTAAGATTTGCGAATGTGGTTAAAAGCTTTTTGGGGGTTTCGTGTCAGAATTTATAATTGAAATAAATCAAATATATCATGCAAATTTAGAATGGAAGAATGTCAATGTGAATGCAAATTGCGTTTGACAGGTTGTATGTACATGATTTTGATAAAGAAAATGGGTTTGGAAATTTTTGTTGTTATTAATTGAAATTCTTAGAAAAAGTGTAACAAAACAATCTAAGCTCGTAATTACGACATTGTCTACTTCAGGCACTTTTAGCTCTTGTTTACCATCAAAAACTTCCTCCACAAGAAATCTTCTAATATAGAAACCATAGATTTTTATACAAAAATATAAATCGATCTTTGGTAAACTTCTCTAATAATTAAGTATTTCCGCAATATCAATACCCTAAATGATCTGTAACGGCAATTCATGGTGAGCAACACTGTGATAAAATAAGCAATATAGAATCATAGATCAAAAAGTAATATCATAAACTATAAAATCTTTTATTTTGAAAATTAAACCTGAAATTGGTTTGTGATATTGAGAGCAAAAAATACCTGTAATATAGGATTAAATCTTACAACATAGTGTCTACAGGCTAGTTCTATCACAGGAAATGTAGAACCTAGATCCAAAAATCATAAGACATGAACCAAAAATAAAAACTTTATAACCCATAACCTAAAACTCAGTAGTCAGTACCAAAAATTCAAAAACACCTTTTTTTGGGGTTTGGCAGAATACTGTGCCCTAATCTTGTGTTTCTCAACCGGTGGTCTGTGGACTATTATTGGTCCGCAGAAAAAGTGTAGTGATCCGCGAATTTCTTTCTATTTATTACCAGTTACAGTTTTATTTCACAAAATAAAAGTTTTTATGATAGCAGATGAAAAGTCTATTTTCAAGCAGGCTTTATCCCCTGTGAAAATGTTTTTTTTTCCTTTAGTGTAAAAAGAATAACAAATTGTAGAATAAAGTAACAAGAGATTGACACTATGTTACTATTATTTACTTGCTAATTTATCGTTCTGCTTAGTAAAAAATGGAATGTCTTTCGTAACAGCGGTTTTGCACCGCTATAGGTCGCATCACAATGTTTCGTTCGCTAACGCGATTTTCAATTTGTTTAAATAAAACATATTTTGACAACCAAAAAATCTTGTGATCGTTAGTTATTTAAACATCGTCTCGTTCGTCAATTATTAAATACTGATTTTTATTAAATTCTTTTGATACGTTCGGTTTAGCGAGCTTACTTGCACTTGAATTTAATTTTGAATCTTCAAAGGTTTTCGACCGTACAAACCGTTCGTCAAAGTACAAAAAATTGTGATTGAACACATTTTGATGCGTTTGTTCGTTAAAATCTGAGTACCCACATATGCTGAATAACTTGGCTCATTAAAAATAACAAACCAAAAATTTTTGGAAGATTTGACTAACCAATATTTTATAGGACGACCGTTCGTGGACGAACGATTTTTTACTGTGTATAATAGCGCGAACGATTTTAATCAAACATCAGTGGTTAAAACTTTTGTTAATAGAAATTGTTCGAAAAAATGATGATGAAAAAATGATGAATTAAAATTTTTAGTAGGGCTGAAAAAATAATAAGATTAATTTAATTATCTGAAAACGAAAAAATGCCTATTTGTAAATTTGACTTATTTTATAAAGTAAAGATTAAAAAACAAAAGTTATAATTCAATTGTACTTTGACCCTAGTGCATTCTTTAAAAACGTTTTTTAAAATTTAAAATTAATTACAAAAACGTTTAATAAATTTTTTTAAGGAAAACTTCTTTAAACGCGATATGACAAGTAACTCAAATCTTTTTTTCGGACGGAAGTAACATTTTCAAACAGAAATGAGTATAATAAACCAAACCACATGTATTCATCTCTATCATACTACACTCTGATTTTAAATCTTAAACACATACATACACACAATTTGCACAAGGCAAACGAATATTATTTTTGGCAAGTTACAATACAATTCGTTTATGTTCATTATTTTTTGAGAATTGGGAACTAATTTGTTAATGTTATTATATTTTTTATGCAGTCTCGTGTTAAATGTTATATGAACTAGAAGTGTCGATTTTAGTTAGTTAATAATTGATTTTATCGTTATTTTTAAATTTATATTTTGAACTAAAACTTCTTTAGGCTCGATGTGACAAGAAACTCAAATCTTTTTCGGACGGAAGTAACGTTTGCAAACGAAAATAAATTATAGTGAAACCACATTTATTCATCTCTATTATTTTAGGATTTTTTAATAAAATTGAGAACCATAAAACATTTCAAATTATTTTATCGCAAATTTTTCTTGCCATTCGTTTGTGAAGGATTGTTTGATACAATTAAGTTTTTAAATTAAAGTATTTATGGTGATTAAATTTGTATTATTAAATAAAATCATGAGTGCGTGTAATCTTTATACACGAGGTTAAAGTTAAACTTCTTTGAATATTGTGGCAGGTATTACTAGAAAGATTTAATATAAAATAAATATGTCACATTAAAATTTAGAGTATTATTTATTGATATTATAATTTACAACATGTGTAATAAAAAGCCATATTTACATAATGTATTACAAAGTCTTACATATCAAATTTAACGATGAGTACATGTCTACTTAGTTCAACAACAAGATTTGGTACAACAATTGATGTGGTTTTTCAAGAAATTTAGCAAATTTGCAGAGTAAAGTTTAAGTTTCTCACTTTAGATATCATAAACCTCTAACTTCATAATAGTAGTATAACAACTTTGTAATAGTAAATATATTAATTCAGTAAATTATTTGTGATATAACATCACCCCAATGGAAAATCTCCCATCAAGAATAATATAAGAACTGAATCTAAAAAATTATGGTGCAAATTATGAAACTTTTTGCAATCCATACAATTTTAGAGCGATCTAGTTTCGAACCAATGAGAAAATTTTAAACTTTAAAAAAGTTTATCATTCTCATCAGGGCTAGCCGACTAGATAAACTCTACCAAAAAATGTCAACACTAATGACTATAAACCAAAATTAGGTTACAACTCTAGCGAAGTGTAAAAACAAAAAATTTACATAAACATACATTTAATAAATTCAGGTTTAGTCAATTAATTTCTCTGGTGATCACTGTTTTGTTATACTCTAGACATTCTAGTATTGAATAACAAACTTGTATCGGTGAGAGGAAGATGACTAGTCTTCACTTGTGTCTATTGACACATGATCAACAATTAATTCAGTAAATTATTTGTGATATAACATCACCCCGATGGAAAATCTCCCATCAAGAATAATATAAGAACTGAATCTAAAAAATTATGGTGCAAATTATGAAACTTTTTGCAATCCATACAATTTTAGAGCGATCTAGTTTCGAACCAATGAGAAAATTTTAAACTTTAAAAAAGTTTATCATTCTCATCAGGGCTAGCCGACTAGATAAACTCTACCAAAAAATGTCAACACTAATGACTATAAACCAAAATTAGGTTACAACTCTAGCGAAGTGTAAAAACAAAAAATTTACATAAACATACATTTAATAAATTCAGGTTTAGTCAATTAATTTCTCTGGTGATCACTGTTTTGTTATACTCCAGACATTCTAGTATTGAATAACAAACTTGTATCGGTGAGAGGAAGATGACTAGTCTTCACTTGTGTCTATTGACACATGATCAACAATTAATTCAGTAAATTATTTGTGATATAACATCACCCCGATGGAAAATCTCCCATCAAGAATAATATAAGAACTGAATCTAAAAAATTATGGTGCAAATTATGAAACTTTTTGCAATCCATACAATTTTAGAGCGATCTAGTTTCGAACCAATGAGAAAATTTTAAACTTTAAAAAAGTTTATCATTCTCATCAGGGCTAGCCGACTAGATAAACTCTACCAAAAAATGTCAACACTAATGACTATAAACCAAAATTAGGTTACAACTCTAGCGAAGTGTAAAAACAAAAAATTTACATAAACATACATTTAATAAATTCAGGTTTAGTCAATTAATTTCTCTGGTGATCACTGTTTTGTTATACTCTAGACATTCTAGTATTGAATAACAAACTTGTATCGGTGAGAGGAAGATGACTAGTCTTCACTTGTGTCTATTGACACATGATCAACAATTAATTCAGTAAATTATTTGTGATATAACATCACCCCGATGGAAAATCTCCCATCAAGAATAATATAAGAACTGAATCTAAAAAATTATGGTGCAAATTATGAAACTTTTTGCAATCCATACAATTTTAGAGCGATCTAGTTTCGAACCAATGAGAAAATTTTAAACTTTAAAAAAGTTTATCATTCTCATCAGGGCTAGCCGACTAGATAAACTCTACCAAAACATTTTTTGGTAGAGTTTATCTAGTCGGCTAGCCCTGATGAGAATGATAAATTTTTTTAAAGTTTAAAATTTTCTCATTGGTTCGAAACTAGATCGCTCTAAAATTGTATGGATTGCAAAAAGTTTCATAATTTGCACCATAATTTTTTAGATTCAGTTCTTATATTATTCTTGATGGGAGATTTTCCATCGGGGTGATGTTATATCACAAATAATTTACTGAATTAATTGTTGATCATGTGTCAATAGACACAAGTGAAGACTAGTCATCTTCCTCTCACCGATACAAGTTTGTTATTCAATACTAGAATGTCTAGAGTATAACAAAACAGTGATCACCAGAGAAATTAATTGACTAAACCTGAATTTATTAAATGTATGTTTATGTAAATTTTTTGTTTTTACACTTCGCTAGAGTTGTAACCTAATTTTGGTTTATAGTCATTAGTGTTGACATTTTTTGGTAGAGTTTATCTAGTCGGCTAGCCCTGATGAGAATGATAAACTTTTTTAAAGTTTAAAATTTTCTCATTGGTTCGAAACTAGATCGCTCTAAAATTGTATGGATTGCAAAAAGTTTCATAATTTGCACCATAATTTTTTAGATTCAGTTCTTATATTATTCTTGATGGGAGATTTTCCATCGGGGTGATGTTATATCACAAATAATTTACTGAATTAATTGTTGATCATGTGTCAATAGACACAAGTGAAGACTAGTCATCTTCCTCTCACCGATACAAGTTTGTTATTCAATACTAGAATGTCTAGAGTATAACAAAACAGTGATCACCAGAGAAATTAATTGACTAAACCTGAATTTATTAAATGTATGTTTATGTAAATTTTTTGTTTTTACACTTCGCTAGAGTTGTAACCTAATTTTGGTTTATAGTCATTAGTGTTGACATTTTTTGGTAGAGTTTATCTAGTCGGCTAGCCCTGATGAGAATGATAAACTTTTTTAAAGTTTAAAATTTTCTCATTGGTTCGAAACTAGATCGCTCTAAAATTGTATGGATTGCAAAAAGTTTCATAATTTGCACCATAATTTTTTAGATTCAGTTCTTATAGTAAATATAGTTTTTTATTACAAATATTGTAAATTATATTATCAATAAATATTTATATTTAATCTTTTTAGTAATACCTGCCACAGTAGCCAAAAAATTTTACTTTAACCACGTGTAAAAATTACGCACTTCATACTTTTTTTTCTAAAGACTATCTAATCACCTACTAAACAAAAAACAATTTCTTGAAATCAGTAGAGCCGTTATTGATCAATGTTCAATCAATGGGTGTCACTTATGTTCAAACTTTGCACTTTAAAAAAAATTCTAAAATAAGATATACATACTTTTTATTTTATCCATGTTTACTTATATGCCAAGTTTCAAGAAATTTAAAAATAGTCAGTCAACCATTTCTATTTTATGTAACAAATAGGAACGGAAAATTGTTTTTCATCAAAAACACTACAGTCAAAAATCAAATGTTTGCATCTGTGATAAGATGTGTTAAATACTGTTTAAATATTTTCTTTCTTCTTACAATTTGAAAAACATAACGTCACGAACATAGCGTTTGTTTCTTTGGAACATAACGTTGTGTCAATGCAAAATTTATTTTTTACTTTTTAGTTCGTTTTCTGAAAGTGTTTTTTTTAAATTTTTTATTTATTGCTTTTCGCTCACTTAGAATAGATATGCTTCGATAAATGTCGGTGGGAAGGCTACTTAAGGCTTTCAGACCGAAATAATTTAGTATGTACTAGTCGGTAAAAATTTCTTAGTTTAACTTTAGACTATTCAGCCTAAAATCTTTAACTAGAAACATGAACAAAGATTTAAGTTTATTCAGATTCATGGCTTTGGATAAATCTTCAAAGTTTCTGTCGACTATATTTGTTTTCTCTTAATGGTAGTATCAAGATTAGGAAAGAGGATTATGTATTTGATTTCATGACGTATATTTTTTTCTTTTTTCTAGATTTTCAATTACGCAGGTTTATCACTGTTTTGTGCTAGTTTTCAAGAATAAATATCTTATTCTTTGGTTTAAAAATACCCATAGGTCTCTTCAATATAAAACTTAATTGGTTAATTAAAGTACCATAAAGCGTAAATGTCCAGTTAACTTTAATGTTTGGCTATCAAATAATTTTTTTAATTAGAAAATTAAGCGAATGAAGTCAAATGTCTTCTTCTTGAAGAATTTTTGTGTTCAGTTCATTAAAAATAGCTGAATCATAACTTTTCATTTAAATATTTAAATCCAACTAATCCGTAATGAAAGGAATTTCTCTTTATATATACACCCAACTCTTTTTTTAAACGGTAGATGCGTTCCTAACAAATACGTTTAAAAAAAAATCGTTTAAAAAAATACATGAGATGTATGGTAAATTTGGGGATACGTTCCACGACATTAAAAAATCGTGTAACTTCAAAAATCTCACACAAAAATCCGTGCAAAAAAAAATAAAAATAAACACTATATTACATATACACAAAACAAAAACAAGGAAACATTCGGCTGGAACAAAACAGGTTGTAGTGACTGAATTTTTTCTTTTAGTGCAATCGTTCCCGAAGTATCTTCAAAGGTTTCCCTTTTGATAGTTATGGTTTTTATACTGACGAATGACGATGTAAAGGTTTCTGCTCAAAACTTTACTGAAAAGGAAAGAAATCACAAAGTTACTTTAGTTTAATTGATCACAAATTCTGAATTTCTGAAACTATTCAATTTGACATCAATAAATTCGTTCCCTTTTCAATTATGAAATCCTAACAAAAATATTTGTTTTCGAAGGGCAAAATTGGCCAAACGTAGATTATTTAATATTTGGATTTATAATAAAAATCCTATAAATCGATTAAAATAGCTAAAGGCTAACAGAATATCAAAACAGATAAATGAAAACGAAAAGAAAAGAAATTTAGAAAGGGAAAGCGGAAACCCCAGTGATTATGTGTTACAGACCTATTAAATCTTAAATTCTGGTACCAAATCTTCTACCCTTCCTATTATTGATGTTGGTTTAATTTGAATTTGATTTGAACTCGACTCTTTTGAAAACTCCTGAAAAAAGCAAGTTTTCAGAATTAAATACCTCATTTCAAACTCAAAATTGTGGAAACACTATTAAAGAAGTCAAATATCAACAAAGCCTCCCGTCTGGGCAACATTTCCCCCATTATTCTAAAATTATTTTTCAAAGAACTTGCATCCAGTCTTACCAAAATTTTCTACAAATCCTATAAATCAGGTATTTTTCGTTCGTGCTGGAAGTTGAACACTGTCCAAAAAAGAAATCAAATGTGATATTGCAAATTATAGACTAAAAGCCTTTCTCTCAGTTCAGTCTAAAATATATGAGGATTATAATAATACACACATATCAAAATTTTTAAAAGACATCTGTTTGATATTGCCAATACAAAATTAACAACCGATCTATTGAACTATGTAGCCCATCTTTGGAATAGCATATCTGAAAAAGGTGGTAAAACGTACTTTTCGTATTACACATCTCAAAAGCATTTCATTGAATCATGTGTGCCAATCTAAACAATAAGCTCGTTGCATATTAATATCACACCGCAGTCGTGCATTCTGATTCATAGCTTTCACCGACCGACCGATACTGATATTTCTTTCAGTATCTGATGGCTTTTCTTCTTCTTTTTTCTCTATTTTTAATTAATATCAACGAACTGTTGACAATCACCAGTAACCCAATAAATAGTTTTGCAGATGATAGTACACTGCACAAGTCATTCTTTCCTATGATCATTAAAATTGGCCAAATTTTTGTCACGCTGATTAACAATTTTTCTAGGTTTTCGTTTACATTGGCGCGAGTCTCCATGAATTATCTTCATAAAGGATAAAATGCACGTACGAATAAATCCGGACCGGGGTCGGGGATAAATGTAAACGAGGAGTTAGAAAAAATTCCCGATCAACGTATCAAAAATTTGGTCTATTTTAATTACGGTTGTACCAATCAGAAATCTTGCCGCATACCGATTAATTGGCTTCCTTTATCGGCCGATAACCGATTAATTGCCTGCCGATTATTTGATGGAAATTAGTTAAACAAATCTGCGCAAAGCATTTTTGAATTAGACTATTAGTTAGAACGCAAGACTTTTCTTCACAAGTCGGTACAATGCAAAATCGGGACGCTTTGCAATCATAGTTTAAAATGTTATGCGAACGTCGCTATTATTTATTTATTTTTAGTATTAGCTCCGAAAAATGATTACTTTTATAACTGTTTAGAGTCCGCAAAATTGTATTTTAGCGGCCTAGTACTTAAAGTTGTTATGCCAACACTTTAGCGGATTCAAAATTTGTTTTCATTTTATATTATAATTATTTTCAAATTATAATCACAATTGCTTTGATAAGTTTTGTTCAAAAATCAAATTTTTAGGTACGCAAGAATACAAATTAAGCAATAAATTAGAAAAAAAAATCTTAAGAGCTAATACAAAAAAACGTTGTATGCAACACGTACGCAAATGGCTTTAGCAGACTCATCTTCATATTACAGACTCGGCTAGCGCTTCGCCCGGAAACATTACGATTCGTCCGCTAAAACCATATTTTGCGTACTTGTTACATAATGTCGGCAATATTTTAAATAAAAAAATTCTGTAACTGTTGAAAGCGGTGTTTTGCATTTTTCTGGCAACTATTTTCTTTTCGTTGTTAAAACAATCTGCCGCTCTCGATTTATTTTTTACCCAATATCTAGGTTGACTGTAGCACATTTGGTGAATTTATGTATCTAAGAACGAATTTATTGTCATTATTTCCAGCATGGTTACTCTGGTATGGCAATAATAAAAACTTACATATTTATAAGACAGAAGCCATGGATGGCAAACTTCGAGAATCACACTGCCATTGTGAACCGTACGAGAAACTTTGCACCGAATATTTTAACACAAACCGAGATTTTATAATCCGAAAGGAACCATTTACAGAGGCAGGAAGTTTGGCAAAATTTAAAAAAAATTATATGTCGATGGCAGTAACTATAGTACTTCATTTAAAAACAGCATTATTTTAAATTAATTTGTTTCAAAAAAATGCAGAAATACATAAACAGATTTCTCATATTTTTAAGCAACCCCCAATCTTATACTTATTTAAAAAGGTTTTCAAGTATGGCTGACTATGGTGTTTTATTATTTATAATTTGTAGTGTTTAAAATGCAAACAATTAAAAACGCATGTGTTGATAATCGACCAATTAATCTGACAAAAAAACCGATATCAATTAATCAGCAAAATTGCCGATTACCGATTATCTTCCGATTAATCGGTGCAACCCTAATTTTAATTCTGCCAAAACACAGCCATTAATTTTTCCAGATCGAACAACAAGTTTTCAAACGATATTTCAATTAGTATTATATGTGACTAAGAAATAGACGAATGTGAAAGCATTCAGTTATTGGGTGTCTTAATTTCTAACGACTTACTCTGGAACTATCATTTAATTGCGATAGCACAGGCAGAGGAATCTCAGGCCTCATCAATAGATATCAAAAATTCACACCGCATCAATTACTCCATGGCTCTGCAAACCATAGAGTTTGCGTGTCAGGACAAGTTCCGTCTCGTGCAACCTCCATTATTTTTTATTTATTATTTCTTAATCTCTCTTTCTACACCTATTTGTAACTCCTATATTTGCCCCCATATAGAGCATTGTGGTTTTGGACCCTACTCAAAACAAGCTATACGAATTGTGGAAGATTAAAATTTAACATCAAATCTTGATTACTTACAACGCCATCGCACTTGCTAAACTTGTTGTTTTTAATAAATGTCGTCACCAGCAGTGCTCGGATGCAATCGAATTAATCTTACCTCTATCATATTCGTTTCCCCTATGCAAAAAATCAGGTTGTTGAGATCAGATCAGTCAGTGTTATAAACAGAATGCATAGACGTTTCTTTGTCCTTTCACGCCTTTAAAGGTTTAGAAAAAACGTCAACACCTCAGAACGCATGCTGTTGTGCGACCAAGCCTTAAAAAGAATTTATGTGTTTTTGCGACACATATTATAATTCCTATTACCAACACTTTTTATTAAAAAACAGTCACATATCTGGCCAAAGATCGACCGTTTATCTTATCTAAAAACAGTCACCCACACATCTCTCTTTGTCTTCTGAAAATTGACCGCCTTCTGATTACACTATCAACAATAGTTTAAACAACATCTTTTGGTATTCGTACAAGAACAAAATAATCGTGCAAAACGTATATTTTGTGAACCGTGTTAATTCAAAATCGTTTAAAAAAAGGCGTTTAAAAAAAAAGTTGGGTGTATTTGGTGAAACGTGTTATTTCAAAATCGTTTAAAAAAAGACCGTTTAAAAAAAGAGTTGGGTGTACTTGAATCAAATAAAAGTGAGATAGTGGGAGAGTAAAAAGTGAAACAATAAAAATCATTCCGTTATATTTATTCACTTGACTAGTTAAAGCTCATTAGCATATTATATAAATTGATAATTAACAGTCTCGCAAAATCATTTTACTTCTTTACTGCAACAATGTAAAATAATTGTCCAGTTAACAACTTCACCACCATGTATACATTCACAATAATTCAGATCAATTTTTTTATTATCATCTAAAATCTAAAGCAAAAGCTATATTATAAGTCCATGACATAAATCAACTTTAATCAGAAATTATTTATATTTGGATGAGAATTTACCAATTTTGGTGGCGAATGATATCAAATTTAACTTAAAAAAAATATCTGATTACATAAAAAAAGTTGTATTGTTACACATCCGGTCTTGTTACTTATATATAATGTTGAAGACTTGATCAAGGTTAAAATTATATGGTGGTCTTTAACAATCTCCAACTAACTCTACAAAGTCTAAACGTTTGGCTAATCATATGTATGAATAAAAAAATCCATTACATACAAAACAAAAATCAAATCGAATAAATCTTAAGATTAAGAAAAGAAAATTGCATTACTCAATGCATTAAGTACATTTAATATGTTACACATATCTGTCGGCTTTAAATTTTTTTTTCTGTTCATTTTATAAAAATAATTTGTAATCGAGCTTAATTGGACGGATTTTTGATTTGTGTGATCTAAAAAAATGAATTTCGAATTAATTTTAAAATAAATAAATTAAAAAAATTGCAATAAATTAAATTAAATGATATAGTAGAATTAGTAGCCATATTGACTCAAGCTTAAAATATAATTTTTAGGATTAGTTGTTTTTTTTTGTTGTGCAATATGTATTAAAAAATTTGAGTGTGGAGAATAAACTCATCATTTGTCGTTACTTGGCTGTAGTTGTCCTAATCACAGTGAAATTGTTTGCAAGTATTTTTTCTTTGTTTGTCATTACTTTAATTTGTTTCAAGTGTAGTATTTATTATAAGTTACAAAGCTCCTAACATTGAATGTACATACTGGCTAGATTAGTAATAAAATAATATTTTTAGACCGTACTTAGCTATAGGAAAAGTAAATTGGATGTTGAATACAATACAAAAAAGAAGCAAAATGTGCGAATGCTACAATAATTATATCAACTCAAACTCTATATCAATTTCTCACTTCTTTTCAAACGAAAGGCAAATAATTGCAACTAAAAAAAGTGCAAGCTCTGGCATATCCGCTCAAAATAAACCGATTTTTTTAACCGACAGATTTTTATACAAATAAAATTAAATGTGCCTGATTAGCTTATACAAACAATTCGATTAATACAATATAATCATAAAATATGAAATAATGATCATTCTTTATAGGAAATTTTCATAATGCAATAGGTTATGTTCAGTATTCAATTGGTTAGAAAGCAATACAATAAAACATACTATTATTATGGGAAAAACATTAAAATAAGTTGATATTAAAATACTTTACTGTTGTTACTGACGGCATTTGGCAAAACATGATTAATAATTTAATTAAAATATGGACACATTTCAATTAAATTATTGATATTAATAGTTGAAAGAGGATAAATATATTCATCAATTTTTATCCATTCATTTTAGGATAATTTTAATAAATGATTTTTATAATATTTAAAGTTACTTCCAGATAAACAACTAAAATTTTCTGCTAATTAAAATACATTACCACGAGGAGCAACATTTTTCTCTTTATTATTATTACCATTGTTATACACTTTTATTTAACTTGTTACAAAGCTATTTGCCCCGTAAAAAAATAAAAAATTCAAAACGCAATATTTAAAAATAAACTTTTTTAATACGTTTATTTTAATTTTTTATTTTATTAATAATATTATAAACTTCCTTATAGTAACAATTTGAATTTGATTTTTTATTTTAATGAATATCGATTTCGACTTACGTCATCCTCAGTTCTTAAATAATTATCCTTATAATATTATATATTATAATTAAATAAAAAATTCATATGTCTAAACAACTTTATTATGTGTGAATCAACACATTCAATACAACTTATCGTTTTTCTCATATATTTATTTGTTCTACCCTGCTCGCATTGATATTTCATTTTTGCGATTGTTGTCTCAATTTGTGATGTTGTTGATTCAAGAAATTGGTTTATATATATACTTGGACATTTGTGATTGAAGTTCCGTGAATATACTCGAACGCTCAAGTGAGCAAAAATTGATAGTTGAAATCGGTTCATGAAAAATACCTAAAACACTCAAAGCTGAGTAAAAAAAATATTGATTTGTATTTTTGAACTGTTAGTTCATAGTTATTACTAAAATTTAGTAAAGTCAATATGTGTTTAAATTCATATTAAATTTAATTTAAAACCAACAAAATAAAAGAGAAAAAATATTAGAAAGATGTATACTAGTGATTGTACAAGAAAAATAAACAAGACAATTTTTTGTTCTGTAAATGGCCGTCCGTCTAGTAGCTATATGTTTTGTTGGTTTTTTCTCATCGTTTTGTTTTGCAAAGTAAGGAAAATTACCCAAAAACAAAGTAACTTTTAAAATATTTTGCTAGCCAAAGATGAAATTCTATGTAATAATATGTTTTGATAAAGGAATTTTAATTAAAATTAGTGATTTGTTAACTATAGGACTGGAAGAAGATAATGTATTTATATGTTGTTGTTGTTGTAGCGACGTTGATAAAGTGCTACTCGTTCGATTTCGTTTCTCAATTCAGAAGCTTTGCTCTTGCCCTTGGGCAGTACCACAGATCCTTCTTCGTCAGGTCCATCGCATTCTCTGGACATGTAAATAAGATGTGGAGTGCCTTTACATGCGGGACACTGTTCAATAATTTCGGGGTCGATTTGGTTCATGTAGTGATTTAATATTCGTGACCAAGCGGATCTTAGTTGAGCCAGAACGCGTCTAGTGCTGCGAGGCAATTGGTTTTCTTCTGCAGCGACCTGTGGTGGTTTTTCATTCAGAACTCAATTATGAACATATTTGTTTACTGTTTCTTCTACCGCCTTAGTATGGAGCCTTTTTAAACCGCTGCTGTATGTAAGCTCATCGATACTTCTGGTTTTTGAACTTCTATAACATCGGTTTGGAAGAACGTAGCAGTTTTTTTTATGGTTCTAGGTGGTGACACCATTAACAATTCTCAATGTGTTCAGGGACCGGCAAGATATTACATTGTTCATATAGGTGGTCTCTATGAGCCATAAGGTGGGTTCCAGTAGCAGTTCTCAAAGTTGCGTTTTGTGAGGTTTGCATCTTTTTCCATCGCGTATCAGAAACGTGAGGTGTCCATATTGGTGCTGCGTAGTTTAGAACGGGTCTACCTATGGCTTTGTAAGTTGTAATAATTGTGTTCTTGTTCTTGCCCCATGAACTTCCAGCTAGCGTTTTCAATGCACTGTTTCTGCTTTTCAGCCTCGAGTTTACCTGTTGTGTTGGGGCATTGAACCTTAGCAGTGGGTCAAATGTCACTCCCAGCAATGTCGGATAACTGTAGGAAGGAGCACATTGTCAATGCGGATGTTTAGTTTTGTGTTCCCTTCCTTCGTCCAAGTGGTGGAAAGTGTGTTAGTGAATTTTTCTGACGATAGTTTTATCTTTCTGCTTCTAAACCATTTATTGACGGAGTTAAGATATTTGTTCAACATTTCGGTTAGTTGCTCCAGATTGCTTCCTGTGGCAAGGACCGTACAGTCGTCAGCATACAATATGATTGTTATACCTTCTGTTGGAGTAGGTAAACTTCTTAGGTGGATTTTGAAGAGTGATGGAGAGAGAAGTTCACCTTGTAGTACTCCTTTTCTGAGTGTTCTCGTTTTTGATTTCGTATTTCTGAAATCCACGTATATTTGGTGACCTCTTAAGTGGTTACACAACCAACGCTTTATTATGCCCGGCAATTGGTATTCAGGATGTCATTTAGTAGTGCAGCGTGCGACACTGTGTCAAACGCTTTTGATAGATCTAGAAGGATTCAAGAAGGATTGTTCTTTCACATGCTTGTTTCTGTTTCAAACCATCACTGATTTGGTTTTGAATTTTGTGAAGAGCGTTTGTTGTGCTGTGTCCTTTCCGGACGCCATGCTGGTGAGAAGCTAGGTAGCAAGTGCTTGATATCATGGGTAGCAGAAGTGTTACAATTAGTTTTGAGATAGATGAGAGGATGGAGATTGGCCTGTATGACTTTCATACTTCTTCGGGCTTACCGGGTTTCAGGATAGGGCTTAGTTTAGCTGTCTTCCAAACATTCGGTTTCTGGAACGTATTTAATGATGCATTTAGTGTAGTAGTGAGGTATTTCACTCCATTAGGTTCAATGTGTTTAAGCATAAAAGCTGATATGCCGTCGGGTCCAATTGCTTTTAATCGTTTGATTTTTCTAATAGCCGTCTCAACTTCAACGTTTGTAAAATTGATATTCTCAGTGCTGTCATCTTTAAGTTTTTGGAAGTGTCTGAGGACTGATCTAGACTCATTCTCATGTTTACTTAGCTTTTCTTTAAACTGTGTATTAATTTTCGAGGCGCACTTTCTAGAGATTTCTATAGGAATATCGTTGAAGGAGATCATGCAGTTATTTTCTAGTCTCCGAAGATGGGTTAACACTTTTATAACTTTCCATAGGCTTTTACTTGGACCGAAGTTCGACATACTCACTAGTTCTCTTCTTTTGTTCCTTTTGTTGTCTATAACTAATTTGTTTATTTGCTGGTTCAGGTCTCGGCTTTTAGGATCGGCTGGATCTGTTTTCCGGATGTCATCTCTAAGCACGGCCATTGGAGATGCTTGTGATGGGAAATTAAATTTAATAAATATAAGAGCGAACATAATAAAATATCGTTCTTACTCCTATAATGAAATAAAAATTTTCTTTCAAATACACGCACATTTAATTTTTTCTTCATAACTGATGTTTTCCAACGAAAAAATTAAATAATTTTTGAGAATGTTTTATAAAATTTTGCATGTATTTTTATAAAAATATATAAAAAGAATGACGAAAAGGTACTAACTTTCTTCTTTTGCAAATGGATGAAAGAAACGAAAAATAAAATTAATAAAATAAAAACTTTAAAGGAGTTAAATCGAAAACCTAAAAATATCGCTCTATGAGGAAGAACGATCTTAAAATTATAAACATTTTAATTTATGAATACTATTTTGAGGAGTGAAATCAGTGCTCGAATAAAATAAAATTATAAACTCTGGTATAATTCTAAAATTAAGTTTTAAAAAATACTGAAGTAGAACTCTTTTAATATATCATATTATATCATTATACCTTCTTTGATTTGATAAAAAATGTATTTTCTTAAGGGTATCAGATTTTGAACCTGTATAACCAACCGATCACGACAACTAATATTTAGCTTGGCTCCCCAACTGTCACATGGTTTTTTTATTTGTTTGTTTTCTCTTCGATAAGCAGTTATGTCTTTCCATTTGATTCAAAATAGTACAAATATTGCGAGTTCACATGTTAAAACTATAGGATAACCACCTTTGCTGAACATTTCTGCAGAAACTTTTATGAGTTGTATTCCCACCCGTTACTTTTCAGAAAAATCTGCGAGAGGGCCAATGAATTTCAAAATTTTGCAATAGTCTTTTAAAATAATGCATGTTCGCAATAATGCATCGGCGAGCATGTTCTACAACGGGATATTTAGAAAGCAAACGGATGGGACAATTCTGAGGTTTTTGTTTATTGGTTGTACTGCGCACATGATGGAAGCATGGCAATAAGTAAAATTTCGTCTCATCCGGAGAGTTTATTGAGTTTTGTCATATCCGGAGCCCGGAAATTACTACGCCAACAACTTGAAAACTACAGGTCAAACTCGCCGAGGTAGTCACCCTAGTTAAAACCCAGCTTAAAGTTTTTAAATTAGAGTAATTTGTCTTGTTATACTAAAATTTTTGAAATTCATTCAAATTTAATTCATATTAGAAATTTGTTCTATAAATTTTAATGTAAAACAATACATATTTTGGTTGTTTTTAACTTTTCATCCTTTAAAGTAAATAAATTGCTAAATATTCACAGAATTTTCGGTTGTTTGTAAATGAAAATTTAATCAAATACCCGGTCGGGTATTATGAAAAATAGGCCGGGTACCTGTTACCTGTATAATATACTCTATATACTATACTCTATAATATACTCTATATAATATACTCTAAGTGTACAACAATCGAAATTAATTTTTTTTTTGTTTTTTTTTTTTTATTGGCAGTTAGGCATGTTTAGTGTTAATATAATTAATTATACATTAACGTCTCTGAATATCCGAAGATTCCATGCCAACTAGGGATTATAATCAATTGAGAATTAAGTTTCTTTTAGAAATTTATGAACGCCGACTTTGAACTTTTGAGGGTTAAAGTTATCAGGGAAAACCCACGAAGGTAAAGAAGGTTGATCTCGAAGGTTTGATCTCGTTACCTTGTTTTGGACCTCGGACAGTTTTATACGCATACGTTTTATACGCATCTCAAATTTTCGGTTATACTCTCACCAATTGTGTTTAATTAAAAACGGAACCCTAAAACACGACTGGAAATAATTGTACGATACCTCGTTTTTTTTACTTTATTTTATTAATTCCAATTTAAATATAGATTTATACATTTTTTTTTAAACCATTATATATTTTTTTTTTATTTATTTTAAGAAATAATGGTGGTATTATTAATCTTTCGCAAGACATATTTTTTATTTTTTTTTAAGATTTGCTATATATTAAGCGGATGCAACGTTTGTATTGTGCTTATTTCAGAATATTTCTTTACATTTTTTCTTCACTTCTAATTTGAAATGTAACTTTGCAACTGCAAACTCTCAAAAAGGCAGTCAACATATTTTTGGCAAATAAATTCGAATAAATCACTAGGTCTACTTGATTGAATAAATATTTTCGGCAATATTTCCTAGTGTTCTACAGACTTTCATACTGTTCAGTGTTCTAAGCTTTTTCGACTTTGTTTTGTTGGATGTATAACATTTTTAAGTCATATATGTATGGGATCAAAAACATTTATTAGTGCTTTGTGCATGCGATATGAAAAATTATTTTTGTACGAGTATACCATAAAACGCAACTTTACGATTCAAAAAGAGTGTGTAAAGCAAGTTTCAATTGAAATAACAATGAAATAACAATGCTTTAAACTACTACTTTAAGCCCTAAAACGTAAGTATTTCAGAAAACATACACTCAAAAGTCAAAACAAAAAATAGTATATTTTGCTACAAGAGATGAATACCCTGCTTTTTCATGAGTGAAAAATTTGTTTACGAGACGCGTTAGCGTCGTGCGGGATAATTTGAAGAACGTAAAATGTTTTTATCTCGCGTAGGAAACACACTTTTTTCTATGATAGTAAATAAATAAACGATATTTATTAGAAATAATTTAATCAGAAATCGACAAAATAACATTCAAAATGCTTTGTTTTAAAAGTTTGCAAAGTTATATGAAAATACCATAGCAACTACAATTTGTTATTCTTTTTACACTAGAGGAAAAAACCCATTTTACAAGGGATTAAGCCTGCTTGAAAATAGACTTTTATCATCTGCTATCATAGAAAAAACATTAAGCCTATTTCCAAAAAAAACCTTACATATATTTACAGACATTTGTTATGGGAAATTTTATTTTGAGAAAATTATTTAATCTAAGAGCAATTTCAGACAAGTTCAGCAAAAAATTTGGGAAATTTGAACCCCTTTTAATTTAATTATTTTTTGTCTATAGATAGTCTCGAGAGATTGTAAAAAAACTACTCAATCGATGTTCATAAATGATATGTCGTTGAATAGGTATTAGAACAAAGTTCTTAAAATGTACACTGTTAATTTTTTAAAATAACTTTTAACGGTGTTACATAAGAAAAAACGGTGTAACATAAGAAAAGATGGCGTCTCCTGTTTTTTTTTGTTAAAACTAAATTGAAAGTGAAAGTTTGGGACATGCGTTATTTTTGTTTATTAATGATAAAATTCGTTTTGCATATGACTGTAGGGAATCAATTTTTTTGTTCTAAGGAAAATTATAAAAATGGCGTTATAGACTAAGAGATTTTTTTTATGTTAAATATCAAATATATTATTATTAAATGAACTTTTAAAATTTTATAAAAATTATATATGTACAATAAAGAAAATGTGAGCAATTTTGTGACATTTTGACTCGACCCTTTTTAATTTGGTTTATTTTTTGTTTATAGATAGCCTTTGATGGAGATGAGCGCATATATCTTTAAAAAGTTATTCAACAATAAAATATTTGTAATTTAATGATACAATACAATCTTTTACTTTATGATTCCATAATAACATAATACGAACATAATGCTTCTCCAGTCAAAAGTTCCTAAATAGATTTAGTTATTTATACGGCTTTTTTGTTTGCAGGCGAGACTGTCAAATTATTTTTATAAGAGTGACAAGTGATTACTAAAAAGTGATAAATAAACATTTCATTTTTTTATGCTATCTAAAAGAAAATAATAACAAAGTAAATAATTGCAGAAGTGTTTTCCTATTCAAAAGAAACTTCTGTTTGTAAAATAAGTAGATCATTTTTAACAATTGTATTTATTTTATTTATTGTACTACATATATAATTTTTATAATATTTTAAAAGTTCATTTTATAATAAAAATATTTGATATTTAACATTAAAAAAATCTCTTGGCGTATAACGCCATTTTTATAATTTTCCTTCAGAACAAAAAAAACTGATTCCCGACAGTCATATGCACAACGAATTTTATCTTTAAAACAAAAAATATCACTAGTCCTAAACTTTCACAAGTAGTTAGATATAAAATAAGCTTCAATTTAGTTTAAAAAAAAAGGTGTAGCGCCATCTTTTGTTCAATTACACCGTTTTTTTCTTATGTTACACCGTTAAAAATTATTTCAAAAAATTAACAGTGTACATTTTTGTGTACAAAAACTTTGTTGTAATACCTATTCAACGACTATCATTTATGAAAATCGATTGAGTAGTTTTTCTACAATCGCTCGTCAAAATGCACCCACATCACAAAATACAAAAAATTGAGGGCACCCTGTGAAGACACCTGGTCGAAAAAAAAAATTCTAAGAGAACTTGTATTTTCTATTTATGAAAGATTATCTATGTATAAACAAAAAATAATCAAAATTAAATGGGGTCAAGTCAAAACGATGTTGAATCTTGGTGAAATTGCTCTAAGATAACGATTGCTAATATACTGACTTCTAAAGTTCTATGTATTTTGAAATTAATAAGTTTTCGTTTGGTAAGTCGAATAAAAAACAAATCGATTTTTTTTCCAAGTTTTTTTTTTTAATCTGAAATTTTGGCAAGATTTACACTTCATAGCAAGACCCCTTCACTAATACCAATTAAAGCGACAGTTTTTATTTTAAAATTGAGATAATGTGATTTTTGACACAGCTAAATCAAAAAAAATAGCTAATTTCAATTTCAGTGGTACGGTGACCAAATCTAGATTTTTTTTGATTAAATCTGACATACCAAACGAAAACCACAAAAGGTTCAATTCGAGAATTTTGTCGAATTTGTACAAGCAAAGCTTCGAGAATGTGCAAGATTTTGTCGAATAATGGTCTAGATGTTCCAACCCCAGTTAATCCAATGTTTACAGAGCCACATTGAGAGAAACAACAATGTTAAAGAAGCAAATATAAAATTTAAATTGAAGGAGTAGTCTCTGAGTTTTGACAAACATATAGGCAACAACTCTAGTTTTGAACAATCAAAAATTTTTAAAAAATATAGTAAACATATAGAAAACACTGAATTTCGAGTAGAGAAAAATAATAGAAAATATATCAAATTGCATGCGATACGTTTAAAAGTAGAGAGTACAACCGAAGCAATAGTTAATACATTCAATTTGATATATATGGGAAGCAATAAGAATAATTGTAGCTACCATCGTTAAACACTGGAAAACGAACTAGAGTTTGTAGTAAGTAACAAAAATTATTTAAAGAAAACGAATTTTATTTACCCCTGTTGATAGTTGCGAAAACCATGTTTTGGATAGAGTCCTTCGATTAGTAATGAATGAGAAGAGCTTGTGTAGGACATAAGCACAAAATCCTCGAATATTTAATTTACTTTCGATTCAGATCTAATAAAAAATTACAAACGAATTAAAAAGAACGTTTTGTGAATGGTGAGTGAAATATATGTATGTGATAATTCTGGATAGAGAGATTACATGAAATTTGTTTCCATCTTACACGATTTTTCAGTTTCCAAACATTAGCTACGCTAGATAGGATTTAAGGGTTAACATGGTGATTTTGGCATTTATTCTAATACCTAGATCTCGATATTATTAAGTAAAGATGCAGTTTAATCGTTCATACCGTACATATGAATAGTCTGATTTTTAGTACTTAAATCAAATGTATAAAAAGAATGAGTTCAACAAAATATATTAAATATTTCAAACATGTAAAAATGGTTTGCAAATTTTCAAAATAACAGGATAAGAGAGCCTGCAGTAATTAATATACAAAGGAGCAATTAGTGTATGAACACGCAATAAAAAGTATGCAAGATTTGTATGAAAAATGCAAAAATTTACAATTAAGATATATTTTGAGCGATAAAACTACTATAGTATAACTGAAATCCTTTTGATGTGATTATCATTTTTATGAATTTTAATAAAGATATACCAATTTGTTCTTAAATATGTTGCGTTATTTTTAATTTTGATTTAGGGATGATGTTTTTTTAAATTAAAAAAAAATATTTTTTTCTTGAAATACAAATAAAAGTTCATAATTTTATGGTACAGGTATACGAGGTTATGAAAAGTCATAACCCTAATGTATACCTACTTAGCAATACGATAAATTAAACACATAGTGATTAAACAAATGAAACATTTCAATGAAACATTTCATTTGAAATGTTTCATTTCTGAAATATTTCAACAAAATATATTTCATGCTTAAAATATTTCAAAAAAGACAGTGTTTCAATTTCTTTATTATTCTCTATAATTATAAAAAGGAATCAACTTAAGTGAAAATAAATAACACATAGACTGTGTTAATTATATTATATAAATTTCAATAAAACGAACCATTGGAAATGGTTATTTATTTATTCACACATTAACCTAATTTTATTCTCAAAATTAGACACGTTCCATTGGAGAATAGTCTTGTTCAAATTTACTTCCATCTACATTCTACACTACCATTTCGAGGTTTTGGCGCTCCAAAACAAAACCCATACAAAACTTTTTTGAAATATTTCATGAAATATTTCTGAAATATTTCATGAAATATTTCAAAAATATAAATTTCATGAAATTTACAATCACTAAACACAACTAAATAACAAAATGTTAAAATAAATTAATATAGAAATTTAAAAAAAAAGGTTGCTCCCAACAAAAATATATGTGCATGTTGCACGTGTAGGTGCACATTTCGTACACATTTGATTTTTGACAATAATTTTGTAGTTTTTTTTTAAATATTCTAGTAAATATTTTAAATTAAGTTAGAGTGTTAATGTATTTTAGAACTTACGTCACACAAATTTGTTTTAATTTAAAATGTTTAAATCATGTAAACATGTTTACAAAATTTGCATAGAACTTTTAACAAAAATGTTCTACGCATATTTTTTGTACATGTATGCATGTTAACATTAAACAAATGTTCACCGTGTGAATTTATATTTGTGCATTTGTTTATAAAATTCTCATGAAACATGTTTACGAAATGACCTATATTAACTATATACATGTAGATGAAATGGGCATATGCTTGTGTACGAAATATCAAAATTTCAGTTGTTTAAAATTCACTTGAGTTCTATCCATTTAAGATTATACATAGTTTACAAAATTTCACATATACTTTAGATATCGCTTCTCGGCTTAAAGACTATGAAAATAGAAGCCGTATTATGACTACACATTGGTTAGAATAAAGTTATGATATTTCTATTATAACGAATTTTTTTGATATTTTGGAATATAGAAAGATTAGTACTAAAGATAAAGATTATAGAAAGAAGAATACAGAAAATATATGTAGCTTTTGTAAACTTATCGTGAACAAGTAAATGAACAAGTGGTGCATTTGTGTCTAAAATGACCATGAAAATTTCCTGAACAAAATATATGAAACTTCTGTAAATCTGGTGATGCACATGTCGTGAACATGTATCTGAAAAAAGTAAACATTGCTGCAAACCACTTTAGCTCCGAATTAAATACACTATTTTTTCGGCAAACGTTTAAATTTTTTATAAATATGAAATTAATACATCAACATTTTTATAAATATGAATTTTTATCGTCATAATTACTTCCAAAAAAGAGAAAAAAAATTTAAATTTGTATGAATAAATTTTTTTTATCAAAGCAGCCTTCCCAAAATTCCATAATCTAATTGAAATAGTTGTTATTTTGTTGTCATAGTTATACAATAATTCAAAATTTCATTATCCAATGAAACTGTTTGTTATTCTTTGTTGTCATAGTAACATACAATAATTCAAAATATCATAATCCAATGAGAATCAACTTATTTTTTTGTTGTCATGGTTAATACATAGTTATACTGTTTGTTTAAAAAAAATAACAAAATAACATATAACAAATGCTAGTTTATAAAATAAAAATGGCGTTACTTTTGCAGCTGCAGTTAAAAAAGTAAGACTTGAACTAACTCCCTAGCGACAGTAAGATAAACTTTACAGCCGTTTGCCGAAACAATCTTTAAGTAATTCGGGCATAAAGTACCTTTTTTGCTTTCGAATGTGTGTTTCTCTGGCTAACGCCTCGAGCAACAGCTTCACTCTCAAGCAAAAAACACTAACTTTACGCCTTAATACATAAATAGCTATTGCACACCAGTACGATAGTGTCACATTTAAAGAATCAAACGAGCATCGAAAGATAGTGTTTTATTTTTACGCATTATTGTTGGCAATAAAATGTCTTTAAAATTAAATAGCGCTTCAAAATTTCTCGTATTGTTAAAAAAATTATGATATAAAAAAACCACATTGCCACAAAAACAACAATAATTTACTCTCCACTTCTTAGTTCATTCAATTTTTCTTTTTTGGTCAACTAATTTTCCTTCATGTTTATTGAAGTCATTAAGATTTATTTAATTTGTAAAATTAAAACTACATTATTTTAAAATTTAAAACCAAGAACTAAAATTAATTGTTTATTTTATTTAAACGACGATAACTGGTATTTTAAAACAATAAATCACTGAATTAAATATTTATCACAACAGCAATTAAAATAAGATTAATTTTAAAACATTGACAATATTAACTTACAATCTGTAATCCCATTATAATATCCTTTTTTGTAAAATCACTTTTTGACCACCAACAATAACAACAAGATATAAGAAAATAAACGGAAATAAATTAAAATTTCTTTTAAATATCATTTATATATGTAGTTCTCCTCTTTTGATCTTGTGATAAGCAAACTCTTCTTTTTTTTGTGGTCATCAAAACCATTTCCACAATCAAATAAGTTTGTGTTTAGTTTTTCTTTCAAATTTCACCCACTCTCACTGATTTTAAACAACAAAAGTCGTGTTGCTTTTTACATAAAATATATTAATATATTAGAGATGAAAAAAAACCTTGGCAATGAAAGTGTCTCCTCTATGTTGCCCCACTCTAACCTTTTTATATTACCTCTTTCTCAATAATAATAATTGTATGATCTTCAATTGTATTTGTTGAGTTAATGTCATAACTTTTAGAGGTGTAATTATTGTTCGTCGATTTTTACGATCGTATTCCTCTTTTATTTCTTTTTCTTATTGTGATTTTAAGAAACATAAATCAATGACGATCGTGATGTACGATCATATTATGAATGAGGATGACTTTGAAAATGAAAATTTTTAATAATACTTGTATTATGCATGTTGGTCTGATGTTATGAGATAAAATAATTAATGATCGGTAATATAGCAATATAATTTATTATATTGAAATGATGATCTGAGAATGATGTCTTTGTAAGATTTAGTGATTGATTATTTCGAGTATAACAATAAGTTAATTTGGTTGATTGTTTAAAATGTTTGCAGGAATGCTTCAGGAAATAATTTCCTTTCTCTAATGAAATTTACAATTCGAAAGCGGTTCATACTATTGATTCAAACTAAACATGAACATAAATAAAGCGGAAATGGCTGAAGAGAAAACAACCTAGAGAGCTCATGAAGAATAACAAGTGTGTATCCAAAAGAAATGTAGAGGACAAAGCTAGACAACTAGCTAAAGACAGAGAAAGAAAGAAATTTGATTAATAGTACACAGACATAACAAGAGAAAAAAGTGTGAAGGATTGAGAAAAAAGAGAGAGAAAGAGAGAGAGAGAGAGAGAGAGAGAGAGGAGAGAGAGAGAGAGAGAGAGAGAGAGAGAGGAGAGAGAGAGAGAGAGAGAGAGAGAGAGAGAGAGATGAGAGAGAGAGAGAGAGAGAGAGAGAGAGAGAGAGAGAGAGAAAGAGAGAGAGAGAGAGAGAGAGAGAGAGAGAGAGAGAGAGAGAGAGAGAGAGAGAGAGAGAGAGAGAGAGAGAGAGAGAGAGAGACAGAGAGGAGAGGAGAGAGAGAGAGAGAGAGAGAGAGAGAGAGAGAGAGAGAGAGAGAGAGAGAGAGAGAGAGAGAGAGAGAGAGAGAGAGAGAGAGAGAGAGAGAGAGAGAGAGAGAGAGAGAGAGAGAGAGAGAGAGAGAGAGAGAGAGAGAGAGAGAGAGAGAGAGAGAGAGAGAGAGAGAGAGAGAGAGAGAGAGAGAGAGAGAGAGAAAATATTAATTTAAATGTAAATGTGGAGGTGGTTATTGTAGTGACAATTATCTGGAAAGAACCTCGTGTAAGAAGTTGTGATAACGTACGCATGGAGGGATCAGTTTTTATTAATTTGTTAATTTTTTGATCCACGGGTGTGACAACCCGCGTACATCAGTCCCTGCTATCGGCATATGAGATATCACATAGCAGTGAGATATCACTAGCCAAGGTGATATCTTAGGGGTGCTGGCGGATGAACTCTATTCAGTCAACGGTAACACCCTCAATCTTAGCTATGAGTATTTCTTGATGCTGGAGCGCTGTAGCTTGCTCGAAGAAACGAGCCTCCATATAACTATATATCTGAGCTTTAATCATTGAAAAATATACTGCGTCCCATAATCAAGGATTATGCCATTAGCTGGACTATTGCTATCACGAAATATTGGCCTATGTCATATTTTATATGTGATAGGATTTATGGTTTAGTTATCCATTATTTAACAAAAAAATAATAAAAAAAAACAGATTTGCCTCCATTAACATCTTAGAACGCATGTTGTTGTGGGACCTTGGTCTTAAAAGGTTTTTATGTATTGTTGTGACACATATTGTAATGCCTACTACACATCACATTTAATTTAAAAAAAAAAAAACGTTACGTGCTAATCCCACTATTGTGGCTTTATCGAACAAAACATTATATTTGTTTCAATCGATATTGGAAAGAGAGGTCTAGGTTATAAATAGCCATATAGTTATTGATAATAAGTTTGAACATTTAAGAATAAAACAAAATCTAGATGACAAACAACCTTTACTTTGAATTTTTGAAACCAGCAAGAACGTTGTCACACAATTCATGACAAATTTAGCTTCAAACATGTATCTAGACACGCAAAACCTAATTACATAATTAATAATCTGGTCAGTATTGATATCGATGTTCAATTTCTCTCGAATTGGTTATAATATTGATTTTTGAATACGAATGCTCCAATGTTAGTAATGTCCGGAAAAACGGAGAAAAATTGAAATCTAGACATTTTTGTTACTAACACAAACATATTACAGGTCGTTCAATAAGTCCGTAGGATAAGTAAGAAAAAAACAACATTTTGACAAACTCGATTTTTTTATTCAACATAGTTGCCTTCGAGGGCGATACAACGAGTATAGCGATTTTCCAACTTTTTCTATACCACTTTTATAGTACGATTTCTCTTTCTCGTCAAAATAGGCCTCAGTTTCAGCGATTACTCATCATTGGACTTAAATTTCTTTCCAGCAAGCATTCTCTTGAGATCTGAAAACAGAAAAAAGTCGCTGGGGGCTAAATCTGGAGAATATGGTGGGTGGGTAAGCAATCAAAGCCCAATTCATTCAATTTGCCATCGTTTTCATCGATCTGTGACACGGTGCATTATCTTGGTGAAACAACACTTTTTCTTTTGCAAATGTGGCCGTTTCTTGCGATTTCAGCCTTCAATCGATCCAAAAGTTCACAGTAATACTCGCTGTTGATGGTGGTTCCTTTTTGGAGGATAGTTGATGAATATTATTCCGTTCGTATCCCAAAATACAGACGGCATCACCATACCGGCCGACTGTTGCGTCTTTGCTCGCTTTGGATTCGGTTCGTCGACTGCTGTCCACTCAGCTGACTGTCTTTTGATTCTGGTGTGTAATTGTGAAGCCATGTCTCATCCATTGTCACATATCTACGATAGAATTCCCTTTTATTGCGGTTTAACAGTGCCAAGACTCCTCCGAAGCATCGATTCGTTGTTGTTTTTGGTCGACTGTGAGCTCACGCGGCACCCAATTTGCACAGAGCTTTCGCATACCCAAATGTTCATGTAAAATGGTAAAAACACTACCATCTGCTACCTTTACATGTCAGCTATTTCGTGCACCTTCAATTTGCGATCGTTCATAACCAATTTGTGGATTTTTTTTATGTTTTCTGGAATAACAGCCTCATTTGGGCGTCCACTGCGCTCTGCATCTTTTGTGCTGGTACGACACATTTAAATTCAGCCATCCACTCTCTACCATTTGTCTCGATGGAGCAGAGTTTGGAAAATGTTTATCAAGCCATTGTTTGGTTTCCACTGTATTTTTTTTCATCAAAAAGCAATGCTTTATTAAAATTCGAAATTCACTTTTTTCCATTTTTTTCAAAACAAAAGTTGCTTCACACAAAATGCTATAACTCACGAATAAATAGTCAGATTGCTGTCAAATTTATACACGTATCGTTTGAAGGTTAGTACTAAATGAAAATCATATGGAAAAAATTCTAGTAACGCCATCTATGTGTCATCCTACGGACTTATTGAATGACTAGTAAATTACAATGTACATAAGAACAGAACCCAAAAAGACGAAACAAATGACCAAATAAAATGAATAATTAAAATCAAAAAACCTAAGACAAAATAAAATTTTCAGTTTGCATATATTTACCTAGATAGTATCTTCTTAACCTAAAATTAAACAAAAAAATCGCTCAGCAATTGGTTTACAAAACAAAACTAGAACCTCTTTAAAAATGCAAGGACAACTTCATTTTCGTATTGAAATTTGTTCTGTAATCACAGACGCGAAAAAAAAATAAATTGTAGCACAACATGAAATTTATGACCTACTAAATTTATCGTTTAAACCATAGTATTCTCCAAACAAACAAAAAAACAATAAATTAAAAATTTTAACAAAAAAAGACAAAAATAAAAATCAGTTATGATAATAAAAAGCGAAACAAGTAAATCAAGTTTAAGGAATTGCGATTTAACAATCTTAGGATTTCTCTTTCTTTAAAAAATTTCCAATTAAAATAAAAATACATTAAAAGAAAATGTTTTTTTTTTCAATTTTCTTTTTTATTTTATTAAACTTTATTTTTCCAATTTTATTTTGGACATGATTTGATATGTTGTGAGGGTAACAGGGTTGGATGAAAAAAACAGTTGCGACAATAAATTAATATAAAATTCAAAAATGACAATAATTTTAGGGAACCCTTATCGTAACAAATTCATTTGGATTAACATCATAAAATCATAAAGAAAACAGATAGAATTACAATTTAATCTCTTATGGTTTGACTGTTTGAAAGAAGTTTTATTTTCTTGAATTTATCAGGTTTTCTTACTTTACGTATATGTAAGGATAAGAAATAATTTATTTTTATATTAACAAGAATTTCTTCTTTTGTTTAAAATACGAAACTTTTTTTGTTGCTTTTGTCGTAATAAATTTCTGTTTTCTTTTGAATAAAGTAATTATTTTTGTGTATATCAATATAAATATATTTAATAATTGTATATTGAATTATTATATTTTAAAAAAAAAGCCCGAGCGGCAAGATGTCCGCTAGAAATAGGTAGATTTCGAGATCAGACAGTTTTGTGTACAAGTAAAATCTGAAACCTGTATCAGATTAGTTTAAACAATTTTGTGTTTACAAGCTTTTTGTTGGAGCCGCTCACTCAGAAACCTCCACTGTAGAGGTCTATTTTTTGGAAGAAATTGATGAAAAGGCTTTCAAAGATTCTAAATTTATGAAGTTTTCAAAAATATTAATACCCAAATGGCCGTTATAACGTATCTAAAAATCAAACTTTCTTTCTAGTATAAAGCCTCTAGTTTCCTAGCCTTGCGTCGGATTTGGCTAATTTACGAATTTGTTCAAGATATTAATAAAACACAAACTTTAAATAAGATTTTTTGATCTGGCTTTACAAATGCGACCGTGAGAG